>CM047812.1:67181033-67896033 GCA_026214975.1 Gentiana macrophylla
GTCAAATATTCTATGAATGAGTGTATAATATCAATCGATTAATGAAACAAACCATATTATGGATTATGTAATTGTATAAAGTGTATATAAATTACATTATAATTCTCTTTATTAATGGATTTTGTATAATAGATGTGACCACAATTACATAACATGGGAGAGGGGAAAATTACATTCCCAAACACAATACATAATAATAAGAATGAAACCACGTAATGAAACCATATATTTCCTCATTTCAAACCATTATTCTTCAAAAATAACAATTACAAACCACAATACATAATATATTAATAATAAAAAAGGAATATTGGCTTTGGTTATATATCAATTACACCACTTTCAAACATAGCCTCTTAAAAGAACAATTACATTGCCTGTCCTTCCAAACCATAGTTCTCTATTTCAAACACCGCTTCTTGAAAAGAACAATTCCACATTATACTTCTCAGTTCATTACATTTCTTCTTAAAAAATGAGTTCAATTGTTTATAATGACATCATGGCATATGGTTTTCATAACCAAAACCATCTTAAGGCCGGTTAACATCTATACATGGCTTGAAAAAAGTTCTATGTAAACGATTCCAGATAACTTAACAACTGTCTGGATGGAATAATAACCTTCCCTGATCAATGATATATCCACTCTTCCGACATAGACTCTCCGCGTATTTAGAGCAGACATACTACCTGTCCAGTCCTGCAAATTGCAAGATAATAAGTTATTCACCAAAATCAAAACCCTTAATAATCTACATATATTATTGCACAAATATAAATTATCAAACATACACACGTTCTCTTGAGAGAGGGACACCTTGGCTCGTCACCGCTAAGCTTTCTTTGAGAATATTTCTCATAGCCTTTTACAAACACGCAACGCGTCTGTAATTATGACAACTTGCATATGCATGATACATGTTGCAAGAATCAACTTTACGATGTCGTCGGAGAGAATTTGTCATACGAATATTACCTTCGCCTCTCGTCAATTTTGAAAGAGCCAATGTGATCTCTTTCTATCGCCAAAGCAGCAATGATATCTTCACCCAACCTTCTCTTAGTTTGCTACATTCTGAGAGGTATCCCGTTCTGAATATGGCTAAATAATGAATTAAATTACGCAACTCTTAAGCTTTTCTCTTTTTGTGTGTGAAGTTTTTGATATATGTTGCAAAATCGTGTATCAGAGGCCAGAGCATCATGTGATCAAAGCAGTTAATTACTTTAAGCATAGCAATGACAATTTTCACACAATGAACTATCAACACTGAATATAAAATAAATACTACTACATAACAAAATCGCCATGTTTCAATCAGAAATTCTTTGTGTTATTTTAAAAATCTAAAGCATATACTACTACGTTGCTAGGCAAGCATCTGCCCATTCCACCGTTCCTTTCAAAATCCCTACTTGGATATCGGCGTCAACCAGCCTCACCGTGCGCTTGTGTAAATCAAGCGGAAGAAAAAACTAATTAATCATCAAAATAGGGTTTCTAAATTAGGGTTTAAACTCAACTTACTTTTAACCATGCCAATGGTGATACTGTCTTCACAAGCTTAGTATACTTATCAACATAGCTTCATCGACCCTGGCATCCCAATTTCCGAATGGATCATAATAATTCTGACTTCCAGCTTTCCTTTTTTGATGGTTTGATAGGGAGAGAGTACGTCTGACTCTTCTTTTCTTCGAACTTACAACTTCAGCCAAACATTCAACGGCGTAATTACTTTGGATTACACATATATGCCTATTAGCGCTAAACTCAAATTAATTATTTTTGTAAAACTACCTTTTACACCTTTTACCTTACTCCTCTTCCAAATCATCCCGATTGTCTTAGTCTTACGATTTCAAAACATCCACTTTTACTCACCCTGCTTCTCTCTCTCTTCCTCTACGGCATTACTAATCGCTAATTTCAGAAACAAAATTTTATGAATAGATTAATTCTCTCACCAAAAACAAGCATATATATATATAGGACAAATTTAACATTATACATTCGCCCGTTTTGACATCCTCACCTTCCTCCCTTATATCGGCATAGCTACCATAACTTATGCCATAATTTTACATCTCATCACCTTACCCTAACCTCGTTTATCTTTTTGATGACTTCATCGGCTTATTTCAATGTCCTCGTAATGATTTTATTCATTATGTATTTTGATGAGAGAAATTGGTTCATAACATTTTGTTTCTTGAAATTATGATTAGGAAATACCGTGGAGTGAAGAGATAAATACGAGGACATTGAAATTATGAACAAATTACTTTAACACCGCCTGATTATTTTTAATGTAGATATAACGTCGGTGGCACTAATGTTTATTAATACTGAAAACCAGGGTGATGACACCGGCGTTCTTTATCAAAAGCAATGATCGGTGACAGCTGACGTTCTGATATAAAAGTGTCTGAACTTAGAAACATCGATCCAGCGGCGTTGATGTCGAAACATAGTGTAGTGCGGGAGTAAAAAGAAGAATATATTGTGGTGCGGAAGTAAAAAAATAATAGAAAAAAATGGTGCTAGATAATCATTTGTAGGGTACGATGAATTTCCTTTGAAAAAGTCATAAGCCTTAATGTGATCTTTATCGATCTGCCGGATATGACACTTCAAAAAAGTGGGTTTTCGCGACCAATAAATTTTCTTTGATTCATACAAGATGGAGTTTTGTATATAAATTGAGCTATGGAGAAGTAGAATTTCACCGTAATGTCTCAAAAGTATTTTAAGCTGTAGTGCAAATACTTGATCCTAAAAAGGAATAGGTGTGTTTTATTCGCTTACAAAATGATCATAACACCACAATTAATCTAGAGAAGGCTTTTATATCGGCACCATGTTTTCTATCGGCACTTATTTTTATATGTTTTCATTTACTTTTTCACACACAACCGTGCTTAAAACACCACATAAATATTACCAACAATCAATCATGTGATTCTTTAGTCCACAATTTCTATGAGATGTTTCTCTCAGCACGACTTCATTTTCTCATTGGATGGAAAGCCCATCCAGAAGTATCTGTGAGGTGCGTTGGCACTCTTATTACTTGTTCGATTTTCTTTTTTGTGCAACTACTACCTCTTACCGGATTTCTGATATCCGTTTTGAACTGTGGCTCATGAAAACAAGAAAAGCTATTCTTGATATTGATCTTTACATTCATGAATGTGGATCTTGATGAAGTGTGTCTTCGAGAGATCTCTGAGGTTCTGGCATCCCTGTCATGCCGGTGTTGCACTCTTCCTGCCAGCAATCCCCAGTGAAGATCAAAATGATGTGGGGAAAGCTTAGGCGAAGAACCCCCTATTCTTGTACAACTTGCAGATAATTGTTCCTTCTATATGAGCACATATCAGTTATTTATCTATGATTGTGGAAAGAAGGAGCTTGCTGCTAAATGTTGCAATCTACAGAGTTTGTAAACAATGAGAGTGAAATCACAGAGGTTGGTGACCTGTTCCTTAGAAAGCTTGAAGAAGAGAGTTTGTCACTAACATTAGTGATTTATGCGGTGTTCAACCTCTTTAGTTGTTAGAAGTTGAAAAGACTTAGGCTGATAATGTTACCCATCATTGATAGTTTAAGGTTGGTGAGTATGTGCCTGAAAGGACTATTGAGTGTTAGAAGCTTTGTTGAGGCGAGATCACTTTGCATCTGTAGAAACTGTTTCGATGATGGTGTGATAGAACATGGCTCCTCGGAGTTAGCAAAGTGCATTGCTAAGGTCTTTCTTTTGGCATTTAAGGACACAGTGGTGTCATAGAGCCGAGGGGACTCAGGTTGAGGTGGATCACGGTTCTGTGTGCCAAGTAAGGATAAAGTGATAAAGTATTAGCCCTGCGATCTTTGATACTAACCTGCTGATGCTGCCTCTTTGAGATTCTTTGGTGACCTAGCGCGTGATACCTGTAAATCCACTCTACTGAGTTTTTGGGAAAGAATGAGAAAAGAAATTTGTGGATGATGTTGCCTTCTTGGGTCAAATGACGTTGAAAAAGAATAGGAGACTTCTTAACGATGATGTGGTTATCTTGGCGATCATGGATTGTGTATCTCCACGGGATCTGATTCTACGGAAGAAAGACTTAAATGATGACTCTTTGGAAAAGCTGTGTTTGATAGGAGTCTCTCATGCAGAATTCCGGAAGAGATCTTGTACAAACAAAGATTGTTAATGCTTGGCCAAAAGGAAGTGAGGATATCGTTACCATAGTGCAGGTGGATGATGTTTCGAGTTTGAGCAAGATTCACGATCGATAAGGAGTTTCTGTTTGAGTCCTTTTTATGCTTTTGGAAAACCTGGCACCATTAAAAAAAGTGCCCATCATGTTTAATTTTATTAAAGATGGCACTCGACGATTGTCGATTGGGATTGAGGTTGCCTAACTTGCCCTTAAGACTTTGGAAGAATGAGGCGTTAAGTAAGATTTGTTCTTTTTAGGGGTCCTCGATTATCTTTAAATAAGATTCCTTGCTTCTAGGAAAGTTTTGAGAATTTTCAAGATGTCTTGTAAAGGTGTTTGAGATGGAAGCGCCTTGTCATTCTTTATAACTATGAATGATGGGAAAGTTCCTAATGCGACCCTATTTTATATGAATTTAGTGCCAAGTGCAACCGAATCTAACAAAACTTGGGCCTGATGAACATAGTCATGATGAAACTAAGATCGGCTCACCTTTGTATGTAGCAAAGTCAAACAAACACAGTGTTTCTAAGCTTAATCCTCACCAAGGAAGAAGAAAGTGATTATTCTGCCAATCTGATAAGTAAATTTGATGTGAGATCGGATTTGTCGATAAGTGCAACAATTATTTATTCTTTATACGGAGCTTTTTAATGCTAATCTAGAAAAAGGAAAAGCGGCATGGATTCTGGCCAACCAGGAAAGATCCTGCACTCCTCTTGTCAATCAGCGTGATGCTGTATCTGCATCTCATGAGAAGGATTGGGAGCTTAGGCGAGATGAGGTTGAAGAGGATGATTTGACACATATAGGAGGGAGAGGCTATTTGCTTTTAGTTCTAAGAAATCAAGAGAAAAGAGAAAATACTTGAGCATAACACTCTGGTGTTTACGGAAATAACACAAAATAGAAATGAAAGTATCTCTAGAGGAGTGATCACTTACCTCACAGGTGAGGCAAAAATGATAGGATTACGGAATGTCGGGAGAAAGTTGATAAAGGCTTGTTAAACAATGTCTAACATTTGTTAATTTTCTTTGGCGACATCGGATTATCCATATTTGGAATCCTTGAGACAAGGCTGTCTCATGAGCAGTTTTGATAATTTTTGTGTAGGAAAGTTTCCTTCTTGGGAAGTTTGTGGATAATTTTCGATTCATTGTAGAAGAGGATTTTTAGTGATTTGGGATCTGGCACTGTTGAGGTAGGGGTCTTGAAGTGGAGGCTCGGTAGATTCGTTGCAGGGTAAAGATTCTAGTCTCACGGTGAGTGCTTTGCAGGTCTCACCTTTGTTTATATGTTGCCCACGCTCTTTTTGGAGATAGAGAAAGGCCTATGGGGTGAGATTAGGGAACTACAGAGTGTTGTTCTGGTTTTGCCTGGATAGTGTTGAGACTTTAATCTCTCATTTCTCCTCTGTTGATGATAAAATGGGTAGATTTATTTCTCTTGTATGATTTGCGAGGATGGTGTTGATTGTTGTTTGGATGCAAACCTTCTTGGCTTGAACTCATCTGGATGAATTCTTTGCCAGGCATCTTCTTTGGTGTTTTCACGGGGATAGATAGAGTTTTTATTAATGCGGCTTAGGTTTGGTGGAATTTGGATGCTATGGCTTTTTGAGCCTCACTTGTGCCATCATTACGATTTTTATGCTTGTAAGTGTCCTGACCTCTGCAATTCTACATCCAGAAGAAGCCTTAAAGAGTTCTTTAATATATGATTTGCCTTTATGCAGGTTATACCTCTTTATTTTATTTGGAAGCTGAGAATTTGTATAATGAAAATAGCATGATGATATCAGCCCAATGTAAGCTAAAAGACTAAAAAATTGCCTCTCTGAGGTTTATGGAACAAGAAACATTTTGTATATATTTCGATTAGAGTGTCTGGAGGTGCCGAAAGAATACATTGGTAATCTTGAGTCCCAGTATGCCAATTTGGGGCTCTCTGAGATTTGTTGGCTTCTCAGTCCTGGGTCGGAAGAGAGGATTTGTATTGGTTTAGAAAGCTCTTTAAGGCATGCTTACATCAATAAGCTAAAAGTGCCTTTATGAAAGCTTAGTGATAGAAGTGCAAATTTTCCTCTCTTATTAAAAAGGAATGGCCAAAGAAGCTGGCTACTTGTATTAAACTTGCAGATGGCTCTTTTACTAACTCTTTACTCGTCGGAGTTGGTGATGTTTTGTGGATTTCTATCTTTGAACTTTTGAGACCTGATCTACTACTTGTTCTGTCGGGGAGTTGATGTGGTAAAATCATTTGGTCTGATGAGGACTCTGTGTGCTGCTGTGATGAACCCCATGAGGAATGTTTACGAGTTGAAATTAAAGAAACTCTGTTTTCCTTTTACGTGTAACCAAAGCGCCTGGTCCGGATAGTTTCTCTTGCCATTTTTTCAAAAGTTTTGGGGATGTTGTAGGTGAAAGACTTCTTAAAAGCGTGTTGAGTTAACTGCTGAAATGATGCTACTCTCGAGCCAGATTATCCATCTATTTGTTATTCTTTGATTCTTAAATCTAGCCATCTTTATTTAGATGGTATGATCTGAGGCCCTATCTCACTCTTGCAATGTTACTTATAAGGTGATTTCTACAAATTTTGGCTTCGGAGTTTCTGCTTGCCTTCACAGTCACTTATGGGTGGGAGGGCACGTGCTGAGTTTGTTGATAATTGAGCCATATGGGATAGCATTTTCCTTTGCGAGTTGTTCGAGGTATTATGGAGTGAAAGGGCCCCAGGGTGTTTGATTAAAGTGGATGCTCGAAGGCCCCCACCTTTGATTGTCTCTAATGGAGTGTTTCTTGGAGAGAATTTGATGCGAGGAGTTTTGGCACTCAGGCGGTTTGTAGGGTGGATAATGCTTTGTGTTTCTTCTACTTTATGTATTCACTCTCTATAAATGAGGGAAATGAAGTGGTTCTTCCTGGAAAAAGAACTCACGAGGCAAGGTGACCCTCTTTCCCTTCTGCTTGTTATTTGCCCATGGAGTAAGCTTATCGAGGATGCTTAGAATCTTTGGGAGAGGATTTTGAGTTTGACTTATCATGGTGTCAAAATCTCAAGATAAACCCATCTTGCGCTTCTTTGATGACGTCATATTTGAAATTTTCTATGAGGATCTATTTCTCATTGCACAAGATGATAAGTTGTTCTTAACATTTAGAATACTCTGTTTATCTGCCTAACTGTGAAGTGAAGATCTTGCGGGCCTTTCTAGCGTTAAGTGATGATGACAAGTTGGATCTCAGCTTGACATCATGGCAGTTTTAAACAAGGGTAAGTACCGATTAGATAACAGGGAATTCATTTGTGTCTTTGTTAGAAGTGAATGTTGGACATTATGATCCCACTGTTTACATATTTGAGAGTTATTTCAAGAAATGAAAAGGTTCAACTTATCTTACGTAGTGAAAAAGCTACGCCTTATCCTTTCATTATTCATGGGTTCAATTGCTTCGTTAGAATTTTCCCTATTATTGGCAAGTTAGTTAGTTGGATCACCAGAGGTTCTTGTGTGTGGGGTTCTTGCACCTTCCAGAAAGTCCTTCGTGAGTTGGGAAGATGTTTGTAAAATAAACGAGTACTGATCTTCAAATGCTTGGAATTTGGCCTCCAGAATCCTCGTGGAATTTCCAATGCAGCAAGCGGACTGCTCTCAGGTCAAAATGGATCATGCCGGTACTTGAAGAATTTGATATCCTCAAGTTATCGGGCAAGCATTTGGGGTTCCGCCTGGATCAAGGCTTTGTTTGTAATCGGGGACGTGATTCTGTATGCTAACGCTCCTCTCCGATGTCAGCCAGTGGGTTTGCCGCAAATCTTGGACTTGTGGCTCTAAGTTACGCCCCGTGTTTGCTTATGATTTCTTCAGGAGGAAAGGTCCTAAAGTTTGGTGTTGCGTGTCCTGCCTGTAACTCTTCAGGCTACCCAGCTAATCGCTTGGCAGCGCCGTGGATGGCTTTGAAGAATTGTTTACTTCACCACTTCTGATAGGTTTAGTTTTTGATGACAAGCACTCATCCACTTGTGGTTTGGTGGAATGAATCAGCTTCCCATTTGTTTTTCCAAAGGTCTCTACTTCTGCTTGGTCTTGGAAAATCTGCTTATGGCTTTGGCATCAATAGAGATTGTAGAGATTGTGGGTTAGTCCTTATAGATGGATCAAGCAAAGTGTAAGTGGCACTTCTTTCGGGAATGTGCCATGACCGGCTTTCTCTGGTGGGTATAATCGCTTTGGCATATGAGGAATAAGAGGATATTGAAAGGCATTTTAATGAACATACGATATTTTGCATTGTACAAGACTTCACATCTACTATATAATGCAACGTGCTTTTCCTTTGCATACTTTTACCCCATGATGTTAGGTTTTTGTACATCTTTGTGTTGACTTTTGGGTATTTGTTGGTGGTTGTTTGAGATTATTTTTTTTTTCTACACCCCAAGGATAGGCTCATGAGTTATGCTTTCATACACTTCGCTTTTTGCAGCTTTTGAGTGTTAGACAGGCTTTAAAGGGCTATAGTTTTGTAGCATATAACCTCAGGGTCTTATGCTACACTAAATCAAACAAATCTAACCTCTTCTCAACATTTTGTAAGATACTTGAAACAGCACTTTTGTTTAGACTGGAGCTCTTGTAGCTTGCATACCTTGTCTAATATATTTACATTTAACTAAAAAAATGTAAAAACAAAATTTTGTTTTCTCCAAACCTAAACTCTAATTCATCAAAGACCCCTCCTCCTCCCTCCTTCCGGCCCCATTCTCCTTGAAAACATCCAGCCTTCCTTCTCCTCTACTACTCCCTTCCTCTTCTAGAGTCACCCCAAATTGGTTCTCAGACACCATGAATCATCCCTAAGAAATAAGAGAATGATAAAAATTACTAAATATTTTGATTCCACCTAATAAGCCTACTTCTGGTTATATAATTTTAGCTAAATTGGCACGTGAACTATCACCACCGATTTAAAAACTGATCAAATTACTCATGTTTTGATCCAATTCTCTTTCTTTGAACCAACCCATTGAATTGCATACTAGGCGCCATGGTGTCGTAGGGAGGGGATTTTCGTGAGCTTGTAGTCCTGCACTCGATTGAAACAATTAGATTTGAGATGGAAGCCATGTATGTGTGATGTAGTTGTGTAGAAAGAGAAAAGAGAAAGATTTGACTGACATAGAACATCCATGGAAATGGCTAAATGCTACAATTTTGTCGGGTTTAAAGTGGTTTTGGAAGGTAGATTCATGGATATGTGTGGGGAGATTTGAATATATTTTGAAGAAATTTTAATGTCGTCTTATGCAATAACAGATGGTGAAAATCCTACTCACTCCCTTCAATAAAATCATTGTTTCTACCTCATATATTCTTTTAAGGAAAGACCTCCTAGATGTAAAAATTGATGTTTTGCAAGTGGTGTTGCATGGGTGTTAATGGTTGTTAAGTTACAAAGATATAGGGCTGAAAGAAATGTTGAGTGCAAGCCTGGGTGATGAACTCAAAGAGATAACACAAGATACATGAAGACGTAAGTGCATCACTGAATATTTTAGTACATAGCGGTTATTCAGCTTATAGTTTGTTGTAACCATTTGTATCTTACTTCTAACGATTCTTGAGGTGTATGGTTATAAATACCCCATGATCACTACATTGTAATTTAACTTGTAACTTTCTGGCTTATTAATAACATTTCATAAATTCTTTCTCGCTTGTAATTTCGCAAACTTCAACATGGTATCAAAGGTAAATTTTAGAATTTCGAATGTTTTCCTGTGTTTTCTAGTTATTGAAGAATCTTGAGTGAATGCTTCATCTTCCTGAGTTTACAATTTCTTGAAAGTAACCGTGATAATTTTCTCGATCATTTCTTCGCTTTTTCTCGAAGTTTCTGATCATTTATATCGTTATATGTTACATCATTGATTTTTTTTTCCATAAAATTATGGAGTTCTTGATAGCCATGGCAAAGAAAGAAACAAGAATTAAGGCCTCAAGTCCACTCTATATTCATCCTAACGAGATTCGCCTCGGTTCTTGTTCACCTATTGATGTGTGGCAACAACTACAATCCATGGAAGATGTCTATGGAGATGGTGTTGATCACCAAGAGCAAAAATGACATCGAGACGGTAAAATCAAAAGGCCGAAGGAGATTCAATAGACTTTCATGCACTGAAGACAATGTGATACAATAGTTGACATCACGGAGCTTGAATTGGTGAGAATACCATTGCATAAACTTCTGATGTATTTTCAAGAGTGCACATGCAATCAAGAATCTTGCTGCAAGGTTTTCTAATGTTGCCGCATTGAGGCTTTCAGATCTTCTTGAAGAGATGGATCTACTAAAGCAAGCTTCGCCGATTCCGTTAATCAATATTTTACAAAAATTAATGGTTCTGCGGGAGAAATCAAGACCATCGTGCCTATGCCACTGTTCTCATGATCCTCAATGTCACTACAATGCAATTAGTATAATAATGGATCATATGGAGGCCAGAACATGTCATGAAGTTCTTAAAGGTTTAAGTGGATGAATTTGAGCCATCGGTTTCTACAAGCAATGCTAACGGTGCCTTTCCTGTAAATCCATGACGCTTTGGTAATGGCCATTAAATTTGAAAGATAGAAGTCATATGGCTAAAAAGGAAAATAGTCAAGATTCAATGGTCTGTCTTGTCTCAACCACCAAGTGCACTGTGTTCTCCGGCCTGCTGCAAATGCCAGACCTAAAAATCCCAAGAAGGTATAAAGGCGCTTTTAGTGATTCAATGGTCATATCAAGAGATTTGTTACAAGAAACATGCCTATCCTCATGGTTTCAAGTCAAAAAGGCTAATATGGTAGAAGTGGAATAGTTCAGCAGGCTAGAAGATCGTACAAAATAGGTCCTGGGACCAGTATTTCTAAATCTTATTGCACAAAAACTTGATAAGTTGATGGCTCTTCCGAGTTCCGATCCTCTGTATACGTAGATTTGCTATTGGCCGCCTTGTCGAGATTGTCACACACTACTCCTCTCTGCTATCGGACATATCTAAATCTAGTAAGATCTATAAAATCTTGGACTCGTGCCACATATCACATTGTAGATCATTAAATCCATTAAGTAATCCCAAACCCTCATCCGGTATAAAAATGGGATTACCAAACGGAAAGAATGTTTATGTTACTCATATAGGGACAAGTGGTGGTAAACCTCGCAGGTCCTACATGATGTATTTTTTATTCCTGGTTTTAAATACAGCCTTTTATCTTTACCATCTTTTATTTACCATACAAAAGGGTGTAATCAGATTCTTTGCTAACAAGTGTGTCTCTGCAGATGTTAACAAGAAAGTTGATTGGTTCAAATGAAGTTACATAAATGACTATATGTCATGGACCAGCCAATTAGACTTCTATTGTTAATGTCAGAGAAAATCACACATTATCTAATAGATAAGACGATGTCCTTCTATGGCACTCACAGCATTCAGTAAGAATGGCCCAGATAAGACTCGCAAGTCATTAGTTCACAAATCACACATGTCAAATTTGTAACCATGATCTTTGTTATCTTTGTCCTATAGCAAACTTAAGGAAAACCCTTTCCATTAAGTACAAACATGTAAATGTTGTTTTTGATCTTGTTCATTTGGATATTTGAGGTCCTTCAAAACAAAACCGTGGAATCGGACAAATAATACTTTCTTACTATCGTAGATGATTTTTCTTTTAGATTTACTGGGTATTTCTTACGTGGGCACAAATCAAACTTCAACTTGTAAAATCTTTTGTTAAATTTGTTTCTACTCGCTTCATAAAATTATCAAAGTAATTAGATATGATAATGGAGTTTATTTTCACCATCACTTCACCGTCGCAGTGTTAGGAATCGACATCATATGTTCGCATACCGTGACAAAATGGTATTGTTGAAAGGAAACATCAACATTTGGTCAATGTTGCCGTAGTTTGAGGTTCAAGAGTAAAACCCATTGAGTATTGAGTTTTGCCCATTACATGTCAGAAATTGATTAATGCCACACCTACACCATCACAAGGAAAGCACTCTACACGAGGTGCTTTATGGAACCAAACCAGGCTATTCTAGTTTAAAGTTTTTGGATGCTTGGTTTTTCTTGCACACTTCAGCCAAAGACAGTAACAAAATTTGATTCCAGATGTAAAACTTGTGTCTATCTTGGAAATTCAAACACCTTTAAGTGGTGCTATTCTTTGGACATAACCTACAAAGATATCTTTTGTTGCCGTAAATACTCAATTTCATAAGACTTATTTTCCTTTATTCCAAAAGGTATTAGGCGTGTGTCTTGATATCTTGGTCGACGTGCCAGCATTCATTACCAAAGTGATGGACAATTTTGATGATCCAATAACGAGTCAACAGTGATTCACCTCAATACAGGTCAATCAGCAATTTGAGGCATCTAAACGAAGAGCATGATCCAGCTACCAGGCCTCTACACTAGCACAATTGAGAAGATCCACAAGGATAATGAAATCACCAACCTTTTATCAATGTGGTTCTTTATACGCCTAGCAGACAACCACACCTACTCGAGTGAGGTAATGAATCTAGAAAACCTTTCAACAGAGTATGCCAGCATTCAATAATGCCATTTGATGCTATTAAAGAACCTAAGACTTACAATCAAGTCATCATGCTTTACGAGTGGAAAGAAGCAATGCAAAAAGAGATTGAAGCCCTACAAAAGACTCATACTAGGGAAATAGTTGATCTGCCCACAGGCAAGAAACCCATTGGGTGCAAATGGATATACAGAATCAAGTATAATCCCGATGGTTCAAAGTTGGATTGACACAAGGCTGCACTTTCAAGAGCAAAGGTCTACACTCAAACATATGGTATTGATTATCAAGAAACCTTTTCCCATGTTGTCAATATTACTACAATGTGGCTTTACTTAAGAAGATCAAGAACCAATAATTGGCAAATTCATCAAATGGATGTTAATATAGATTTTTTACATGGAGAATTATATGAAGAAGTATATTTGCAAATGCCTCTCACGATGCAAAGAACCAAACCAAAATCAAGTATGCAGACAACTCAAATCTTTGTATGACCTAAAACAAGCCAAAGCAGACAACGGAATCTCATAAGTTAATCAATCCTTGGAAGCTCAAGGATTTATTCAATCTATAATGACCACAATTTATTCACAAAAGGTTCAGTGGAAATCTTTCATTGCTTTGTCGGGTATATGTAGATGATATCATAGCAACAAGCCCCGATGAACTGTTGATTCAAAGATGTCAAGGGCGATGCCCTATATTTGGTAAAGCTCACTCCAAAGAGGGCCTATCTATTTCTCAAAGAAAATACACTATAAGCCTCCTAAAGAATATGAATTTAAGTAAAACTCAAGCCAAGACACCTATGGAGTCTAAGCAAACTTTACAAAGATAGTGATTCACCACTTTGGAAGATAATATCAAGATACACATCATTTGTAGGTAAACTAATCTACTCTGACTTTTTACAAGACCGTATATTGTCTATACTGCTCAAAGAAATTGAATAATTTCAGACACTCCTATCGAAAACCACACGAAGACAACACATAGATTGGTTTCGAGGTATTTGAAGGTCGATCCTAGTCGAGGAATCTTGTTTTTAGCAAGTAAAATAACCTTGTTCTATGATAGCACCCTAAATACTACCATTAAATGAACCTTTATTTACCCTAAATTATGCTCAAGAGAATATATATAGGCTTATTGTGAGGAATATGTGTTTAAACACTAAGTGCATGGTCCTAGGTTTACGATTCCTCGCTTCTATGTTATTATCCTGGTGGATTTGGTAACTGCTTTTGTCTTGTTTTATATGTTTTTCAGATATACCAAAATCTGGAGCAGATAGAAACGATCTCGACCAAGAGAAAGCAAAATAACGGGAGAAAGTCCAAGAAGAGATCTCGCTGTAAAAATAGAAAAATCTGCCCGATTAATCGAGGTCTTGTAAGACAAGTGAATCAAAGTTTGCCACTCTACTAGGTTGGTTAGGGTTTTATTGAGTCTTAAGTCGGCCATTGAGCCTATTTAAAGTGTTAGAATTCGATGTAAAATATATACATATAAAAATCACATATACTTTGATAGATTTTATATACATTGATAAAATTTGATGAAATAAAGTTTCTTAGCTCTTGGTGATTTATTTTCCGTTTTTCAACGCCATCTCTAGTTTGGAATCTTGAACGCTCTTTTATGTCTCTTATTATTGCAGATCTACTTGTATTTACGTGTTATAGTTAATCTACTGTGTTTAATAACCCTATAATTTACTTGAATTGATCAAAATAAAGCAATGTAAATTCCGTATCAGAAATCACATGCCCCGATTAATCGGGCGGTCTCTACCGATTAATCGCGCAATATTTTGGCACCATAATCTGTAGATTCAATGTCGCCTACATTGATCGATTGTGATTAATTAAAACGATTACTTTCAGTCCGCCAATCTAATATTTGTATATCGTGAAATTAACATGAAGGATCGCAAGGAAGTTGTTAATTAGACATAGTCTTGATGGATCCTCTTGAACGCGGCACACATCATGGTCGATAGCTACTTAGGAGGTTTTTACCTTGAGCCGGGCATCTCTAAACTTATTGCGTGATGAACTAACACAACCAACGGGCGAGGTTAGTTGCATATGATTGTCCGCTTCCTTACAAAGGAAGCAGATAGGTTGGTGAGATTGAACTCGTGGGCTAAACTAAATTAAAACGTTAGATTAATTTAGGAAATTATGCGGAAAGTAAACATAACGATTAACTACACCAAGTTAGTAGATAAGTGAGGATGGAGAGGAATACCATGTCGGTTTTATGTTATTGTTGGTCAATGACCGTATTTGTCTTCTCAATTAAGGTAGATTAGTTTATACTTGTGTTGGATTGTCTCTCGTGGATCGACCTTGATTCATAGCTGCTATGCTATAATTTGACCTAGTACTTTGCTAGTATAAGTGACTTAATGCAATTTACATCATTCTAAATTTTTGGCGCATAATGATTTTGGTCGGTTGTCCTCAAACAAGAAAATTAGTATTAGGTATTAGGCTACATAATGTTTCTAGGTGAGCCTCTATCCCTTGGAAGGCAAATAAATGAACTACCATGTAAAGAAGTTCTTCGTGAGGGTCTAATACGTGAGCTATGTCACATGCACTTTTGAGATTCAAAGGGTCGATTTACATTCTACAAGATTTAAGGTTCTAGTCCACACCGCTTATGTTATTTTGTGACAATGCCAAAGCCATGCATATTGCTCATAATCCTTTTTTTCATGAAAGAATAAAACATATAGAGATTGGCTGTAATGTTGTGAGAGACAAAGTCAAATCTAGGCTTGTCAAACTTCTCCTACCAACACAAAAGAACATATAGCCGACATTCTCACCTGTAAGCCTCGATGCACCAATTTTTCCTATCTCTGTAGACAAATTAGCAATCTCAAAGATACATCAAATAAAGGGGAATGTGTTGAAAAAGTCATGCTTATTAACTCACTCTTAGATTGAGGGGGTGTTACAAACATATGGTCAAGAGAATGTTGAGTGCAACATGAACTCAAGATGGACAACACGAAGATACATGAAGACTCAACAGACTATCGAGTAGTTTAGTATAGAAATCGGTTATTCAGCTTATAGTTTGTTGTAACCGCTTGTAACTTACTTCTAACCGATTCACGAGGTGTATGAAGTTATAAATACTCCTATGATCACTAAATTGAAATTTAACTTGTAACTTTCAATCATAATAATATTTCAAGACAATTTCTTTTCATGATAATTCTACAAACTTCAATAGCTAGTGGTTGTTCTATTTGGTGGTTATGATAGCTAAGTGGCCGATAAAGTATGGTATGTTAAATGGTGGATGTTGGTAAAGGGGTGTTAATTATGGTTTTTTGCTGTCGTTATAGAGGGTGAAGACAGTGGAGATGTCAAGATGGGTGTTAATGAGAAATGGATAAAATGTAGGGTTTATTTTGATATTTTTTTGTAAACTTATTGAAATGCCAAGCCCATTAAGAGGCCCATAAATTCATACTAGCCACCGGCAGGCCCATCAACGAATAGGGTACATGGCCCACCGGTTCGCAACCTGGTCAAAGACGAAATGGCCGGATCAAGCTTCGTCCCGCTAAGTACCAATTTGATAATCAATGGTCAAGAAACGGAGACCGGAAGCAAAGCCTTCATGCGCCACCTCCAAGTCGATGAAGCACCGGCCAAAACAACCGCCTCAAGACGGCCCGCTAACCTTGGCGGCAAAGTCAAGCTTACAAGCGTAGATTCCGCAATAAGTCGAGATGATCATCACCCGCATCACATGAGCTTGACCCATGCTATTGTATTGTTTATGTATTTACATACCGTGAATATCCTTGTAATCACCACGTAAGCATCGACTATGAAAGCCTTATAAATATGCATGCATCTTATACCCTAAAAGAAAGAGTCATAATAGAAAATACAGTGCCAATCCCTATAATTTTTTCTCCAAATTTATTGTGTTCTTGAGTTTATTCATATCTTTATATATTTCTCGAGATAAGGCAATGTAAAGCACCACACTTGATCCAGTATATCCACACCACACTCATATTATTATCATTGTGATATTTTGACAATAATAGTTGGCTCTATTACCGTGAAACTTACGCTTTCTAGCATTTTTCTCCGGTTAGATCTCGAAGTTTCATATCCACCAACCCTAGGTCCGACTCCCGAAAGTCTTACTTTTCCATTTTTATAGTATTCAAAAAGATGTACTTCTTGATATCTCCGGTTGAATATTCATCGGAATCTTCATCCATTCTATCCGAATCCTCATATTTGTGAGGTAATCATCCAAAATATCAAGAGTCTAGTACAAAACTCTTATGTCTTTCTCCAAACACCGTAAAAGTTTTGAGTCTTCTCCTGAGCCTTCAAATCCTCGACCGCTCAACATTTCTTCTCAAAGAGCACCTTCGGCGCCGATGGATACTAACTTACTACGTAAGCATGTCAAAAATGGTCACCGGGTGGTGCACCGCACGGTGGCCTACCTCCAACCATCAAAAGACAAGTAAGAATGTCGTGATAAACCACCGACGGGCGACAAATGATGAGCGTTGTACCAACTCGACTTCAGGTATATCTCGACACCATGTCCCCATAAGCAGACTCCTCCTCGCACGATGCACGTGCTTTTCTCAATAGCATAGCAAGATCAAAAGAAGATTCGGCCAGCTTTCGCTTCTAGTTAACGAGCAGAACAGTGGAAATATACAGTGGATACATCTGACCATCACGCCTCACCACCTGCCTCCCCAGAAGGAGATTAAGGCATGCGAAAAACTCTATGCGAAAGCATTGTTTCATGTATGGCTCTTATGTAGAAAGGATTCAAGCTAGACTAACCAAGAGCTCATCTCGCTAAATCAACCAGCTCTCCCCATCGCTGATTTTGTCCTCCGCCGAGATCTTCGGGAGGAGATGGCACATTGACGCCTGATGTAAGTCAACCGGATGATGCATTTATCGACCATTTATCCTCATTTCTCATGCATTTATTGGTATTTTGACACCAACTTGAGTAACTATTGTGTTAATTTGTATCATTTTGTGTGCATAGTAAATACCAGAGAAAAATTATATTTTGCTTATGATATTGGCTCATTAGCCATTTTTGTTATCGGTTTTACGAGTGGTATCCTCGTGTTTGTTTTGTAGCACATGTATCATGGCCAAATCTTGATTTTGATGTGTTGATGCTTGTAGATTGACCGAGGATGATTCCGTGTATTATGGCGCACGCCAAGAAGGACTAACCCACATCGATTGATTAAGTATGATCGAGAGGACATCTCATGTGCATTTGGCGACACCATGTGACTTTGACTCACGCCAAAGTTGTAAGCCCCCAATGACTCCATTCGCATGTAATGCATGATATTGATGTAAGTCAACCCGAGGATACAATTTTACTTGACTTACCCCTTTTCTCATGCAATTAGTGATATTTTGACATCAACTTGAACAAATATTACGAGGATTCGACTCATTTTGTGTATATAGGAATTTCAAGGAAAACCTGCTTTTTACTTTTATTTTATTAGATATTAGCCGATTTTGTTATCGATTTACGCGTGGTATATTTGTGTCTATTTTTCAAAGACATATATCACGATCGGGAGCGTGGATTTTGACCTTGTGGTGTCATTTTATTTTTGACGGTATGATTTGGAGTCGAGGCGCAGGATTTCAACTTCAAGAGAATGATCGATGCACGATAGAGGGTTCGGTCCAAGCCATTTGTAAGAATAAACATTGATCATGGTGATTTCAGATACAAACGGCGGCGCATGTCACTTTGAACTCACAATTGAGCCTCACAAGTTCATCGAGCATTTAATGTGGATGTCATTCACCCAAGTACTACATATTTGACTTGACGCTACCCATACATCGCTGACTCAAGCGCCAATAGCACAAGTAATCTTGACGTGCGCTATTAGTAGGGGTCGACTCCACGCCAAAGAGTACAATATCAAGAAAGAATTTACCTATTTTATTCTTCCACTCACAAATTATCATGGATATACTTCATCCTCCCAAAAACTCTCTACCCTTGAAGGCACCCCACCTCAAGGCTCTTATAGCCAAATTTTAGTAGAAATTAGCTCTGAACTTGATTGTAAAAATTAAGGATTCTAGTTTAGCTTTGATTACCTCGATTGAGTTTAACACACTAAAGGTTAGTTTCATCAAGCTTTTAAAGTTGGATGATGACCACTAACTCGAATTTCACCATTTGAATTGGTAATCTTTAATCTTTATTTCCATTCAATTGTTCTTATGGTTATGAATGTTAACTTTGAGATGTTGATATTTGTTGTCATGAGTGGCTGTACTTATCTAGCCAAGATTATGCTGTAGTATTAGTTTGTCCTCTGTGATTGATCGGGAATGATTGTTTGTATTGTTATTTTTGATTGTCGTGAAGCTTTTCTTACTTGAATTGCATTGATTTCTTGCATTAGAGTAATTGCCTAGTGTTGGCACTTACACGCTTGATGGAGGCCGAAAGCGAGATGTTAGACGGGAAGAGGGGTGGTAGAGAACCGGAAGGTAAAATCGACCTTCCGAGGCATTCATTTCTTATCCGGGATAGTTGGCATTGCCATTGTATTCACGCAGCATAGCATACCGAATCATTAGGTTTAGGGTACCTAGACCAATGAGAAGGTAGAGAGCAATTCCATTCACTCGCATTTGAGGGGAATTTCTTGCTTAGAATGCACCTGCTTTCACACTCTTGAACACCTATCGGTAGGAAGTCATTACCATGACATTACGCAGAGGATAGATAGGCTACTACATTATCTTGGTTAGTTTCTTTATCGCTTGATCATCTTTGTTATCACAAGCACTTTATTTATGCACCTAATTACCTTTTCACCAATTCGTGACTTAGATCGAATTAATATGAGTGCGTTTAGTTGTATAACCTCACCGGATAAGTTCCCCGTGGATTCGACCTTGACTCACCATACTAGACTACGATTGACCCGGCACATCGCCGTTAGATTGACACCTAGGTTTTGGCCATCAAGCTTTATGGCGCTGCTTCCGGGAGTCTTTTTCTTGAGTAACGGTTATTACTTGTATCATATTTAAAATTTTCGAGAATAGGTAGAAATTTTTTTGATCTCATTTCTTTTACTTTTGGTGCTTACTGCTTGGTGAGTCACCAAGTGTATTTTATTGTTCTATTGTTGTTTCTGCCTTGTAGTGGATGACCAAGATGCGATGTGGTAAGGAACCATTTACTCCTCTCATCCCAGATATCTACATGTTTATTAGGGAACGAGTAGCCGAGAACAAAGTTGGTCAAGCTCGTCGTGGGTTGGAACTTAGTGAGATTCTTCCCAAGGATTGTCTACCTAAAGAGTAGAGATGGACGAGGGCACGTTGAATGCACAAGTTGAACATGGGCAAGAGGATGCCCCAAACCAAGAACCAAACCCAAATTTACACATTCTTAACCCCCCAAATGCCAATGATCCACAACCACCACCAAACAATAATCAACAAAACCACCATCAAAACCGCAACAATCGGAACAACAACAACAACAACAACAACAACAATAACCCCCCAAACGTAAGGCAACTTTGTGATCAAGCCGTGCGGAGAAATGAGACCAACAATCCGATCCATTTACCGAATGTCGGAGCAAACAAATTTGAGGTTAAAGCTCATCTCTTTGGATTGGTTGGTATATGGGCACAATTTCATGGACGCTGGCGACTAAGATCCGCACCATCATCTTTACAACTTTGAGGAATTATGTAACACGCCAAGAGTCAAGGTGCGTGATTGAGGGTTGACAAGGATGTCTATGTTTCTTTTTCCTGATGGGAAGGCTAAGGATTGGTTCATGTCACTCCTCACTATTCCTTAACAAGTTGGGAGGAAATTCAAAATGAATTTTGAAACAAGATTTCACCCTCGGGTCGAAATTTAAAGTTGAAAGTTGAAATTTCCGCTTTAAGCAAGGTGAACATGAAACGCTTTGGGGCTGCATGAGAGATTCAAATGGTTGTTGAGAGCGTGTCCAGTATCACAGCTATTCCTGGACATGTAAATTTAGTTTTTCTTCACGAAAGCTATGAAAGAATCGTGAGCCGAGGTTGATCAAACATGCAACGGTTCGTTGATGATGAGCACGGCACAAGATGTATACGACATGCGGTTGAGAAAATTGCAAAACAACCGAACGTGGGAGACATGTTCAAGCACAAGAAGAGTTTCGAAAAGATAAAAGTGAGCAAGAATTCGGAAGGAAGTGTGTCCAATAATGTGAGTAGTGGAGAATTGAAGAAAGAAGATTATGCACAGTTAGAGATGAATGAATCCGGTGATTATTCTATCGAAGAAGTGAGCTACATGCAACAACACCGAGCACTACATAATGCCTACTCCAATGCATACAATAATTTGCAAAGAGATTTTACCACTCAACGTTGGTCTTCCAACCCAAACAAGCAATCATCATCTTTCGTCCCTCAACAAAAAACTTCCTTCAACACCAACCCTCCTCAAAACCAAAATTTCCAAGGCCATGCCTCATACCAACCTCCACAACCACCTACACATTCTTACCAAACACAAAACATCCCAATCACTCAAACTTCAAGTTCATCTACGGAGAAGGAAGAGAGAATGGAGAAGATGATGGAGAATCTTATGGGAGTTGTCTCCACTCAAGCTGTGAATATGCAAACTATGATGTCTTCTATAGGTACAATGACTAGAGATGTTCGTACTTTGAGAACATCCATGAGTGGTCATGATATGAGAATGAAAAATATAGAAGCATCTGTGCGTAATATGAAGGAGCATTTGAGTAGAGAATGTGAGAGGAACGCCAGTAGACCACCGGGTGGACTGCCAAGTAACACTGAAAGAAACCCAAGGGGAGTGAATGCCATCATAACCCGAAGTGGAAGAGTTTGTGGGAGTAGATAATTTCATGAGAATCAAGTTGGTAACGAGGTTGAAAATGATTTGCACGATACCGATGAGGAGAAGGAGTTGAGTGAAGAGGAGGAGGAAATTGTTGATAAATTCTTGCAGAATGACGGTTATGTCAATATTGAAAAAGACGAAGAGGATTGGGTGAAATTCCCGAGGATTTTGAAGAATCCAAGAGCAAGTGATTTGAGAACCCTTTTTAGGGAACATATTTCACTGGCGCCCGCCAGTCCAGATTTGGCGCACACCAATAATCACTGTAGACATTCAGAGAGTTTTGAGGAAAATTTGACTTGCGCCAAGGAGAATTTGACGCAAGGCAATGAAAAAAGAGAGGAATTTACGCACGCCAACGATGTTTCGGTTCACGCCAATATTCAGCAGTCAGTTTCTAAGAAAGGCAAGGAGAAGGTGGTGCACACCGATGATGAATGAAGACCACCGGCAGCTCAAACTTTGAGGAAGGCTTCCAATGATGCATCAAGCAGCAAAGGTAAGGAAGGTATGAACTCTACACCTAAAATTATTGATCTTAAGTCATTGCCTTACCCTCCTAGGATAGAAATTAAGAAGAAAAAACTAGATAAGAAGTATGCTCGCTTCCTTGACACATTTAGACACTTGAATGTTAATCTTCCAGTCATAGAAGCACTTACTAACATGCCCGTTTATGGTAAGTTTTTGAAAGATATTCTCACTAACAAGAAGAGGCTAGAGGAATATGAGAACATATGTCTCAATGAGGAATGCTCAGCCGTGTTGCAACATAAGCTTCAACCTAAGCTTAAAGACCCCAGAAGTTTTACAATCCCGTGTGAAATTGGGCGCTTTTTGTTTAAGAGGGTGCTTAGCGACATTGGTGCTAGTATTAACCTCATGTCATATGAGGACTTTATCAAACTTGGCATAGGAAAGTTGAAAAACACTGAAAGGACTCTACAATTAGCTGATAGGTCCATAAAACGTCCTAAAGGAGTCATAGAAGACGTGTTAGTGAAAGTTGATGTTGGTCCTAGAGAAGGGTAAAACCATAGTCAGAGAGGGGGGGGGGGGGGGGGTTGAATGACTATAATGGAGTTTCAAAAAAATTTCTTGTATTTAAAAGCTTTTGGGGAGCGGATAAGTCCCTTCTTACTATGTTGTTTCAAAGTAGTTTAGGCAATCACATATTGATTGAGGTCAAGTTAAATTATTAACTCGATGCCTAAATAACCACTAGCAAGTGAACTAGGTTCAATCGCAGTATAGCTAGATAGAGTCAAGGTCGATCCCACAGAGAATCAATTTGTGGATCCTAACTTAAATAGTCAACCTATTTATTTCGTTTGACAAAGACGGTCTATGACCAACATAGGATACGAGAAAAGAAAGACACATTCAAACATATAAACACGTAAACAACTAACGTAATCAACTGCTCAATTATAACCGTAATCATTTGGACCTAGACAATTTATATAACAACGAGACTTATCAAATATTAATCCGTTCATATCTATTTATATTGGCTACAGGAGTCATCCTCTAAAACTTGACGTAGCACCGGTAGGTCACTAGATCACTGTGGTATTGTTACGTGACTTCGCCTTTTAAGTGCCTCCATCTCATATAACTCACACGCTTACGACTCTAAGGATGCCGATATTAACCGTACACCTCGTCTAGGCAACATTCCTAAACGATCACTCAAACTCTCGTCCAACTAACAATTACCAAGTCATAGTCTCATGCTAGTTTACGATCTACGTATAAACAAGATGCGCGCAATTCCCTAATATAAACCTACCTAGATAACGCTGAACATCCGTGAAGATCAATTCATAAGCCCACATAAGAGTTTTATATTGGTATTTCCTTTTTACACGTTTTAATTAAATTAAGCGAGTGACGTAGCCATAGCCATACCTACTGAGATAACAGATTCAATTAAGCTAACCTAATCATAAAGACGTGACTGATTAACGGATGAAACAGAGCTAGAGACTCTCGGTCGACCGAATAGAGACACTCGGTCGACCGAGTGACACCTCTCGGTCACCCGAGTGCTTCACTCCCCAGATTACATCCCTGAATATATTTCTCAGCGTTTCTTATACGAATCGGATTATATAGTGAATCATCAGGACATTATATAAGTTAATCTAAATACACGTAAATTAAACACGTAGATTCATCCATAGATCGTAGGTAGAGGACGTAGGGTATGAGATCCTCATAGACAAGGCATCACCACCTCCCTAACGTCATATCCTAGATCTACATCATCTAGATATGAATAACTACTCAAACAATCAAAGCATAATTGGGAAATTGATTACTGAAAGAAAACAAGAAGAAAAACTAGGGCTTACATGATTGCACCCCCAGCTCATTCACAAGCCTACTGAATCCTTATTTACTTATATGTAAATGTAAATTGATATTGGTGTATATATGAGTGTGTCTTAAAAAATACAAAGACTTGTGTTTATATAGATCTGCAGCCGACTTAAGAAAACCGACTTAAATGCCGACACTACTAAACCTTAACCGCCTCCAACAATGTGCTGGGCTGCTGCTGGGCTTCAGGCCCACTCGGTCGACCGAATGCATAGGCTCGGTCGACCGAGCCTTGTATGCTTTTGGGCTTCCGTCTTTTTATGCATTGGGCTTTCTGGACTTGTCTGCAATCCATTTCAAGCTTCTCCGAAGTCCATCCTTGCGCTCCCCAATGAGTTACTACAAATATAGCATGAAATACAGTCTGTAACCTCAAATAATATAATAAAAACTCCAAATACATAATAACGAATCGTAACTCTCGGCATATGCAACTTAAGCGTATTACGACTTATTATTACTCTATTATAGCTCCTTTAAACTAGAATCGGGGATAAAGATCATTGAATAACGGGCACAAAATGACCGTTATCAACTACCCCCCACTTAGCCTTTGATCGTCCCAATCAAAATATCAATAAGTCATTCCCTATAAACTACTTTCCCGTGGTCACAGTATACTGACACAAGAAACTCGAATCAACTCATACCCTCTATGCTCATCAGATATCCATTATCCACTATTCATCATGAATCGATGTGTTGTGTGCATGTGCATTGAGTTTTAAGTATTCGTAGCAAGATTAGAGTTTATGCAAACTTTGTAGTCTTAGCCTACCAACTTCAGTATTCCCACTTCATAAGCCTTTTAATTGTTGAAGCACTAGAATAATAAGCAAGAGCGTATCTATAGGGTTTTTGGACTTGGAGACCGAGTACTACTCAAAGCCTCTTGAAGAGTTAAATATTCTTTTCATATCTTCATATTCTTCAGATACTATCAATCTCAAGAAGGAAAAACTTTTTAGAGCATCCCCCTATCTTAGATCAAACATAGCATCGAATATTACCACAAGCGCGAGGCTACTTTGGTAACTTACTACAAGTCCAGTGTTTTAATATTATCAAACACAGGTGCGTCTCAAGCTTATTACTCAGCTTTTGTGGCTAGAATTTGAGGAACACATCAGACGATAAATTTGACACTAGGTAAGCATAACCAATTATCTATGTAATGTACACATAATTTTTTCATTTTTATAATAAGCGTAGTACAGCTCGATTCATTTATCGAATAATTGAATAATAAACAACTACTCGCAATGGATAATATGAAAATCATTAAGTTTACTAATCAACAAATCACAGAAGTATAAAGTGATCACGTACTCATGAAATATGGTTTACTTCTTATTAGATATAAATATCAGGAACTTACCAAGGTAAATGTGATTCTAAGTTTAAAAGTTTTAATTTTTTACTCATTTTATTTATTATTTGATATATGGGAGTAGATGGAAGCTTATTTGAGCTAAGTGACTTGTACCCCCCACTTAAACCATGCATTGTCCCCAATGTATAAAAATCGAAATAACAAACTCAGAAAAGGAACTTAGCTCTGGATAAGCGTGGAAGTTGAACAAGTCTTGGGAATTCGGCAAAGTTTAACAGGCACATGCATTGGCCGCTAGCAAGGCGGAAGATTAATCACTGCAACATGCATCTTAAACAAAGCTCGAAACTCGTTACATGATTAGTCCAAATAGTAATAATCAGAAAAAGGGACCGTAAAAGGGATAACAAATTCCTTAAACATTTTTAAGTCCATAAGTTAATGATTGCATTTCAATATCTTTCAGCAAGTCCAAAACATTACATGAGTTTGAAATTATGAAGTAGTGAAACTGACTCCATATAACACGACCTACTAGTAGAAACCAGTCAAAATAAAAATGCGTTAATCATAGGAAATGCAAATGCGGAAATACAAATGTTTAATCCCAAAATCCGGGATTGAATGGTGCTAGTTGCAAATTGTTCGGGCCGGCTTCGCCAGCATCATCTTCGGGCTCCCCTTCTTGTTCTTGATCGTGGCCGTGAACGATAGGTGGTGCGACAGAATTTAAAGATAGGATAGGCATTGGCTCCACATAGGAATCGCCGCCTAACACTGGGCACTCGGCTCCTCACGAATGTAGTGATCGAACTGAACCAAAAGGTAAGGTGTGTCGAGGCTTGAGAGCATCGTCTGTCATTTCCTTGCGTATCAATGCCCCCACATTCACGGGCCATCCCATGTATAACCAATAAAGTAGAGTGGCATGGGCATAGTAGACCGTAGATACATGCTTGGCCGGAAAGATATTAGAACGGATAAGCCGATGAAGGTATTTATCCTCCCATCTCCTGAAATCTGGTTCCGCAAATGTGCGGGCAACCTCCCCTATAGTCCATTCTATCCCCAGATAGGCACCAACTTCCTCCAACCAAGCGTCGGACCCGTCAAATGTCACCATATACTCCGGCCCGTCCTCCGAGATATCAAGACCAAAATAAGCATTAAACGTACCCGGAGAAATTACAATCGGTCGTCCATGAATAGTAACAATATTGGTGTCGGGATGTACGCGTAAATAAGCATAAAATTCCCTTACCCAATTGACGTTGACTCGGCCGGGGGGCGCTACGACATCTCGCCACTGATAATGTTTTACCAATCCCAAAAGCTCATCTCCACAATTGTCCAAATCCAGTCCTCGAGCTCGATGTACAGGGGCATTTATGAAATGATTAATAAACGAAGAATATACCTCCCGACTCGCGAATTGTGGTACCCCGTTTATTAGAGGTATGTCGCCTTCAACAGCCACAAATTGGGCGGCTCTGCGTCTTCTTGGTGGCATTCAGATAGGTAGGCGGCACGCCGGCCGGGTGGCGAAAGAATAGGTTACTCTCGGTCGACCGAGAGTAATCACTCGGTTGACCGAGTGCGATCCGTCGACCGAACTGGTGGGTTTCCGGCCCTGTATCCTCCCAGTGACTTATGTGGCTGATCAGAAAAAAAAATTCAACAGCTCCTTTGCGGTTTAAAAGATGAAAAGTGAGTGAAATGGTATAATGGATGAAGATTTGCAAAATATTTCCATTTGATTTCTACAAGGATTTGGGGAAAAGGTAGGTGGAGAATTTGGATGAAAAATGGAAAAGAGGATGAAGAAAATGGAGAAGAGAATGAATGGGTCAAATAGAGAAATTGGAATTTGAAAAGTGGAATGTGATTGGTGGATTAGAATGGTTGGGGATTGATGATGTGTAGAGGTGGAATTTGAAAATTTAAATTGGAAGAATAAAGAAATTGAGAAGAGGGAAAGGTGAATGGTTGGGAAGAGTGAAAGGTGAATGGGGATATGTAGAAATAAATGGTTTTGACCATTTAATTTTGACACACCGGAAATTAACTACAACACATAACCATGCCAAAACTATTATTTCATTCTTTTCATAAATAAATCAAACAATCTGGCATACGGCATTTGTAAAATAACGCATTCTTATTTCCTTAAACAACATTTTTTTACAAAGACTCGGTTACTCCACTCTATTTCACGTAAAAACGATTCGAATAAAAAAAAGATTTTTGCACATCCTTAACTTAGCAGTCGTCGGAACACGGCAAAAAAAAAAAAAAAAAAACTCCTTATCGTTTCACGCTACTTTTATTTAAAAGAAGAAATAAAAAATAAAAATGACATAAAATGATAAAATAGAAATAGTTCTACAGTTTAAGTCGGTAGCTCGACTCTCCAAAAATCATCACCTTCTCTACTTAATCGCTCTTGGCTTGCCAGTTTTCACCAGTTAGCCTTGACCGAAAATGTCTTGCTGTCCTTTTGCACGAGTGCCTTCCCGCGAGATGTGAGTCCAACGAAAAGACAGTCGAACTGTCCATCCAAGCAAGCTCCAACTTTCGTGATTGCTTCAGAACTAGATGAGCTCTCTTTAGCTCGAACTCTACGAGTTCGTTTCTTTGTTTGCTTCCTTTTAGCCTTGGGTCTGGAGAAAGCCAGGCCTTCAGAATTATGATTTTCTAGAACAGGGGCAGGCTCGACAACTTTCTTACGACTCAGAACTGTAAGGATCTCATCTATTTCTTCTATCTTGTCATCAGCACTTTTTTCTGAGTCCGGAGTAAAATCTGGTTTCGAACTACCAACTCCTATAACATTCACACTCACCGGAGTAGGGAAATCTGAATTCCTCGTCCCATAGGTCTCAGAACCCTTAGCATCGAAAAATGTTATCTCACGCCTGGACATACGAATTAGGGCTCTAGAAGTATTGATAAAGGCTCTCCCTAAAATGATAGGGTAGTGAGGGTGCTCATCTATATCCATAACAACTATATCTATCTTAAACCTGAGCTGTCCTATGCAAATGATCATATTATACATATTTCCAGACATGATCGTTCTGGTCCTATCTGCAAATCTAACTTGCAACGGAGTATTCGTGGGGGTAAGGATTAGATTTCTATCACAAAGACTCTTCGGGAAAATGTTCAGACTCGAGCCAGAATCTATCAAAGCCAACCCTAGGTATGTTCCTTCTAAGGTGACCTCTACCATAAATGCTCCTGGGTCATCTAGTTTCGGCATCAACCGAGCTTCATTCTCAATATGCGCTGCATCTCTGGGACAGACGACTATAGGGCGATTTAGGTCTATGCTAACCTCAGACTCAGATTCTATATCTGACATATGATGCATGTAGTCATATCCTGAGTCTAAATCTGAAGAAATCTCTTCAGGATTTAACTTGGACATACCTCTGTATATGTAAGCATCTTTAGCCTCTTTTGACTTCTTAGCTTCTTGAATTCTTGCTTTCATCTTCGCTATTCTCTCCTTGAGCTAAGGTGTCAACGGCTTTCTAGGTGTGGTTTTGGTTCTCAACACCATGACTTCTTCTCCTCGAGCCTCGGAAGGTGATGTGATGATATTTTGTTTGAATGTGTTTGCTTGAGTGATCTCCTCCGATTAATCGCATCATAAGAAAAACAACAAACGGTTATTGAACTAACAGCGGATGATTACTCATCACTGCGCTGCTAGGCTTATAACCTACCAAATGTAATCACAGGGGAAAACAACTATCGTGAAATATAAAACAAATAATGGGCTCGGTCGACCGAGTGATAACGTTCGGTCGACCGAATATACAGATTATTTTTTTATTTTTTATTTTAATTTTTTTTATTTTAATATGAAAGAAAACAGAAAAATGAAATAATTAAGTAGATTATTTAAGCATTTGGACCATTGATTTCCCGGCAACGGCGCCAAAAACTTGATTGAGGTCAAGTTAAATTATTAACTCGATGCCTAAATAACCACTAGCAAGTGAACTAGTTCAATCGCAGTATAGCTAGATAGAGTCGAGGCTCGATCCCACGAGAGAATCAATTTGTGGATCCTAACTTAAATAGTCAACCTATGTATTTCGTTTGACAAAGACGGTCTATGACCAACATAGGATAAGAGAAAAGAAAGACACATTCAAACATATAAACACGTAAACAACTAACGTAATCAACTGCTCAATTATAACCGTAATCATTTGGACCTAGACAATTTATATAACAACGAGACTTATCAACTATTAATCCGTTCATATCTATTTATATTGGCTATGGGAGTCATCCTCTAAAACTTGACGTAGCACCGGTAGGTCACTAGATCACTGTGGTATTGTTACGTGACTTCGCCTTTTAAGTGCCTCCATCTCATATAACTCACACGCGTACGACTCTAAGGATGCCGATATTAACCGTACACCTCGTCTAGGCAACATTCCTATGGTTAGGCGTACTTCCTAAATGATCACTCAAACTCTCGTCCAACTAACAATTACCAAGTCATAGTCTCATGCTAGTTTACGATCTACGTATAAACAATGTGCACGCAATTCCCTAATATAAACCTACCTAGATAACGCTGAACGTCCGTGAAGATCAATTCATAAGCCCACCTAAGAGTTTTATATTGGTATTTCCTTTTTACACGTTTTAATTAAATTAAGCGAGTGACGTAGCCATAGCCATACCTACTGAGATAACAGATTCAATTAAGCTAACCTAATCATAAAGACGTGACTGATTAACGGATGAAACAAAGCTAGAGACTCTCGGTCGACCGAATAGAGATACTCGGTCGACCGAGTGACACCTCTCGGTCACCCGAGTGCTTCACCCCCCAGATTACATCCCTGAATATATTTCTCAGCGTTTCTTATACGAATCGGATTATATAGTGAATCATCAGGACATTATATAAGTTAATCTAAATACACGTAAATTAAACACGTAGATTCATCCATAGATCGTAGGTAGAGGACGTAGGGTATGAGATCCTCATAGACAAGGCATCACCACCTCCCTAACGTCATAGCCTAGATCTACATCATCTAGATATGAATAACTACTCAAACAATCAAAGCATAATTGGGAAATTGATTACTGAAAGAAAACAAGAAGAAAAACTAGGGCTTACATGATTGCACCCCCAGCTCATTCACAAGCCTACTGAATCCTTATTTACTTATATGTAAATGTAAATTGATATTGGTGTATATATGAGTGTGTCTTAAAAAATACAAAGACTTGTGTTTATATAGAGCTGCAGCCGACTTAAGAAAACCGACTTAAATGCCGACACTACTGAACCCTAACCGCCTCCAACAATGTGCCAGGCTGCTGCTGGGCTTCAGGCCCACTCGGTCGACCGAATGCATAGGCTCGGTCGACCGAGCCTTGTATGCTTTTGGGCTTCCGTCTTTTTATGCATTGGGCTTTCTGAACTTGTCTGCAATCCATTTCAAGCTTCTCCGAAGTCCATCCTTACGCTCCCCAATGAGTTTCTACAAATATAGCATGAAATACAGTCTGTAACATCAAATAATATAATACAACCTCCAAATACATAATAACGAATCGTAACTCTCGGCATATGCAACTTAAGCGTATTACGACTTATTATTACTCTATTATAGCTCCTTTAAACTAGAATCGGGGATAAAGATCATAGAATAACGGGCAAAAAATGACCGTTATCACATATATAAGATATAATATAAGTAATTAAATGAATACAGTAAGGTAAATTGCTGAAAGTAAATTGACACAAGGCTTATAGTGGTTCAGGGTGGTGTAATCGCTTAATCCACTCTTCTCCTGTGATGATTGGAGGAATTCACTATTGTTTTCACAGATACAATAGCCTGATTGTCCTTGACTACACAAGTTTCACAATCTACAAGACTATCACTCCTTGACTCGCAATGACTTTCAGGTGACTCGGTCTCTTTCACGCCTCCTTGGGATCAAATCCTTCAAAGAGCCTATCACAAACACAACTCCTTCTCGATGGCTCGATTCGATTTGCTTGATTGATGTGAATTGATTCACAAACTTGTTGATCAATCTCAATGCTTGATGTTGAAATGTGGCTCTCGGTTTGAGTTGATCACTAGATATTTCTTTTTCGCACATATAGAAGGCTTTTCACTTTGGCGGTGTTTTTGCTCGGTTTATGATCGTTCTTCCTTATATTTCTTTTACACAATGCCTTCTATTTATAGCCTTGATTATCCTTGATTTGAATTTCCGTCCGTTGGCTATATTAATGAAGGGAATAATCCTTGATTTTATTCTTGATTCCCCCTTAATTATATTCTCCTTGATTTCAGTGATCGGATTTTTCTTCAAACGTTTATCAGAAAATCCGTTCTTGATTGATCCTCTATTGATTGTGCATTTAATGCTTGATCCTCTGTATCTTCATTATATTTCAAAATCTGATTAAGTAAAGTTTACTTAGCCGTTCTTTGAACGGACAAGTGATCCTTCTGACTTTGCCGCTTAGATCTTCCTTCACTATTTTGTCTTCACTCAGCCGAAAGTCTGTTTACTTTGCCGATTCACTATTTCCTTCATTCTTTCAGTTCAAGGAGAATCCTTGTACTTCACTGATCCTTGATTTGTGTGAGATCAGTGTACACCATATTTAAACACTAAGTATCATTACTTGAAACATAACTTAGACTTAACCATGGTCATCACAGACTTCCTTGGTTATAAGTCAGACCATAATGTCTTCATTGCTTCTCTGCTGGTACTTGGCTGGCTTCACTCTGCCGGAAATCTGTTTTTACTTTGCCGTCCTACCAACTAGTACAATACTTGTCTGACTCAACTTATACAACATGTCAGACTCTAAGTAAAGACTTATACAGAGATTTCTAACTTATTTTAGGCTTGCTATAACAGCTAGTATGACCATCATCAAAACATAACAAAGTGTTCCTAACAATTTCCCCTTTTTGATGATGCCAAAACCCTCATAAGCCTGAACATAAGTATGCCAAATTTTTCATAATAGGACAACAGAATAAAACTCAAAAAATTTTATTCATCCATTTAAGGTCAATAAGACATTGCATCTTTTTATTCGAAAATCAAAGGCATTTGAGTGAGTAAATTAATATAATAGGGCTACTGCTTCTTTTCTTCAAACCTGATGCCCTTGCCTTTGATGCCCTTGACCTTATCCATTGGGCTTGCCTTCATTCCGCTGGAGCTCTCAGGCTTGCTTTCTTCCCCCTTTTTGGCAGCACCAAAACGTTCTTCAAGGATTCTGGTTGCTTCTTCTGATTCGGGGAGAGGACCATACCTTTTCTCCAGGATTTGATTGTTGGCCGTAGTGAAATTTATCAGAGTGTCGAGTTGCTGGCCAGAATATTCCATAACCTCATTGACATGGTGGATTTGATGTGTATGAGCATTCAATGTGTCCACCAAGGGTTTGAGATTGTTATCAGCCTTTTTAGCATGAAACTCAAGATTGGTCTGGAGATGGTAGGGAATGAGATGTTGCAGGTTGCAAAGAAAGTCGCCATGTTTCTCCATCACCTCATCTTGAATCTTAATGTGACTGATGAGGGCTTCAATCTTATGGTTTAAGGAGGTTTCATCACTCCTTAAGGCAGTTTTTAAGTTTTGTCTGCTGAGGTATTGCATTCAATGTCCACAATGAGTGGCTGGATATCCAGATTGAACAGTCTTTCTGGATCAGTTTCCTCTGGAATTTCTTCCTCATCCTCATCATCTGCATCTTCTTCCTTCTCTTTCTCACTTTCTTTTTCTTCCTCATTAGACTTAGGGTCATTGAGGGGTTGCTTGGGGGTGTTGATGTCTTTATTTGCCAGAGGTGTGATTTTCTGTGCTGCTGTTCCCCCTTGATCAATGCTGGGGGAGTTGACATGGTCAGCGACGTGAGCTTTATCAGCTGGCTCACTTGACCGGTTGTCAACTTTGCTGATGCTTCTGAGAATTACTTCCTGGATTGTCGGATCATCATCAGAAATCGCCATCTTTTCTTGATCATTTTCAAGATGACTACTGTCTATCTGTGCTTCCTCTGTTTCAGCTTTTTCATCCTCATATGTCTCTTCTTCTTCATCATCCTTCTCTTCTTCTTCAGATGGAGTAAGTTGATACCCCTCCTCACCTTCCTCCAGATATGTCACTTCTTCTTGTTTCTCTTCCTCCATTGCTATATCATCACTGATCACCACTGGATTGTCCGGATTGCTGGTACTTACCACTAGGGTGTCTTCTTGTGCTTTTTGCGATCTGGTTCGTCTTCCCATCACTGATCTACTGCCTTCAGGTGCTTTCCTTTTTCGTCCAGTAGTGGGTTTGGGTTTCATAGATGCCTTGATATAGGTAAACATCACCTTTGACCTGTGTGGAGGCTGCAAATTTGTGGGTTTCGTTTTTAATGAATCAAATAGGTGTTGAAGAGGGAACTCATATGATTTCCTTTCCTAGAATTCACCTTTCTTCTGCAACCCCTTACTTGGTGTCGTAATCGACAGATCTATTTCCTTTTGAATCTGCTCTTTCAATCTATTGAAGACAAAGGTTGCCCAGTCAAAGTGAAGGCCTTGATAGATTATTGCCATTAGCTTAACTCGTACCTCTGTCAAGTTTTCCATCGACCCTTTCTTGACTTCAATGTTCTTGGTAATGACAGGTGCAAACTCAGCAAATAGAAGTTTGAGTGCTGATCTTAGGAGATTGTAGGTTTTGCTGTTCTTTTTGGGGCTGTTGGCTATCTCCTCCCTGAAGGTCTTGATGTTAACCTACGCAAACTTCACGTTTTCCGGGCCAATCATGGGTAGATGTAAGAATATGTTAAGTAGGCCAGGTGTGATGACTACTTCTTTGCCAAAGATTGAACTTTTTATACAGTCGATATCAGTCTTCTTTGTGCTTGGCACAAACTTTGCATTTTTCCAAAATGCAATCAGGTTCTCATAGCATATTCCAGTTATTGGGGGGGGGGGTTTCAGGAAGGTCATTAACCCCAGATTTGTACATCAATCAACTAGCCATCGGGCTTGTACCTCATTATTACAGAAGGATAGATAGGGTTTAGGCTTAAAGAACGATCCAGTGATGATTGATTTTTCATAAAATCGTTCTGTGGCAGAGATTGTGGATGATGAGGCCATTTCTTGGAGTTTGAGAGAAGGCTTCGATTTTGCGGTAAAAAAAATAGGGTTTATGATTTTGTAAGGATGCGTAAAGAATCCTGAAAAACCTCTAAGTGTTGTTTATATAGGATGATTTGGGTAGTGTGAACGTGGTTGAATATGGAAGGATTTTATGACATAATGGCGTGATTTTATGTACATAAATCACGATATTCGAGTGTAGGGGGGGTGGATTGAGGTAAGTAATGATAGATCCCGGGAATCGAGGCGTTTGTAATTTGAAAAATAATATGGTTACCTCCACGATTGTAAATTGATCTCCACGTGTGTAATCTTCCACAGTATAATCCTCCATAACTTCCTTATTCTCCACTTGTATAACAATTGATTTAGTTAACACTTTAATTTGCTGGTGACTTCAATCTTCATTTCAGTGAAGGTCCTTGGTCGGTCACTTCGCCGGTGGAGTGCCTTTTTCACCGAGCCACGGTACTTAACTGTTCCTAACAATCAGTGAAGTTAAATTCACTGAGTACCAGTGCCTCGCCTGCTACATCTCCTGTGAAGGAAAAGGTTTAATCAGCTGGTGAAGTCACTTAGCTGATTACTCCAGTTAGCCGCTCTTTGGTACTTAGTCAATTTCAATCATTCCCAACTCAGTTCTCAACATGCTAAATTTTCATGACTGAGTGGTTTAGTGAAAATGTCAGCCAATTGATCTTCAGTGGGTATGTATCTTAGAATAACATCTCATTTTTCAACATGATCTCTGATGAAATGATGTCTTACATCAATATGCTTTGTTCTTGAGTGCAACACTGGATTTTCAGTAATGGATATTGCATTTGTGTTGTCACACATGATTGGAATTGTCTTCTGTTGGTCCCTTGAAAAGGCTTTGGTTAAGTTTAGGGGGGGGGGGTGAATAAACTTAACACTTAAAACTTTTGGAGTTAACAAACTCGGAACTTCGATGGTCTGTCGATACCTCGTTAGCTTCGATAAGCGATAGTCTCTTGACGGTTGAGTTTACTGAATTTGTGCATCGGATTTATATAAAAAATTAAGCCTTATTACTTGTTGTCAAATATGATACTAAGTATTAGATACTTAGTAGTGTGCTCGTGTGTGAGTTCGATTGCTAGATTCGGTGGGGTTGATGTGTATAATAAACTAAATGCGAGAATGTAAGTGCAGCGTAAAGTAAGTAGGCGATTTTATAGTGGTTCCAGGTGGTGTAATCACTGTCCACTCCACTCTTCTCCTGTGATGTTGGAGGTAATTCACTAGAGATCATTGATGTAGCTGATACAAAGATTCTTGAGTTGCTTGTCCTTCACCAATAACTATGGCTTCACAAACTAAACACTTGGAACATGTAGGATTGCTTGCTCCAAAGTCTTCCACTTTGGTCCTTGAAGGGTAGGATTGCCTCTTCACCACTCCACCACAAAAAAGCAGATTTTCACACCCAACGGATGCTTCACTTTGTCTTGGCCAGAGCTCTTTTTATAAAATAATGATTGAATCAAGTAAATGATTCATTCATGCAAAGCTCTTGACTAGGATGATATAATCGGCGACTTGCGCCTTCAAGTGTGTAAACTTGATGTAGCTTGAATACATAATACACATGAAGATTTTCTCTGGATCAGTAAGGTTAAGCAATTGCAGTTCAAAGGGTGTTCTTGCAAATTCGTAATTATCTATTATATTTTTCTCTTAAAAATTCATCAATCATCCTCTTTTTTTGAGTTGGAAGTTTTCTATTTATAGGTAGGATGGCATGTGACTTGTATTTGAAATTCAAATATAGCCGTTCCCTGTTTTGTCCCATTTGACTTGCTTTTTGTCACTATTCATAGGACTGACACTGTCAGAATCCTTTTTGACAGTGCAGTCTGTCTACCCTTTGACTTATAACCATTGGATAAAGTCCTGAATCATCCTAACGTCCTTTTAATCTCAGCCCTTGATTTGTTTGATAAATCAGAGGTAGTTGGCTGTCCTTATCCATGTAATCTTCCAATGTAATCTTGAATTAACCGAGGTATATTATCAGTAGGTTCATCGATCCTGTTTGTAATACCTATCATCTGTGTGAACAACAATTTTCTGTGTATCAAATACAATGCAGCTGATTACTTTTATCTAACTTTTATTTGTGAAGTTAGATTACACATTTTTAATTATTACCAAGTTCCAAATATCATCCAACTTATGGAACTTAGACCTTCTACATAAAGTATATGTAATCAGTTTAGGTCATCACAGACTTGCCTAAATTCGGATTCCATATCCTTGACTTTAATTACTAAGTTTGATCGCTTAGCCTTCATTAACCGAGTTTGACCTCTCGACTTTTCGCCTTCAAGGCGGTTTCGAGAAAAGTCTCTCGACCTAACTACCCTCTCGACTAGACTAGTCTGCTGAACCAAGTCAGCTGACCTTTACAGTGCTTGTTTGATCAAACCTAGTCAAAGATCAAACTCTAATAAACCTATACATTTGATCTAGACATCTTTTTGCCTTTGCACTATAACAGTTAGTCTGGCACTCATCACTAAAACATAGAAATAAGTCCAACAATTTCCCCTTTTTGGTGATGATGCCACTACCCTCACCTAACAGTAAAGCAAAAAGATTGAAACAAAAACAGAACAAATTTCAGTCATCTTTCATTATAAACATTTGTTCACATTATTACAGTCTAGATATAGCAAAGATAAAACAGATTAAGTATGCTGATCTACTGTCTTCTTTCTCTCTCTTGTCTTTCCTTCTCCACTTGCTCTTGATAGGCTCTAATTTCTTCTATCATATCTCTCATCCACTAATTCTCAATCAAAGTGAAATCAATGTAGGAATTCACTTCTTTCCACCACTTCCAAGCTTCTAGTAGAATAATGTTGATTTGATTGACTCTGAATCCCATTCTCATGTAAAGCTCTTTAAATTCATTCAGTGAGTCCTTAGCTTTTGTGATAGGTAAACTCCTTTCACCTCTACCACTTCTTCCACCTCTTCCACTTCTTCCACCTCTGTAACTTGCCCTTAAGGCTCTAACCCTTGCTTCCCAAAACTTCAATCCCAAGAATGAGTTTAAACCTTCATGAAATCCCTTGTCATGGTAAGGTTTCCTTCTGTTATAGTATTCATTCTTGTATTGTTTGAGGAGATCATCAGTAAGTTGAACTCTGCCAGGTGCAGGTTCCCTGAATGCATTAGTTTCATTCTAACATTTCTTCTTAGCAAAAATCCTTGCAGCCTCTTTTGCTACTGCTGTTTGGCCCTCTTCCCCCTTAGTGACATCATCAACAAAACGGGACAGTAGACCATGAACACTCTCCTGTGTGATAATCAGATTACTCAATTGTCCTTCCATAATCTCAGTTCTTGTATCAACTGCAGTAATCCTTGATTGCAAAGTCTGCTCCAGTAGATTGATTCTTTCAGTAAGCTTAGGATCCAATCCAGCAGGTTGAGATGTTCCAGCAGCCTCAGCAGGCTTAGGTGCCTTAGCAAGTTTGTCAAGTTTCTGGTGGATGGTTTCAAGTTGATTTTTCAGAAACTTTTCTTTCATTGTGTTTCCTAGCTTGATTCCCCTCACATCTAGCATCATATCATTAACAGCATTTTGAGTAGATGTGAAATTTGAAGCAACTGTTTCAGTAGATTGTCTGTTGTCATTCACCAGTTTCATCAGTTCTTCAAATCTTTGTTCTTGTCTATCCAGTTGAGTTCTTAAGTGTTGCATGTCATTCCTGACAGTCCTCAACTCATTCAACACTTCTACTGGCACTCCACCAGTCATCTCTCCAGCAACTCCATCAGCAGGCTCTTCTACATTATATTGTGCCCTTTGTCTGCTGATGACCATTGCTTTACTCATATCTCTCCCAGCAGGGGGAGGTCCTTCCTCAACCATAGCACCAAGAAGATCCTCCATTATTGGATCTTGTGCAGGTTCTTAATCAACAATTTCTTCCTTAAATAATTGAAACTCTTCATCACTGTAGTCATAGTCCAGCAGCTGTTCTTCTTTATCAACAACAGCAGCCTGCTGACTATCTTTCCCTACAGTGTCCTTGTCTCCAGTAGGCTCCACTACAACAGCCTCTTCAGCAACAACAACAGTAGGGGTTTCCTCCAAACCCAAAGATTGTTCCAACCTATGTCCAGGTGCTGTTTGTAACTCAACAACCTGTACCTCCTGTTCCAACCTTTGCTCAGGTGCTGTTTGAACCTCAGCAACCTGAACCTCCTGCTCTACTCTTTGAGGATTGAACACAACTTCATTATCCACTTGAAATCCTTCAGCATGGCCAATCTTTGTTAGGATAATGGCAGTTTTGGATAGAGTTCCCTCAGTGTCAATCCAGTGTTGATATTGAATTGATTCCTCTGAACTGGCACTGGGTTAACTGTGGACAGTAACCCTCTCATCATCCATATCAGCACTCTGTTGATCTTCAGATTGTGCAATAGGTTCTTCAACAAGTAAAGTAGAAGATTCACCAACCAACCTATTTGCAGTACCATTTATTCCATCATTGATCAATGCCTCCAGATCATCCATGGTGAGATCCTGCAGATCCTCATCCATCTCTCCAGTCTGCTGGCCCTCAGCAGACTTGTCAACATCAGTGGTTTCAGCTTCTGCATCAACAGTGGTCCCTTGACCAGTGGCTTGATTGGTTGTTTCTTTAGGCACTTTACTTGTTTCCCCAGGGAACATAGGGAAATCATCATCAAAGTCAGATGAATCACTGTCTGGTGTGTACTTTGGATCTCTGAATATAATTGCTCCACTTTTCTTTCCTTCATTCAATAGATCCATCAGCCTAGATTGCAGCAATGTTGTATCTATCAAGTCCAAAGAGGTCATCCACACCCGGTGATCAAAAGCCCATTCTTCAAATCCACTCATTGGATCAACAGCTGGTTTCTGTTTCTTGTAAAATCCAAACTTCCACTGAATATAATTTTGCACTTTCCTGAAGTTAGGATCTACTTTGTCCTTCTTAGATGCCTTCTCATATGGCATAGTTGGCTTTCTAAGAGTTGTTTCAGTAGCTTGATGACCTCCAAAGGTCCCAACAAGAAAACTCAAGGTTTCTTCAATAGATGCATGAAGGTCAGTAGGTTGCTTAGATTGAATATTAGTCCCTACTACCTCCATTTGCACAACACTGGGTTCCCCCTGACTTATAAGCTCATCAGCAGGGTTAACAGCAGACTGTTCTTCCCCCTGAACTATTGCAGGAATTGCAGGGTCTTGTACCAATGACTTACCACAGCAGGCTCTAGTGCAGTAGAATGCTGTGATTCTTCAACAGATTGCTCAACAACAACCTGTTCACTTGCAGTAGGCTCAGCAGCCTTAGTAGATGAGGATCCAACAACATCAGCAGCAGGTTCAGTCTCTGTACTTTGCTGTGACTCTCCAACAGGTTGCTCAATAACAACATATGCTTCCTCATTAGGCTTGATAATAGTCAAGGGCTCAGCCTCAATAGCCTCTTCTTCTTCTACTACATCACCTTCTTCTTGTGCCCTTTGAGCCTCTAAGTTTTTCAATTCTTTCCCCTTTCTATGTTTCTTTTTATGAGCAATCTCTTTCATCCTCTTGGAAAGTGGCTCATCTTCAATTTCAATCACAGTAGACTTCCTCTTTCTACTGGCTTCTTTCTGTTGTTCCCTCAAAATCTCAACAACAGTTTTTTAGCAGCATACAACAGCAGGGTCATAGTCTCAACTTCACTGACCTCGTGACTCAAGCAATGATCTGTCTTTGTTTGATTCCTTGTTCTCTTAGGCTTTAACATCTCATTTATCTTCTTTGTGTCTGCAGCCTTTCTCTTCTCAGTAGACTTCTTTGGTGCAGCAGGTTTGACAGATTTCTTAATAGTTTTCTTGACCTGCTCACCACTAGCATCACCATCATCTCCATTACTATCATTATCAGCAGCCTCAGCAACACCTTCATCATCATCATCCAGACCAGGGATAGCATAATTAATCTCTTTCTTGTATCTGGACTGATTAATCTTCTCAGGTGCAACATCAGGAATCTCCAAGTGATTCAGCAAGGTCTGAACCATTAATCCTAAGGGTAAGGCCTTGGATTTCCTTTTCCCTTCTCTTTCCTCCTTGGCTACTTTCTTCATGTAATGAATAAAATATCCAGCCCAATCAAATTTCATACTTCTGCAGATAATCATCATCAGCTCTATCTTGGGTCCTGATAGAGTATCCATACTTCCAACCAGCCCTAATATGTTTTTAGCAATGATCTTGCTCAGCAGGTTGTACTCATTCCAAATGTCTTTAACATTAATACCTGGGATTGATTTGGTGGCTTTATTTGTCTTGATTTTATCAACAAAATCCATCTTAGACAATCCCATTTCCTCAGGATTTACTGGACCATCTACTACTTCTTCAAAACCAAAAACTTCTCTCAGTAGACTTGAGGAAACTTCTATTTCTTGTGCATTCACAACTGTTTTGAATGCTTCAGTTCCTTCATTTACCATAATATTCTTCCAAAAACTGACAACGTTTGTATATGAGATTGTTTCCAATCTTATGTTCAGTACATTCTCCAGGCCTTCGTATCTCCTTATTATTCTACCAATATTGATAGCTAATTCTATTTTATTAGCATCAACAACAAAGCCTCTCACACTTTGGCTTGATTCGATTTGAACATCAATCTTTTCTGCCATTGTTAAAAGAAAGAGTTGAAGAAGAAAGCTTTGTAAATCTGTGTTCACATAGTGTAAAACCAGAGAGTATAAGTCTGAGATTTTGTAAGTGGAGTGAATCTGCTGTGATAGGCCTGTATAAATAGACAGTGAGTGGTTGTAACTGTCAGTGCACGTACATCCACATTAACCATGATTAATCTGAGTAAATGCTGACTTGACACGTGGCCCATTGCATCTTCATAACGTTTTTAACCGTTGGATCATGTTAACTGCGGTTATAAGAGATAGAATAAATATCCCGCCAATCTGCTTTTTGAATTTAATAAGGTTGACTGTGTAACGTTCCATTCAAATAGGTTGTCCTCGCGAGGTTGGTGGTTCGACCTGGCGATAAAGATGCTTCAAAGACCGCTTTGACATAGTGACTCTGCTGATCCTTGATTTCTTCTTATTTTGTTCAATTGATAATACATGATGAAGTTAAATACCAATGACTGATCTGTCAAGTGAGCTCACCCAACATGACAAAGACCAGTCCCCTTGGCAACCTCATTTGCTCAATTGTCCAAACATAAGTACATGGAATTGTTGATACCAATGACTAATCTGCTAAGTGAGCTCACCCAACATAGCAAAGACTAATCCCCTTAGTGAATTCCAAGACAATCACCGATTATCACCAACTTTTATAATTCCAAGTTCAGTCCTTAGTTTAGCAAATCTTTCACTATCAAGTGGTTTAGTTAAGATATCAACAAGTTGATCTTCAGTAGGGATATACAGAACCACCACATCCTTCTTTTCAACATGATCTCTTATAAAATGATGTCTCACATCAATGTGCTTGGTTCTAGAGTGTAAAACAGGATTTTCAGTGATTGCAATTGCACTTGTGTTGTCACACATAATTGGAATTTCTTTCTCCTCAATTCCATAATCCCTTAATTGTTGTCTTAGCCAAAGTACTTGTGCACAAAGAACTTCCAAAGAAGAATGTATTCAAATTTCAAAGATGGAGGTTGATATTGAGTTCTGTTTCTTGCTAAACCAGGATACCAGTCTATTTCCCATTAACAGACAGGTTCCTGTGGTGCTTTTTCTATCAATCTTGCATCCAACATAATCTGAATCTGAGTAGGATATAACTTTGAAGCTTCCATCTTTGGAATACTATATCCCTACTCCCAAAGTCTCTTTTAGATACTTGAGAACTCTCTTGACTGCACCTAAGTGACTTTCTTTAGGTTTAGATTGAAACCTTGCACAAACACCTACATCAAAGGATATATCAGGTCTGCTGGCTGTAAGGTACAACAGACTGCCTATCATTCTTCTGTATAAGGTCTGATCAACATCTTTGCCTTCTTTATCTTCATCTAATCTGATATTTTTGGTCTCATAGGAGTTGATATCCTGGTACTATTTTCCATACCAAACTTCTTCAGCAGCTCCTTGGTGTACTTGGTTTGATGAATGAAGATTCCATATTTCATCTGTTTGACTTGCAATCCCAAAAAGTAGTTCATTTCCCCCATCATACTCATTTGGAACTTGCTCTTCATTAAATTTGCAAACTTGTCACATAACAATTCATTTTCAGAACCAAAGATTATGTCATCAACATAAATCTGGACCAGCAGGGTGCTGTCACCTTCACTGATTATGAAAAGAGTCTTATCAATGGTGCTTTTGTAAAGCCATTGTCCACGAAGAATTGAGATAGAGTCTCATACCATGCTCTTGGTGCCTGTTTTAAGCCATAAAGTGCTTTATTGAGTCTATACACTTTATCTTCTTGATCTTTAACTTCAAATCCAGGAGGTTGCTGAACATACACTTCCTCCTCTAGAATGCCATTCAAAAATGCACTTTTGACATCCATTTGTTATACCTTGAAGTTTTTATATGCAGCATGTGCTAGGAATAATCTGATAGCTTCCAATCTTGCAACAGGTGCATAAGTTTGATCAAAATCTATTCCTTCAGCTTGAGAATAGCCTTTTGCAACTAGTCTGGCCTTATTTCTTATAATGGTACCAGATTCATCAAGTTTGTTTCTGTAAACCCATTTAGTACCAATGATATTTGCATGACTAGGCCTTTCAACTAGTGTCCAAACATGATTTCTTTCAAATTCATTTAATTCTTCTTGCATATAAATTATCCAATCTGGATCTGATATTGCTTCTTCAACAACTTTTGGTTCCACTTGAGATAGAAAGCATGTAAACATAGCTTCTAGTTGTCTTCTAGTCCTTACACCTTGCTGAATGTTGCCAATGACTTGTTCAGCAGGGTGATCCCTTAACCATTGTGGATTTTGGTTAGATTAATTCTCAGGAACCTCATCTTCGTGTGGTCTCTGTTGTGGTATTCAATAGGGGTTCAGCAGATCCTTGAACTGCTTCAGTTGTTGCATCAGTAGTGTCACCAAGCAGGTGTTCAAAGAGCGATGTCGAAACTTTTAAGTCATTAACCCTTTCCAAGACTTCAACACAATCTGGATCAGTGACTTGTAGGTTCTCAGCAGGTTCACAACCTTCATCTTCCATACTAGTGAACTTAGGTTCATCAAACACAACATGTATAGTTTCTTCATGTTTCAGTGACCTTTTGTTTAGTACCCTGAATGCCTTACTGACTGAAGAGTATCCCAAGAAGATTCCTTCATCTGATTTAGGTTGAAATGTCTTCAAATGCTCCTTATGATTCAAGATAAAACATTTACTTCCAAATGGATGGAAATAGGATACATTTGATTTCCTTCCATTCCAAATCTCATTAGGTGTCTTCAGCAGCTTCTTGTTCACTGAGGTTCTGTTTTGTGTATAGCATCTTTGTTAATAAGCTTTCAATTGACCCAGTCTTTCAGCAATGTGCTTCACAAATCATTGTTCTTCCTGCTTCCTTTAAGGTCCTGTTTCTTCTTTCAGCAACCCCATTTTGCTGAGGTGTACCAGCAGCAACAAGTTGGCGTAGTACACCATTACGCTCACGATATTCTCTTATAACTTTATTGAGAAACTCAGTACCACTGTCCGATCTTATCTTTACTACAGTCAAACTTTTCTCATTTTGTAATCTCTTCAAAATCAGGCATCATCTTGAGTGTTTCACTTTTCTTGTTCATAAATATCACCCAAGTGTATCTAGAGTGATCATCCACAACCACTAAGGTGTATTTCTTTCCTGTAACACTTGTTGGTGTAACTGGTCCAAATAGATCCATATGCATCACTCAAGAATCTATTAGTTGATTGCTTAGTCTTTGATTTGAAGCTTGATTTGGTCTGCTTACCTTTGCCGACATTCATCACATATAGTATCTTTCTTGAATGTGATCTCGTAAACCAATCACCGCTTTCTTCTTCACCAACCGATTGATGTCATCAAAATTTAAGTGGTTCAACTTTTTGTGCCATAACCAATTGAGTTCTGACTTGGTATGCACAATCAGACAGGTTTCTGGAACTGCAGTAGACCAATCCACAACATACATGTTTTGTTGTCTTCTACCAGCCAATACAACTTGATCACCTCTTTCACTAATGACAATACAGTTGTTCTTGTCAAAAGTGACCTTGTATCCCATGTCACGAAATTGTCCATTAGGCTCGGCAAGTTGTAGTCCAAATCCTTCCACATAAGCAACATTCTTGATTGTAAGTCCATTCCTCACAAGTGTGCCATATCCTCTTATGTATCCAGGTGTATTTTTGTTGCCAAAATTCACCCTTGGGCCATCTTTTGTCACAAAATCTGACAAACAGTGCTTTTTCTTTGTCATATGTCTGGAACATCCACTGTCAAAGTACCAGACACCCTACAAAACAAAGTTAATACATTTTAGGTACCCAAACCTGTTTGGGTCCATAATGGTCAGTGGTAAGCATGACCCCTGGGATGTTTCCATAAGGTCTTCTCCTAAAAGTGTCATACTTTGGTTCATACATGTATTCCACACATCCATAGGTTCTAACAGTAGATTGTGTAGGATTCACATATGTTTTCTGGCCTTTTGGTTTATAATGCTGTTTGAAGTGACTTTTGTTGTTAGAAGCATTAGCATAACCATTAGTTTGTTTGTCTGTTAGAAACAACCTGTAGTATGGAGTCTCAGAGGTCTTGTGTAAGTCCTCTGCTTGATCCCATTGCTTAGGTTTTACCCTAGCAGCATGGTTATTCTTACTGTTTCTAGCATTAGATACAGGAATATTCCAATCATCATCAGTAGGAAACAATCTACCTTTCCCCCCTGAGATAAGTATCCCTTAAATGATTAACATTTTTGGGTTTAGGATTCTTATCCTTGGAATATTTCTGTTTCTTAACCTTCTGTGGTCCAGCAGACTTGGTAGCAGGTCTGCTATCAGCAGGTTTAGAAGGCACATCAGTCCTGTTTTTGGATTTGTTCATTTTATTAGGAGCTGTTGACTTCTTTGACTTCTGATTTTGCTTCCTTGAAGCATTCTCAGTAGGTTTTACTGCCTCAGCAACCTTACTGGGAGTTGGATCTTGTGCAGGTACAAACTTAGGACCAAATCTGGCACTAGGTTCAGTAGCCTTACTGGATCCACTCCTTTTGGATTGTTGAGTCCCAAATCCAAGCCCTGTTCTATCACCATAAGGCTTTCCAGATTTGTATGCAGTAGAGGAACAAGATGGATCAACAGATTCAGAGGCTACTGGATGTTCAACAGGCTTATACTGATTCTGTCCAACATCTTTTTCCTTACCTTTGAGAACCCTTAATTCAACATTCAATCTTTCAACTTCTACTTGAAGAGCTTCTTTTTCAGCCTTCACAATCTCATAACCAGATTGTATTTTCCTCAGTTGATTGAGGATGGAATCCAAAGCTTCTTCATTGTAAGAGTTTCTAGGATTTGAACCACAAGTTCATTCACAATCACTTCCAGCAGGAGTGTTAATTGATACAGTATTGTATACCTCCTCTGTCTCATCCATATTAGCCATTAATGCATAATCTTCCAATTCAGCAACCAATGCTGTGTCATCTGATTCATTTCCCTTTTCAGATTCCACTTCATACCCTGATTCATCTTCAGCAACCATAGCTTTCTTGCCATATCTTCTTTGTTGGATTTTGGTCTTCAGTAGGTCTGGAGAGTCAGGTCTGATATGTCCAGGCTTTTTGCAATTGAAGCACAGATAATCAGGTTCCTTACTTTGTTTTAACTCATGACATTCAGGTTTGAAGTGTCCTCGTTTCTTGCAATGAAAACATAGATAATCATTGTCTTTCTTTGGTTCTTCTTTCTTCTTTTCACTGAATTTCTTGTTGAAATTCCTTGGAGAACCCTTTCCACCTTTCATTATTTTGATCTTCTTGCTCAGTAGTGCAATCTGCTCTTGCATCTCATCCAGTAAGTTATCTTTAGCTTCTAATGCTTTTTCATGATGTGAAGCAGCCAGTGCTGTAGTTTTTGGCTCTTCCTTTTCAGTAGCAGGTGACAACTTCTTTTTGAATTCATATGCCTTAAGATCTAAGAATAACTTGAATGTATCCTCTTCATGCAATCTTCTCATTTCTTCTATGGCTCACACCTTCATCTTCCATTCATCAAGATGCAGGTGTAAAGCTTCCAAGATTTTTGTGTTGATTTCTTCTTTTGGGTAAATGACACTCAGCAGGGTGAGTTCATCCGAATTGCATTGAACCTAGATTCCATTTGTTCAATGGTTTCATTGGGTTTCATTTCAAACTTTTGGAACTTCTTCTTTGCCACACCGATTTTATTCTTCTTGATTTCATCAAGTGCCTTCACAGATCAACTGTATTTTGTCCCAAAGTTCTTTAGCTGTTTTTCAATCTTTAACCTTTATGTACATATTGCTATCCAAGGTTCTATAAATGATATCAATAGGAATATTGTTGAGGTTTGCTCTCTTCCTATCTTCAGCATTTCATTCTCTTTTTGGTTTTGGAATGTACTGAGTCTCATCTCCCACTGTTACAGCTTTGACAATCTCCAGTGGTCCATCTGTCAGCACATCCATCATTTCATCATGAGTTGCAGCAAGGTAAGCCTGCATTCGACGTTTATATTCATCAAATCTATCTAGAGAACACATCAGCATAGTTCTAGCATACTGGTTGTTATCCATGATGCAAGTCTTTGAGAATCAGTGATTTGAAAAAGTTTCAAAGTATTTTCTCAAGTACAACAAGTAGGATTACTTGAGCGATGTAAGCACCGCTCCGATACCAATTGTTGGTCCTTTGAAAGGCTTTGGTTAAGTTTAGAGGGGGTGAATAAACTTAACACTTAAAACTTTTGGAGTTAACAAACTCAAGAACTTCAAAGAACTTCTTTGATACCTCGATGATCTGCTGATACCTCGAGAGCTTTCTTTGATAAGCGTGAGTCTCACGATGGTTGAGTTTACTGAATTTGTGCAGCGGATTTATATCAAAAATTAAGCCTTATTACTTGTTGTCAAATATGATACTAAGTATTAGATACTTAGTAGTGTCTGTGTGTGAGTTCAGTTGCTAGATTCAGTAGGTTGATGTGTATAATAAACTAAATGCAGAATGTAAGTGCGAAAAGTAAGTAGCGAGATTTTATAGTGGTTCCGGTGGTGGTAAATCTCTGCCACCACTCTTCTCCTGTGATGTTGGAGGTAATTCACTAGAGATCTTTGATGTAGTTGATACAAAGATTCTTGAGTTGCTTGTCCTTCACCAATAACTATGGCTTCACAAACTGAACACTTGGAACATGTAGGATTGCTGCTCCAAAGTCTTCCACTGGTACTTAAAGGGTAGGATTGCCTCTTCACCAACTCCACCACAAACAACAGTCTTTCACACCCAACAGATGCTTCACTGTCTTCAGCAGGTTCTTTATAAAATAATGATTGAATCAAGTAAATGATTCAGTTGCAGCAGCTTGACTAGGATGATATAATTAGCAGCTTGCAGTCTTCAAGTGTGTAAAATCGATGTAGCTTGAATACAGAATACACTTGAAGATTTTCTCTGGACCAGTAAGGTTAAGCACAAGAGTTCAAGTGAGGTGTTCTTGCAAATTTCGAATTATCTCTTATATTTTTCTCTTAAAAATTCATCAATCATCCTCTTTTTCTGAGTTGGAAGTCCTCTATTTATAGGTAGGATGGTATGTGACTTGTATTTGAAATTCAAATATAGTCGTTCCCTGTTTTGTCCCATTTGACATGCTTTCATCACTATTCATAGGGTCGACATTTGTCGAAATCCTTTTTGACATGCTGGTCAAATCATCCACCTTTGACTTATAACCATTGGATAAAGTCCTGAATCATCCCAACGTCCTTTTAATCTTAGCCCTTGATTTGTTTGATAAATCAGAGGTAGTTGGCTGTCCTTATCCATGTAATCTTCCAATGTAATCTTGAATTAACCGAGGTATATTATCAGCAGGTTCATCAGTCCGCTGTAATACCTATTAGTCTGCTGAACAACAATTTTTTGTGTATCAAATACAATGCAGCTGATTACTTTTATCTAACTTTTATTTGTGAAGTTAGATTACACCTTTTTAATTATAACCAAGTTCCAAATATCATCCAACTTATGGAACTTAGACCTTCTACATAAGGTATATGTAATCAGTTTAGGTCATCACAGACTTGCCTAAATTCTGATTCCATATCCTTGACTTTAATTACTAAGTTTGATCCCTTAGCCTTCATTAACTGAGTTTGACCTCTCAGCCTTCAGTCTTCAGCAGGTTCCAGAAAAGTCTACTGACCAAACTACCCTACTGACTTAGACTAGTTTGCTGAACCAAGTCAGCTTGACCTTTACAGTGCTTGTTTGATCAAACCTAGTCAAATATCAAACTCTAATAAACCTATACATTTGATCTAGACATCTTTTTTCCTTTGCACTATAACAGTTAGTCTGGCACTCATCACTAAAACTTAGAAATAAGTCCAACATCTTCTCCTCCATTCCACAATCTCTTAGCTGTTGTCTAATCCACAGTACTTGTGCACAACAACTTCCTGCTGATATATATTCTGCTTCAGTTGTTGATGTAGTGATGGAGTTTTGCTTTTTGCTGAACTATGAAACTAGTCTAGTGCCTAGCATCTGGCATGTTCCAGAGGTGCTTTTTTTATCTATCTTGCATCCAGCATAGTCAGAGTCTGAATATGATATCAACTTGAATCCTCCATCTTTTGGATACCAAATGCCAACATTGATGGTGTACTTCAGGTATTTGATTATTCTTTTAGCTGCTAGAAGATGTGATTCTTTTGGTTGAGCTTGAAATCTTGCACATACTCCTACTGCAAATGCTATATCAGGTCTTTTTGCAGTTAGATATAGTAGGGATCCAATGATTCCTCTATACATTTTCTAATCAACATCTTTTCCTACTTCATCTTTTCCAAGAATGACTCTTGCACACATTGGTGTATCTGCTGTGCCACTTGTGTCCATACCATACTTGTGTATCAAGTCTTTTGTGTACTTGGCTTGACTAATGAAAATACCATCCTTCATTTGCTTCACTTGAAGGCCAAGAAAATAATTTAATTCTCCCATCATGCTCATCTGAAATTTGCTCTTCATTAGGTTTGCAAATTTCTCACACAGCTTTTCATCATCTGATCCAAAGATGATGTCATCAACATAGATTTGTACAAGCAATGTACTTGTTCCTTCCTCTAATTTGAATAGAGTCTTATCTATAGTTCCTTTGTTGAATCCATTCTTGATCAGAAATTGTGATAGTGTTTCATACCAAGCTCTAGGTGCCTGTTTGAGTCCATAAAGAGCCTTCTTGAGCTTGTATACTTTATCTTCTTTTCCTTTGAGTTGAAAACCAGGGGGTTGTTCCACATATATTTGTTCTTCCAAAAGTCCATTCAGAAATGCACTCTTGACATCCATTTGATAGATTTTGAAGTCTTTGTGTGCAGCAAAGGCTAGAAAGAGTCTGATTGCTTCCAATCTTGCTACTGGTACAAATGTCTCATCATAATCTATTCCTTCTGCTTGAGAGTAACCTTTTGCAACTAGCCTTGCTTTATTTATGACAACTATTCCTTGCTCATCCATCTTGTTTCTGAATACCCATTTTGTTCTAATGATATTGGTTGTGTCTGGTCTGTCAACAAGTTCCCAGACTTCATTTCTTTCAAATTCATTTAGTTCATCTTGCATGGCTGTAATCCAGTCTGCATCTTGAATTGCATCATCTATTGTCTTAGGTTCCACTTGTGATAGAAAACATGTTAGCATATGCTCCAGTTGTCTTCTGGTTCCAACTCCTGTGTGAATGTCTCCAATGACTTGATCTTCAGGATGATCTCTTAGCCAATTGAGGCCAGGTTGAAGTTGTTCTTCACTTGGTGCTTCTACACCTTCAGGTTGTACATGAGCTTCAAGTTCTGGTGCTTCTTCTATTGTATTGACTTGTGGCTCAACTTGATTTCCAAAATTTTGATTCAGAATGGTAGCTGGTACGGTTGTATTCATATACACTTCCCTTTGTGCTGCTTCTTCTTTTTGATCTTGAAGACTTTCACCATTTGTGTTTGGTTCATCAAAGACTACATGTATTGATTCTTCAATCACCAATGTTCATTTTTCGAGTACTCTGAATGCTTTGCTGGTGTCTGAGTATCCCATAAAGATTGCTTCATCAGATTTTTCATCAAATGTGTGTAACTGATTCCTGTTCAAAACAAAACATTTAGATCCAAACATATGTAAATGTGAAATGTTAGGTTTTCTTCCATTCCATATTTCATATGGAGTTGTTCCATGATGTTTGTTGATGATTAATCTGTTCTGTGTATAGCATGCTGTGTTTGCTGCTTCAGCCCAAAATCTCTTTGGTAGGCATGCTTCTGCAATCATTGTTCTGACTGCTTCTTTGAGAGTTCTGTTTCTTCTTTCTGCTACACCATTTTGTTGTGGAGTTCCTGCTGTGGATAAGTGATGTAGTACTCCATTTTCTTCACAACAGGTCTGATGACTTCATTTAGAAATTCTGTGCCTCTATCTGATCTGATCTTGATGATCTTTGGTTCTTTCTCATTTTGAATCCTTCTTAGCAAATCTGGCAGCTTCTTGAGTGTCTCTTTTTTCTTGTTAATGAATATGGTCCAGGTGTACTTGGAGAAATCATCTACCACTACTAGAGTGTATTTCTTACCACTTACACTTATTGGTGTGACTGGTCCAAACAAGTCCATATGTAGAAGATGTAGAATTCTTGTTGTTGATTGATAGGGCTTTGACTTGAATGAGCTTTTGATTTGCTTTCCTTTCTGGCATGCATCACAGAGGCTTTCTTTCTTGAATGTGATCTCTGGCAGGCCTTCAACTAACTTGTTCTTTGATAATGTGTTGATGGTCTTAAAATTTAGGTGATTTAATCTTCTGTGCCAAATCCAGCTGGTTGATTGTTTATTTTTGACAAACAAACATGTTTTTGCCTTAGCTGTTCTCCAATCCACCACATACATGTTATCTTCTCTTCTTCCTGCAGGAACCACTGTGTTGGTTTGACTTTGAATCACCTTGCATCCTTCCTTGTTGAAGTGTACATTGTAGCTTTTGTCATAGAATTGACTGATGATTAGCAGATTGAAATTCAGTCCCATAACATATGCCACATTTTGAATCTTCAAATTGTTCTTGAGCATTGTGCCTTCCCCCTTAATATTGCCAGGGTTTTCTTTGCCTCCAAAGGTGACTTTGGGTCCATCAAAAGCTTTAAAGTCAGTGAGCCATCTCTTGTTCCCTGTCATGTGTCTGGAACATCCACTGTCTACGTACCAGACATCCTACAAAACAAATTAATTTTGTTTAGGTACCCAACACTGTTTGGGTCCATACCTGTTAGCAGTCATGCCTCCTACTCCTAATGTGTATCCAAAGGATCTTCTTTTTGGATAGTTGAAATCATCAACTTTATATGTATAAGGCATGGCAGAATACCTTCCAATGTTTCTACTAGAGGTATTATGATACTTTTCTCTACTTTTTGGTGCATATACATCCCTTTTTACTTTCCAATATACAGTGGGAAACCTGTGTTCATGTTGCTTCATATGTCTTGGAATATGCCTAGGTTGGCTTTTCTTAAACACATGATGCATGGCATGAAATGGTTTCTTCTTGTATTTTGGAGGTGCCACATTCCAATCTTCATTTGAAGGATAAAGTCTTCCTTTACCTTTCAGAAAGTCTTTGATTTTGGTTGACTGGATTGATGGTTTAGTCTGTTGTTTCACTGTATTGGGTTTTGACTTCACCGGCACTGGATGAGTGGTTGAAGCTATGGACTGTCCTTTTCTGAACTTTGGTCCATTGTTGGTCCTAGATTCAGAATTGTGTTGTCCATTGTTTCTATTCTCATCTTGACTATTGTAGCCAAGACCAGATCTGGATCCAAACATTTTTGAGGGTTTGTAAGCTGGTGCATTTAAAGGTGCAGTGGTGGTCTTGACTGGTAGGGGATTTTCTCAACCGGTCTGTCAACACCAAATGTATGATCATCTGCAGCTTGTTGATCATTTGAGTGAGTCTCCTTACTAGTTAGTTCAACTTTTTCTTTATTCAGTTCTTTATTTAGTCTTTTATTTTCCTTTCTTAGATTCTCACACTCCTGCTCCAGAATTTCATGATTCAACTCAATTTGTTCAAATTTACTCATGAGATTTTGGATTAGGTTTGCAGAGTCTAAGGGGAGAATAGAAGATTGTGCAGTGTTAGATGTGGATGCACTAGATGATGAGCATGAACTAGATATTACCTCAGTTTCATTTGACTCTTTAGCCATAAGACATAAATAGGCTTTTTCATTGTCTGTGCTATCATCCTCATCACAGAATCATTTTCAGATGATTCTTCATTCTTTTCACTGCTAGATTCAGCTTTGAGTGCCTTCTTTGCTTTTTCTCTTTTCAGTTGTCTTGTACTTCTTCTTATCCTCAAGTTTGTCTTTTTCTTCAGGCAATCATCCTTGAAGTACCCTTTCTTATTACAGTTGAAGCATCTGTATTCATCATCTTTTCTCTTGGTGTCTTTGCTTGTGCTTCACTTTTTGTTTGATGATGATCCTCTTTTGAATATCTTCTTTTTGTTAAACCTGTCAAAACGTTTTACTAAAAAAGCTACATGTTCCTTCAGCTCTTGTGTCTCTTTGTTTGCTTGCATCAATTTATTTGACTTTGCTTTGGGTGCAACAACGATTCTGCCTTATGTGCCTCTGTTGGTACAATGTCTTCACCGTTCAACTCAAATTCATGAGCCTTTAGTTGGGACATCAGAGTCAGGGTGTCATTGTTTGCAATATTTGTTGTCCCTCTGATTACTGATGTGATGATCTTCCATCTTTCAGGTAAGCCTCTTAAGATCTTCAAGCACACTTCTTTCTGAGGATATGTGTGGCCAAGCTGTTGCAGTTCACTAATGATGCTTGAGAATCTATTGTCCATTTGATAAATGGATTCACCAGCCTTCATTTTGATGTTCTCAAATTTCTGTTTTGCAACAGATAATTTGTTTTCTTTAACTGCTTCAGATCCTTCATTTATCAGTGCCAACTTGTCCCACATCTCCTTTGCTGTTTTGCAATCTTTGATTCTCATGAACATGTTGCTATCCAGGGTCTTCAAAATCATATCTTTTGCAACAAAGTCTAGATTTGCTCTTCTCCTGTCATCTTTGGTCCAATCTTTCTTGGGTTTGTCCACTTCTTTTCCTTGATCTGCTCCTGTGGCTACCACAGTCATGATCATGATTGGGCCATCATTAATTACATCCAACATCTCCTTATGAGTTGCTGCAAGATGAGATAACATTCTTATTTTATATTCATAAAAATTATTAACATTGAAAACATGTACTTTTGACATAAAGTTTGTGGAATCCATAAGTACAAATAAGAGATATATATATATATATGTGTAGAAAGCACAAATTTGAAAACTACTTTGAAAATATGTGAACTCCTTGTTACCAGAAATTAGATCTGAACAGGTTCTGATACTAGGAACACTGCTCTGCTACAAATTGTTGGTCCCAGAGAAGGGTAAAACTATAGTCAGAGGGGGGGGTGAATGACTATAGTGGAGTTTCAAAAACTTTTCTTGTATTTAAAAGCTTTTGGGCAGCGGATAAGTCCCTTCTTACTATGTTGTTTCAAAGTAGTTTAGGCAATCACAGAAATAAGATATAATATAAGTAATTAAATGAATGCAGTAAGGTAAATTACTGAAAGTAAATTGACACAAGGCTTATAGTGGTTCAGGGTGGTGTAATCACTTAATCCACTCTTCTCTTGTGATTATTGGAGGAATTCACTATTGTTTTCACAGATACAATAGCCTGATTGTCCTTGACTACACAAGTTTCACAATCTACAAGACTATCACTCCTTGACTGCAACAGCTTCAGTGACTCAGTCTCTTTCACTGCTCCTTGGGATCAAATCCTTCAGGAGCTATCACAAACACAACTCCTTCTCAGATGGCTCTGATTCAGTTGCTTGATTAATGTGAATTGGATTCACAAACTTGATGATCAATCTCAATGCTTGATGTTGAAATGTGGCTCTCAGTTTTGAGTTGATCACTAGAATTTTTTTTTCCGCACAGATAGAAGGCTTTTCACTTTGATAGAGTTTTTTGCTCAGATTTATGATCGTTCTTCCTTATATTTCTTTTTCTGTCAATGCCTTCTATTTATAGCCTTGATTATCCTTGATTTGAATTTCCGTCCGTTGGCTATATTAATAAAGGGAATAATCCTTGATTCTATTCTTGATTCCCCCTTAATTATATTCTCCTTGATTTCAGTGATCGGATTTTTCTTCAAACGTTTATCAGAAAATCCGTTCTTGATTGATCCTCTATTGATTGTATATTTAATGCTTGATCCTCTGTATCTTCATTATATTTCGAAATCTGATTAAGTAAAGTTTACTTAGCAGTTCTTAGAACGGTCAAGTGATCCTTCTGACTTTGCCGCTTAGATCTTCCTTCACTGCTTTGTCTTCACTCAGCCGAAAGTCTGTTTACTTTGCCGATTCAATATTTCCTTCATTCTTTTAGTTCAAGGAGAATCCTTGTACTTCACTGATCCTTGATTTGTGTGAGATTAGTGTACACCATATTTAAACACTAAGTATCATTACTTGAAACATAACTTAGACTTATCCAAGGTCATCACAGACTTCCTTGGTTATAAGTCAGACCATAATGTCTTCATTGCTTCTCTGCTGGTACTTGGCTTGCTTCACTCTGCCGGAAATCTGTTTTTTACTTTGCCGTCCTACCAATTAGTACAATACTTGTCTGACTTAACTTATACAACATGTCAGACTCTATGTAAAGACTTATACAGAGAATTCTAACTAATTTCAGGCTTGCTATAACAGCTAGTATGAACATCATCAAAACATAACAAAATATTCCTAACAGTTGATAACTTCTACTTCCCAGTTGATTTTTTGGTCATGGATATGGAAGAAGGTATTCAACGCCCCTTATTCTCGGTCGTCCATTCCTAGCCACGGGAAGGACTATGATTGATGTTCAACATGGAGAATTGATTTTGAGAGTTAATGAGGACGAGGTTACCTTCAATATTTTCAAGGCCATAAAACACCCGTATAATTCACGAGAGTCATGTTCTTTTATTGATGTACTATCTTGTGTTTGTATGGAGAATACTAACATGCAGGTCTATGAAGATAAACTTGAAGAATGCTTGGCCTTATCCATCTTTGACTATGAGAATGATGAAGAGGAAATGCAAGTAATGATTTCTTATTTGGATGTCGGTCGTACATTTAACAAACAACCGTGGCATTGATATCTATGAGTTGGACAATGATGGTCCTCTATTGAAACCTTCAGTGGAAGAGCCACCAAAGAACCTTGAATTGAAAGTCTTACCTCCTAACTTGAAATATGCTTTTATTGAAAATGATAATCTACTTCCTGTTATTATTTCTTCATCACTAACCGATGTGCAGGAAGATTTTCTATTGAGGATGCTAAGAAAACACAAGAGAGCATTTGGTTGGACTGTAGCTGATATTTGGGGAATTAGTCCTGAAATATGTGTTGACAAGATTATTCTCAACGATGATACTAAGCCATGTGTTCAACCACAACGTCGTTTGAATCCCAATATGCAAGAGGTTGTCAAGAAAGAGGTTATCAAGTTACAGGAGATGGGTATTATTTTCCACATATCTGATAGTGAATGGGTGAGTCCTACTCAAGTTGTGCCTAAGAAGGGTGGATTCACCGTGAAAGAAAATGATAAACATGAGTGGATACCAACAAGGGAAGTCACAGGCTACCGCATGTGTATTGATTTTCGAAGACTCAATGACCATACCAAGAAGGATCATTATCCACTTCCGTATATTGTCCAGATGTTCGAGCGGTTGTGTGGGCATAAATTCTACTGTTTTCTTGATGGTTATTTGGGCTATTTACAAATATTCATCACGGCTGAAGATAGAGAGAAAATGACTTTCACATGTCCATATGGAATGTTTGCATACAAGAGAATGCCATTTGGGTTATGCAACGCTCCGGCTACATTTCAGAGATGTATGACAGCTATTTTTTCTGATATGGTGGAAAGATTTTTAGAAATCTTCATGGATGACTTCAGTGTTTTTGGAGATTCGTTTGAGGAATGTGTCTCTCATTTAGAGCGTGTGCTACAAAGATGTGAAGACACGAACTTAGTGCTCAATTGGGAGAAGTGTCTCCTTATGGTATCAGAAGGCATTTGTGCTAGGCCATAGAATTTCTAAGAACGGTATTGAGGTTGACAAAGCTAAAATTGAAGTATTCGAGGAGTTGCCCCCACCGGTTAATCTGAAGACGTTGAGAGGATTCCTTGGGCATGCTGGTTTCTATAGGCGATTTATTGCCAATTTTTCTCGTACTGCCAAGCCTCTCAGCCATCTCTTTGAGAAATAAGTACCCTTTATTTTTTATGAAAAGTGCATGGAGGCTTTTGAGATTTTAAAGCAAAAACTGATTAGCGCACCCGTTTTGGTAGCGCTAGATTGGAGTATACCTTTCGAGTTAATGTGTGACGCAAGTGACTTAGAAGTTGGGGATGTGCTTGGCCAACGTCATGGCATGGTACTCAAATCCATTTATTATGCTTCTCACACGTTGAACTCTGTTCAAGTCAACTATGCAACAACCGACAAAGAGTTACTCGCCATAGTATTCGACCTCGTCAAGTTTAGATCTTATCTTGTTGGTTCCAAGGTTATCGTCTATACGGACCATGCGGCCTTGAAGTATTTATTGAACAAGAAAGATGCTAAACCAAGATTGTTCCGATGGATTCTCCTACTTCAAGAATTCGATATTGAGATTAAAAACTAGAAGGGTAGTGAGAACGTTGTGGCGGATCACTTAAGTCGGTTTGATTTCATTGAAAAAGAAGGGAAACGAAGAGAGATTGATGATTATTTTCCAGATGAACAACTCATGATGATGGATGCTCCTCCGACAATGCAACTTATTCATGCCGGTTCAAAACCGAAGGAGAGCTCACCCTGGTTTGCTAACATTGTGAATTATTTTTCATGTGAGTATGTTCCACCTAATTGGACATGGCAAAAGAAGAAGAAATTCTTTCATGATTTGAAATTCTACTATTGGGAGAAACCGAACCTTTTTCGGAGGTGTTCTGATGGCATCATAAGGAAATGCGTTCCCGATGGTGAAATTTCAAGTATCCTCTCCTTTTTCCATGGTCAAGACACCGGAGGCCACCATGGAGGGTGGAAGACGGCATACAAGGTCTTGCAATGTGGATTTTATTGGCCCACACTTTACAAAGATGCACATCGTTTTGCACAATCATGCATTGCATGCCAAAAGTGGGGAAATGTGTCCAGGAGGCATGAGATGCCCCTCCAACCTATCTTGGAGTGTGAAATATTTGATGTTTAGGGAATTGACTTCATGGGCCCATTCCCTCATTCATTTGGTAATAAATTCATTTTAGTGATAGTTGATTATGTTTCCAAGTGGGTTGAAGCACACGCCTACCCCACTAATGATTCTAAAGTAGTGCTAAGATTCTTAAATAAAAACATCTTCACTAGATTTGGCACACCCCGAGCTATCATTAGTGACCGTGGCTCACACTTTTGTAACCGGAAATTCACGAAACTTCTTGAGAGCTATGGTGTAAAACACAAAGTCGGCACACCGTATCACCCACAAACGAGTGGGCAGGTTGAAGTGTCAAACCATGAGGTAAAACGGATTATTGAAAAAACGGTGGACACTAACTGTAAGAATTGGTCGGTGAAGCTTGACGATGCACTTTGGGCCTACCGCACCGCTTTTAAAACACCAATAGGATGTTCACCAAATATACTGGTTTTTGGCAAGTCTTGTCACTTGCCCGTTGAATTGGAGCACCGAGCTTATTGGGCTATAAAGTATCTCAAATTTGACCCCCAGCTTGTGGGCGATCATAGGTTGCTCCAACTCACCGAGCTTGATGAGTTTCGCCTTGATGCATACGAGAACGCCTAAATTTACAAGGAACGAACCAAGTCATTCCATGACTGGAAGATTTTCAATCGAGAGTTCCATGTAAATGATAAAGTGCTCTTCTATAACTCACGTTTGAGATTGTTTCGTGGTAAGCTTAGGTCGAGGTGGACAGGTCCATTCATTGTCACAAAGGTGTATGCATCCGGTGCAGTTGAGCTAAATGATGGCAAGAGGACATTTGTTGCAAATGGCCATCGCGTTAAGCATTTTATCGAAGGAGGGGGCATACCTCAGGAGGAGGTGTTTTTCCTCGAAGACCTCCCATTGGACTAAAAAATTGTATAGTCTAGCTATAGACTATAAATTTAGCACACCACGGGTACTATCATTCGATTTTCTTACTAAGCATTATCTTTTCGGTTGGCGTGTGTGCTTAATTGTTACGTGCCTAAGTAAGTGATTGTCAGTAGTGTCCCAACTTGATAAATTGTATAATTCCATTGTCTCTACCGTATAATCTCATAGAGAGAGCGACGTAAATCAAGAGCGCTACCGGGAGGCAGCCCGCTATTTGATAATTTGCAGTCATTTGTTTTCTAAGTTATAAGTTTGGTGAACGTTAGTATTTTGTTCGACCAAGGAAAACTATGGGAATTGTTTGGCTCACGCCAGTGTACTTTGGCGCGCACCAATTTTACTATAGACATTCAGAGAGTTTAGGCGTTTTTCTTGGCGCGCGCATTTTCTCTTTGGCGTGACTCATTGGGTAGTTCTAGGAGTTTGGCGTGCGTCAATGAAGAACGGCGTGCGTCAAAGTGGCAGTGTTTGAATTAAAAACGGTTCTTCTTCTCTTTCTTTCCCCATAACTCCCCATTACCTTCGAAATTCTACCTCTTCTCTCACCATTTTCATCAGATTTTCTCCCACCACATCACCATTTCTTCCACTCATCCACCCCTAGCAAATTCTACACCATTTTTCTTTCTTTCTTTCATGCTAGTTCTTGAAAGGTGAGGACCCCGTTTTAATTTCAAGGCGTTTTTTTTTCTGCATTTCCGGCAAGCTCCATACTTTTGGCGCGACCTTTCATTTCGTTCTGCGGTCCTCCTCAATCCAACAAGGTATATTGGCTTGTTCCTCCTCCTTCAAATTATTTCTTTTGGTTGTTTTAATTTTATGATTAATTGAAACCCGATGAAGGGCTTATTTTATTATTGTTTTATTGTTGGATTGTCTTGAACGCATAGCCATGTTTGAATCATCTACTCGTAGTGTTAGTCGTGTGAGTGACCAGAGTAAGAAAATAAAAATTGTAGGAACTAGTGACCCCAATGTTCCCGAGAGAGCCCGATCACCTCCCGTAGTCGATTCTGTTGTTTCTTTTCCTATCACAACCGAGTGTAAGAAAGCTAAGAGACTTTTTGTCACGTATTTCAGTCAGTGCACATTGCATTTTGAACATGGAATAGAATTCAAGTCGTTTAGCCCTAGGATTAAAAGATCATTGAGGATCATAAGTGGGAGAATCTAGCAGCCAATCGTACTTCTGTGGTCAATGGCACTATTGTGGCTGAATTCTATGCCAATCTTGCTGTTGACCCTCCTGAAGCGGCTAAGGGCTCGGTCCCTATGAGAGGTAAGGTTGTTCCCTTTTCAGTCAAAGTTATTAATGATTTCTTCGGTATTCTGGACGTCCCGGCCGACACCACTTTTGCTAGTGTGTGGAAGCTGAGTGAAGAGGGTAATCTTTGGGCTAAGGCTCAAGAAGCTAAAACTTATCTTTGCCGGAGTGCTACTTGGGTAGGCAAGCGTTTTAAGTATGGAAATGATATTAAGGATGTGAGGGTGATGAAGCACTTTATCAGTCACAATCTTGTACCCTCCCATAAAATCAACACTTTCAATTTTCAGGAATCTTGCCTAGCTCTTGCTATCTACACCGGTGTACCTGTGGATGCCGGGTATCATATTTACCAAGGAGCGGTGGACTTTGCTCTGAATCGCCGTACAAATGGAAATATGCCCCTACCATGGCTGATTCATATGCTTTGTGACCGAGCTCAAGTTCCAAGTAAGACCGATGACACGACGTTCCCTCCTGCAAACATCATGATCGGTCCTAGCATTTCAGAAAATGTTCAGCCACCCAATTATCCTCCTGTTGATCCTATTTTGGCCGGTGAGCCATCTTCTTCTGACGTCCCTACTTCCATTTAGCATGTTGCCCCGCTTCCGCCTATTCGCGACTTGGCTGTGAGAGCTATATTTGAAATCTTTGAGTCCCAGATGACTGCTATGCGTGCAGCATTGGTGGCATCTGACACCAATTCTCGGTTAGGATTCCAGAGTGTGTTGGAGGGTTTGAATGATTTGAGAGTCGGTTCCCGTGGTCACCGTTCTTTTTGGAAACCGGTAATCCAAAGTTTGCGGATCAGTTTGACGATTTTGACGAATGTTCTGAGGATCCTTATGTTATATGTAATATCGTCGGATCAATCATAGATTGACCCGATTACACAGAGGAATGCATCAGATCTAGATCTAAACGAAACAAAGAACATAAATTAAAGATCTAACTACAAGGGGGTTTATGAGCCAACCTTTTTATGGTGCTTAACTCCAAGAACGATAGATCTCCAAGAACACGTGTATTGAGAAGCCACAGCCTTCCAACGTGTGTCTCCCAGCAACACCAGGTGGATGGTGTTTCCCGCCGCCGGACCTCCTTGATATGCTACCGGAATAATCCCGAAGATTATTCCAACTCGAAACCCTAAGAACTATAGCCGAAAATTCCAAGCTATATTCTTATGAATAATGGTGTGTTTATTGTATGTCAAAAGGCTTGGGAGAACTCTCTTTATATAGGAGAGTAATCTTTGTCCTCTAAGGATTAAATAATTAAGAGATAATTATTACATTAATCCTTATTCCAAATAAAAGATAAATAAAATGATTATCTCAAAAAAATTAGGATAAATCACATTATTATCTAATATTCCAAGAATTATCTATTAACAAATAAAAGATAAATCACATATTAAATAATTATCCGAGAAAACTAATTCCTTGATAATTATGTAACACAAATGGCACCACCTTTAATTAAATAAAGGGTCCACACGCATTTTATTGACACATTGGGCCGAGTCCACGAAAAATTTCTTTTCCATGTATTTAAATATCTAGTCCAACTAAACAATTAATCTACATGCCAAATTAAATAGTCCAATCCAACTATTTAATTATAATTGAGGTGCAATGACGAGAAACCTATATGCAATATTAGGAGCCACGTCGGGGACCATGGACCCATATTCAGTAGCTACAATAAATCGAATAAAATTATTCACTAGACAGAATAATTATATCCAACCTATTAATTCCGGGATTACACCATCATAAACCCGAAACTGAACTCTATCGAATATAGATATCTTACACTCAATTTATGAGTCGAAAGCGTCCACTGATATAATAATTACATACGTATAAATCCTCCATAGACTGTTCACTTCGACTCGGGATATTTCCGTAAACCCTTCTCAAAACATATTATCCTTATTTACCATTAACCCCCTAGTGATCAATTAGTTCATATCCAATATAATATGAACTCGGCCGATCGATCAGTTTCTAGGGTCAACAAATAAGGGAAGAGGCTATCTGCCTACTTCCCGAGGAAGGAATGGATTCCATATCTGTGATGACCTGACGACCACTCACTCATCCCATAATAGAGCCAACGAGAAGTGTTGGACCACATACTTCGAAGTGATCCTTACTAACACATCAAACTCTACCCTAGTTTAAGAAGTCGTCTGTGATCACCTCAGGATTAAGATTAATCCATATATGATCATCTTGTGATTCGATAAGACTTCTCGATTACGGAATTATATCGAGAACTCAAATCAAATCGGTCCAGCTTTATATGATTATCATCATATATAAATACCCCACTAGGTACCCTATTACCGCTTGATCCGGATAAGATCACTCACACCTAAAGTGTTCAGGCGCATTATTAGCAAATTAATCATGAGACCCGTTACTCAGTTAATAAACACTACGGACTAAGTTAATTTTAAGTACATCTCACTAACTCAATCCTCTTGTGTATAGCCATACACCGAGTTATGTGATTACAAAAACGAGGTACTTAAGGTTTAATTATAAGCACATGCATATAATAAGATGTCTTAATTACATAATTGTCTTCCGGGCACTACACACTGGCAACAATCTCCCACTTGCACGAAAGGCAAGTGGATTAATTGTTTTAGAGCACACCCTTTATTTCTATATCTACAACATTCTCCCACTTGCTCAAAACAAGTGAGACACCCTAAGATTCATACCTCCAGCGCATCCAAGTAATTCACGTTTCCAATCACGACCGAGTATGCCTCCGTAGGTAGGTCGATGACCAGGCGCGTACTTAAAACTGAACACCATGTGACTTGGTACACTAATCAGGTAGGTTGGCGGCTTGAGTCGATCTTTGGGATCGAAACGTCACCTTTTCATCTAATCAGGTGGTACGATTTCAATATGCCTTTGATTCAACACTAAGGACGAGGTCGACTTTAACGATCATCCTTAATCTGACCTAAAGTCAGAATCGGTGTCATCACTTATATTATAGTTTGCACCTGAATATACTAGCATATTATTCCTCATTCTCCCGAAGATACTTGAGGATTCACTAAACATCCCATATGGTATTCATTGTCAGGTTTAGATAACCATTCCTGAGAGGTAGAGTAGACTACATCGTTGAATGTTGCATAAATGCAAGAATATCTTAACCAGGTGAATGGATGAGATTGCCAATGATCGATTCTCACGAATTTGAGCGAATCAAATCCTTTAGAATGAATCCCGATGGCATTTCAGACTTTGACTTCAGATAACACACCCATGTCGTTTCCAACTGTTTCAGTGTTACCATTCATAAACACTGTCTCTGGTAATAGCCTATTTCTGAGTATGGAATACTCTGTCTCTTGGAGGCAGGCCGAGCATCAGTCCCGAAGACTATGCAATAGCCTATTTCTGAGTATGGAATACTCTGTCTCTGGTGAAATCAGAGATTTCCTCCAACTATTTTGGATAAACTTATTGGAGTTTTGAGTAGTTGTCAGACCAGATGTCACTACTTGAAAAAAGCTCCGACTAGCTTGTACCTTTCATATGACCCCGAAGGTCAATATGAACAAGCTATGTAACTTCTTTGTAACTATTACCCTTTCCCGATTGAAAGGAAGCTTAGTCATGGTTCCTTTGAGACAATGTTCCTTTGACTGGGAGATAGGAATCACCCTAAGCCAGTCTTCAGATCTTGTCTTTATGGAACATATACTAATTTATAGAATAGAAAGAAGCATTTATCTAAATACGGAAACCATTTGTGTTTATATTGTTTAAGATGTGTTACATATACTTATTCAGCATTTCTTAGTGGTTTCGACTTTATCAAACAAAAGTCCGAGTCTTGGGTTCATGCTACGAATGTTATATTTATCGTCAATAAGACAAACAAATTATCCTATTGAAAATGAATACGTTCGTTCCAACAAATCCGAAAACAGAAAATGAATTGTCTGTGATACTCAAGAATTGAATCCGAGATTCATTTCCTTGTATCACTCCCACTAGTCTATCTGAAATAACTGCCCGTTGTCTATTTTATTTATCGTTTAATGCAAAGCTACCTAGTTCTTCCAAATAACTTTAGCTTTTTGAGAAAATTGCTAAGGATGCATTGGTCAGTGATCCGAAATCACTTTCTTTATCCTCTAATTTCCAATTAATTTTCCGGTTTAGCCTTAAAACTACTTAGTTCAGATGACTAACACGTATAAACATTCTTTCCCATTCTCGACTTTCCTTAGACGGAAACAGTCTTGAACTAGCAGTTCATTTGAGTAGACAATACTCTTGAACTGTGGGATGTTCAGTGTTACTTGCTTGGACAATCGATTTTTTCTAATCATCAAATCAGAAGACCAAAGCTCCCACTAGTTTATCGGTTCCAAATACCGTCTGACTAGCAATACTTTGTATTTATGATTTTTCAAAGATTAGAACATCACCTAGAACTAAGCTCCCACTAGTTTATCAGTTCTAAATAATGTCTAACTAACAATGCTGTGTTCATGATGTTTCAAAGATTATAAAATCTCCAGAACTAAGCTCCCACAAGTTTATCAGTTCCAAATACTGTCTAACTAGTAACGCTTTATTCTTGTTTTTCCAATGAATGGAGAAACTCTTGTGCATTCCATTACACATTTCTAATGATTCAGAAAAAACAACAAATCATAAGACTAAGGCTCCCACTAGTTTATCGGTTCTAAATACCGTCTAACTAGCAACGCCTTATGTATATGATTTTCCAATTTTTCAATTAGAAATTTGATGTGTAATTACACTTTTAAAATTCACTAAATGAATTTTATCTGATAGTCCTATGTCATCTTTTGTAAACTAAGTATGGTCGTCTCTCATTCAATATGAGTGACACCCGTGACATACCTGTACTATGTCACTTAAGTTTTTAAAGGTTCAAGAGAAAAATCTCTTCCGAAAAGTTAACTGAATTTATTGATAATTACAACGTACTTGTTACTCTCCACATTTTTAATGAAGTCCTATTACAAACAGTTTAGTAGCCTAGAGATTAAAGTTGTAAATAAACATGACAGAAAGTTAAATTTAATTAAAATTTCACTACTAGATTTTTATTTTAGGAATTATAAACTAAAAAAAAATTTATCCTACCATTCCAAGGATTTAACCTCGCATCGTACCGCCGCCTTTAGGGTTGGTATCAGCACAATGACGGTTAAACTGAGACAATCTCTCTCAATGATTAAGCTTCGAGAATCAAACATCTCACGGGAATCAGACATCCCGGCTCTTAATCATTGATTACCTTCCTTTTTCTAGCCTAAATATTTCGAAAATATCCATAATGAGTGTGACCTACTATATTAGACCTCAAAGTACGCCCCGAGTATGCCGCCTTTAGGGTCGGAAAGTGACCCAACGAGTACCCGAAATCCTATCCTTTCGGAGACCAAGCCTTGAATTTTGATAGGGGTGAACACCATCCTTATGGGGCCAGAATCAAAGCGGCACGAGGCGTCACCCTTCTCTCACGTGCTTGCATCTATAGTAGAGGCCGTGGGGTTGGCTGTCGCCTTCCCCGCTCCCACTCAATATTTTGAAAAAGTTGTGGGTTTACTAATTACGGTTTCGGTCTTGACAATAAGAAACAATAAATCAAAGTACTCCATATAGGGTCGGTTATGTAGGCAAGCCTACGCCGTCTTATTTGTTGGAACATATGTGACAGTTCAGGCCAATCCGGCAAGAGAAGCCCCGTTTAGCCCGAAGGCGTATCGGCTATGCTAAGTCTGTCGAGCTAATCATAACGTGCATATCACACGTGGAGGGAGTCGATTGAGCCAAAGATCGGTTGAACTCGCCCAACCATGGTTAGACCATTTCCGAACCCATGTACTATGATTCTCCGATTTCTAAATCGTCAACCAAAGCGTAATCTCATTTTTGTTTAAGGTGGGTTCACCGAGAAGCCATCACCGAAAAGCTCAACGATTTATCCAAGTGGGATTCACCGAGAATCCATCACTAAAATCGTAAACGATTGACAAAAACCCGGGTCCTCGGTTTTATAATTAGCTACTTATTATTTAACTACCACATATTAAATTAATAAGCATTCATACTAATTATTCGAGTTATACATGCCTAATTTATTCGAAATAAACTAGCTACATGTATGCATTGGAGTGAAATCATGAAGACGCAAGTCATGGCAATTTTCCGGTTTTAAGCACGTAATCTTGATCAAACACAAAATTATACCGAAAAGTAAACACCGAGATGGACTGTTGGTACCCCCGACTAACTATTTTCTAAGGAAAAGTAAAACATAATCTATGTCTTCGAGTCTTGATTTTCGAATCTTGAACTCGAACCGCCGGATCACGAACCACGAACACCCGAGAGGAGAAAGGTCTTTTTAATTAAATAAAACCAATTTATTATAGGGGGATTGAGGGAAAAGGACAAAAACCATTACAAAATGAATAAATAGGACACATTTATTTTTTTAGTTGTAAAAAGGACAAAAAAATTTCAGACGGACAAAAATACCCTTTTTAATTAAAGTAACGCGCGCTGATATGCATATCCTTCATTCATGTGCTTCACGTTCAGGTTTTCTTTTTCTTTTTTCTTTTTTTTTTTCTTTTTTTCAAATATTCGTAACTTTTATTTTATAACTCCGATCATCGAAATTTTTTCACCAAAATTCATGTTTTTTTTTTGCTCTTCAATTTGAGCCCAAACACGATATCCTTCCGATATATATTTTGAAAGACGAAAAATATTTATATTAACTGGAGCGTTTTTTCTTATAAATTGTTTTTTCTTTTGATTTAGAACACCGATCATCAAAATTGTTTCACCAAAATTCATATTTTTTTTATTATCTTCATTTTGAGACCACGTTTGATACCTTTTGGACGTAGTATTTGAAAGCCGAATTTTATCGCAGCTTTTACAGTAACACAGTAACAGTGACACAGTAACACAGTAACAGTGACACAACAACAGTGACACAGGAACAGTGACATGGTTTATTAACATCCAAAATATCACCATTAACATTGCATAATACAACAATCTATCAAAAAAAATGCTTCATATCCTAATGAAACAATCTATGAAAGCATTATGGAGATGCAATTCCGGGGGAATCAAGAGAATAAAAACCTAATACTATTGGATGTAATCAAAAAGCATATTAATGAAACTAAAACATTCTTCAAGTTCTTGAAGGCAAAAGCGTATGTTTTGCCATCTATGGACATTCATCCTTCAAACCCGCACCACATCAAACTCCATGAAAGATGTATGAAGCAGAAAATGCATCAAATAGCATCGGCTCGGCTTCATCAATAGAGAATCTAGGCTCCTCCAATTTCCTGAAGACAAAAAAACACAAACATAACCATTTGAATCAAGAAAGTAACACACCAACAAAGTAACACACTAACAAAGTAACACAATAGTCTATTTTTGTTCTCAACAAAGTAACACACCGACAAAGTTACAAAGTAACACACTAGTCTATTTTTGTTCTCAACAAAGTAACACACCAACAAAGTAACACACTAGTCTATTTTTGTTCTCAACAAAGTAACACACCAACAAAATAACACACCAACAAAGTAATACACTAGTCTATTTTTGTTCCCAACAAAGTAACACCAACAAAGTAACACACTAGTCTATTTTTGTTCTCAACACAGTAACACAATAGTAACAAAGTAACACACTAGTCTATTTTTGTTCTCAACAAAGTAACACCAACAAAGTAACACACCAACAGAGTAACACACTAGTCTATTTTTGTTCTCACAAAGTAACACACCAACAAAGTAACACTCTAGTCTATTTTCGTTCTCAACAAAGTAACACACCAACAAAGTAACACTCTAGTCTATTTTTGTTCTCAACAAAGTAACACACCAACAAAGTAACACACAAACAAAGTAACACACCAACAAAGTAATACACTAGTCTATTTTTGTTCTCAACAAAGTAACACACCAACAAAGTAAGACACTAGTCTATTTTTGTTCTCAACAAAGTAACACACTAGTCTATTTTTGTTCTCAACAAAGTAACACACCGACAAAGTAACAAAGTAACACACTAGTCTATTTTTGTTCTCAACAAAGTAACACACCAACAAAATAACACTCTAGTCTATTTTTGTTCTCAACAAAGTAACACACCAACAAAGTAACACACCAACCAACACACAAACAAAGTAACACACCAACAAAGTAAAACACTAGTCTATTTTTGTTCTCAACAAAGTAACACACCAACAAAGTAAGACACTAGTCTATTTTTGTTCTCAACAAAGCAACACACCAACAAAGTAACACACTAGTCTATTTTTGTTCTCAACAAAGTAACACACCAACAAAGTAACACAGTCACACAGTCACACAGTAACACAGTAACACACCAACAAAGTAACACAGTAGTCTATTTTTGTTCTCAACAAAGAAACACACCAACAAAGTAACACACTAGTCTATTTTTGTTCTCAACAAAGTAACACAGTCACACAGTCACACAGTAACACACCAACAAAGTAACATACCAGTCTATTTTTGTTCTCAACAAAGCAACACACCAACAAAGTAACACACTAGTCTATTTTTGTTCTCAACAAAGTAACACACCAACAAAGTAACACAGTAACACACCAACAAAGTAACACACTAGTCTATTTTTGTTCTCAACAAAGTAACACACCAACAAAGTAACACACTAACAAAGTAACACTAGTCTATTAGAAAACTTAATGATATGAACCAAGTAAAAACAATAAATAGGACACACTACTTTTTTAGTTGCAAATAGGACACACTCCTTTTTTTAGTCAATTACAAAGCAGGTATTTATAGGACAAGCCTTTGAATTTCAAATTATGTCTTAATCTTAATTATTCCAATGCATATATCTCAACCTTCTCCACACCAAAACAGCAGAAAGTTCCTAGTAGTTCAAGGACACTTTCTAAAGGTGGGGTGCAAAATTAATGGTCAGAATAAGTGAATTTGGTAATCGGTCAATTCATTTTATTCCTATCGGACCACAAATTGTTGAAAGAAATGGAAGACTCGGAGGACTTCTATCTTGGCACTTCCTGAATTGGGCCAAAAAGAATATAGAACATACTTTACCAATTGTTCCATGCTATATATTCACATACTGAGTTTGGGTTAGAATAAATTGTGAACAATACTTTCATAATTTGAGCCCCAGAACATGTATACTTATGTATTGGTACTCAAACAAACCGGAGCAACACCAAGAGGGATAAAAAATCACACACAGAAGAAGGATTCAAAACTATGGAAAATAACCACCACAAAATACCTAAATTATAAGAAAGCTAACACAATGGCACACACAAATAAAGTCAAAGCGCCATTATCATGAACATTTTTCTCAGGAAATGTAAAATTGATATGAAAATAAGAGCATTTGAGGAAGAAATTTACTTGGGCTACAAAGAGGAACAACCACCAAAAGCTTAACACAATTCCCAGGTTGAATCACATGATTGAAAGCCCAAATCAAAGCAGCTCTTGAAATTTTAATCAAATAGCTTGTTCCTTACAAATGTCCAACTCGTTATCGGAATCCGATCAAAGTCGCCGGTAGATGACATGTGCAGATACATCATCTGTTGGAACCGATTAGTTTAGGAATACGAGATCTGGTTTGAGCTCGAAGCTGCAACCGAACGATGGGAAACTGATTCCCAGACCTTCCGGAGCAAATTCGCCATGGATGATGAGCTGTGATCGCAGTTGACTCACTGTTTTGGTGCATTGAAAGAAAAGGAACTCTTCTCTTCTGGTGGCTGAGCACGTACGGTGGCCTTTGGCTTCTCTGGTCGTCGACGACTTTCGGAAGAATAAGAAATGCTTTACCTAAATTACCTAACAGATCGATTGGAGAGTTGAGTTTGATGATTGAGAGTGATGACTTGATTGAACTGGAGGTGATTATGAAGAAAGCAGTAGCAATGATGATAACCATCGCCATTAACAGCAGACTTTTGGAGACTTTTGCAGAGAAGGACGTTCAAAATTGGATTAAAAGAATGGAAGATTAAAGATTAAAAGAAAGGGTAAAATAGTCCGAAAGGAAATGTTTTGTCCTTAAATCAACAAAAAAATACAACATGGATTAAAATTTATATACAGAGCGAAAAGTGGACTAAAACCTAATATTCCCTTTATTATAATTAATCAATTTATTTTTTTTTATTATTACTACATGCGGCTGTGAATAAATTTTTTTTTTTTTTTTTTTTTGTTTCTATCGGCTGTTTCAAAATTATTTCCCCAAAATAATTTTTTTTATTTTATTATATATCTGCCAAACGGCAGTCTTTTATATTAAAAAAAAAGTTACAATGCATGCAGCCGCAAACATTAAAACCTAGCCGCATGCAATTTTATGAACAGGACTTATAGCAATGCTTTTCAGCGTCGCAGAAAGTCCTGTAGTAGTTTTTAATTTTTTTTTAATCGTTTCTCCTTGTTCATACCTTGTGTTTCGCCTTGATCTTCAATTTTTCAGCAAGATCTTCATCTTTTCGAGCCCGGAACAACAAAATTACAATAAAAGATGCTACTTTTAGATGGAATTTTCGAAAATTGACATAAAAAAAAAATACAATTCGTATGCTCAATTGTTACTAAACAAAGGAGCTACAAAATAGATCTACGGGTAAACAATACCAACACAATCCATCTCTTCAACCACAACATTCACAAGCATACAACATGAATAGATTTCGAATTTTAACAAAAGAAAAAACGAAATAAAAACACCTAAAACATGCTTTTCCACTCCAAGATCTAAAATTCATATACTTTGATCGTTAGATCAAAGGCTTTGATACCACTTGTTAGATGTAATATCGTCGGATCAATCATAGATTGACCCGATTACGCAGCGGAATGTATCAGATCTAGATCTAAACGAAACAAAGAACATAAATTAAAGATCTAACTACAAGGGGGTTTAGGAGCCAACCTTTTTATGGTGCTTAACTCCAAGAACGATAGATCTCCAAGAACACGTGTATTGAGAAGCCACAGCCTTCCAACGTGTGTCTCCCAGCAACACCAGGTGGATGGTGTTTCCCGTTGCCGGACCTCCTTGATATGCTACCGGAATAATCCCGAAGATTATTCCAACTCGAAACCCTAAGAACTATAGCCGAAAATTCCAAGCTATATTCTTATGAATAATGGCGTGATTATTGTATGTCAAAAGGCTTGAGAGAACTCTCTTTATATATGAGAGTAATCCTTGTCCTCCAAAGATTAAATAATTAAGAGATAATTATTACATTAATCCTTATTCCAAATAAAAGATAAATAAAATGATTATCCCAAACAAATTAGGATAAATCACATTATTATCTAATATTCCAAGAATTATCTATCAACAAATAAAAGATAAATCACATGTTAAATAATTATCCAAGAAAACTAATTCCTTGATAATTATGTAACACAAATGGCGCCACCTTTAATTAAATAAAGGGTCCACACGCATTTTATTGACACATTGGGCCGATTCCACGAAAAATTTCTTTTCCATGTATTTAATTATCTAGTCCAACTAAACAATTAATCCACATACCAAATTAAATAGTCCAATCCAACTATTTAATTATAATTGAGGTACAACGACGAGAAACCTATATGATATATTAGGAGCCACGTCGGGGACCATGGACCCATATTCAGTAGCTACAATAAATCGAATAAAATTATTCATCAGGCAAAATAATTATATCCAACCTATTAATTCCGGGATTACACCACCATAAACCCGAAACTGAACTCTATCGAATATAGATAACTTACACTCAATTTATGAGTCGAAAGCGTCCACTGATATAATCATTACATACGGATAAATCCTCCATAGACTGTTCACTTCGACTCGGGATATTTCCGTAAACCCTTCTCGAAACAAATTATCCTTATTTACCATTAACCCCATAGTGATCAATTAGTTCATATCCAATATAATATGAACTCGGCCGATTGATCAGTTTCTAGGGTCAACAAATAAGGTAACTGTCTGTCTACTTCCCGAGGGAAGGAATGGATTTCATATCTGTGATAGCACATACCACTCACTCATCCTAGAATAGAGCCAACGAGAAGTGTTGGACCACATACTTCTACGTGATCCTTACTAACACATCAAACTCTACCCTAGTCTAAGCAGTCGTCTGTGATCACCTCAGGATTAAGATTAATCCATATATGATCATCTTGTGATTCGATAGGACTTCTCGATTACGGAATTATATCAAGAACTCAAATCAAATCGGTCCAAATTTATATGATTATCATCATATATAAATGCCCCACTAGTACCACCTATTACCGACAGTCCGATAAGATCATCACACACTAAAGTGTTCTCGCATTATTAGCAAATTAATCATGAGACCCGTGCTCATTAATAAATGCTACGGACTAAGTTAATTTTAAGTACATCTCACTAACTCAATCCTCTTGTGTATAGCCATACACTGAGTTATGTGATTACATAAACGAGGTACTTAGGGTTTTCAGTAGTGTCTTAATTATTAGCACACATGCATATAATAAGATGAATTATTAATTCTGTCCTAAAACAATTACATAATTGTCTTTCGGGCACTACACCTTACCCGTTGCCCACTTGGATTCCGCCTTTCCCTATGCCTGTTGGGACCCCACCGCACTCCATGGCTCCGGGTAGTGTTCCTACTTTTTCATCTACAGGTACAGGTTCAGTTAGCACTGGTTTTGCTGCGTTTGCGGGTCATAGTTTGACAGGTTCGATGATCACATCCACTGGTGCCGGGGTAAGTAGTTCGGCTTTTCAGCCAATATTTTCTTCTGCTTCCAGATTCAGATGCTATCCAATCTTTATGCTGTTGAGTACCAAGACACTAGCTTGTTCCATCCTACTACTTTCCCTACTTCCAGTTCACTCACTCCATTGGACGCCGGTATGCTGATTGACGAGGAGGACGACGATGTTGAGGAGCTTCCTCCTGCTTCTACCTTTGTTCCTACATCCACTACCGATGTTGTTTAGTACTTTTGTTCACCAAACTTTGTTTCACTTTTGTTTTATCCGCATGTGGCTGTGTCACTTTAGTAGTCTTTTATTATTATGTTGCACTATTTTGTTATTTTGTCATGTTGAATGTTGCAAGTGTTACATCGTCTTTGGAAATGTTGCTTTGTATGAATCTGTGATGTCTATTTGACTGGATTTCCTTGCTTTGAAACTTGCTAGCTTTTGTTTCCTTGAATTTTTATTCATTTGCTATCTGTGCTTAGCTCCTTCTTTAGTGATAGAAATGATTGGGTGATTTAAATGCTTCTAGGGCTCTATTCCAGTTGCAGGTTTATTGACTTGCGTCATTTCTCTTTGGCGTGAGTCAAGCAGTTTCACTCTATTGACGTACGCCAAGCAATTTGGACGCACACCAATTTACTTTAGCACAACTTGCACACATACGACAAGAATGGCGTGCGTCAAAATCATTGACGCAAGTCAGTTGACTTAACAACCATCTATCACACCTCTGCCACCCCGGAACCCTAGCCTTTAGCCTTTGTCCCCTTGACGCGAGTCAATTTCATTTTGGCACGCGTCATTTGTGCTTTTCCTGCCAACTTCAGACCCATCAAACCCCAATTTCTTTTTCTTTAAAAACCCCATCTTTCTCATATTCTTTCACTTTCTTCCTTTTCTTTTCTTTCTTCTTCTTCTTCTCTGCACATCTCCTACCTCTTGCATTCTCGTTATGTCTTACCCTCCGGCATATCATCCCGTTCTTTTCTACGACATGGCTGGGGCTGACACAGTCCACAAGTACTTTGAACTTTTCAGCCATCGTCCTATTTTGCTAGAGCGGGGTCTCAATTCTAGGAAGCTTGAGGACTGTTCTGAGTATCGCATTGAGTGGGGAGGATGGAATCGTTTGGTTGCACCACCTCGTGGGCGCATAAACGAAACCATTGTTCGCGAGTTCTTCGCAATGTTGTCTACTGAGTCAGAAGAGCGGTCTGTCAATTCTGTATTGGTTATTGGGGTTGATGTGTCATTCCATTGGACGGACATCAACAATATTTTTCATCTTTTGTCCACTGCTGTTGCACCCCATCACCACTATGAGGACAAGTGGAATCTCTCTGACGTTAGTAGTTACCTTGCTCAACTCTCTCTCGCTAATGCTGCACTTTTTCCAGGTAGGCAAGTCCTCCGTTTGGACAATTCGGTTTCTGTTCTTTCCCCCAATATGCAGGTGTGGAAACATTTTCTTAATAACCGTATTGTTCCTACTGCAAATTTCGAGGAGCTGACAGACAATGAGATGCTTTTGTTGTTTGCCATAAACCGCGGGGTGTACATAAATTGGGGCTGGATGATCCATCGTGCTGCATGATCTTGTGCTCAACCTTCGAGCCATATACCCTCTATTCCCTTCGCGTGGCTCATTTATCGTCTCTACACTCATTTCGCTCGAGTCCCCGCCTACTCTCAGGATGACTATTTCCCTAGTTCGACTTCACGTCGTGGTCTTATTTCCCACCCTACCTGGTGCTCCTCCTTCTTCCGATGAATCTGATGTTGAGTCTGCTTAGTTCGTTGCTTGGTTGGTTGTGGTGTTGCTGTGGTTGGTTGTTGGCTAGTTTCTTTGATATTTATCTTGTTTTCTGTCAAGCTGGTTGCTTTTGTTGCACGTTTCCTTGGACTCTTTGAATAATGATTTTCTATTTCCCTTTTATTTGAATAATGTAACAAAACTATCGTGGTTGATTTGGTTGTTTTGGGGTTAATTTTGATTATTATGCATTCGTACATAGTTATTTCCCACCCTACCTGATAACCCACCCTTCATTTTGAGTTTTCTGAACACTGACCCACGCCAATATAGTTTGGCGCGCACCATTCTTCTTGTTTTGAAGACTGGCGTGCGTCATCCCAATTTTGGCGTGCGTCAGTATTCTCAGGAAACTCTCTGTATAGCAATAGTAATTTATGGCTCGAGTCATTTTGCTTTTGGCGTACGCCATCTGGTTAGCCCAGATTTTGCCCTAGCTTTGTACATGCTCTTCTCATCATGTTTACTCATACGGATTCCCCGTTGTTCCCCTAACTATATTCTCATTACTCACTGCGCATTGATGGCAATGCAAATTCGTAAGTGGGGAGTGGGAGTATAGTTAGTCTAACAACGGGTAATGCCATTGATTACTTAAGAAAAACCTTAGTATTGATCATCTTCGAGGACATTAGAGTCGTTTAAACTGTCTTTTGGCATGATTTATGATCCTGTGATTGATAGAGCGAGTATTCTAATAATATGAGTAACTGTGATGAAACACGAGTACATGTTATTCACTAATCTTTGGTGGTAGTGTGCATGTATATTCCAATATTTTGTTACCAAACAACTCTCTATGAAATTGTGCATGCACACTCTAATTTGCAATGTGAACTTAGAAACGTTAATCTTTCGAGACGAATCATAGGCACTTGGAATCGGAATAGGGATGACGATTTTTGGCATTACTTTGACTAGCCATAGCCAAATGGTTTTCCCGAAACAATGCTTTCCTTTCTGCCCCCATCTTAGCCTTGTAGAGTGGTGAGACCCCACTCGAACTAGCCGTTCGTACTTAGCCTCATCATAATCCAACCCTTAGCTGAATTTTTGGTCTACATTCCTTTGGCCTCCCACAAGTGTAGCAAGAGTCTATTAAAAGTGTGGGCGGTGGATGGGAACTAAGAGTTGGATGAGTACGCTAGTACAAGTTGAGATGGCATCCTGTGACGTTGGTTCGGAAACCATTGGTGTGGTAATCATTCAAAAAAAAAAAAAAAAAACCCCTCCATTTTTAGTACATACTCCAAGAGTGAATAAAGGCTTATGCAGTAAAAACTCAAGTTAAATGAAGAAGCATAAGGAATGTATATACTCAGTATTAAATAATGAGTTATTGAAGGCAATTTTGAAGGAAATTGTAAGATCCTTAGTAACGTAAAGATGGGAAGTGACTAATTTGGGAGTCGATGTCAATAAGACGAATGCGTGGATTCTTGCTATCTTGTATTATTCTTTTGATTATCCTTTTATTCCTTTTCGGTTAGCCACTACCCTAGCCTGAATGTTATAAGCCGATTTGTCAACTACCTGACCTAGTCCTTGATTCCGAGTACCTCGTTAGTGGAGATTGATCTCATTCCGTTTCGTATTGACACTTTGTTTTGACAATGCTTCTAACAGAATTTCGAATGAATCGGTAACATTTGGTCTTCCTTGATATGCAATGCGAATAATATAGCCATTGTTTACAAACTTGATAAGATTAATAGGAGGTTCATTTGGGATGACAAAACTCGTGTTGCAAGATACAATACAAGCAAAATACAGGAGGGTACTGTGGAGATGTGGAGGGCCATCATTATTGTTGTTTGAGGAAGTAAGGTTGTAAACGATAAAATATTCATGTGAACAACTTCCTTGCCATCGGCTTAAAAAAAATAAATTACACAATAGCTGCAATGTCCTGTTTTCAGACACCGAGTCCATATCCGGATAATGAACGTCCGGCACATATTTATTACGATATGGAAAGATTAATATGGAGAATATTTAAGCTATGGAAAATATTAATATTAGTGGATTGATTTAGTAAGGGTAGTTTGGGTGTTTTATATGGTCGTAGGGGCCTGGCTAGTGGCTATAACTATTGTACTTTTTGATTGATTGAGGGAGATGAAAATACATTGATTGAAATTTGTCATTGTATCAGAACCGGGTTAGAAAGAAGAAAAAAATCAACAACCGTGAATTTTGATAATTTTTCATCTTCTCAGCATATCAATTCTTCAAATTTCTATAGTTATGATCAAACAACCCATGCTGTTGCTTCTTGCGTAAGCTTTTGGTTGCTCTTGGTAGGCGGCAACAACAATTTGTAGAATCTGAACCTTGTAATTTGAATGGCTGATGCCATTGAGAAAAGATTCCGGACAGCAGCGTTTATAAATCAAATTGTGGAACTAAATCCACAATACTACCGGCAGATCATCTTTTGAAAAAAAAAAAAAAAAAAAAAAAAAAAAAAAAAAAAATCAGGTTAACAGGTTTTGATCGTGTGATGAGACCCATATATGGGCAGCAACGGAAGAGGTGGTCGGACGAACGGACATGACAGGGGACGTGGGGCAGCTTTAGCTCCTTCTTCCCACGGGTGCACCACACGACTTGGGTTCAGCCCAGTCCACTGATTCGACTCAGACGAATGATTTACGCCAATCAGGGTTGGCCAATATTACACCAGCTCAATGGCCGGGCATCTTGGACCTTTTAAGCGTTCCAAAACCACGGGATCGCTTGACAGCTAGCTCTGCATGGATTATTGATACAGGAGCAACTCACCACGTGACGGGATTCTTTGAGTCGCTCGTTGATCCTCGGGAAATTGTTCAATGTCCCATCGGGTAGCCAGATGGACGATCAACAACGGCCACCCATGAAGGAACCGTTATTTTATCAGAAAATTTACATTTGAAAAACGTGTTATATGTGCCCAAATTGAATTGCAATCTGCTCTCGGTCACTCAGTTTCAGGATGATTATAACTGTATTCTCCAACTTACGGAAAAATTATGTGTTATGAAGGACCGAGTGACGAGGACGCTGATCGGATTGGGTGAGCGTGTGGATGGACTTTTCCTGTTCTTAGGTGTTCCAGAGGCTCGGATTCTAGTAGTTAATGGAGCACAGACTGGGGATTTGTGGCACCGGCGTTTGGGCCACCCATCAGAAAAAGTTCTTCGGCAGGTGCCTAATATTTATATTTCCAAACATTTAGATAAAGATGGTTGTGATATTTGCTTTCGGGCAAAGCAGACTCGTGAACCTTTTCCCCAGAGTGAAAATCAAGCTACTCGTATTTTTGAATTGATACATTGCGATTTATGGGGTCCCTATAGTGTTCCATCTACATGTGGTGCTACTTATTTTTTTATTATCGTGGATGACTACTCTCGATCCGTTTGGATTTATTTATTGTTAATAAAATGGAGGTTCCTATCGTTTTTATGGATTTTGTCACCCTAATCGCTCGTCAGTTTGAGGTCACAATTAAACGGGTTCGTAGTGACAATGTGACTGAGTTTAGGCCACTGCTTCCTTATTTTCGAAATGAAGGGATAATTTTTGAAACTTCATGTGTTGGTACTCTGATAAGTGAAAAAATCATAGTTATTTTTATAACTTTTTACCCCGTTTCTGATATCATTTTGAGCACTTTTATATCAATTAAAGTCATTAATTCCTAAGTTTCATAAAAATATATAAGTCGTGACTATTTTATAAAAGATCGTGTTTTTATAAGTTTTTACTAGTTTTTGTACCGGTTTAGTAACCGGAGTGTCGTGTCGGATTTACGCTTGGTATTTTGTGCTTTATTGTAGAATTATAGGTTGACCAAGACCCCGAGTAACGACATTTGGAAGTATAATCATATCTTATGGAGGCTATACGAGAGTGTCACTAAGTCATGTGGTCAAGTGGCTAATCGATTCGATTTGGTGGAAATCGAGAAATATCTTCGACGAGCGAATGGCCCATCAAAACGGCATTTTCTGAAGAAGTCTCCTTCATGAAAGTTGTGGATTTTTCAATGATCTTTCCAATGCCTCTTGAATCATGTCATTTGGAGGTCTAGAACTCAAGATATGAATTTTAGAAGTTTTATTCAAATATATAAATTTATATCCATAAATTAGATGATCAAGGGGGCTGAATGCAATGATGATTCCAGCCCATACCTGGCCCAGTCCGGCCTGGGAGAGTTTCACCTATATAATGAGCTTCAGATGCGAGCAGAACAGGGGCACCATTATATATATACATAAGCGTATATATATATATATATATATATATATATATATATATATATATATATATATATATATATATATATATATATATATATCTATTCTTATTTTCTTTAGTTTTTAGGTTGTATATAAGGCCTTATGCGAAAAAAATTTAGTAATAATAGTATCGTTGTAATGCTCGAGAAATTATTGGAGTTCGGTTTTTCTTGGAAATCGTTGTAATATCAAGTTTTTTTATATGTAATCGAAGATATCTCTGTTATAATAGTAAGTTTGCTTTTTGTTTTCTTTCATTATTGTATATCTATATCTAGCTATTTCTTTCTTGTTGTTTCTTGTTTCTTTCATTCTCGTTATATATATATATATATATATATGTATCTGTAGTAGTATCCATATATAGGAGAATATGACAAATGATTGGATTTCGGTTTTAATTTGGTTTTAATAGAATTCTGTCATATTGACAGAATGCTATTATGTAAAACTTCCCCATTTTAATCCATGACATGTTGACAGAATCCGTCTATATGGGTAGCTAAAATTTTCATAGCCAAATCATGTAAAATTTGGTGAAATCAACCTTTGGAAGATAAAATTGGGAGTGTGTTGTGCTTTTTATTGTTGAATCTTACATATTTCATGTAATAGAACTTGTTATAACGGATTTGGGCTAGATTAGCTACCTAGGTCAAAAATCACACACATCATTCTTGAGAGTTGTTCAGAGAGAGTGGTGTGGGAAAAATGGTTCTAAGATCGGGAGGTAAAACATACCGGGTTTTAGGTCGTGAATTCAGCCCAGCGCTCATTGGTGTTTTATTATCAACATAGTAACTTGAATGTGGTAGTCTAGATTAGTGTAGTTTAGTTTAGTGTTAGACCCGGGTTGAACTATGAAGTGCCGGGTGGTTCTTGAGCCAACGATGACAAGTTGTTTCACGGAGTCTTTCGGGTAGACCATGGATTAGGTAAAGCTTCGGTTTACTGCTTTGACACATTCTCGTTAAGATGTTTGGTGTAGTACATTGATGAGTATGAATCGGTAGTAACCCGACCGAGTGATTTCGGACTTGTTTCCGTAATGAGGGTTATATCAAGCGTCTCACAAAGACTTAATCATGTTAGGATAATCGGTTTTCTAAAAGAGAATTAATTAACCTCACATAGGATGTTAAAGGAGAGTTGTTCAGATCTTAACATCAGAATTAGGAGCACGCACCCGTGAGATTGAATGTGAGAGTTCGGTTGTTATAATGCACACTCCCGGTTTTGTCTATCCTTGGGGTTGAAATTAGCTACTTTGATCATGGTTCGGCTATGTCTTTTAACCTATCTTTAAAATCTAGTAGTTTAACTTTCTTTCTCTCTTTTCTCTCTTTAGACTTGATATAACACTAAAAATTATTTTAGTGTCGTGTAGTAACAACAAACCTTCCAAAAACTTGATCGCCTAGACTAAGACACACGTTCACTTTGGTACTTACAAACACTTGTCCCTTGGGATCGACCTCGTTCTCCTGTAGCTATTCTAACAATCTGACCCGGTCCACTGCCGGTTAGAGAGTTAGTTTACCCATGGTTTTCGAGTCTTTATAAATATATTTTCGAGGGGTAAATTTTAGCTCATCAGAAATTGGCGCCGTTGCCGGGGACAAGTGTGCTATTTGTGATATATTGTAAGTGAACCGAAGGCTTGGCCTAGGTTTTATTTTATTGTTTTCTGGATTGTTTGCTTTTCGTAGTGCATGACCAAGAGCTCTCAAACACCACTCGAACCATACATAGACGGAATTGAAGCCTACGCAAGACAAAGGAATAGTCAGAGAAGAAGAGGTCGTCTGTTAGGGGAGTCAAAACCGGACTTTGAAGAGAGTAGTTTGGGTGAGTTGGGAGAAAGTTCCATTATGGCACACAACGGTGAACAAGTTTTTGATGGAAATAATGGAGGCCAGAATCAAAACCCACCGCCTAACAATAACAATGCACAAGGGGGTGGGGATGGACAAGAAAATCAAATGGATCCCCATGTCATGCAACAGTTTAATGCATGGATGAGGAATCAGTTTCTCCAAAACCAACCTCAAGCTCAAAACCAGGGTGCAAATGCAATGCCGCATTGGTTTAATGGACAACAAGAGCAAAATCAAGGTGGTTTGACATGTAGAGACTTTGTGATGGCACCTACGTCAATAATGGGGCATAGTCCAATCCGAATGCCGCAGGTGGCCGCAAATAATTTGGAGTTGAATCGAAACATCATACATCTGTTGGGAGATAATGCCATATTCAGGGGAACCGCCATGGAAAATCCTCACTTGTTCATTGATCATTTTCTCCAAGTGATCAACTCAACAAAGATCAATGGAGTGAGTGATGAAGCACTTAAACTTATGCTTTTTCCATTCGCCTTGAAGGATCAAGCTAAGAGGTGGTATGATTCGTTGCCTAACGATTCTCTACACTCATGAGAGGACGTGATCAAAACTTTTCTACTCAAGTACTATCCCCATCAAAGACCGTGGACATGAAAGAAGCTATCATGTCATTCAATGCATATGAAGGAGAAGAACTACATAAGTCTTGGGACCGATTTAAAGCTTTATTGAGGGAGTGCCCGGGACACGGTTTGAGATCCTATGAGGTAGTTCATGCGTTCTTCCGAGGTTTAGATCAAGTTCACCAAAGTACCTTGCATGCTTCGTGCAATGGTGATATCATGAGTATGGTGCCCGAGGTAGCCATGAATCAAATAGAGAAGATCTCGGAGACTTCGAGGCAATACATTTCTTCAAGTAGAAGAGGGGCAAGGAGTAAGAAGCCCAGTTTGGTAGAAGTGAAAGAAGTGGAATCAAGTGATCAATATCATGCCCAAGTTCAAGCAATGGAACAGAAATTGGGAAGGTTTCAGAAAGAGATGGAAAATGCTAAGCTGTGCCAAATTTGTAGTGGATCGCACTTAGCAAAGGATTGTAGTATGACAACAAAAGCTCAAAACATGGCTTATCCACAATCTTTGAATCAGGGGATCTAGCAATGTACCTCAAATCAATATGGAAGAATTGGCAAAGCGAATGATGAGTGTTTGCTCGATGGAGCAATGGAATGTGGGACCTCAATTTCAAAACCAATTGCAAGGCCAATCTGTAGGAGACCAACAAGGTGGACCACCGTTTGAGGAGCCTCAAGATGTGAGCTATGTAGGGCAAGGTCAAGGAGGAAATTTTGGAAATCAAGGTGATGGTTTATGGAGGATTAACAACAACCAAGGTTGGAACCGAAACCAAAATCAAGGCTATCGACACGGCCCAAACCAAGGACAGTCTTCTCAAGGGCAATTGTACCAACCACCACACCAAAGGCAACTACAAGGAGGGTATAACCAACAAGGTACTAACACATATCAAAACCCTCCACCTTTGGCACCTATACCTCAAAAGAGTGCAATCGATGTCCTGGCGGAACAAGTAAGCAAAGTTATGGTGGAAATGAAAGAGATGAAGAAGGACATGGTCGAAATGAATTACAAACATGGGTCCGCTATCAAAAATATTGAGACTCAAATTGGTCAAATAGTGGAACATGTACAATTAAAAGGCGGCTTACCAAGCAACACCGAGAAAAATCCAAGGAATGTAAGCGCCATTGCAACTCGGAGTGGTAAAGTGTTGGGCACAAGTGGTGAGAAAAGAGTCCTATAAGAGGACAAAGATAGAAAAGCTTTTATTGAGACCGAAGCGGGAGCCATGGATGGTGATATTGATGAAGTTGAGGATAATGCCAAGAGTAAGGAAGTTGAGAGAAAAGAGGCACAAGCTAGAGGTGACTTTGTGGTGCTTGATATAAAAGAGGAGGAACCTACGAGAAAGGAAGGAAAGGAGCCAATGAAAGAGCCATCTTCCCCACGAGCGAAAGGTAAAAAAGGTATAATTCCTCCTCCTCCTGATTTTGATTTGAGCACTCTCCCTTTTCCCCCCAAAAACCATAGGAAAAGTTGTTTGAACAAAGCACAAACTCGTTTCATTGAAATTTTGCGGAAAATTGATTTAAATATCCCTTTTCTTGAAGCACTTGCAAACATGCCCTCTTATTGTAAGTTCTTAAAAGGTTTGCTAGCTAAAAAGAGTAAATTGGAAGAAGTTGTGTGCCTAAATGAAGAATGTTCCGCTATTTTTAATGCTAAATCTAGAATTCCCCCGAAGGTTAGAGACAAAGGTAGTTTTACTATTCCAGTCACTATTGGTACGACTCATTTTCCTAGTGTTTTATGCGATTTGGGGGCTAGTGTAAGTTTGATGCCCCGTGCTATATATGAAAGTCTTGACCTAGGAGAGTTGGAACCAACGGGGATGACCCTTCAAATGGCGGATAGGTCCATTAGAGAACTTATGGGTGTGATAGAGGATGTGATTGTGCAAGTTGATAAGTTTGCCTTTCCGGTGGATTTTGTGGTTTTAGACATAGAGATGGACTCCAAAACACCCATGTTGTTAGGACGTCCCTTTTTAAACACCAGAAGGACCTTGATAGATGTTGCTAGTGGAGAGATAATTTTGAGAGTTGGAGAAGAAACAGTCATGGTGAATGTGTATAAGTCTATGAAACACCCTATAAAGAGTACCGAGGACTGTTTTTCCATTGATATTGTAGATGCTTGTGTTTCGGAGTATATTGACATGCAGGAGTATAAAGACAAATCCAATGAATGTATAGTAAGAGAAATCAAGGTGATGGATGAGAATAAAGAGTTGGATCTTGAAGAGACAGCTTTCATAGGCAAGCAATGGAGTGAAAAGATCGATCTTGGTCTCGAAGGGGACTTAGACAAACCATCAATTGAAGACCCACCCAAAGATTTGAAGATGAAGCCACTTCCACCCCACTTGAAGTATGTTTTTCTTGAAAATGATGAATTACTTCCTTTGATTATTTCTGCTACACTAACATCCTTGCATGAAGAACAATTGGTAAACATGCTTAAAAAGCACAAGTGTGCTTTTGGGTGGAAGATCTGTGATCTCAAAGGTATAAGCCCTACAATTTGCCAACACAAGATCATATTATAAGATGAGGCAAAGCCAGTAAGACAACCTCAAAGAAGACTTAATCCACATCTCCAAGAGGTGGTGAAGAAGGATGTGGTCACCATGTTGAAGCTTGGGATCATATATGCCATTTCTGATAGCAAGTGGGTGAGTCCCACTCAAGTGGCGAAGAAGGAGGTATGACTATTCAAATCAATGAAAAGGTGAGGCGGTGCCTATGCGGTTGGTAAGTGGTCACAGAATTTGCATTGATTACCGTAAGTTGAATGATCAAACTCGAAAAAACCATTTCCCTCTCCTTTATTGATCAAATGCTTGAAAGATTGAGTGGTCATGCTTTTATTGTTTTCTTGATGGGTTTAGTGGATATTATCAAATACATGTGTCCTTAGAAGACCAAGAGAAGACCACCTATACTTGTCCTTATGGCACTTTTGCTTTCCGTAGGATGCCATTCGGGTTGTGTAATGCACCCGCGACTTTCCAACGATGCATGATTGCCATTTTTGCGGATATGATTGAAAAGTTTTTAGAAGTTTTCATGGATGATTTTAGCGTATTTGGTGATTCCTTTGAGGAGTGTCTTGACAATTTAGAGAAAGTGTTGGGTAGATGTGAGGAGACGAACTTAGTGTTAAATTGGGAGAAGTGTCATTTGATGGTTACGGAGGGGATAGTCTTAGGTCATAAGATATCTAGTAAGGGTATAGAAGTCAATTGGGCTAAGGTTGAGGCGATAGATAAACTTCCTCCACCCAACAACCTAAAAACTCTTAGAGGTTTCCTAGGTCACGTGGGGTTCTATCGTAGGTTCATCAAAGATTTTTCGAAAATAGCCCGTCCTCTTACTCTTCTTCTTGGAAAAGACGTCCCATTCGATTTCAACCAAGCTTGCATTAAGGCATTCACGTTGCTCAAGCAATTTCTTGTATCCGCTCCGATCTTAGTTGCTCCAAAATGGGACCAAGAGTTTGAATTGATGTGTGACGCGAGTGACACCGCGGTTGGTGTGGTGCTCGGTCAAAAGATTGATAAAATTTTCAAACCCATTGCTTATGCGAGTTATACCTTGAATCCTGCCCAACAAAACTACACCACCACAGAAAAAGAACTTTTAGCAGTTGTCTTTGCGTTCGATAAATTTCGATCTTATCTTATTGGTTCTCATGTAGTTGTCCATACGGATCATGCCGCCTTACGGTACCTCTTTGCCAAACAAGATGCCAAACCCCGCCTTTTGAGGTGGATCTTGCTCTTACAAGAGTTTAACCTTCAGATTCATGATAGAAAAGGGTGTGAGAATGTTGTAGCGGACCACTTAAGTCGTTTAGAGCTTAGTGAGGAGTTGTTTAAAGCGCACAAAGAGATAAATGATGTTTTCCCTCATAAGCAACTTTATGCTATCGACACCATCCTATCAGTTAAGAAAGGAAACTTTCTAAAAATTGGTAAGGAAGGTAGCCCGTGGTTCGCACCGTTTGTCAACTACCATGAGTGTGGTTTCGTAGATCCTAATTTTGATTCGAATCAAAGACGTAAGTTTCTTAGTGAAGTGGGTAAGTATGTGTGGGAGGATCCCTATTTGTATCGATTGTGCCGGATGGCATCCTGAGAAGGTGCATCCCGACAAAGAGATCGTAAGCACGCTTTCGTTTTGTCATGATAAAGAGGCCGGGGGCCACTTTTCGGGGGAGAGGACCGCTTTGAAAGTATTACAAAGTGGGCTATATTGGCCCACTCTATTTCGAGATGCACATGCTTAAGTGAAATCATGTGACGCTTGTCAAAGATCTGGTCGTATTTCTAAGAGGAATGAGATGCATCAAAATCCAATAATCATTTGTGAAGTCTTCGATGTTTGGGGCATTGATTTCATGGGACCCTATCCATCCTCATGTGGTAACAAATACATCCTAGTTGCTTGCGATTATGTGTCAAAATGGGTTGAGGCCTTAGCCTCACCTACCAACGATAGGAACGTTGTTATCCGTTTTCTTAAAAGATACATCTTTTGTAGGTTTGGGGTGCCCCGAGCTATAATTAGTGACAATGGTAGCCATTTTGCCAACAAGCCATTTGATAAACTCTTAGAAAAGTATGGGGTGGAGCACAAACTCGGAACCGCTTACCATCCCCAAACGAGTGGCCAAGTTGAGGTCACAAATAGGGGTATTAAGCGTATCTTGGAAAGGACGGTAGATATGAATGTTAAGAGTTGGTCCTTGAAACTAGATGATGCTCTTTGGGCCCATAGGACAGCTTTTATGACACCGCTGGGCATGTCACCTTACATGATAGTCTATGGAAAGTCATGTCACCTCCCCGTGGAAGTTTAACATAAGGCGTATTGGGCAATAAAAATGCTGAACTTAGATGACACCATAATTGGTAAGAGGAGGATGGCTCAATTGAATGAATTGGATGAATTCCGCCTTCATGCTTATGATCTTTCGACGAAGTATAAGGAAAGGACTAAGTTGATCCATGATAAGTTGATCAAAGTTCGAGTTTTTAATGAGGGCGATGAAGTCTTATTCTACAACACCCGTCTCCATCTTTTCCAAGGGAAGTTAAAATCTAGGTGGTCCGGTCCCTATGTAGTGTCAAAAGTATTTCCGTCAGGAGCTATCAAGATCACCCACCCTAAGTTTGGTACGTTTACCACAAACGGCTTAAGGTTGAAAAAGTATGAACGGTTACCTTATGATGAAGCTTTAGAGATAGTGACTCTCGAGGATCCTGTCCCTTGTGACAAATCATGCAAGTCTTGTCACGGACTATAAACTTTGACTCATTTAATCTTTCACCCACCCTTCGTCTTTTTCTATCTTTTCCTCGCCCATAGCCAATAGTATAACTTTGAAAAAGTTGGCACCGTATAATTTATCTTGTCGAGCCAATGACGTTAAACAAAAGCACCACCGGGAGGCAGCCCGTTAATAATAATAATAATAAGACTAGTCTTAATGAGATGAAGAATCTGTGAAAAAAAAATGAACACAATGGAAGATCAACACAAAGTACAACTAAGTCTTAGGATGAAAGTTTGAATGTAATTAAGGGAACGATTAGGTGGTTATCCGAAAATCCCGAGGGAGAACAAAGAAAAATTTCAAATGCATCATTTCTTGGACTTAGGAGTCTATGAGTATGTGATACTTGCTTTTACCCGGATGATGATTGACTACGCACTATGGATATTGTTTTTCTATTATATGCCTCTGTGGTTTTTCTTTCATGCTTAGATGTTCAGACTTTACCCGTTGGGGATATTTATCCATCTATAGCAATCCATTAGGTGTGTTGCATATTGCGTGTCGAGTTTTCGACGTAGCGATGCCTTAACATTGTATACCCCATATCCCTATTCTATATTCGCACGAGGACTATGTCCCGTGTATGCTTTTGTTGTTTTCTGCCTCGAGGGATTCGGTCGTGCTTACACGAGGTCATTACGGATTCGATAGCGCCTTTCTGCCGGGTTTATAAGCTAAGTCTTCCTTAATACTTTGCCGCACATTTCATTTTATAATCTAGTCTGTTTCCAATATTGTGTGACATATCTTTCTTATTATGTATTAGTTCAACTACTATGTAAAATTGTGTGTTTTAAATCAATAAAAGATCATGTGGTGTGTTTATCTACCTTTTGTCACTACAATGTTACACTCCACACACTTTTATTTTATTTGTACACGCAATGGTCATAACTTTGAAAAAACCACCCACCCTTTTATATCATCTCGGTAATTATTTGACTTGTTATGGTGAACCGTTATTTTTCCAACCACTTTTATTTACCCTCACTATGCATTGAGGACACTGCAAGTTCGTAAGTGGGGGGTAGTGTCATGGTTGGTCAGTGCTTGTTTTGTATCAGAAAATCCCTTAGTTTTCGATTTTTTTCGAGCATTATTTAGTTGATTAAAATAAATTGTATAAGATATATATTTCATGGATTTGATGATGTAATGATCGATTTGGATGTATATAACCAAAGTGAACAATAAGTGCATTTTAACCCCAAATTTATTTGTGTAACATGAATTCATTGTTCACGTAAGCCTTTGATATTGAAGCGAAAATTTTAAACTGTATCCATTCAGTATCCTAGTGGTTATTCTAGAGAAAATTGCAGTAACTTAGTACCTAATTTTTGAACGAGTACTGTGAATATCTGAAGGTTTGAATGTGATAGAAAGGATATAAGTTAAGTGGAATGAAAAGAAAAATGCCAAATTAAGATGAACTATATATATGTCGGTTGTAGCTACCAATGATTTGAGTGCAGTAGGGCGTTATCACGAAACGTCCTATATCACTATGAGGTTTAAAAGCTCCCGACTGCCCGATGATAGTAGTCCAGCTAGGGTGTTATCACGAAACGTCCTATTGCTAGGAAAGAGGGCAACTGCCTGATGATAGTAGTCCAGCTAGGGGGTTATCACGAAACGTCTGTTAAGGGTGATTTTATACGTTTTATAAGGATATATTTTATATCAATATTCCCCATATATGGATGTTTTTCGTAGAATTCGAGCTTATAATCGATTAATTGAGCAAATGACGTTTTGAATAGTTAAAATGCAAAATCGAGTAAATATCGTGGTTTTATTATCTATTTTGTATGGTTTTACGTTTTGCTCGGTTTTGTCATCTTTTAGGTGCACAAATGTGGAATGGAAGAGGTCTAAATGATGTTTGATTGAAGATTAAAAAGGAAAGAAAGAGATACAAGAGGATGAAGATGAAATAAAGCTTGGGAAAATCCCGAAAACGACTCGTAATACGACGGTCTAGTCAAAAAGCGTTTTACGAAGAAGAGTCCTGAATGAAAGTTGTAGAGTTTTCCGAGAGCTTTTTATGACATTCGGATCATAATTTTTGGAGGTCTACAACTCAAGATATGAATTTTAGAAGTTTGAGTCCATTCTCAAACCAAATACCAAAGATGTTCAAACCAAATGAGCTTAATTTTGGTGCAGGATGTTCGAGGCGCCTTTCAAACGAGCGTTCACTCTCCGTCCACACCATCTTGGACGAGCGTCCATTGTGATCAAATGGGCGTCCGGCCAGTTTACTGTAGCAACCGACTTCAATTTGCTATAAATACAGCGCATTGTTGAACCCTAATTCAATATCATATACACGCAGCAGCTTCCCTTGAACCCAGAAAAGTCGAGCATGAGCAGCAGCCGGCCGGCTGAGCTTCATGCTTGGCCGGCCGGTGGTTAGATTAGGTTTTTTTCTTTTTCTTTTCCGTTTTTCTTCTTCTTGTTCGAGCCATGAACAGTTGAGCAGCCATGAACATAGCTCTGTGAAGCTTTTTTTTTTTTTTTGCAGCAGCAACCTTATTTCTTTCTATGGATGTTTTGTAAGTTGATTTTATTCAAAGTTGTTTCTTTTCCCATGATTAATTGTTATCGTGCAATTCATATCGGAAGATTATTGCTTGTTGATGCTACCGCATGACGGAAGTCGGTGTAGTTTAGATCACCATAGGAAAGATTAGATTTTTAATCTATACATAACGGAAGTTCGTAGGTTAAATATCTAGGTTTACGAGAGAACCACAATTTAATTAATTCGATGCAAGATTATCTTAGATTGAAGTTGAGGGATGTCACCGTTACCGGAAAGATGAGATTTTTCATGTGTTTATTTCATTGCGTTGTTCTTGTTCTCTTTCATGTTTTGTGTGGTTTATGTTAATCGAATTTAGATAACGGAAGTTGATAGATTCGTTAGATTGCCGTGAGAGAGATTGACAATTATTATTCCAACAAACGGAATTTGAGGGATAATGTTGTTAGATTAGGATTTAATCCATATCTTTGATTCGTATCGATATTAGTTAAGACCGGAAGGTAAACTAATTAATGGCGTGATAAATCGGAAGAGGAAACGCTTCTTTAGATAAGATAATAATCCAAGATAACTTGTGAATAAATATTTGTCTATATTATTTCCTTCGGTGGGGTGATGGTTGTTGGAAATAGGTTGATCATGGTTTGTTTATGGTTGGTCAGTTGATAGTTAGTTTTACTGTTTTCGTAGATGTAGTTTTATTTATTTTGTCCGCAACTATATTTCCTGGCTTTGGATTAACAATCCTCCGTCCAGTTATTTTTCCGTTCTAGTTTAGGTTTAGGTTTAGTTAATAAAGAGGAATTAATGAAGTTAGATTCAACAGACCAATTCTCTGAGGATCGATACCCGTACTTATCCAACTTTACTAGCAACTACCCGGTATTCGGCCGGTTAGGAGGTAGTTTTGCATGGTAGTATAGGTTTTATAAATTTTCTTTTGTTTTAATGATGCAAAATCTCCCCAACAAAAGTGGCGCCGTTGCCGGGGAATCGGTGTTTTGTTGAATCTTCTTTCGTTAATTTTTCTATTTTGTTACGTTTTATTTATTTTTATTTTATTTCAATAAAAGTAGCGTTTAACAAATCGAGAGTTTTTATTTTTGCCGTGTTTCGATAACCGTTGGGTTAAGAATGTGCAAAAAGTTTTTTTACTCGATTTGTGAAACGTGAACTATATGTTTGTTTGTAGTCTAGTCTAACCCCCTGTGCTATAATTTGATGAGGCCGCTGTGTTGTTATGTGTGCGTGTTGGTTTGTTTTGAGTTGATTTAGGGTTTGCTGTGTTTATCCTGCATACTTGTGCAAATTCGTTGTTTGGACGAAGTTCGAGTAAGTGAACGCCCGTCCGATTCATAATCTGTAGGTGAACGCCGCCTGGTATGTTGGGCGTTAAATGCGTCCCAAAACGTATCAATTCTGCTCTGATTTCAAGAATCAGACGGGCGTCTGACTCACTGAACGCCCGTCCGACCTGTTTTTATTGCAAACGAGCGTCTGAACTATTGAACGCTCGTCCGGCAGTCCAGGTTCCAAAATTTTTATTTATTTGATTTTTAATGCTTTATTTAACGTGGTTACTTTAATACGAGCTTCTGTGGCTAATTTCTTTTACGTAGATGTTCTGAACTTGCATATTCACATCTTTCCATCTACGAATCCATGTTAAATAATTGATTAATTTTTTTTATATACTTGATTCATCTATGCAAGTTATAGTCACTGTCGGTTCTCGTATGCTATAACTGGTCTTATTGTTAATTAGTAGCTAATGTCGGTTTCCGTATGCTACATACCGCTGTGATGAATCTTTTAAGCTTTGAGACTTATGTGCTTCCTTGTTGTTTTTGTAGTTCATATGGGTAGCTACTGTCGGTTTTCCGTATGCTACGTCCAGTCCATATGAGTTATATATGTTTAGTATAGCTAACTGTTGGTTTTCCATAATGCTATCACTTTTGACGAGTCTTAAGGCGCGTCTACACTGCATGTAATGGATGTAATCGCTCGTTTATCGTAACTTGTCATTATTTGGTAGACGTTTATTATATATATGTCGTGTTGCAAATGAGTGGGCTAGTTTTCTTCCTTTTATTTTCTTTTATTTTTGCATATCACTTAGATGCATATCATTTAGCTGCATATCATCTAGTTGCATTGTTTTTCTTTTTTTTTCTTGGCGTAGTTAATCGCCGGTTTTCCGTAATACTACCTCGTTTTTATTTTGTTTCTGCACGGGCCGTAGTCACCGTAGAGTTGTCGAGGGTCAACTTGCTCACTGAGCCTTGTCGTAATTTATTTTTATTTATTTTATTTTTAGGATTGCATGTCATGTAATTTGCATTACAGTATACTTTCATGTAGTTGCACCTAGCCTACTACTTTGTAATATTTCATGTATATGTATTCCATATTTATATGAGCTTAAATTTGAAATATCTCTATATCTCCTTTTCCATGTGCTTTATATATGTAATCTTTTCTTTTTCCCGTAGACTCTTTTTGCAATCGATCAAGTCTGCAGGATATTTTTTGATAGCTATTGTGCACTTTCACGATGAATTCAGTTTACCTCATGATGCTCCACACTCTTTGAGCTATCGCAAATGATTTTTGGTTTTACCAATTTTTCCGGAATTGCAAGCATCCAATCACTAAGTTCTCTATTCGTTTTATTTCTCGTATAACTTGAGGACAAGTTGCAATCTAAGTGTGGGGAGGGATAGATGATTTATGTATCTACTTTCATTTGCTCATATTAGTTATAATTTTCTATGAAAAGTGCTTCAATTTTCAAAATTTTTTGTTTAGTCCTGAGTAACATTTCACCGGCATGCTAGTTTTATAATCGGCACCTTTAGTTGTTATCGATGAGTCATATCATGTTTTGAGAATAGGTTTAGTAAGTCGATACTCACTTGAACTTCATTTCACGAACCTATTAGATGAAGAGCTAAATATAGAATAGTTTCCGGTTAGTTAAAGGGAAGTTAATTCTTGATACATATAACACTTATTTAGCATTAATGAAAGTTAAGAACTTGTGCTATACTCACAGTTAGAATCTCAGTACCTTAGTGTTCTTGAGAACTTTGAGAGTCTTGAATGTGTTAGAAATATATTTGACCGAGAGTTTCGAAAGAGTTTGAAAAATATAAAAATATATATATCTATAAATAATAAATGAATAAAATTTCCTTGCGGGAATTTTGTTTATATCTATCACCTCGAGTCCATTTGGATACTGCCCCAATTGGGGAGTGTGGTTTACCTTGGACAATAAGGGATTGAGTGATCTCAGGGTGACTGCCTCTAATGTAGGGGAGTGTGTTATACTTTTGAGACGCGACGATAGGAAATATAAAATATACGTTTTTTTATGGAATTCTAAGTCAAGTTGATCTAAACCCAGTAGAGACCCGAAAGGTATTTTCTTAGTACTAAGTAAAGGAATTTAGTTGTGAGTTGGTTACTATGTTCTTGGTAATTAGTTTTTGTTAGGTAAGTGCTGTAGATAGAATGAAGTTTTCGTTTAGTTGACCGGATAACTGTTAGTGCTTGATGTATTATATCGAGAGAGGATCGGTGGAAGTTTAGTAGGTTCTGCACACACATCACCGAGTGAGGTCGATTTGCTGAATACTAGCTTGTCATGATTTTGACTATATCTCGTGTCAGGTTATGTGGATTCTTGATAGTATGTTCTCGTTTTGTTTTGCTCGGGATGAGCAAGGTTTAAGTGTGGGGGAGTTGTTAAGGGTGATTTTATACGTTTTATAAGGATATATTTTATATCAATATTCCCCATATATGGATGTTTTTCGTAGAATTCGAGCTTATAATCGATTAATTGAGCAAATGACGTTTTGAATAGTTAAAATGCAAAATCGAGTAAATATCGTGGTTTTATTATCTATTTTGTATGGTTTTACGTTTTGCTCGGTTTTGTCATATTTTAGGTGCACAAATTTGGAATGGAAGAGGTCTAAATGATGTTTGATTGAAGATTAAAAAGGAAAGAAAGAGATACAAGAGGATGAAGATGAAATAAAGCTTGGGAAAATCCCGAAAACGACTCGTAATACGACGGGCTAGTCAAAAATGCGTTTTTTGAAGAAGAGTCCTTAATGAAAGTTGTAGAGTTTTCCGAGAGCTTTTTATGACGTTCGGATCATAATTTTTGAGGTCTACAACTCAAGATATGAATTTTAGAGTTTGAGTCCATTCTCAAACCAAATATCCAAAGATGTTCAAACCAAATGCTCAGGAGCTTAATTTTGGTACAGGATGTTCAGACGCCTTTCAAACGAGCGTTCACTCTCCGTCCACTCCAGCTTGGACGAGCGTCCATTGTGATCAAACGGGCGTCCGACCAGTTTACTGTAGCAACCGACTTCAATTTGCTAGCAGATTATACATTTTTTGCGACGGATTATACATTTTTGCGACGAAATTTAACATGTTTGCGACGGAAATATTCCGTCGCTATTTGTTATTTGCGACGGACTATACATTTTTTTGCGACGAATTTTATAATTTAAAAATAAAATAAAATACGGTAATTATTCGTCGCAAAAATCCGTCGCAAATAATTTGCGACGGTTTATCCGTCGCAAAACTGGGTTTTGCGACTAAAAATGCGACAAAGAAAAATCGTCGCAAAATCCGTCGCAAACTATGGTTTGCGACGGAATAACCCTTGTTTGCGACGGTAATCTTCCGTCGCAAAACTGCTGTTTTTTTGTAGTGGCTATAAATACAGCGCATTGTTGAACCCTAATTCAATATCATATACACGCAGCAGCTTCCCTTGAACCCAGAAAAGTCGAGCATGAGCAGCAGCAGGCCGGCTGAGCTTCATGCTTGGCCGGCCGGTGGTTAGATTAGGTTTTTTTCTTTTTCTTTTCCGTTTTTCTTCTTCTTGTTCGAGCCATGAACAGTTGAGCAGCCATGAACATAGCTCTATGAAGCTTTTTTTTTTTGCAGCAGCAACCTTATTTCTTTCTATGGATGTTTTGTAAGTTGATTTTATTCAAAGTTGTTTCTTTTCCTATGATTAATTGTTATCGTGCAATTCATATCGGAAGATTATTGCTTGTTGATGCTACCGCATGACGGAAGTCGGTGTAGTTTAGATCACCATAGGAAAGATTAGATTTTTAATCTATACATAACGGAAGTTCGTAGGTTAAATATCTAGGTTTACGAGAGAACCACAATTTAATTAATTCGATGCAAGATTATCTTAGATTGAAGTTGAGGGATGTCACCGTTACCGGAAAGATGAGATTTTTCATGTGTTTATTTCATTGCGTTGTTCTTGTTCTCTTTCATGTTTTGTATGGTTTATGTTAATCGAATTTAGATAACGGAAGTTGATAGATTCGTTAGATTGCCGTGAGAGAGATTGACAATTATTATTCCAACAAACGGAATTTGAGGGATAATGTTGTTAGATTAGGATTTAATCCATATCTTTGATTCGTATCGATATTAGTTAAGACCGGAAGGTAAACTAATTAATGGCGTGATAAATCGGAAGAGGAAACGCTTATTTAGATAAGATAATAATCCAAGATAACTTGTGAATAAATATTTGTCTATCTTATTTCCTTCGGTGGGGTGATGGTTGTTGGAAATAGGTTGATCATGGTTTGTTTATGGTTGGTCAGTTGATAGTTAGTTTTTGTTTTTCGTAGATGTAGTTTTATTTATTTTGTCCATAACTATATTTCCTGGCTTTGGATTAACAATCCTCCGTCCAGTTATTTTTCAGTTCTAGTTTAGGTTTAGGTTTAGTTAATAAAGAGGAATTAATGAAGTTAGATTCAACAGCCCAATTCCCTGAGGATCGATACCCGTACTTATTCAACTTTACTAGCAACTACCCGGTATTCGGCCGGTTAGGAGCTAGTTTTGCATGGTAGTATAGGTTTTATAAATTTTCTTTTGTTTTAATGATGCAAAATCTCCCCAACAACGTCCTATTGCTGGGAATGAAGGAATATGCTACAAATGTGAAAAAAAAAAAATAAAATTTTTTGACAATTTGGTTAAGCATGGTTGAAAACTTAGTTATCTTCTGACTATCCCCAGTATAAACTGAATGATATGCTTTAGGGATTATCATAATAAGTACACGAGAGGACTTTGTGTGGAACTGTTACTGTCTATACCTAGGAAAGTCATTAGGACTGTCTGAATGGATATTTGTGCGTATTGCTTGAATTATTCAAGAGGGGATAGTGGAAATTGAAAAGGCTTGTCTCACACACACTCTGTTATACATTTATATTGAGGTTAACGCCTGATTGTAATTCTAATGGTTATATCATCTGGTTGTCCTTATTATCTTATCTTTGCATGAATTTTTCCTTCATTCATTTTGTTTTATCGCTTGTTTTGCTCGAGGACGACCAAAAGCTAAGTGGGGGGTTGTTTATAAGGGAAAAATTCATAGTTATTTTTATAACTTTTTACCCCGTTTCTGATATCATTTTGAGCACTTTTATATCAATTAAAGTCATTAATTCCTAAGTTTCATAAAATATATAAGTCGTGACTATTTTATAAAATATCGTGTTTTTATAAGTTTTTACTAGTTTTTGTACCGGTTTAGTAACCGGAGTGTCGTGTCGGATTTACGCTTGGTATTTTGTGCTTTATTGTAGAATTATAGGTTGACCAAGACCCCGAGTAACGACATTTTGAAGTATAATCATATCTTATGGATGCTATATGAGAGTGTCACTAAGTCAAGTGGTCAAGTGGCTAATCGATTCGATTTGGTGGAAATCGAGAAATATCTTCGACGAGCGACTGGCCCATCAAAACGGCATTTTCTGAAGAAGTGTCCTTCATGAAAGTTGTAGATTTTTCAACGATCTTTCAAATGCATCTTGAATCATGTCATTTGGAGGTCTAGAACTCAAGATATGAATTTTAGAAGTTTTATTCAAATATATAAATTTATATCCGTAAATTAGATGATGAAGGGGGCTGAATGCAATGATGATTCCGGCCTGGTCCGGCCCTTACCCAGCCCAGTCCGGCCTGGGAGAGTTTCACCTATATAATGAGCTTCAGATGCGAGCAGAATGGGGGCACCATTATATATATACATAGCGTATATATATATATATATATATATATATATATATATATATATCTATCCTTCTTATTTTCATTAGTTTTTAGGTTGTATATAAGGCCTTATGCCGAAATAAATTTAGTAATAATAGTATCGTTGTAATGCTCGGGAAATTATTGGAAGTTCGGTGTTGCTGAAATCGTTGTAATATCAAGTTTTTTTATATGTAATCGAAGATATCTCTGTTATAATAGTAAGTTTGCTTTTTGTTTTCTTTCATTATTGTTGGTCCCTTGAAAATGCTTTAGTTAAGTTTAGAGGGGGGGGCGGTGAATAAACTTAACACTTAAAACTTTGGAGTTAACAAATTACTCAGCTTCAAGACTTCTTGATACTTGATGAGTCTGTTTGAGACCTCGATAACTTCTTGATAAGCGATGAGTCTTGACAGATTCGATTTGCTGAATTTGTGCAAATGGAATAATATCAAAATTAAGCCTTGTTACTTGTTGTTAAATATGTTACTAAGTATTAGATACTCATTAGTGTATGTGTGTGATTTCAGCTTGCTAGATTCAAAGAGTTGATATGAATAATGACTAAGTGCGAAAGTAAATGCAAGAAGTAAGTAGAGAGATTTTTATAGTGGTTCCAGGTGATGTAATCCTCATACGTCCACTCTTCTCCCTGTGATGTTGGAGGAAATTCACTAGTAATCTTTGAGTTATCTGTTACAAAGAATCCTAGGTTGCTTGTCCTTCACCAATAACTATGGCTTCACAAACGAAAATTAGGAGCAGGTAGGATTGCTTGCTCCCCGAGTCTTCCACTGGTCCTTGAAGGGTAGAATTGCCTCTTCACCAGCTTCACCACAAACCAACAGTCTTTCACACCTAACAGATGCTTCACTGTCTTGGCGAGGTTCTTTATAAAATAAAGAATGAATCAAGTAAATGATTCAGATTCAAAAGCAGCTTGATTAGGATGATATAATCAGGCACTTGCGGTCTTCAAGTGTGTATGCTTGATGCAGCTTAAACACAGAATGCACTTGAAGAAAATAACTAGATCAGCAGCTTTAAGCTCAGTAAGTTCAGCAGGGTGTTTTTCAGCTCAATGTTATCACTTGAAGTTTTAATCCAAAATTCATCCTCTTCTTCTTGAGTTGAAAGTCCTCTATTTATAGGTAGGAATGCATGTGACTTGAATTTGAAATTCAAATGTGACCGTTCCTTGTATTTGTCCCATCCTCACCGCATTCTCATCACTATTCATGGGGTGACAATCGTCAGATTACTTTTTGACAAAGGCGATCTGTCCACCCTTTGACTTGTATCCAATGGATAAAAATATGGATCATCCCAACGTCTTTTAATCTCAACCTTTGATTTGCTTGATAAGTCGAGAGGTAGTTGGTCGTTTCTTATCCATGTAACTTCCCAATAATCTTGAATTAATCGAGGCATATATCGCGAGGTTCATTAGTCTCATCAGAAAACCAATCGATCTGCTTTGAATATCATATTTTTGTCTGTAAAATATAATGCAGCTGATTCCTTTTATCCAACTTTTATTTGTGAAGTTAGATTACTAAGTTCCAAACATCATCCAACTTGTGGAACTTAGACCTTCTACACAAGGTATATGTAATCAATTTAGGTCATCACAGACTTGCCTAGATACTGATTCCATATCCTTGACATTAAATACTAAGTTTGATCCCTTAGCCTTCATTTACTGAGTTTGAACCCTCACCCTTGATCTTGATCTTGACGGGTTGCGGACACCAGGTCTCTCGACCTATCTACCCTATCGACCTAGACCGATCTGTGATAATAAGCGATCGGCGGACCTTTTACGATGCTTGTTTGATCAAACCTATTTATGAATCAAACTCTAATAAACCTATACATTTTATCTAGACATCTTTTGCCTTTGCACTATATAACTAGTATGGCACTCATCATCAAAACTAAGAAATAAGTCCAACAATTTCCCCCTTTTTGGTGATGATGCCACTACCCTCACCTAATCAGCAAAGCAAAAAGATAAAAACACAAACAGAACAAATTCAGTCAATTCTCATTATAAATATTTGTTCACAGTTATTACAACTAGATACAGCAAAGATAAACAGTGATAAGTAGCTGATCTATTGTCTCTTCTCTCTTTCTTGTCTAGCCTTCTCAGCTTGCTCTTGATAGGCTCTGATCTCTTCTATCATTTCAACCATCCATTCATTCTCAATAAGTGTAAAGTCAATATAAGAATTGACTTGTTTCAACCAATTCCATGCTTCAGGCAGGACAAGATTGATCTGATTCACCCTGAAGCCAAACTTCATATACAGCTCCTTAAATTCATTCAGTGAATCTTTTGCTTTTGTAATTGGCAGCACCTTTTCACCTCTGCTACTTCTTCTGCCTCTGGTATTTGCTCTTAAAGCTTTAATCCTTGCCTCCCAAAACTTCAAACTCAAGAAGGAGTTAAGACCTTCATGAAATCCCATGTCACGATAGGGTCTCCTTCTGTTATGAAACTCTTTCTTGTACTGTGACAGGAGATCATCTGTGAGTTGCAATCTGCCAGGTGCAGGTTGCCTAAAAGCATTTGTATCATCAGTCCATCTCTTCTGTGCAAAGAGTCTAGCAGCCTCCTTTGCTGCAGCTGATTGGCCCTCTTCCCCCTTAGTGACATCATCAACAAAACGTGAGATGAGGCCATGAATAGCTTCCTGTGATACTATCACTCTATGTAATTGACCTTCCATTGTTCCAGTTCTAGTATCAAGTGAAGTAATCCTTGATTGCAGGGTCTCCTCCAGTCTGTTGATCCTTTCAGTGAGTTTGGGATCAGGCATAGCAGGTTGTTGTGCGAAAACAATTTCAAACAAGTTTGGGAGCTTCAACAAAGCTTGTCAAGTTTCTCATGTATAGAGACAAGTTGATCTTTTAGAAACTTGTCTTTGGCTGTATTTCCAACTTTGATACCCTTGACATCTAGTATCAAATTATTCATTGCATTTTGAGTAGATGCAAAGTTTGAAGCAAGCAGATATCGATGGATTGTCTATTATCATTTACCATCTTCAAACAGCTTCTTCAAATCTACTGTTTGCTTACTGTCAATTGAGTTCTTAAGCTGTTGCATGTCATTTCTTACAGTTCTTAACTCATTGACAACTTCAATTGGCACTCCATGGCCATTCTCTTTCATCGGTAGATCCATCAAGAGCTCCTCAACTCTATATTGTGCTGTTGTCTCAGCGATGACCATAGCTCTACTCATATCTCTCCCGGAGGGAGGTCCTTCCTCAACCATTGCACCAAGAACATCTTCAAGGATAAGATCTTGTGCGGGTTCTTCAACAACTTCTTCTTCTCAAAAATTTGTAATTCTTCATCACTTTGTAGTTATAGTCCAAAGAAATTTGCTCATCCTCATTAACAACGATCTGTGACTATCCTTCCCTACAATGGCCTTGGCTCCAAAGAGTTCCACTACAAAGACCTCATCAAAGAACAGCAGGGGTTTCCTCCAAACCCAAATCAGTTCCAACCTTTGTCCAGTCTTTGTTTGAGACTCAAGCACTGCACCTCCTGTTCCAACCTTTGTCCAGTCTTTGTTTGTACCTCAAGAACTGCACCTCCTCTCTCAATTTCCGTGGATTAAATATAGCCTCATTATCCACTTGGAAACCTTCTCGCATGACCAATCTTGTGCGGGATGATGGCGATTTTAGTCGAGTGCCTTCAATGTCAAATCCGTCTTGATATTCAATTGACTCTTGAGTGGCACTAGGTTCATTAAAATCAAGAACCTTTTCTCCATCCAAATCCTCACTCTGTCCAAAGATCGATTTGTGCAATGAGGCTCTCAACAACATGGAATGTACTTCGTTCATCGATCGGACCTACTAGTACTCAGAGTAATGCCTTCATTGATCAATGCCTCCGAGATCATCCATGGTGAGATCCTATAGATCCTCATCCATCTCTCCAAATCTCTTGCCCTCGCAGACTTACGATGATTAGTGGATCACAGGTGCGATGATTCATGTGCCCGGCAGCCCCACTTGATTCTCCCGGTCCAGAGGAAAGTCTCTCTACTATCGATGATGAGGAAGAATCATCGGGACCATCTCTTGGATCTCTAAACTTGATACCCTCCTCCTTCATTTGCTCATCAAATAAATCCATCAATCTTGATTGCGGCAAGGTTGTATCAATCGAGATCCACCAAGTTCTCCACTCCCGGTTGCCAAAAGCCCATTCTTCAAGATCTGTCATTGGTTCAGCAGCTGGCTTTTGTCTCTTATAGAAACCAAACTTCCATTGGAAATAATCAGCAATTTGCTGAAGTTTGGGATCCACATACTCTTCAGTTTTCTTGCTCCTTTTTGCATGCCTTTCAAATGGCATGAAAGATCTCTGAGGCTTGACTCAGTAGCTTGTTGACCTCCAAAGGTTCCAACAAGCGAGATCCATGGTTTCTTCTGAGATGTTTGAAAGTCGAGAGTTCTTGTGTGAATGTGCATTTGTACCTACTACTTCCATCTCATCACACTTGGTTCCCCACGACTTACATGCTCATCGCGGGGGTTAGCGACAAACCGCTCTTCCCCCGAACTATTGCCAAATTTGCGTGGTCTTCAACCAAGTCTCCAATCACCTCTTCAACCACCACAAAGTTCGAGTTCAGGTTCGGTGGTTTGTGGTTCTTCATGGATACTCTACAAAGAGCTCGAGGTCGATGAAGCTGCTGCGTATCTTCAACATTGCTCAACAACAACTTTGTCGGCATCGATCGATTTGACAACCTCTTCAGGTGAGGAGTCACTAATTACAACAGGCGGAATGATAGTTAATGGCTCAGCCTCAACAAACTCTTCTTCCTCTTCTACTGATGCTTCTTCTTGGGCCCTCTGTGCCTCCAAATTTTTCAACTCTTTCCCCTTGCCATATTTCTTCTTTTTGGCAACTTCCTTCATCCTCTTGGATAGGGGTTCATCATCATCATCTTTTTTTAGTCAATTTTCTTTTTCTACTTGCTTCCTTACATTTGTTCTCTAAAAATTTCACCAACAGTTTTCTTGAAGCCACAGCGAGGTCGATGAACTCCACTTGACCTCGGCCAGACTCAACGATCAGTCTTTGTTTCCTTTCTTGTTCTTTTTTGATTTCGGGACTTACAGTAGTCTTTCTAACATCGGCACTCTTCTTCCTCTTTCTAGCGCTTTTCTTTGGTGCGGCGGTTTGATGGAAATCTTCTTAGTTTGGTCGAACACTGCTCACCACCAAGATCACCATCATCTCCATCATCATTATCATCGCAAGCTTCTCCAAAGAATTTCTTCATCATCATCAAGTCCAGAATTGCATAATCAATCTCCTTCTTGTATCTAGATGATTAATATCCACAGTGCTACATCGAGAATTCCAAGATGATTCAATGAGAGTCCGACCATTAATCCTAAGGCGGTGCCTTGGACTTCCTCTTCCCTAAATTCTCTTCCTTGGCCACTTTCTTCATATAATGAATAAAGTACATGGCCCAATCAAACTTCATGCTCCTACAGATGATAATCATCAACTCTATCTTGGGTCCTGATAGAGTGTCCATACTGCCAACTAGCCCAAGTATGTTCTTTGCAATGAGCTTGCTCAAAGAGACCGTATTCAATACCAATGTGTTTGCGGTTGATGCAGGAACGGATTTGATTTACGCATCTGTCTTAATCTGATCTACAAACGCCAATTTGTCCAATCCCATTGCTTCAGGATTGACAGAGCCGTCCACCACTTCAACAAATCCAAAAACTTCCCTCAACAGACTGGGGGAAACTTCAATTTCTTGCCCATTTACGTGATCTTAAATGCTTGATTCCTTCCTTTATTTGAATGTTTCTCCAAACCCGACAACATTTGTATAAGAAATTGTGTCGATCTTATGTTTAACACATTTTCCGGACCGACATACCTCTTTATTCTTCGACCAATGTTAATGGCCGATTCGATTCTGTTTGCATCTTCAACAAAACCTCTAACACTTTGGCTTGATTCAATTTGTACATCAACTTTTTCCGCCATTTTAATGAGAAGAATGAGATGAAGAAGATTGAATCTTAAATCTGTGTTCACACAAAGTAACGATTATGATGATAAAGCGATTTGCAAGTAGACGATTCTCTTTGTGTGATAGTCTCAATATATAGACGAAGGGGTTGTTGAAACTGTCTTTGCACGTACATTGAGGTAACCACGATTAATCAATAAATTCATCATTACACGTGGCCCATTACTCCTCCATAACGTTTGTAACCGTTGGATGGTTTAACTGCGTGGTAATAATGGATAAAATAAATATCCCGCCAAATCTGCTTTTTGACCTTAATAACTTTGGTGAGTAAAGTTCCTTCACCAAGGTATCCTCAATAGAGGGTGGGCTCGATCTCATTGATAATGTGCTTCAAAGACCTGGCGACAAAGTGACTCTGTTGATCCTTGTTTTCTCCTTGTTTTGTTCAATTGATAATACAAGATGATGTTTAATACCAATGACCGATCATCAAGTGAGCTCACCCAACATGACAAAGACCAATCCCTTGGCAACCTCATTTGCTCAATTGTTCAAACATAAGTACATGGAATTGTTGATACCAATGACTAATCTGCTAAGTGAGCTCACCCAACATAGCAAAGACTAATCCCTTGGTGAATTCCAAGTACAACTGCACCGAATATCAGTCAATCTTTATAATTCCAAGTTCAGTCCTTAATTTGGCAAATCTTTCACTATCAAGTGGCTTAGTGAAAATATCAGCAAGTTGATCTTGATGGAATGTATAGAACCACCACATCTTTCTTTTCAACATGATCTCTTATAAAATGATGTCTCACATCAATGTGCTTGGTTCTTGAATGCAAAAGCAGATTTTCTGTGATTGCAATTGCACTTGTGTTGTCACACATGATTGGAATTTCCTTTCTTCAATTCCATAATCCCTTAATTGTTGTCTTAACCATAGTACTTGTGCACGAACTTCAAAGACAATGTATTCAACTTTCAAAGAGTGGAAGTTGAAATAGAATTCTGCTTTCTTGCTAAACCATGAGACCATCTATTTCCCATTAACCGATGTGTTTCTGAGGTGCTTTTTCTATCAATCTTGCATCCAAAGATAATCGAATCTGAGTAGGATATTACCTTGAAGCTTCCTTCCTTGGAATACCATATTCTACTCCCAAAGTCTCTTTTAGATACTTAAGAACTCTTTTGACAAAGACACCTAAATGACTTTCTTTAGGTTTGGATTGAAATCTTGCACAAACACCTACAAACAAAGGATATATCAGTCTGGCATTGGCGTGAGATCTGACAGAGATGCCTATCATCCTTCATGCAGAGTCGATCAACATCTTTGCCTTCTTTATCTTCATCCAATCGATGTTTGTACTCATAGGAGTTGAGCTCTTAGTCTTGTTTTCCATACCAAATTTCTTGACAACTCTTTGGTATACTTGGTTTGATGAATGAAGATTCCATCTTTCAACTTATTTTAACTTGCAATCCCAAGAAGTAATTCATTTCTCCCATAATACTCATTTGGAATTTGCTCTTCATTAGATTTGCAAACTTTTCACAAAGTAAATCATTCTCGAGAACCAAAAATTATGTCATCCACATAAATTTGTACCAAAGAGTCTTGTCCATTCTTCACCGATTACGAAAAGTGTCTTGTCAATGGTCCCTTTTGTAAAACCATTGTCCACCAAGAATTGAGATAGAGTCTCATACCATGCTCTTGGTGCTTGTTTCAATCCATAAAGTGCTTTGTTGAGTCTATACACTTTATCTTCTTGATCTTTAACTTCAAATCCAGGAGGTTCTTTGAACATACACTTCCTCCTCTAGGATACCATTCAAAAATGCACTCTTGACATCCATTTGATATACTTTGAAGTTCTTGTATGCAAACATGTGCCAAAAATAATCTGATAGCTTCCAATCTTGCAACAGTGTATAAGTCTCATCAAAATCTATTCCTTCCTTGAGAATAGCCTTTTGCAACTAGTCCTGCCCTTATTTCTAACAATGGTACCAGATTCATCAAGTTTGTTTCTCAGATACCCATTTAGTACCAATGATATTTGCATGACTTGGCCTTTCAACTAGTGTCCAAACTTGATTTCTTTCAAATTCATTTAATTCTTCGTGCATAGCAATTATCCAATCTGGATCTGAAATTGCTTCTTCAACAACTTTGGGTTCCATTTGTGATAGAAAACAAGTAAACATTGCTTCCAGTTGTCTTCTAGTCCTCACACCTTGTCGTACATTGCCAATTACTTGTTCAACAGGTGATTCCTTAACCATTGTGGATTTTGGTTATTTTGATTTTCGAGAATATCATCTTGATGAGGTCTGTTGTGTAGTTTCTTCTACAGGGGGGTCAGCAGATCCTTGAACTGCTTCAGTTGTTGCATCAGTAACATTGTCAGCAGGATGTTCAGCAGGGGCAGTATCAGAAACTTTTAAGTCATTGAATCTTTCCAAAACTTCAACACAATCTGGATCGTTGATTTGTTGATTTTCATGAGTTCACACTCTTTATCTTCCATACCAATAAACTTAGGTTCATCAAACACAACATTGATTGTTTCTTCATGTTTCGATGTTCTTTTGTTCATTACTCGAATGCTCTGTGTTCAAGAATATCCTAAGAAAATTCCTTCATCGATTTTGGTTGGAATGTTTTCAAATGAACTTTATGATTTAGAATAAAACATTTGCTTCCAAATGGGTGAAAATAGGATATATTAGGTATCCTTCCATTCCATATCTCATAAGGTGTCTTGACTTTTTGTTTCTTGATGTTCTATTTTGTGTATAGCATCTCAGTATTTATTGCTTCACCCAATATCTTTCGGTAGCAATGCTTCACAAATCATTGTTCTTCCTGCTTCCTTTAATGTCCTGTTTCTTCTTTCAAAGAACCCCATTTTGCTTTGAGGTGTACCAAAGAAAGCGACAAGTTGATGAAGTACACCATTCTTCTCACAATATTCTCTTATAACTTTGTTGAGAAATTCAATTACTCTGATCGATCTAATCTTTATGACTGTTAAACTTTTCTCATTTTGTAATCTCTTCAAAAGATTAGGCAAGCTTTGGAGTGTCTCACTTTTCTTGTTCATGAATATCACCCAAGTGTATCTAGAAAAATCATCCACAACCACTAAGGTGTATTTCTTTCCTGTCACACTTGTTGGAGTTATTGGTCCAAAAAGATCCATGTGCATAAGCTCCAACACTCTGTTAGTTGATTGTTTAGTCTTTGACTTGAAACTTGACTTTATCTGTTTACCTTGCTGACATGCATCACAGATAGCATCCTTCTTGAATGTGATCTCAGGTAAACCAACCACTAACTTCTTCTTCACTAACTGATTAATATCATCAAAATTTAGATGATTTAACTTCTTGTGCCATAACCAATTGAGTTCAGATTTGGTATGTACAATCAGGCAGGTTTCTGGAACTGCAGTAGACCAATCCACAACATACATGTTCTGTTGCCTTCTACCAGCAAGTACAACTTGATCACCTCTTTCACTAATGACAATACAATTGTTTTTGTCAAAAGTGACCTTGTATCCCATATCACAGAATTGTCCAGTGCTCAGCAAGTTGTAGTCCAGTCCTTCCACATATGCAACATTCTTGATTGTAAGTCCATTTCTGATAAGTGTGCCATATCCTCTTGTATAGCCAGGTGTATTTTTGTTGCCAAAATTTACCCTTGGACCATCTTTTGCCACAAAGTTTGTAAGACAGTGCTTATTCTTTGTCATGTGTCTGGAACATCCACTGTCAAAGTACCAGACACCCTACAAAACAAAGTTAATGCATTTTAGGTACCCAAATCTGTTTGGGTCCATAGTGGTCGATGTAAGCATGACCCTTGGTATGTTTCCATAAGGTCTTCTCTAAATGTGTCATACTTTGGTTCATACTTTGTTCATACATGTATTCCACACATCCATAAGTTCTAACATGATGGGTTGTGTAGGAACCACATATGTTTTCCGGCCTTTTGGTACATAATCTTTGTTTGAAATGATTCTTGTTATTAGAAACATTTGCATAACCATAGGTGTAGGTGTCTTTATTATTAGAATACACTGTAATATGGAGTCTGTTTGAGGTCTTGTGTAAGTCCTCTCACGATTCCATTGCCTAGGTTTTACCCTAGTAGTATGGTTATCTTGATTGCTTTCTAGCATTAGATGCAGAATATTCCAATCATTATCAGCAGGGAACAGTCTACCTTTCCCCCTGAGATAAGTATCCCTTGAATGATCAACATTTTTGGATTTAGGATTCTTATTCTTGGAATATTTCTGTTTCTTTCCCTTCTGTGGTCCAGCAGACTTGGTAGCAGGTCTGCTATCAGTAGGCTTAGAAGGTACAGCAGTCCTATTTTTGGATTTATTCTTTTTACTAGGAGCTGTTGACTTCTGAGACTTCTGATTTTGCTTCTTTGAGGCATTCTCATTTGGTTTTACTGCTTGGCCTTTTTATCGAGATGGATCTAGTGCAGGCACAAACTTAGGACCAATTCTGGTACTAGGTTCAGTAACCTTACTGGATCCACTCTTGTTAGATTGCTGAGTTCCAAATCCAAGCCCAGTTCTATCTCCATAAGGCTTTCCTGATTTGTATGCAGTATTGGAACAAGATGGTTCAAATAGATTCGAGAGGTCACTGGATGTTCGTGAGACTTATCTTTGATTCTCATCCCAACATCTTTTTCCTTACCTTTGAAAACCCTTAATTCAGCTTTCAATCTTCCAACTTCTAACTCAAGAGCCTCTTTTTCAGCCTTCACAATCTCATAACCAGATTGTATTATCCTTAGTTGATTAAGGATGGCATCCAAAGTCTCATTGTTGTCAGAATTTCTAGGATTTGAACCACAGGTTGATTCACAATCACTTCCAGCAGGAGTGTTTATAGATACAGTGTTGTATACCTCCTCAGTTTCATCCATGTTGGCCATCAAAGCATAATCCTCCATATCAGCAACCAGTGCTGTGTCATCTGATTCATTTCCTTTTTCAGATCCCACTTCATATCCTGATTCATCTTCAGCAACCATAGCCTTCTTGCCATGTCTCCTTTGTTGACTCTTGGTCTTGATGAGTCCGACAATCAGTCTAAAATGTCCCGGCTTCTACAGCTTGAAGCAAAGATAATCGAGTTCCTTGCCTTGTTTCAACTCGGGACAATCAGTCACAAAGTGTCACAGTTTCTTGCAATGAAAGCATAGATAGTCATTATCTTTCTTTGGTTCTTCTTTCCTTCTTTCATGCGCCTCTTTGTGAAATTTCTTGTAGGGGCTTTTCCAGTCTTCATCATTCTCGATTTTCTTGCTCATGAGGGCAATTTGCTCTTGCATTTCATCAAGCATATCATCCTGTCCTCCCGATGTTTCTTCATGATGTGAAGCAATGCAAATGGTCTTTGGCTCTTCCTTTTCGATTTCGAGCACTAGCTTTTTGCTAAATTCATAGGCCTTTAGATCGAGAGAATAGTTTGAAGGTGTCTTCTTCATGCAACTTTCTCATTTCTTCAATTGCGATCACCTTCATTTTCCAAACATCTCTTGCAGTAAAGCTTCCAAGATTTTGGTGTTTACTTCTCTTTTGAATAACTTACACTCGAAGAAAGTAAGTTCATCTAAGATTGCATTGAATCTGGACTCCATTTGCTCAATGGTTTCATTAGGTAGCATTTTGAACTTTTGAAACCTTTTCTCGCCACTGCTCGATTTTGTTCTTCTTTATTGCATCGATTGCCTTCACAGATTAAGTGAATCTTATCCCAAAGTTCCTTTGCGATCTTGCAATCTTTGACTTTCATGTACATATTGCTATCCAAGGTTACGTAGATGATATCAATAGCAATGTTGTTGAGGTTTGCTCTTTCACTGTCTTACGCATTCCATTCTCTCTTTGGTTTAGGAATGTACTCGATTACACACCCACTGTTACTACCTTTGTAATCTCCAAAGGGTCCTTCGATTAGTACATCCATCATCTCATCATGAGTAGCGACAAGATATGCCTGCATTCGACGTTTATACTCATCAAATCTATCAAGAGAGCACATCAACATGGTTCAAGCATCTTTGTGTGTTATCCATGATGCAAGTCTTGAAAATCGATAACTTGAAAGAAAGTTTTAAAGAATTTTTCACAAGCACAACAAGTAGGATTCCTTGAGCAATGAAGCCTTTGCTCCGATACCAATTGTTGGTCCCTTGAAAAGGCTTTAGTTAAGTTTAGAGGGGGGTGAATAAACTTAACACTTAAAACTTTGGAGTTAACAAATTACAACTTCAAAGAAATCTGACGATACTTGATGATCACTAAGAAGACCTCGATAACTTTCTTTGATAAGCAAATAGTCTTGTGATTCGATTGATTTGCTGAATTTGTGCGTGGAATAATATCAAAATTAAGCCTTGTTACTTGTTGTTAAATATGTTACTAAGTATTAGATACTCATTAGTGTATGTGTGTGATTTGATTTGCTAGATTCAAGAGTTGATATGAATAATGACTAAGTGCGAAAGTAAATGCATGTAAGTAAGTAGAGATTTTTATAGTGGTTCGAGTGATGTAATCCTCAGACGTCCTCTTCTCTCCTGTGATGTTGGAGGAAATTCACTAGTAATCTTTGAGTTATCTGTTACAAAGAATCCTAGGTTGCTTGTCCTTCACCAATAACTATGGCTTCACAAACGAAAATTAGGAATGGTAGGATTGCTTTGCTCCCGAGTCTTCCACTGGTCCTTGAAGGGTAGAATTGCCTCTTCACCACTCCACCACAAACCAACAGTCTTTCACACTAACGGATGCTTCACTGTCTTCACAGAGTTCTTTATAAAATAAAGAATGAATCAAGTAAATGATTCGATTCAGGCGGCTTGATTAGGATGATATAATCGGCAGCTTACAGCGTCTTCAAGTGTGTATGCTTGATGCAAATTAAACCACGAATGCACTTGAAGAAAATAACTAGATCGCAGACTTTAAGCTCGATGAAGTTCAAGCGGGTGTTTTTCACTCAATGTTATCACTTGAAGTTTTAATCCAAAATTCATCCTCTTCTTCTTGAGTTGAAAGTCCTCTATTTATAGGTAGGAATGCATGTGACTTGAATTTGAAATTCAAATGTGACCGTTCCTTGTATTTTTCCCATCCTCACCGCATTCTCATCACTATTCATGGGTGATCGACAATTTATCGATTACTTTTTGACAATCGCGATCTGTCCACCCTTTGACTTGTATCCAATGGATAAAAATATGGATCATCCCAACGTCTTTTTAATCTCAACCTTTGATTTGCTTGATAAGTCGAGAGGTAGTTGGTCGTTCTTATCCATGTAACTTCCCAATAATCTTGAATTAATCGAGGCATATATCGGCCGAGTTCATTAGTCTCAGTTTGTAAACCAATCGATCTGCTTTGAATATCATATTTTTGTCTCAGAAATATAATGCAAATGATTCCTTTTATCCAACTTTTATTTGTGAAGTTAGATTACTAAGTTCCAAACATCATCCAACTTGTGGAACTTAGACCTTCTACACAAGGTATATGTAATCAATTTAGGTCATCACGAGACTTGCCTAGATCATCGATTCCATATCCTTGACATTAAATACTAAGTTTGATCCCTTAGCCTTCATTTCTTGAGTTTGAACCTCGGCCTTCGAGTCTTGATCTTGAAAGAGTTGCAGACCATCTCATCGACCTATCTACCCTATCGACTGGACCCGATCTGGCGATAAACAATCACACCTTTACGGTGCTTGTTTGATCAAACCTATTTATGAATCAAACTCTAATAAACCTATACATTTTATCTAGACATCTTTTGCCTTTGCACTATAACAAATAGTATGGCACTCATCATCAAAACTAAGAAATAAGTCCAACAATTATTGTATATCTATATCTAGCTATTTCTTTCTTGTTGTTTCTTGTTTCTTTCATTCTATATATATATATATATATATATATATATATATATATATATATATATATATATATATATATATATATATATATATATATGTATATCATAGTAGTATCCATATATAGGAGAATCGACAAATGATTGGATTTCGGTTTTAATTTGGTTTTAATAGAATTCATCATATTGACAAGTATATTATTATGTAAAACTTCCCGCCATTTTAATCCATGACATGTTGACAGAATCCGTCTATATTGGTAGCTAAACTTTTCATAGCCAAATCATGTAAAATTTGGTGAAATCAACCTTTGGAAGATAAAATTGGGAGTGTGTTGTGCTTTTTATTGTTGAATCTTACATATTTCACGTCTTAGAACTTGTTGTAACGGATTTGGGCTAGATTAGCTACCTAGGTCAAAAATCACACACATCATTCTTGAGAGTTGTTCAGAGAGAGTGGTGTGGGAAAAATGGTTCTAAGATCGGGAGGTAAAACATACCGGGTTTTAGGTCATGAATTCAGGCCAGCTTCATTGGTGTTTTATTATCAACATAGTAACTTGAATGTGGTAGTCTAGATTAGTGTAGTTTAGTGTTAGACCCCGGGGTTGAACTATGAAGTGCCGGGTGGTTCTTGACCCAACGATGACAAGTTGTTTCACGGAGTCTTTCGGGTAACCATGGATTAGGTAAAGCTTCGGTTTACTGCTTTGACACATTCTCATTAAGAAGTTTGGTGTAGTACATTGATGAGTATGAATCGGTAGTAACTTCGACCGAGTGATTTCGGACTTGTTTCCGTAATGAGGGTTATATCAAGCGTCTCACATCACTTAATCATGTTAGGATAATCGGTTTTCTAAAAAGAGAATTAATTAACCTCATATAGGATGTTAAAGGAGAGTTGTTCAGATCTTAACATCAGAATTAGGAGCACGCACCCGTGAGATTGAATGTGAGAGTTCGGTTGTTATAATGAACACTCCCGGTTTTGTCTATCCTTGGGGTTGAAATTAGCTACTTTGATCATGGTTCGGCTATGTCTTTTAACCTATCTTTAAAATCTAGTAGTTTAACTTTCTTTCTCTCTTTTCTCTCTTTAGACTTGGTTTAACACTAAAAATTATTTTAGTGTCGTGTAGTAACAAACCTTCCAAAAACTTGATCGCCTAGACTAAGACACACGTTCACTTTGGTACTTACAAACACTTGTCCCTTGGGATCGACCTCGTTCTCCTGTAGCTATTCTAACAATCTGACCTGGTCCACTGCCGGTTAGAGAGTTAGTTTACCCACGGTTTTCGAGTCTTTATAAATATATTTTTGAGGGGTAAATTTTAGCTCATCATACTCCGCAGCAAAATGGAAGGGTAGAACGTAAGCATCAACACATTCTAAATGTTGCACGAGCCCTTAGTTTTGATGGTCATTTGCCCCTTAAGTTCTGGGGAGAGTGTGTTATGGCGGCTGCATATATAATTAACCGAACTCCATCAAGTATTTTGAACTACAAAACACCTTATGAGTCTCTATTCACAAAAATGGATTCATCAATGATTAGAATTTTGGGATGGTTATGTTATGCCCACGACCATCGTCCCTCACATAAATTTGCCAGCCGTAATCATAAGGGTGTGTTCTTAGGGTATCCTTTTGGGAAGAAAGGGTGGACCCTGTACGACATTGATTTGGAGGAAATTTTTGATCCCGAGACTACGCAGATTAACATACTTATTGCTTAAGCTCGAACCTCGCTCCGATACAACTGTTAGGAAATCTATGCGGGAACACAGCGGAATTCAAAATTTTATTTCCTATCGACCCAAGATCGACTTCGTTTAAACAATAAACAAATAAGCTAGTAGACGGTGTTACCTTGCTTGATCTAAAAGATCGACGCTTTGAACGTCTAAGGAGAGTAGTTCTGCATAGAGCCGCCCAAGTGTTCGGCCTCTACCGCTACTCCACACGAACAGCCCGCCGGAATCCCATCATGGATTGCTATCGGAAAACTCCGGTTGCTAGACCGGTATTTTTTTCCTCTCTCCAACTCTCTATAGGATGCTCTCTATTTTACACAAGAACTATTTGTTCTTGGAATTGTGATGTACAAAAAAGAGCTTGACACCCACCTCTTATTTATAGTGAGAGGGGCGCCCCATCTAGGTGTGGAGGAGAAGAAAACCTTTTCCCAATAAAATAAGGAAAATCTCATAGATTGATTTATCTCATTTAATTTAATATCCTATATTAAATATTTCCAAGATATTGTCAATATCTTATATTGACTATATTTATCTTATTACCATAAATCATTTCACACATGTGTATATATCACATATATATAGTACACATATAAATCCATAACTATATATAACTAATGAAATTGTGCACATGTACATCCAATGTACAGCACACGCACTTTCATTTATATTATGTGTGTGTATATATATATATATATATATATATAATATCTTATATTAATATTTTGTAATACTATTAATTAAATTGCACAATCCAAGTGTATCTTATACACTTCAATATTGCGCCACCTTTAGCCAATAAATTGGCATCCGGAATATTCTTTTAATTAATATAATACTATTAATACCTTGTCTTTAATTTATTAATAATAAATAAATAACACCATATTAATTTACTACTATAACCTTTATAGTCTCGAGATAAACTTTCCTTATTTGGTCATCAACTATAACCACATTTTAATCCGGCTAGATGTTCATATGTGTGACCCGATAGGCTTCCGAATATGTTGGCCGTAGACACAAAGTGCAAATTATGAAAATGCCCTTCATACCTAACGATCACGGGATAGCGTCTAGCGACAGACACCGTGACCCCGATCATCGATGAGAGTCAAATGCAATGACTACTACCTTTCATGTGAAACAGTTACCGTGTAACTTACAATCCTATCGCTGTAATAATATCCATACGATCATATCTTATAATCTGGATATCATGCTCTCGAAGTAACTCATTTACTCCCACTTTGCAAAGATTCATGAGAGTAAGACATTCCTTATAAGAAGGACCTTTCAGATATTCACCCCTACTGATAGGGTATGCGATTCTCAGACGACCAAACATGTATACTCCGCATATTTCAGTATCACATCCAATCACTACCTCATGATCGCTCCATGGCTAGGGGAAACCTCAATAGTGTCAAAACATGACAATCCACACCGTGATGCCATGAAGACTCCGGTCCGAAGGATAAATACACAACCGTCACATAGTGTGACACTTATCCATGTAAGTGGGTCAGTCTAACGTACGCATTCTCTAATACACGTCCATGTACAGTCCAAGTGTCTATACACTTCGATAGACGAGATCTATCCCTGCTCTTAAAGACAGAAGATATCTTATACGTGCTAGCCTGTTCATACTATCAATGCCCTGTTTAATAGTACATTAGCCTAGAGAAATTTAAGTATCAAACTTATTAAAGTGATTAGAGATCTCATCAACCATAATCTCCTATCATGGTTTCTCTACCACAGTTTAATACTAGGGATGTTATCAAATAACAATTCATAATTGGTTCTTTAAAAGAACATATATATGACAACAGAAAAGCCATTTAATATATGTATAAACATAAAGAAATAGTAGAAATGATCCAACCCGGTCGGATCCGGTCCAACCCGATTGGGTTTAGGACACTATTCCAACAATTCTACCATCATGTTGTGCTTGTCTGATGATGTTATCACAGAACTTGAGGAAGATACCGCTGCCAAGTAATGGTTGAAGCTTGAAAGCCTGTATATGACTAAGTCATTGACCAACAAGTTGCTGCTGAAGTAGAGGCAATTCAGTCTGAGGATGCATGAAGGGACTCAGTTGAGAGATCATCTTGATCAGTTGAAGACAATATTAATTGATCTGAGGAATATTGATGTTAAGATTGAGGATGAAGATGCTGCTTTGATTTTGCTGGTTTCATTACCAGCTTCCTATGAGAACCTTGTGCAGTACTTCATAGTTGGGAAGGATATAGTTGCTTTAGAGGATGTAAGGTTAGCTTTACATGCCAGGGAGATGAAACATAAGGCAGCTGGGGCAGACAATCAGGCTGCTGGATTGATAGTCAGTAGCAGCAGTGGAAAAGAGCATGGTCTGTCCAGGATGAAAAATTCCAAAAAGACAAGGTCCAAAGGCCCTAAATCCACAGATGTGTGCAATTACTATAAGGAGCAGGGACATTGGAAGTCCAATTGTCCAGAGAGAAACAAACAGTAGAAGAACAATTCTGGCACAGCTGCTGTGGCAGTTGAGCATGATTCAGATGAGGACATGGTTTTAGTGGCAGGAGAGTCAGCATATCAAACTGATGTGTGGATTCGGGACTCTGGAGCATCCTTTCATATTTGCCCTCACAGAGAGTGGTTCTCAAGTTATCAACACATAGATAGTGGTCATATTTCTATGGCAAATAGCAAGGTATTCAAGGTAGTTGGGATTGGCTCAGTTCAGTTGAGGACATAGGATGGAATATTTTGTAAACTGAGTGAAGTTAGACATGTTCAACAAATGACCAAAATCTTGGTATCTCTCAGTTCTTTGGACATCATGGGATTCAGTTTTAAGGGGGAAAGTGGTGTGTTGAGTGTCTATAAAAACTCAGTTAAGGTTCTCAAGGGAGTCAAGAAAGGGACTCTGTATATATTACAAGGGTTAGTTGTTGTTGGTTCTGCTGCTGTGGCATCTGCTGAGATTCATCAGTCACAACTTACAAAACTGTGGCATATGAGACTGTTGTGGATAGATAGAATAAGGGTGTGGTGCTTTAAAAACAATCATTGCTTGTCTTTACGGGCAAGTGGGAGATTGTTAGATATAGTTTGTCCGAAAGACAATTGTTGCTTGTCTTTACGGGCAAGTGGGAGATTGTTGGAAGGAGCGCCCGAAAGACAATTTATGTAATTGTTTTTAGAATTAATAAATGACATATTTATTCTCATCTTATTACTTGCTTCATGCTTGTAAGTAATACACTACTGAATACCCTAAGTCGTATCATATCTAGCCATGTAACTTAGTGTGTGTCACACGCGAGGATTAAGTTTATGGTGATACACTTGAAATGTTAGTCCGTGGTGAACTTAATCAAAGTATGAGGTCCATTGACTAAACGACCATTAATGCGTCCAGAACACTTTATGGTGTGACCGTCTTATCCGGACCGTCGACATTGGTTGTCTAAGTGGGGCATTTATATATGATGAGAGTCATATATGACTGGACCGATTTAATATGCGTTTCTCCTATAATTTCATGATTGAGAAATCTTATTAAATCACAAGATGATCATATACGGATTAACCTTAACCTTAATCCTGAAGATGATCAATGGACACTTATCGAATCGACTCGATGTTTTGAGAATAAGTTATATCTATAATCGATAGAGTTCAGTTTTGGATTTATGGTGGCGTAATTCCGGAATTAATGAATTAAGTAGAAATATTTTGTTCGATAAATATTTTATTTAATTTATTGTAGCTACTGGATGGTCCATGGTCACCGGGTTGGCTCCTAACACGTGAGTGTTTTCTCGTTTTATGGAACCTCGAGAATAAATTAAATAGTTGGTCTATTTAATGAATATGCAATATTATTTATTTGGTAAATAATATATAAAATAGAAAAGACATTTTCTATTAAAAATAATAACTATGTGGCGCCTCACTTTCTGATAAGTTAGGAAAATAAATTTTTCTAGATTATGTCACATGTGTAATTAATTAATTATATATTTGATGGATAATTAATGAAAAAATAAGAGATTGATTTTATGAGAATTATCTCTTATCTTTTAGCAAATATATTTTCCTTGTGGGAATAGTTAATTGTGGTGTGAAAAGGAACCCTCTTGATTAGTTATTTTCCTATATAAAGAGAGTTCCTCCCAAAACAATTTTACACACAATTGGCGTCACATTCACCAAAATAGAAGAAAAAAATTAGTTTCTTGTTCTAGTCATTAAAAGAAGAAAAACCTTGGGTTTTTCTTGTGCATATTCGAGGAGGTTCTACGGCGAGGATCGACGTCCACCAGTCGTCGCTTGGAGATACAATCCGGAAGATCACGGCTTCTCCCTTTGGTCGTTTGCCTATTTCTCTCCGGTTGGGGTAAATCTACTAACCTTTTTGTAGATTAATTTATTATGTGAATCACGTCATAGTAAAATCGCATGGGAATTTATTCGTAGCTTCCGCTGTGCATGATCGAGCGTCTCGATCGGTGCTGAGAATCAGATCTGACGATCCAATTATGGATCGAATCCGAATTCAGGTTTCTGTATATCCAGCATGTGGTATCAAAGCCAGGTTGAAGCGATTTTGCGATCATGATTGCATAATTAGTTAATAAGGAGTGGAATAGAATAGAAAATTGCATCTTTTAATTTATTTATGCGATTGAATGATTTGGTTGACGAGATGGATTGGGGTTGGTACATGTTTACCGTTAGATCTATTGTAAACCCGTTTTTTTTTTTTTTGGGTATGGATATCATGTAATTTAATTTTGCAATTTTAATTTTCTGTTTTTAATTAATTCGGCCGAAGGCCCTTTTAAATAAATTCGGTCAATGACTATGAAGAGAAAAAGATGCAGCACAGTGGTCAAGACACAAGTTCAATTGTGGGCAGACACATGTTCAAACCCCCTTATTCGGATTAATTTTGGAATTTTTTTTTCGTTTTCCCGTTTTTTCTGTTTAAATACGAAACAAAAAAATTTGAAAACAAAAAAAAAGTAGGGAAGGTGAATCGAACTCGGGTGGTGATGAAGGAAGAAGCTTCTTCAAAAAATTCAGCAAGAAGGTCTTTTTGTTCAAGATATGGAGCAGAAAATTCTTATACCCGACGGCGGCTACAAATATTTTAGGGTTTATTGATTTATTTGTTTTATAGATTATATACGGGGGTACCAGCGGTTCATCTTAGTGGTTTATTTTTCCGCATTTATTTTATTGTATGATTATTTATGTGATATAACCATGACATGCAACATATTCATGTATTCCACTCCTAGCATATGCATACATGTAGAAAATTAATATTGAAATTAATTAGACATGTATCAACACGATAATTAATTTAGATTAAAAATAAATTAAATTAATTAAAGGAAACGGAATTTCATCGGGATATAAAATTCACATGATAAACTTAATTTGGGATTAAGAATCCTTCGGGGTTTAGATTATGTAGTGTCTACATAAATTAGAATTTTGATAATCAAAAATTGGAAAATCATGAAAAATTGGACACCAACTAGACGGTATTTGGAACAGATAAGTTGGTGATTGTTTTCTTGATTTAATGTTTTTCGATTTATTGCCAAATTCCAAAATCCTAAAACTTTTACTCATGACATATTAGGATAATAAATTTTTTTTTGAATTTTTTTTGTGTAGTGTTTACACAAAAAGAATTTTAATCCATAAAATTGGAGGATCGTGGATATAGTGACACTAGTTAGACGGTATTTGGAACCGATAAACTAGTGCGAGGATTAAATTAAATATTCATGATCTATTGTTTTTGGATTGTTTGAAAATTCTAAAATCCTAATGAGACTACCTAATTTTTAAAATAACAAGTGGGAGCGGGGAAGGTGACAACCGACCCCTCGGCCTCTACTGTTGACACAAGCACGTGAGAGAAGGGTGACGCCTCGAGCCACTTTGATTACGGGCCCCTGCGGATGGCCTTCACCCCTATCAAAATTCAAGGCTTGGTCTCCGGAAGGATAGGATTTTGGGTACTCATCGAGTCACTGACCGACCCTGCGGCGGAATACTCGGGGCGTACTTTGATATCTGAAACAGTAGGTCACACTCACAAGGATATTTTTGGAAATATCTTGGCTGAAAAAGGAAGGTAATCAACAATTAAATAAAAGATGTTTTGATTCTTAATTGTTTAAGTGTTGAGAGAGATTGTCTCAATTTAATCGTCATTGTGCTGATACCGACCCTGCGGCGGTAGTATGATGTGAGGTTAAATCCTAGAAATGGTAGGATAAACTGCATGCATGACATCACGTTTATAATTCCTAAAATGATTTGGTATCAATCTCACTAGACCTCCCACAGTTTACGAGTAGTGTTTACTCAAATGAACTGCTAGTTCACGCCATTTCCTTTAGAGAAAGACAAGAATAGGAAGTTAAATGTCTACAAGCGCAAGTCATCTAAACTAAATAAGTTAAAGGCTACACCGAAATATTAATAAAAGAAAGTAAATGATAAGGAAAGTGATTTTGGATCACCAACGTATGAATCCTTATAGACTTTCTTAACTGAGTAATTTGACTTAGATGCTAAAAATATTTTTTAAGAACAAGGTAGCTGGGCATTCATGATGAAGAGTAGACAACGGGCAGTAATTTCAGCTAAGATAATGGGAGTGATATATGGAAAGAAATTTCGGATTTTAATCCTTGAATATCGCAGAAATTTAATTTCTGTTTTCAGATTCGATAGAACAAATGGATTCACTTTCACATCGATAATATAGTTTCCTTAAAGAACGTGAATATGACATTTGTATACGATTCTGAGACTTGGACTTCTGTCTAATAAGGTCAGAACCACTAATGCTAAAAAGGTATACGTAACACATCATAAACAATTAAGACAAATGGTTTCCGTATTTAGATAAACGATTCTTCAGCATCTATTAATTAGTGCATATATCCTAAAGATAAGATCTGAAGACTGGCTAAGGGTGATTCCTATCTCCCAGTCTAAGAACACTATCTCAAAGGAAAAATGACTAAGTAACCTTTCAATTAGGAAAGGGTAATAGAGCTAAAGAAGTATCATAGCTTGTGCATATTAACCTTTGGGGTCTTATAAAGAATACAAGCTAGTGGGAGTTTTTGAGTAATTGACATTTTGTCTAAACACTACTCGAAACGCCTAATAGTTCATCTAAATATTTAGAGGAATCTCTGATATTACCAGAGAAAAGAGTATTCAATGCTCATATAACCAGAGAATTGATCAAGAAGTATGGAATGGAAGAATCAGCTGGCATATCAACACCTATTGGAACTAACATCAGATTAGATGAAGACAAAGAAGGCAAAGATGTGGATCAAACTCTCTACCGAAGAATGATTGGAAGCTTACTTTATCTTACAGCAAGTAGGCCAGATATATCCTTTGTTGTTGGTGTTTGTGCCGGATTTCAAACAAGACCTAAGGAAAGTCATCTCACTGTTGTCAAAAAAACCTTGAAATATCTGAAAGACACAGAAGGAGTTGGAATATAGTATTCAAGAGAAGGAGAATTCAAGCTGATATCCTATTCAGACTCAGACTATGCAGGATGCAAAGTCGATAGAAAAAGCACCTCAGGCACATGTCAGTTGCTAGGAAATCGACTTATGTCTTGGTTCAGTAAGAAACAAAATTCTATTTCCACTTCAACAACTGAAGCTGAGTACATAGCAGCTGGAAGTTGTTGTGCTCAAGTTTTATGGATTAGACAACAACTAAGCGATTATGGAATAGAAGAGGGAATGATTCATATAATGTGTGATAATACAAGTGCAATTGCAATAACTGACAACCCAGTTTTGCACTCAAGGACGAAACACATTGATGTGAGACATCACTTCATAAGGTATCATGTGGAAGAGAAAGATATTACAGTTTTATATGTCCCGACTGAAGATTAGTTGGCTGACATTTTTACCAAGCCTCTGGACAAAGAGACATTTGCCAAACTGAGAAATGAGTTCGGTATAATCAAAGTCAGCTAAGTCAGTTTAAGCCAAGAGATTTGTCAACGGGATTGATCTTTTTTATGCTGGGTGTGCTCACTTAACAGATCAGTCATTGACATCAACAATCTCAAACCGACTCACTGAAACTAAGAATTGACGGAACTGAATATTTCATTAACTGACCTCAAGCATCAGTTTACCCAGTCAAAGAAAATCAAACGGTTGAAAGGATAAAACCGACAACGGTTATATTACATTTAATTAGCGCCGTTTATGTCAGAACCTGTTAACTGTACACCCCCACTATTGTCAGAACAATACATGCATCCGTTACACAAACCATCATGGAATTTGAAAAGGTGGTACAAAATCTTTACAAAATCATGCAGATATACGAACCGTCAGCACACCCCCTTATATATATCCAATTCTTTTTCATGCCTTACCTTACTCTCAAAGAAAAATTCAAACTTATCTGTCTCAAAAGCCCAAAATTTTTTCTTTCTCAAAATCACATCTTTTTCAGAAAATTAGTAATGGCAGCCTCAAAGAAATCACAAGAAGAAAGGCTTATTACCGAGTTGGATACTTTATCTTTCGAAGAGTATGAAGAACTTTGTAGCAATACCTTATTAGCAAGTCTTATGTGCGAGAAGATCAAGCGTCAGCCAGGATTAAGAGACATCCTGGAAGTAAAGTTCAAGGAAGATCGTGTTGTAGAAGGAATTTTACAGTTCTGGGAAAACATGAGATTGGTAAGACAATCACTCATTACAAAAGTTCGAGGAGAAAGAATTATTCTCAATGAAGCAGTCATCAGGATGGTATTTGATTTCAAAGAACCACTTGTGAAATCAATAGATTTGAGTTGTTTACCACTCAAAAGAGATGTCTTTCTCAAGCAAATTTCCTTAAGAAGGAACCAACAACTGTCGGCACTCATTTCAACGATCTGAAACCTGAGTTTGGACTCCTCAGGAAATGGCTCAGCATGCATGTTATCGGAAGATTCAAAGGAATTGCCAGTTTATCTAAAGACAACATTTATCTGATGAACATAATCTGGATGAACTTGAGTTCAATTGGGCATGTTATATATTTAATCAGATAAAAGAGCAACACTTAGTTGAATTGGAAAGTGTTCGAAAAGCTCAAGCTGAAGGAAGACCACCTGTTGGCAGATTTCGATTGAAGAAAACACTCAGTGGCATTATTCAACATTACTTGGCAAGAATCAAGGAAGGAAATTTAGCAGAACGAACTGGTGGATCTATAAGAAGAATGGATACATCCACAGGAGATGTTACTCTAGTTCATTCTAGGAAAGAAACCTCCAAGAAATCTCAACCAGAAGTCAAGGAGAAAAATATGTCTCAACAAACAGCTGAACACAAAGGAGTCAAGCGAAAAGCTGACTCAGAGATAGTTAAGTCAGTTGGCAAATGTTTGTTCTCAAGCACTTCAAGTCAGTCAGCACCAACTGAGGGGGAACAACAACTGACAACTGGAGTCACTAGACAGGACGTTATCGTAACTGAAATTGTTTCTCGTTTACAATAGACGATTTTAGAGAAACAAGTTTCCGTTATGCATGCTGAAAAGGAGCAACATCAATTTCAGCAGCAACCAGCTGAAAGAATCATCAGGCTGATGAAGATGAAACTCAAAACTGAAGATTGTAGAGAAGCTACTCTCGCAAGTGAAGAAAAGTCATTGTTAGAAAAACTTGAAATCACGGATTTATACACTCTATTTCCAATGGATGAGTTTCTCACAAATTGTTTCAGAAGATTCATTGAGATAGCTAAATGAGGAAAATCATCCACGTCATCAGTTTTAGATAATCAAAAGAAGAAGGATGATGACAAAGATGATGAATTGAAGAAAGAAGCTGATAAGGTTACAGATTTGCAAACTTAAATTCTACCTCAAGTTCATTCTACGCAAACTGCTAATCAGCAAGAAGATTTGCCAGTTGGAAACCAACCAACTGACAACCATCAAACATATGGAAATGATGAGAATCAGCAACTTATGATAATTGAAGATGATACTCAGCCTAAGATTCAACAAGAAGAAGCAACGGATCCATCTGAATTTTTGACAAAAGATGAAATGAGCAAAGTACAAGAAAATCTGAAGACTATGCTCAACCAAAGGATGCTTACAATGGCCTTTTGTCAAACATTTCTGGATACTTGGATTATCGAAAGAAGACGGACGTCTCAGTCCACACCAAGTTGGATATTATTCACAAATCATCTTCAAGCTCAGCATCAGAAATTCTTAGTCTCAAGGAGAAACTTGAAGATACAACTATGGAAGACAGATAAACGCATGCACAATCACATTGGTATTTAAATCAGTGCATTTATGTCTTAGAAACTCAGCTGAAAGAAGTGCTTGATTCTCAAAAGAGTATCTCAGCCGACCAAAAAGCAACCCATCAGTTGGTAAATCAGTTGTATGATGCCAAAAAGGGGGAAGCTGAAGAAGAAAAGCTGAGACTACTAAAGGAAAAATAGAAGCTTGAAGAAGAACTGAAGAAATGCAAGTCAGCAGCAGATCTTTATGTTTGAAATATAAAAGAACTGACTGAAGAACAGCTAATTGAAAAATACGGTCAACCTGGTGAAATGAGAGCTACTCTTACAAAGGATTTGTGGATGAAGTTTGTCAATGATCACATCAATATCAAACTCAAGTACAAAGACAAGACTTATGAAGAATCTCTTGTTTACTTCTTATCTGATCAGTATCACAATCAGAGGATGGAACACTATAAGAAGATCAAGAAGATTGAAGAGAATTTGCAAGTCAGAGACAAGACTGAACGAATGAAAGCTGATGTTGCAGAATTTGAAAGCTATTACAAGGATGAAGCAGCTTTACAAAAGCTAGTCTTATGGAGAAAATGAAAGCATTCCAGTCAAGTAGATTATCTCAAGACATTCTCCAAGGAAGACACTAAGCTAGAAAAAGCTTATCAACTTCATGATAAGGAAAGGAAATACACTTTAGTTACACAAAGAGCATAGAGAACAATTTAGCTGTTATTTCAGTTTATTATCAACTGTGTAACTATTCCAGTTTTTGCTTATTCTTAATGAAAACCAGTTTCCAGTTTTACATTGTTTTAATTGTTATTTATCTTTAAGATTTTCTTTTAAGGAGGGTTTTGGCATCATCAAAACGGGGGAAATTGTTGGAAATAAACTTTATGTTTTGATGATTATTCATCGTATTCACTCAGTGATTATTTTAACCCCATTGATGAAGTGTTGAAGCTAGTTGTTATAGTGAAAAGCTAAAAGATGTCTAGAACTGAATGTATAGGTTTTAATAGAGTCTGATATTTGTATAGGTTACGTCAGACAAGCACTGAAATAGATAGAACTATCGTAAAACTGAAAACAAGAAATCATCTATGAAACTGGAAACACAAGTCATCTAAACTAAAACTGACTCAGACTACACCAAGAAAAAATTGAAGAAGGTAAGTTCGTTGAGGGAACATACTCAGTTGTCTTATCTAGAAGACAAAAGAAGTGAGGGACACAAACTCAGTTATAGAAGATTGAAGAACTGAGGGCTCAGACTCAGTTATGAAAGCCGAGACTGTAAAGTTAGAATTTTGGCAAGTTTGTGGTGACCTGAACTGGCTTTATAGATCTTGTATGAAGACCTAAAATTCATAAGGACAATGAACTCTTAGAAGATATTTGCTTATGGTGTACTCTGATTTAGTCAATTATAATCAGATGAAAATCTGGAGTACTGATATTTGAAGAAGAATAAAATCTCAGTTAATGCTCCAAGTCAGTCAAACAAACTCAGTATAAAATTGATAAGGAAACTCAGTTTTATAAGTCAGTCATCCAACAAACTGATAGTACAGTCGAACGTTGTAAATGAAGCAATTCTATTGGACGAAATACTGACAAGTCAGAACGGTCACAAAATATACCCGTTATAAGATAGACGTTGATACAATTCGAATTCAAGCAAGATGAACGTTGGACCTTACAATATAAATAGAGGACTTTGCACCAAGGATCAAACACATAAAAAATACGAATGAATTAACAAGATTACATGCATTTTTGTGCAAAAGTCTTTTTCATTCGATTTGCTATCATCTCTGCGCTAACAAGATCAGTCAAGAATTTCTTCAAGTGTTCAAGCTACACATAACTTATCTAGATTCAGACACTTTGAAGAACCACAAACAAGAATCAAATTATTGATTCTCAGCCCAACTTTGATTCTTAATCAAAGGTCAAGACTGTGAAGCAATCCGGTGAAGGATTTGCCAAGGACAATTGTATCAGCAGTCGGGTAGACTATGTTTGTGGTGGTAGCTGGTGAAGAGGCATACGTAACCCTTCAAGGACCAGTGGCTCATGCATTTGAAGAGCAGCAATCCAACCTATTCTTTGATTGTTTAGATATTGAGGCTAGGATTAGCCAAGGACTATTGTTTAGGACTTTTTGTAACAGCTCACCTCAAGAAGTTCTAGTGGAATTTTCCTGCTACACCACAGGGGAAGAGAGGATTGACAGGATTACACCACCTGGAACCTCTATAACTCTTGTTTCATTTACTTTATGCATTTACATTCTGTTATTTATTATTACAGCATTTATTATTGTTTACACAGCATACTGAGAACTGATTGCTACTCAACTCACAGCTCACAAACTAACATTCACCAAAATTCAGTTTTACACACTCAGCTTTCACATAGAATAACAAGATCAAGAAAATGGCTAGAATTATATCCACATCCGGTTGACTCAGTTTTGCATAAGTCAGTTTGACTTAGACTCAGCTTAGTCAGCTTAACTCCACACATTTTTAACTGAATCTTAAAAGTCTAAAATCCAGTTTTTAGGGACAAGTTTATTCACCCCCACCTCTAAACTTGTCTTAACCTTTCCAAGGGACCAACATACCGATACTTTGACTCTGATGTCTCAATTAAAGGCTCATGAATTTGAGTTAAACAGTGAAGACAATGCACCAGCAGAGGCACACAGGGCCAGTGCACTTGTTGCACCCCAGCAAAGCAAAAAGGCTGATACAAGCAGCACAGAGACACATGAGCTAAAAGAACATACTGCCTTACTGATTAAAAGTTTTGACAGGTTTTGCGAGAAGAAACAATTCAAAGGAAGTTCATCATCAAACAAGAAGTCAAGCTCAAGCAAAGACATGAAGAAAAAAGATGATAAATACAGATGTTTCAATTGCAAGAAGAAAGGTCACTTCAAGGCAGATTGCCCTGAAGAAAAAGACAAAGATGAGGAAAAGAAGAAGTACAAAACAACAGAAGAGAGAAAGATCAAGAAGACACTTAAAGCTGAAACCAGTAGTGAAAAGAATGTAGAATCATCTGACAATGATTCAGATGATGATGAATCTAACAGCTCAGATAATGACAAAGCATATCTATGCCTTATGGCTAAAGAAGCTGATGAAATAGAGGTAATATCTAGTTCATACTCATTATCTGCATCCACATCTGACACTGCACAATCTTCTAATCTCCCCTTAGATTCTGCAAACCTAATTCAAAATCTCATGAGTAGATTTGAAAGTTAAATTAAATCATGAAATTCTGGAACAAGAATGTGAGAATCTAAGGGAGGAAAATAAAAGATTAAAGGAAGAACTGGATGGAATGAAAGCTGAATCAACTAGTAAGGAAGTACACTCAACTGATCAACAAGCGGCGAGCTGATCACTTTCATCCGATGTTGATGAGACCAACTGAGAAAATCTCTCTACCAGTTAAGAGCACCACTGCACCACTCAATGCACCAACTTATAAACCCCCAAAAAGGTTTGGATCCAGATATGGTCTTGGCTACAACAGCCATAATGAGAAAGGAAACAATGGACAACACAATTCTGAATCAAGGACCAAAAATGGACCTAAATTAGAAAAGTACATGCCATAGTTTCAACCACTCATCCTGCACCGGTGAAGTCAAAACCCAGTGTAGTGAAACAACAGAGTAAATCATCAAACCAACCAATTAAAGGCAAAGGATTACTGAAATGTAAGGGAAGAATTTACCCTACAGAGGATGATTGGAATGTTGCACCCCAAAAATACAAGACGAAACCATTTCATGCTATGCAACATGTGTTTAGGAAAAGCCAACCAAGGCATGTTCTTAGACACAAGAAGCAATATGAAAATAAGTTTCCACATGCATATTGGAGAGTGACTAAGGATGCAAATGCACCAAAAGTAGAAAATTGTATCAGAATGATTTCAAAAAATCTACAAGAAATTATTCTGCCATGCCTTACATGTATGAAGTTGATGATTTCAACTATCCAAGAAGAAGATCCTTTGGATACACACATGGGATGAGAGGCACGCTAACAGATATGGACCCAAACAGGTTTTGGGTACATAAACATACTTAATTTGTTTTGTAGGATGTCTGGTACATAGACAGTGGATGTTCCAGACACACGACAGGGAACAAAGAATGGTTGACTGACTTTAAAGCTTTTGATTGACCCAAAGTTACATTCGGAGGCAAAGAATACCCCGGCAAAATTAAGGGGGAAGACACAATGCTCAAGAACAATTTGAAGATTCAAAATGTGCCTTATGTTAAAGGATTGAGTTTCAATCTTCCAAGCATCAGTCAATTCTGTGACAAAGGCTACAATGTGCATTTCAACAAAGAAGGATGCAAGGTGATTCATAATCAAACATGCTCAGTTGTACTTGCAGGAAAAAGAGAAGACAACATGCATGTGGTGGATTGAAAGACCGCAAAAGCAGAAACTTGTCTGCTTGTTAAGAATAAGCAATCAACCAACTGGATTTGGCATAGAAGACTGAACCATCTCAACTTCAAGACCATCAACAAATTGTCAAAGAACAAGCTAGTTGAAGGCCTTTCAGATATCACATTCAATAAGGAAAGTCTTTGTGATGCATGTTAAAAAAGAAAGCAGATCAAAAGCTCCTTCAAGTCAAAGCCTTATCAATCCACAACAAGAATCTTACTTCTTTTGCATATGGACCTTTTTGGACCAGTCGCACTAGTGAGTGTAAGTGGAACGAAGTACACTCTAGTATTAGTGGATGACTTCTCCAAATTTACTTGTTCTATCTTCATGAACAAGAAGAAAGAAACTCTCAAGAAGCTTCCAGATCTATTAAGAAGAATTCAGAATGAAAAAGAATTGAAGATCATCAAGATAATATCAGATAGAGGCACAAAGTTCCTGTTCGAAATAAATTTTTTGTTTTGATGATGATTCATCACTTATTCAGTTATTATTTTTAGACCCATTGATGAAGTGTCATAACTAGCTGTTATAGTGCAAAGCAAAAAGATGTCTAGAAATCAATGTATAAGATTTAATAGAGTCTGATATTTGTATAAGTTAATCAGACACACACTGTAATAGTTCTAGGTTTAGAATTGAGAAATTGAGTAAATAACATATGAGGAAAATGAGATCCTAAAAGAGATACAATAAAACTGACATAAGAGCACACCAACAGAAACTGAAGAAGGTAAGTTCACTGAGGGACACAGACTCAGTTGATTTATCTAGAAGATAGAAGAACTGAGAGGCTCAAACTCAGTTATTGAAGACTGAAGAACTGAGGGTTCAAACTCAGTTTATGAAGACTAAGTCAAGACTATAAAGTTAGACTTCAGGCAAGATTGTGATGACCTGAACTGAATTGATGGATCTTGTATAAAGGCCTAAGAATCATAACGACAATGATATCTTAGATGATCGATTGAAAATGGTGTACTCTGATTTAGTCAATTATAATCAAATGAAGAATAGAGTACAAAGATTTTGAAGAAGACTAAAAAAACTCAGTTAATGCTCTTAAAAACTGGAAACTGACTAAGTCATGTTTAAATCAGTTTTTAACTGAAGATAAGAAAAACTGAAGACAAATCAGACCGTTATAAGATAAGCAATCTTATTGGACACGCAGAAATGTCAGAAAGAACACTCACATAAAAAAAGAAAAGCAGGACCACTAACGGCTATAAGGATTCAAATTCAAATGATCTAACCGTTAGAGAAATCCCTATAAATAGACTACTTCTACCACAAGAAGAAGTGCATAATTCTAAGAATTAATCTAGTCAAGAAAGTTCATACTAAGGGGGAAAGTAAATCAAAAGAATTCCTGCTAAGCACTTAATTGCAAGATCGAGAAATATCTTCAAGTGTTCATAAGCATTCAAAGAAAGATGAAGATCAATCATTTGAAGGAAAACAGAGCTATGCAAAACTTGTATATCTAGAAGAGAAAGCTCAAATCGCAAATTGAATCATAGTTATTGATTCAAGTCTCAACGTTGATTTTATCAAAGGTTTTAGACTGTGAAACACCAAGAAGGTATGAAGGACAATTGAGCTATAGTTAGGAAGACTGTGTTTGTGATGAGATGGTGAAGAGGTAAGACAACCCTCTAAGGACCAGTGTTTCAAACAATTGGAGAGCAGCCATCCTACCTATTCTACAAGTGTTTAGATAGTGAAGCTAGGGATTAGGTAAGGACTATCAGTTTAGGTCTTTTTTGTAACTGAGCCACCTCAAACATTTCTAGTGGAATATTTCCTCCGCATCACAGGGGAAGAGAAGAATGACAGGATTACACCACCTGGAAATTCTATAATTCTTGTTTACTTACATTATGCATTTATTGATTGCATTATAGTTATACTCATACAGTTCACATACTCAGCAAACATCAGAAAATGAGTCAGCATATTAACTGATAATTCATATTTTACAAAGGCTTAATTTAATCCGCTTCCGGTTAACTCAGCTAATGATAAGTCAGTTTTGACTTATACTCAGCTAACTTAGCTTAACTCCGCACAAGTTTAAGTTGAACTAAATCTGGTTTAAGATTCAGTTTTTGGAAGACATTTTGTGATAAGTTTATTCACCACCCCTCCAAACTTGTGTTAGCCTTTCCAAGGGACCAACAATTGGTATCGGAGCAGTGCTTCTGTTCCGAAGAGATCCATAGCTGAATCTCTACATCAGTTTTTTTACTCAAAGTAACTGGGTATCAGTTATTTCTGATACCAACAATTGGTATCGGAGCAGTTCATCCTTTATGGAGGTGATCGAAATCGATTACTGCTTCGGGCATCAGTTATTTCCGTAAACAACTTTAGCTGATTCTTAAAATCAAATTGTTTGCTTAAGTTTTTTTTAAAGTTTTTCAAAACTGCATCATGGATAAACAACAACACTTTAGAAATATGATAAACTGTTCATTTTTGAGATTTGATGAATACAAAAGTAAATTGCAGGCTCTGGTGGCTGATACTCAAGAAAAGATGATTGAAACATTCATTGAAGATCCATCCATCGCAAAGTATGAAGAAAATGATGAGACTCTACCCATAAGCTTTGGAGGAAATGACCACGGTGAGAATGATGGAGAAATTATACTATTTGGAACCAATCTGGTGAACAACTCTGTCAAATCAAGCAAAGGGAAGCATATATTGGAATATGAAGTAGATGAAACTGAGAACTTATCAGTCAAACACCATAAGGTAAGTACTTCCACTTTCAACACTTACACTGCCATGAACAATCATAGAAATGAATATTTCAATGAAACATTGGACATACTCATAAAGGAATTAGAGGTAATTCAAAAGAATTATGAGAATGTCAAAAGGAAAAAGATCTATTGAAAGATGAAGTTCTAAGATTGAATGCTGAGATCAATCTTATCAAGACTAATAATGGAACTAAGGAGACTTGCTCAACTGATGAACTAACAGAGGTAATAAACATCATAGAATCATCAGTTGATCCAATTCCTAATGTTCAGTTCAAACCAGGTAAGCCATTTGGAGACAGAACCGGTTTAGGGTTTGAAAGTCAGCAAAATTCTAAGTTCAGACCTAGTACAGTTGCACCTATGTTTGTAGCTGCACAAAAGTCAAGAACTCTTAGAAAACTTACAAAATTTTTAGAACCGACAGTTACTTATCACAGCCTCGAGCTAAAACTGACAAAAGTGTAAAATCAGTATGTGGCAAATAGTAAACTGAAAGATTTTATAGAAAGTATCAGAAAGCTGAAAAAGGCAGAACTAATCAGAGATCATTTAAAAGAACATTCAAGTCATATTCTCAAAAGAATGAAAATCATTCATGGAATAATAGATTCAGGGGGAAAGGAAGACTCTTCCCTATTGATGAAGACTGGAATACATTGGTAGTTTCAAGATCTCATCAGTTTCACAAGTTTAATGAGCCAAAGATTGTTAGACCAAAACATCATAAATTAGTGAAAGCTGACTCTATTCAGTCAAAATATCAAGAGAGGTATGTAAAGACTAAGACTAAGATCAACAAGCCTTTACCAAAAACTAATCAAAAAGGACCCATGTATGTATGGGTAACAAAGATCTCTCATTCTGTTTTGCAGGAGAAGATCAAAAGCTGAGAACTGAGAAGTTGCAATTCTTAAAACTGAGTTGTACTCACAACTGAGTTTTTGAATTGACAAAGAAGGACATTTACTACAAGTTCTGGATAAGGATAAAATTGGATGTTTACAGCTGGAGATACACTGCACCTGCTGCATTTACTGATACAAGCTACAGATGACAACACATATGTGACCTACATTAATCTCAACCGTCCATCTTTTCCACTCATCACCTTTTTTGCAATCTCAACGATTTTTTACAAGACTTTTTTAATCCCACTCAGATCTTTCAACCACTTTATCTACCACTTATAAATACCATCATATTTTCCCATTAATTCCTTACACTCAGTTTTCATATAATCATCCTTTGAAGTTCTTTCTAAAATCTCAAACATCTCAAATCCAACTCAATCTTCAGAAATAATGGCCTTCACCCGAGTTGAACCAGGAATGATCATCTCACTTGATCAATTTATTGCTAAATACACTGATCATACCCTCACCAAGGAAATTGTAACAAAGATTCAGGAAATCAAGGGTTTGGAACAAGTGTTCAATATTAATCTGCAAAGCGATTGTCTGGACAGTATTGGAGACTTCTATGAATTTGGAAAGACGACCATAGAAAGAGAAGATGTTCACACCCTCACAACCACTGTTAGTGGAAAAGAAATTCAAGTCAATGAGGACCTAATAGCAGATATCTTTGGCTTCGACAAATCTGGATGTTCAGCATTTGTCAAATTAAGAAAAGAGCATAAAGAGAAATTATGGAAAGTTATTGCAGTAAATTTAGAATCACCAGTCTTGCAGACTGGAAGCACAAGTATACTCAAACCTGAATTCAGTTTTCTTACCAAGATGTTGGCAAATTGCTGATTGGAAATGCAGGAAACTTTAGCAATCTATCTAGCACCAAACTAGATCTACTGTATGTCATATGGTTCAAAGAATATTTCAACTGGCAAAGGTACATTCTGGATCAATTAATGGCACAATCTTTTGATGTACCCAAGAAGAAAACTGATGTGAAGAAAGGTAGATTTTATCATAAAAGAATCTTGCTATATTAGTCCAAAGAATTCTTGATCATTTTGGAATAGCAAAGAAAAAGGAAATTGCAATTGTAGACAGGAAAATTGCAACCAAAGAAGAAAAACCTGGAAAGAGGAAAGCGGAGGTTTCTGAAATCGAACCTAAGAAGAAAAGCATAAGATCAAAGAAACCTCGAACCGGCGCTGAGGCTCTTAAACAAGTTGATGAACTGAGAGAAAAGAAGAGGAAGCTGGAAGCTTCAATTCAAGCAAAACATGCTGAAACTGCAAACAAAGTTTTGGAGCCTTCTCCAACAAAATCTAGTACTTCAGTTGCTGAAAGCTCAGCAAAGAAACTGAGAACTGAAGAAACCCCCACCAAACCAATCCCAACTGAAAAAGTCACTGCTGATAAAGATACTACAATTGAAGAAGATGTTGTTCCTTCACTTCCAGAAACTGACACTCAGGGGGAACACACCCTGAGAGATAAATTTGATGATGAAGAAACAGACACTGAGGAAAGGTTGATTGATTTAGAGACAATGACCATGATCAACCTACTCTCCAAGTCTAGATCCACACCACAAAAATCAACATCTAGAATTGAGTATGAGGAGTCATTCATGAATGTTGAAACTTCTCAACCTGAGGAAAAAGAATTTGCTGAAATTGAATCAAGACTAGTACAAGTCATCACTCTGGATGAGCTTGTCAGTGAAGAAGAAATCGTTCTGGAAAATAAGAAAAGAGAGGAATCAGTTGCCGAAGAAGATTTTGAACGAGCAAAAGATTAGGCTGTTGAACCAACACCTGAAGAGGAACCAGTTGCTGAATTAGAACTTGAGTCAGCAAAAGAACAAGCTACTGAACATGTAGGAGAACTTGTTGCTGCTGAAGAGAATTTGGAAACTGAGCTTATCATCTCAGTTCCTTTGATTGAAACTGAAACTATATTAATCCCAGTTGTTGCTGAAGGGGAACCAGCAAAACTGATCTGGAGAAAACTGAAGAAATTGAAATAATTGAGACTCCTGTATAATCTAATGTAGAGATTCCAAGAGAGAGTGAAGTAATCACAACTCCGCCTGGATCATCTATTAACATTGGAGAATTGATAGTAGCGGACTGCAAGAGACTAAACGCTTATCAAAATTGGAAACTCAGCTTCATATCAAATCAAAGAAGTCAGTTAGTACAAATGGAAATCATAGAGAAATGGGTGTTTGATCTTTACAACATACTCATTTGTCCGAACTGATCAACACTGATGAAATTTGAGCAATGGATATGCGTTTATCAGAGACAGTCATTGGAAGAGAGCTGCGGCAGGAGGAAGTTCTAAGAAAGATGATAATGACGATGACGATGATTCACAGGAAGATCCTAATTTGCAAAAAGAAATTCTCGCCTCAATTCAAGAAAAGAAAACTGGAAATGATAAGAACATTGCTGATGATGAAGAGAACTCTGAAGAAAGTAGTAGAGATTCAGACTCTGAAACTCAGTCTAAATCTAAAAATGAAGAAAAGGAAGGTTATCAGTCCCCAACTGACCAAACCATGCATGAGATAGCAAAGGCTGAAGCTGTTAAAGCTTGTGAAGAATCTGATGATGATTTCAATGTAGAAATATCACCAGTTACAGAAATTGATCAGTCAAGTCTGGATGAAATAAGAAGACAATCTAAGGAGAGAAGAAAGTCTAAGGAGATTGTTTGTTTCTACTCCTCTTAAAGAAACTAAAGTGATGAAGCTGGAGCAGATAAAGTTGAAGAGAAAAAAGATGAAACTAAAAAAATATTCCTACACATGTTGATATTAACAAGTTTTATCACAATGAGCTGATACGTATTTAGAAAGATGATATAAGCTTATTTGGAAAAGTATTAAAGTCCTTGGAAGAAAGCAAGACTGAGAGGACTAACATGAAGAAGAGATTGGATAATGTCAGAATCAACTGTCAGACCACCTTGATTGAGATTCGTAAAACAACCATTGAGAATGATTCAAGGAAAGCTGAAACTACAGAGAAATGGGAAGGCATTCTTAATAACTTGGTTGACAGAATGACTTTAATGGAGAATGGAATGAAGGATTCAGTCGTTGCACAGACCATATTGGCATCAAATCAGCAACATCTAAACTCCTATATCAAGAGCTTGATCGATAAAAATGATGTTAATATAGGGGTAAGTTTGGATATGTTAAAAGTCAATGCGATATATATGCCTAAAGTTCTGGAAAGCATTGATGATAAACTGGTCGAACTGAAGAAAGCTAGAGGAGATTTGACCGATGAGGAAATGGACCTAATTGCAAAGTTTACTGAACCAACTGAGAAAAGACTTGATCCTCGTCTTTACAACATTTTCAAAGACATACCCTTGAGAGAAGGAGAATCAAGAGAACAATCCTTATCAGCCAAAAGTTCTGGAAAGCATTGATGATATAAACTGGTCGAACTGAAGAAAGCTAGAGGAGATATGACCAATGAGGAAATGGAGCTAATTGCAAAGTTTTCTGAACCATCTGAGAAAAGACTAGGCCTAGATTCTCGTCTTTAAAACATTTTCAAAGACATACCCTTGAGAGGTTATCAAAGACATACCCTTGAGAGGTTATCAACATTTTCAAAGACATACATTTTCAAAGACATACCCTTGAGAACAATCCTTATCAACTTTTCTAAGTATGAAAAAGGTTATTATGCATTTCTGGCACAAATTGGGCAAATGGGATAGGAATGGCACTCTAAAGAAAGTCCCAGAAAATGTTGAGAAAGTTGAACCTGAGTTTGTGATGGACCTACTGAAAACTGGCACAAGCGAAAAATTGAGACAAATTGTGTTTGTGTTTGCTGTACTTTTCAAAAGCAAATTTTTCAGTAAACACAATATGTCCAACTCATGGAATATTTATGCAAATATTCATGGAATTGAAAGCACCACAACAAATGAAGCCATGAAGGAGTATACTGAAAGATATGACAATAAACTCAGTGAAGCTGACATGTTAAAGGAAAAGAAGCTGACACTTAGTTTCTTTTCATGTATTGTATGTTAATACTCTGTATTGTAACTCTGTCTCTACAATAAAATCTCAGTTTCTCAGTTCAGTTTGTTTTTGTTTATTTTGTCTTTATCTTTTTGCATTGCTTTTAAGGAGGGTATTGACATCATAAAAAAGAGGGAAATTGTTGGAAATAAAATTTATGTTTTGATGATGATATATCACTTATTCAGTTATTGTTTTTGGACCCCATTGATGAAGTGTCATAACTAGCTGTTATAGTGCAAAGTAAAAAGATGTCTAGAAATCAATGTATAGGATTTAATAGAGTCTGATATTTGTATAAGTTAATCAGACAACAACTGTAATAGTTCTAGGTTTAGAACTGAGAAATTGAGTAAATAACTTACGAGGAAACTGAGATCCCAAAAGAGATACTGTAAAACTGACATAAGAGCACACCAACAGAAACTGAAGAAGGTAAGTTCACTGTGGGACACAGACTCAGTTGACTTATCTAGAAGATAGAAGAACTGAGGGACTCAGACTTAGTTATTGAAAACTGAAGAATTGAGGGTTCAAACTCAGTTTATGAAGACTAAGTCGAGACTGTAAAGTTAGACTTCAGGCAAGATTGTCATGACCTGAACTGACTTTATGGATCTTGAATAAAGGCTTAAGAATCATAAGGACAATGATATCTTAGATGATTGATTGAAAATGGTGTACTTTGATTTAGTCAATTATAATCAGATGAAGAATAGAGTACTGAGATTTTGAAGAAGAGTAAAAAAAACTCAGTTAATGCTCTTAAAAACTGGAAACTGACTAAGTCAAGTTTAAATCAGTTTTTAACTGAAGATAAGAAAAACTGAAGACAAATCATACCGTTATAAGATAAGCAATCTTATTGGTCACACAGAAATGTCAGAAAGGACACTGACATACAAAATGAAAAGCAGGACCACTAACGGCTATAAGGATTCAAATTCAAATGATCTAACCATTAGAGAAACCCCTATAAATAGACTACTTCTACGACTAGAAGAAGTGTGGAATTCTAAGAATTAATCTAGTCAAGGAAGTTCATACTAAGGGGGAAAGTAAATCAAAAGAATTCCTGCTAAGCACTTAACTGCAAGATCGAGAAATATCTTCAAGTGTTCATAAGCATTCAAAAAAAGATCAAGATCAATCATTTGAAGGAAAACAGAGTTGTGCATAACTTGTATATCTAGAAGAGAAAGCTCAAATCGCAAATTGAAGCATAGTTATTGATTCAAGTCTCAACTTTGATTTTATCAAAGGTTTTAGACTGTGAAACACCAAGAAGGTGTGAAGGACAGTTGAGCTGCAGTCAAGAAGACTGTGTTTGTGATGAGATGATGAAGAGGCAAGACAACCCTCCAAGGACCAGTGTTTCAAACAATTGGAGAGCAGCCATCCCACTTGTTCTACAAGTGTTTGGATAGTGAAGCTAGGGATTAATTAAGGACTATCAGCTTAGGACTTTTTGTAACTGAGCCACCTCAAAAAGTTCTAGTGGAATTTTTCCTCCGCATCACAGGGGAAGAAAGGACTGAACCTCTATAATTCTTGTTTACTTACATTACGCATTTATTTATTGCATTATAGTTATATTCATCCAGTTCACATACTCAACAAACATAAAAAACTGAGTCAGCATATTAACTGATAATTCATATTTTACAAAGGCTTAATTTAATCCGCTGCCGGTTAACTCAGCTAATGATAAGTCAGTTTTGACTTATACTCAGCTAACTTAGCTTAAATCCGCACAAGTTTAATTTGAACTAAATCTGGTTTAAGATTCAGTTTTTGGAAGACATTTTGGTGACAAGTTTATTCACCCCCCTTCTAAACTAGTGTTAGCCTTTCCAAAAAATCAATTAATATCCAATATTAATATTATGCTAATCTTATTAATTAAATTGCACAATCCAAATGTATCCTATACACTTTGAATATGGCGCCCCTTCCACACTAATTTGGGAATTGAGATTTTCTTTAATTAATATAATACTATGATTAATTAATTTACAAAATACATGTGCATCATATACATATATATTTCGACATACCCATATACATCATATGTATATTTTTAATTAATCAACATAATTAATATCTTGTATTGTATTTATTCATAATAAATAAATACCACCATATTAATTTTATTCACTATAACACTTTATAGTAGAGATAAACTTTCCTTATTTGGTTATCGCTCTAACCGCATTTTAATCCGGCTAGATGTTCTTATGTGTGTGTGACCCGATAGGCTTCCAAATATGTTGGCCGTAGACACAAAGTTCAAATTAAAAAAATTCCATTCATGCCTAACGATCACGGGATAGCTTCTAGCAACACACCGTGACCCCCAATCATCAGAAGAGTCAAATGCAATGACTACTACCTTTCATGTGAAACAGCTACCGTGTAAATAAAATCATGTCGCTGTAATAATATCCATACGGTCGTACGTCCAGTGTCAAACATCATCGACGTATCTTATAATCTGGATATCATGATCTCTCGATGTAACTAATTTACTTCCACTTTGCAAAGATTCACGTTTGTAAGACATTCCTTATAAGAAGGCCCTTTCGGATATTGACTCCTACTGATAGGGTAGGCGATTCCTGGACGACCAAACATGTATACTCCGCATGCTTCAGTATCACACCCAATCACTACCGCATGATCGCCCCATGGCTAGGGGAAACCACAATAGTGTCAAAGCATGACAATCCACACCGTGATGCAATGAAGACTCTGGTCTCAGGATAATTACACAACCGCCACATAGTGTGACACTTAACAGTGTAAGTAGGTAAGACTAACGTACGCATTCTCTAATACACGTCCACGTACAGTCCTAGTGTCTCTACACTTCGATAGATGAGATCTATCCCTACCCTTACAGACAGAAGACATCCAGTATGTTCTAACCGATTTGTACTATCAATGCCCTGTTTAATAGTACATCAGCCTAGAGACATTTAAGTATCAAACTTATTAAAGTGATTAGAGATCCCATCAACCATAATCGTCTATCACGGTTTTCTATCACAGTTTAATACTAAGAACGTTATCATATACCAATTCATAATTGGTTCTTTAAAAGAACAAATATATTATAATAGAAAAGCCATTTATCTAATATTTAGTTCATGTACAAAGGACCGCCATCGCTTTTTCTAGTCTTGCGGCGTTCAATGACTTGAACCAAGACTGTCCATTTCATGTCTAAATTTTTGACTTCGTTTGCATCATACAGTTGTCTGTCCATTTTTTGTTGTATTGATTTTTTCCTAAGTGGTTAGAATGCTGAAACATTGTTCCTCATATGTTTTTGGTGTAACACAATACAAAGGTTGTGATTGTTTCTGAGCAAAATCAATGGAAACACAAAAGCAAAAAAGAACATATTTTTATTCTAATGTATCGTCACGGGAATTAGATGCATATGAAGGGTATGTATAGCATTCATTGTGGATGATATCAAGGTAATTATATTGTAAGACGTGTCTATGTATCAACACAAGCACATAATACCTAACGAATAACTGGCACAATGTTCAGGCTCTTCAGGTAGTAAAAAGTAGTGTATTAATATAAAAAGAATAGACAATGCAGAATGACTAACAATTATATGTGCCTATAGACCCAAGACTTCATTATATACAACATTTCGTGTGTTAATATTCGTATTTTGATCAGCGGTTGTGTTGTTTATGAAAACCTTCATATAAGACGATGTTCTTGCACGTGACAACGCTACATACAGTTGGACATGTGAAAATACATGTTCTTTTAGGTAACCATTGACGTGGCCTTACCTAGTGCTATACCAGTCCTTAACCGACAGTGTATCGGGTCAAACTGTAGTGCTAGTGTAGTGAGTCAGAGTGTCGAATCCTCAGGGAAACTTGGTAATTCTTCTAAGTGTGGTTAAACACCAAAGAGCTGTTATTAACTCGATCTAAACCACAATTTTATAACACAGATGACTACTATTCTACTTAACATAAAATAAATGCGTAATTTAAAATTTATTCTAATATAATATATATAGATATAAAAATATATATAGATGTACATAGATTGCAAAATATATATATATATATATATATATATATATATATATATATATATATATATATATATATATATATATAGATACCAATATATTTATAGAACTAGACAGATAATTTTATAGAACTAGCCAAAGTTTATATAATTGATTTATACGATCTTTTCAGTAAACGGAATGTGCTCGATCTTTCCTTTTATATTAGGTCCAATTGAGTAAATGAAACGGTGTACTCCTGAGGTTAACAATTCCTCCTCACACGAGCGTATGAAATTGTCATATGTCATTGTCATCAGTTTAATATCCACAACTGCCCAATGCTAATCTCAGTTAGTTTGAACAGGTACCGAGTACAAATCTACCCCGGATAAAAGAGGTTATTCCGTTTGTCAGACGGCCGATGTTATTCAAAAGGCTCCGGTTGTCAGGCGGATCGATTTAACTTTCCGGTGTTAGTTTCAATTAAACCGTTGATTTTAACATTATTATGATCTTGAGCACAAATTTAATAAGATTAATCTTTCCCAAGACAAATCTGCCCCCGGGTAGGAAATAGGATTCCGTTGTCACGCTTTACGCACGGCCAATTTTACCCTCCGGTTTTTCTATCTTTTATATCATATCCTAACTTCTCTGGTCAGTTCATCATTAGGTTATATGTTGCGATTCATCTTGGTTAATTACGTCAATCCGAATATTATCAATACGTTACAAAATAGAAAAAGATTCAATTAACTCAATTTTAGTCAATTTTAATTAGACAAAGATTCCTTTACGAAAAGATCGAAATAAAACGATTACATAACTTTGGCTAGTTATTTAGAGTTAGCCTAATAACATTATAACGACTAAAAAGATAAAAACAAACATAAATACTTTAGAAATTTACCCGATTACAAATGCTGAATCAGAGTCGTATTCTTCCGGACATTACAACGACTTCAACAACACCGAACTTCCGATAATTTCCCGAGCATTACAACAGTACTACGAGATTATTATTTTTGGCATAAGGCCTATTTACAAACTACTAACTAAAAAGAAAATAAAGAGAAGAAGATATATATATATATATATATATATATATATTATATATATATATATATATATATATATACTTTAGATATATATATTTAGTACACTCACAAAAATGAGGCCCTTTATATAGAAAAAACTTCCTTGGCCGGACCAGTCCTTGATGAGGCCGGACTGGTCCGGCCTAATGATTACTTCCATCCCCCCTTATTACTCAGCATGTGCAGCGTTATATATAATTATATATAACTTATAAAATTCATATCTCGAATTCTGGATCTCCAAAAATCATGATTCAAGAGGCATCAGAAAGCTCTCGGGAAAATCTACAACTTTCGTGAAGTACTCTTCTTCAGATGATGTCGTTTTAATGAGCCATTCGTTTGTCGAAGATATTTCTCGATTACCACTTAATCGAATCGATTAGCCACTTGACCACTTAAGCAATTCAATTGACCATTTAAGCTCGTGACATTCTCTAAATCTTTCCAGAGATATGATTATACTTCAACATGTCGATTCTCGGGGTCTCGGCTTATAAATCTGCAATAAAATACCACAAATACCCACGTAAATCTGACACGACACTCCGATTTACTAAAATCGGTACAAAATGATAAATTTGTACTAAGTTTTACTACTAACTACTCTAAATTATAAAGATTAATATTTCATAACATTTATATCATAATTTCATATATTTTATATAGAATTTGTTGATAAAACATAATAATATAACGTATATTTAATCATATAAAAGTAGTATATCAACTACTCCCCACTTAGCTTTTGATCGTCCTCGAGCAAAAATAAGCGGTAATAAAAGATAATATAATTGATCAGATTATAATTTTTAATGTAATTTATATTGTCAATATTATAAATTTTTTTTTTAACTGTAAATTTTATTAAAAACAGATAGAAAATTACAGTGTTGCCATCCATGGCCTCCTCACTACAGATTTGTCATCAGTGAGCAACCCCGCCTCCTTAAACCCCTAGTCCGAAAAACCCAAGATGGGAAAAATTGGGTGCTAGGGAAGAGTACGGCCTTAACTCATTTGGCAAGCCACCCAACCAAGAGGAAAAACAAAAAAAACAAAAGAGAACACCTATAAGCCCTATCAATCCTCAAGCAAGACAAACACCCTCACCTAAAAATTGAATATTTACTGTCTTGGCTCTTTGCAAATACACTGTAAAATGCAGCTGCATCCAAATGATCCACTGCAGCTTGATCTTTAAAAGAGCACGCTTCAATTGAGATCCAAGCAATGATCCACTGTAATCTTGGACTGATGAAGTTGTTGCTGTGATTGCTGATCAAGCTGATCCTGCCAGGAAGCATATGCATAGATAAACTGCTTATAAAAGCTAAATACAAATTGACATGAAAAGTGTAGATACAACCTGGTTTGCACCCATCAGAAAGAAACTGAAGGGTGCTTCCAAGTATAATGACCATCAGCAGCTTTCTATCCATTAATGGTTTCTGATATGAGGCAGCTGTAGCAAATCTTCAAGGAGGACAGCTCTAAGACCCTCATCAACCTCCCCCCTATGAATGGTACTGTTTTGCTGGGAAGTACTAGCCTTCTTAGCCAAAAAATCTGCTGCCATATTGCCTTCTCTATAAACATGCCTGATCTTAAAATGGTTCTGATTCAAGGTCTCAGTCAAAAGATTAATCTCATTCACATATCTCCAAGGAGGCTGGGATTTTCCATGAATCATCTCAACAAGCAATTTAGAGTCAGATTCTATGCTCACATGTTGAAGTTGAAGATCAATACACTGCTGTGTGCCATCAATAAGAGCCTTCAGTTCTGCCTCAAAATTGGAAGCTATGCCATATGCTCTAGTACCTGCAATTATAAGATTGCTATGTTCATCACGAATGATGAACCCACCTCCAGCAAGCCCCGGGTTTTGAAGAGAAGAACCATCAGTATTAAGTTTATAGTAAGCATGAGGAGGAGCTTCCCATCGAACAACAAAGGCAGACTTTTTTGGCCTAGCAGCAAGATGTTTTATAAGGCCATTGCTAACAAGAATTAAGTCATCACTATTCTTTTTGGTGAGATTCATAACCTGACAAGTGCTTTGCAAATCTGCAACAACATTCTTAATAATCTGACTGGATTCCATGATGGTCTCATGCAAGCTGCTGACTGTTTAATAATCTGCAACAACATTCTTAATAATCTTTGCAAATTGTTGGACTTATTTCTTAGTTTTGATGATGAGTGCCATACTAGCTGTTATAATGCAAAGGCAAAAAGATGTCTATTATCACTATCATGATATAAAATGTATAGGTTTATTAGAGTTTGATTCATAAATAGGTTTGATCAAACAAGCAAGTCTAGAAGTTAGGTATAAGATCGCTTATCGCCAGACTCGTTTAGGCATGAAAGAAATTTGTGTTTCGATGAGTGAGATAGGTCGAGTGACTGGTCTTCGCAACTGCTTGAGCAAGACTCAAGAGCTTCAAGGCCGAGGGTTCAAACTCGTGAAATGAAGGCTAGGGATCAAACTTAGTATTTAATGTCAAGGATATGGAAAGATCGAATTTAGGCAAGTCCGTGATGACCTAAACTTTCGATTACATATACCTTGTGTGTATGTCTAAGTTCCATGACAAGTTGGATGATGTTTGGAACTTAGTTATATTTAAAATGATGTAATCTAACACAAACAAAGTTGGATAAAAGGAATCAATTGCATTATATTTCTGAGACAAAAATATGATGTTCAAAGGCAGATCGATTGATTTTTCTGAACAAATGAGATCGATGAACTCACTGATATATACCTCGATTAATTCAAGATTATTGGAAAGTTACATGGATAAGAACACCAACTACCTCGCTTTATCAAGCAAATCAAAGGCCTGAGATTAAAAAGACGTTAGGATGATCCATATTTTTATCCATTGGATACAAGTCAAGGGGAGTACTGGCGAATTTGCTCTGATCAAAAAGTAATCCTGACAATGGTCACCCTATGAATAGTGAACCAGATGCGCATCCAGATGGGATGGGATACAAAGGAACGGTCACATTTGAATTTCAAATGCAAGTCACATGCATTCCTACCTATAAATAAGACTTTCAACTCAACAAAAGATGATGAATTTTTGAGATAAACTTTAAGTGACAATATCGAAATGAAAAAAACACCTGCACGAACTTAATGAGCTTAAGGTCAATCTGATCTAGTTATTTTCTTCAAGTGCATTCTGTGTTCAAGCTACATCAAGCATACACATTGAAGACGCGCAAGTCGATTATTTCATCCTAATCAAAATATCGCCGCAATCCGCATCGAATCATTCTATTTGATTCATTCTTTATTTTATAAAGAACTCTTCAAGACAAAGCATCCCATCATGTTTGCAAATTCAAAATTTGGAAGAAGTAGGTGAGTGAAAGCTGATTGCTTTGTGGTGGAGGAGTGGTGAAGAGGCAATTCTACCCTTCAAGGACCATACTTATATACTTCTCCCAAAAACAATATTTAATAATTTCTTATTTTATATAAACTAAAATCTCATTAAGACTCTAATATACTGGGAGCAAAGAATCCTACATGTTCCCGAGCTTTAAGATTCAGCTTTGGAAGCCATAGTTATTGGTGAAGGACAAGCAACTTACTAGGATCTTTTGTAACGAGATAACTCAAAGATCACTAGTGAATTTCCTCCAACATCACAGGAGAAGAGGGGACGTATTGTGATTACATCACCGGAACCACTATAAAAATCTCTCTTTACTTATCGCACTTAAATTCGTGATTTAGTTTTTATCCATATCAACCTCACTGAATCTAGCAAATCAAATCACACACATACACTAATGAGTATCTAATACTTAGTAACACATTTAACAACATTTCAATTAATTACTTGTTTATAATTAAAATCTCATTAAAATCTAAATTAGAAACAAATATAATTTAATAAAAATATCTTTTATAAACACTTCAAAATTAATCATTTTTTATTCATATTTATATTAACTCTTATTCAAAAAAATTTCATAAAGTAACAAGGCTTAATTTTGATATTATTCCATTGCACAAATTCAGCAAATCGAATCACAAGAGACTCTCGTTTATCGGCCAGGAGCATCGAGGTCTCAAATAAAATCTTTATAGACTCTGAAGTACCAAAGCAGGCTCCATCAAGAAGTTGCAGAATTTGTTAACTCCAAAGTTTTAAGGGTTAAGTTTATTCACCCCCCCCCCCCTCTAAACTTAATCAAAGCCTTTTCAAGGGACCAACAATATAATCACAGGTTAAGTAATTAATGATATCTCCAAACCAAGGTGACATTTCCTTAGAAGGAATTCTATTCTTTAATAACTGCATGGTTGAAGGAGTATCTATTCTAAATAGTTGTTCATCAGGAAATGAATCTTTAATTTCATTTCCTATTTCTTCATTTTCCATTCTACTTAGATGATCTGCTACTACATTCTCACTTCCTTTTTTATCTTTAATTTCAATATCAAATTCTTGAAGTAAGAGAATCCATCTAAGGCATTTAGGGTTTAGCATCTTTCTTACTTAGTAAATACTTGTAATTGAATGGTCTCAGATAAATTATTACCTTAGAACCAACAATATACGATCTAAACTTATCTAAGGCAAAAATCACAGCCAACAGTTCTTTTTCTGTAGTTGCATAATTTAGTTGAGCTGCGTTCAATGTGTGAGATGCATAGTAAATAGCTTTGAGAATTTTGTTATATCTTTGACCTAAAACAGCTCCTACAGCTAAATCACTCGCATCACACATAATCTCAAATGGCAAACTCCAATCTGGTGCTACTAACACTGGTGCAGTAGTCAATCTCGCTTTTAGGGTCTGAAAGGCTTCCATACATTTACTATCAAAGTTAAAAGGTACTTCCTTTTCAAGTAAATGACTTAGAGGCTTTGCTATTTTTGAGAAATCTGCAATGAACCTTCTATAAAATCCTGCATGTCCGAGAAATCCTCTTAGGGTTCTTAAATTAACTGGTGGAGGTAACTTTTCAATTACCTCGACTTTAGCTTTATCAACTTCAATACCTTCTTCAGAGATTCTATGACCTAAAACAATCCGTTCTGATACCATTAAGTGACATTTTTCCCAGTATAGTACTAGATTGGTATCTTCACAGCGTTGTAACACTCGTTCTAAGTGTAACAAACATATATCAAATGAATCTCCGTAAACACTAAAGTCATCCATAAAAATTTCTAAGAATTTCTCAACCATATCAGCAAATATAGCCATCATACACCTTTGAAACGTAGCTGGTGCATTACATAAACCAAACGGCATTCTTTTATAAGCAAAAGTTCCATAAGGACAAGTGAAAGTAGTTTTTCTCTATCTCCTGCTTTGCAATGAATATCTCAGAAATATCCTCGATTAACCATCTAAGAAACAAGAATACTTATGTCCACTTAAACGTTCCAACATCTGGACTATGAATGGAAGTGGATGATGATCTTTCTTAGTATGATCATTTAGTTTTCTAAAATCAATGCACATTCGATAACCGGTAATTTCTCTTGTCGGAATCCATTCATTCTTTTCATTCTCTTTCACTGTGAAACCTCCTTTCTTTGGTACCACTTGAGTTGGACTTACCCATTCACTATCTGATATGGGAAAAAATATCCTCATTTCTAATAGCTTAATGACCTCTTTCTTAACAATTAACTGCAAATTTGGGTTGAGGCGGCGTTGAGGTTGAATACAAGGTTTAGCATCTTCCTTCAGAATTATCTTATGAACGCAAATCTCAGGGCTAATACCTCGAATATCGGCAATCGTCCATCCAAAAGCTTTCTTATGCTTTTTCAACATTCTAAGTAATTGATCTTCTTGTTGCTCGATTAAAGATGATGAAATAATAACTGTAATAGATTATTAGTTTCAAGAAAAGCATATTTCGATTTAAAGGTAACGGTTTCAATTCCATTTCTTAGGTGGATCTTTCCAGTGATGGTTTAAGAACCGGTCCTTCTAGTTCTAATTCCAAATACTTATGCCATGATGGTTTAAAAGTAAAATTTCCTTTATCTAGAGAAAAGATTATCTCTTTCATTTCGGTGTCTTTCTCATATTCCTTATAGATAGATAGAGTTAAGCATTCTTCTAATCTGTCTTCAAAAGTTGGTGACTGATTATCATAGATGAATGAATATCTTCTATAAAAGAACATGATTACGTGATTTGTATGGATGGTTCATAGCTTTGAAAATATTGAAAGCAACTTAACTCTCCTCTTCCGGACATCTATTAAAGTTCTTCCTGTAGCTAGAAATGGTCGACCTAAGATAAGTGGCGCTAAATATCCTTCTTCCATTTCCATAACTACAAAGTCTCTTGGAAAATAGAACTTGTCTACTTTAACCAATACGTCCTCAATAATTCCTTTAGGGTATTTAATCGATCTATCCGCCATTTGCAGAGCCATTTCGATTTTAAATAAGATTTCCTATGCCTAGCTTCTTATAATCCTCATAAGACATGAGATTTATACTAGCTCCAAGATCACATAAGACCTTCTTAAACAGACATCCTCCAATTTCACATGGGATGGTAAAACTTCTAGGATCTTTCAGTTTAGGTGGTAACTTATCTTGCAAAAGCTATGAAACATTCTTCATTTAGGCATATATTCTCATATTCCTCTAATTTTTCTTGTTTGTGTAATATCTTTCGAAACTTTCCATAAGCAGGCATACTAATTAGAGCTTCGATAATGTGGATATTAACATGAATATGACGAAAAGTATCAAGGAAACAAGCATACTTTTGATCGCTTTTAATCTTTTAATTTGCTCCTTAGGTGGGTAAGGTAAAGATTCTAAATCTATAACCTTCGATCCCAAAGTCATTTTCTCTTTTCCTTTCTCCTTAAACTTTTGAGTATTACTTGATCGCCAAGTATCATGATCTTGAGTTTTTTCTTTTAAAACATTCCCTGAATCAATCTCTACTTCAGATTCCTTCAGTTCTTCTTGTTTTTCATCCTTGTTTTCATTATCTTCCATTCTAACATGTTCCTTGAATAAAGTCCTTAAATCTTTATCCATGGGATCCTTCAAAATCCTAGGGATTTTTACCCATTTTTCACCTTCACTTTCAGGTTCCAAACTTCTATTCCTTTTTAAGAAATTCTCTATAATTTCTTCTTCCTCTTCAGTGAATTCAAGTTCATCTTTAGTTTCATCATTTTTTCCATCTAAATCATTTTCTACTTCATTATTTCCGAAGTTTTCTACTCCATTACTACCACAGAGTTTTCTACTTCTCGTAACTACAACATTTACCTCTCTCGGATTTCTTTCAATATTGCTTGGTAATCCCCCAGGGGGTCTACTGTTATTACGTTCACCTTCCCTACTCAAATGATCTTCCACATTCATCAATGAGGCTTCTATAGTTATCATTCTGGTGTCATGTCCACTCATAGATGTTTTTATCGTACTCATATCTTTAATGACTGTACCAATAGAAGTCATCATTGTTTCCATATTCATAGCTTGAGTAGATACTACACCCATCATATTTTCCATTAGTTTTTCCTATTTTTCAACCCCTTCTGCAGGTTCAGTTGAACTTTGAGTTACTGGTATACTTTGAGTGGTATGTTGAGGATAGGATCTAGGTAATGATTGTAAATTCTGATTAGATGTGTTTTCTTGATAAACTTGATTATTATTCATATACCTATATGGGACTGGATATGGTGGTTGTCCTTGCTTACTAGGGTTTTCAGACTATCGATAAGTAGGGTGATCTCTTCTAATAGCATTAAACGAGTTTGAGTATGCATTGTTCAAATTCCTATGCTGCTGAAGAAAACTCACCTCCTCTCTTGAATATCTTGTTGGTTCTTCAATCCCTATTGACATATTATCCTGATTTGAGTATTCAGTTGGTGTACTATTCTCTGAACTTTGGTTTTTCTTTGATTGTAGGCCATCAAATTTCCTACTCAAATTTTCTAAATGTGCTAGAACTTCCGTATTAGATGTACATTCTTCTACAAAAGCTACTTTTCTGGTGCTAGAACCGGTTTCCCACATTCTGTTATTTTTGGAAATCTTTTCTATAGCATCGTAAACTATTTGAGCTTCACTCATCATTAAAGAACCACCACATGCATGATCTACATCCGCACGTGAATCTTTTCTTTATTTACGACAGAAAAGTTGAATTTGCATATCTAAAGAATAACCATGATCGGGACAAGCTCTTAAAAATTTTTTAAATCTTTCCCAGGCATTCCCAAGCGTTTCTTCAGATCCTTGTCTAAAGTTAGCAACCTCGACTTTTAATTCCAAATTTCGTCCAGGAGTGAAATATTGTTTCAGAAATTCAGTTTGAATATCCTCCCAAATATTAAGTGAATGATGTGGAAGAGACATAAACCAATCTCGGGCTCGTCCTTTTAAAGAAAAGGGAAACATAGTCATCCTCGTTAATTCCTTATGAGCACCTTGACTTTTGGTCAGATTGCACAGTTCTTCAAAAAGATAGAGATGATGATGTGGATCTTCATCATCCTCTCCTAGGAATTGGGCTCTTGCGTCAATTAAACCAAAAAGATGAGATTTAATTTCGAAATTATTCGCTCCTTCATTGGGTAAAAGTATGGGATTATTAGTCTGGTTTCTTCTTATGGTTTGATCACAGATAGGTCTCGGGTTTGGTGGGTTATTACGATTATTCTGGTTCCGATTCTGATTATTTCTATTATTATTATTATTATTATTAGGGTTAACAGGGTTTTGTCCATGCCCTGGAGCATGTTCTAGCCTCTGTTCATTTGTCTCATCACTGGTTTCAGCCATTCTCGTATTTTTGTTTGAAGATGATTCGTCAGGATTTCCCTGACTAGTATGACTACGTTTACTCTCTAATCTTAACTGCCTTTCGTAAGTGTTTATGTCAGGCTTATAAGGAGTGAGTGGGGCCTTACCACTTCTGGTCATCAACTAACGAAAATAGAAAATACTCGATTTTGAAAGTAGTAAAAAAAAAAATTGGTAACTTACCTATTAGGTAAGTACCAACGAAAAATAAAAATAGAAATGAGATAAGAAAAAGTGTTGACTTATTCTCGAGAATTTTGAGCTAATACAAGTAGTAACCATAGACACAAAGAAAGAAATTAGCGACGTTCCCCGGAAACGGCGCCAGAAATCTGACGTGGCCTTACCTAGTGCTATACCAGTCCTTAACCGACAGTGTATCGGGTCAAACTGTAGTGCTAGTGTAGTGAGTCAGAGTGTCGAATCCTCAGGGAAACTTGGTAATTCTTCTAAGTGTGGTTAAACACCAAAGAGTCATTATTAACTCGATCTAAACCGCAATTTTATAACACGATGACTACTATTCTACTTAACATAAAATAAATGCGTAATTTAAAATTTATTCTAATATAATATATATATATATATATAAATATATATAAATATATATATATTGCATATATATATATATATATATATATATATATATATATATATATATATATATATATATATATATATATATATATATAAATAAATATATAGATACCAATATATTTATAGAACTAGACAGATAATTTTATAGAACTAGCCAAAGTTTATATAATTGATTTATACGATCTTTTGATGAAACGGAATGTGCTCGATCTTTCCTTTTATATTAGGTCCAATTGAGTAAATGAAACGGTGTACTCCTGAGGTTAACAATTCCTCCTCACACGAGCGTATGAAATTGTCATATGTCATTGTCATCAGTTTAATCTCCACAACTGCCCCATGCTAATCTCAAATAGTCTGAACAGGTACCGAGTACAAATCTACCCCGGATAAAAGAGGTTGTTCCGTTTTTCAGACGGCCGATGTTATTCAAAAGGCTCCGGTTGTCAGGCGTATCGATTTAACTTTCCGGTGTTAGTTTCAATTAAACAGTTGATTTTAACATTATTATGATCTTGAGCACAAATTTAATAAGATTAATCTTTCCCAAGACAAATCTGCCCCCGGGTAGGAAATAGGATTCCGTTGTCACGCTTTACGCACAGCCAATTTTACCCTCCGGTTTTTCTATCTTTTATCTCATATCCTAACTTCTCTGGTCAGTTCATCGTTAGGTTATATGTTGCGATTCATCTTGGTTAATTACGTGAATCCGAATATTATCAATACGTTACAAAATAGAAAAAGATTCAATTAACTCAATTTTAGTCAATTTTAATTAGACAACATTCCTTTACCGAAAAGATCGAAATAAAACGATTACATAACTTTGGCTAGTTATTTAGAGTTAGCCTAATAACATTATAACGACTAAAAAGATAAAAACAAACATAAATACTTTAGAAATTTACCCGATTACAAATGCTGAATCAGAGTCGTATTCTTCCGGACATTACAACGACTTCAACAACACCGAACTTCCGATAATTTCCCGAGCATTACAACAGTACTACGAGATTATTATTTTTGGCATAAGGCCTATTTACAAACTACTAACTAAAAAGAAAATAAAGAGAAGAAGATATATATATATATATATATATATATATATATATATATATATATATATATATATATATATATATATATATATATATATATATATATAGAAATATATATTGGCTGGCCGTAAATGAGGCCCTTTATATAGCCGGACTTCCTGGCCGGACTAATGATGAGGCTTCTGGTCCGTCCCTTGATTACTTATCCCCCCTTATTACTCATATATAATTATAATTATAATTATATATAACTTATAAAATTCATATCTCGAATTCTAGATCTCCAAAAATCATTATTCAAGAGGCATCAGAAAGCTCTCGGGAAAATCTACAACTTTCGTGAAGGACTCTTCTTCAGATGATGTCGTTTTAATGAGCCATTCGTTTGTCGAAGATATTTCTCGATTACTACTTAATCGAATCGATTAGCCACTTGACCACTTAAGCAATTCGATTGACCATTTAAGCTCGTGACATTCTCTAAATCCTTCCAGAGATATGATTATACTTCAACATGTCGATTCTCGGGGTCTCGGCTTATAAATCTGCAATAAAATACCACAAATACCCACGTAAATCTGACACGACACTCCGATTTACTAAAATCGGTACAAAATGATTACTTTTTACTAAGTTTTACTACTAACTACTCTAAATTATAAAGATTAACATTTCATAACATTTATATCATAATTTCATATATTTTATATAGAATTTGTTGATAAAACATAATAATATAATGTATATTTAATCATATAAAAGTAGTATATCAACCACCAACAAAATCTAAAGTCTGACCTTGAGATTTTTTAATTGCTTCACAAAACAAGGTCGCACCGGGAACTGAATCCTCTTATAATGGATTGGACAAAATTCACCCTTCGTTGGACACAAAGGGATCCTTGGTATAAAAACTTGCTTACCAGCAAACTCTCCAATCAAAATTTCAGCATGGATAACATTTTTTTGAGAAAGCTCTGCATATCAAGTGTGTACCGTTGCATAGTCCTTCATCCGGATCAATATTGTGTAACAAAATAATCTGTGTATTCAGTTTCAAAATAAGTGTATGTGGTGGAAATAAATTTGGTGACAAGCTATTCAGCATATCCTGGTATATGCCCTGGTAAGACGGGTTCACAGTTTCATCAAATCCTAAGCATTCAATATCTTTACATGGGAATTGTTGTATGATAGCTTCGTTGATCTCATCAAAAAACAAGTTTTTTTGTTGTATGGATTGCTCTATTTACAAACGGGACATTTCCATTAGCCAATCCTTGTAGGTCTAGGTAAACAGTTAATATAAACTCCTCTAAACCACTGGTTATAAATTGCTGTGCATGACAAATCTGTAGAGGCAAGGAAACTACATCAATATCTTTTGGCTGGTTGACACCATTTCCTATTTGCAACAAGAAAGAGGTGAACTCGGGATCTAATCGTGCATGCATGTATGAAGAGAGCCGCAACTGTATGAGATTTGGCCATAAAGAGGACTTAATCAATGAAGCATTGATTGTTTCTCTTTTAGTCCTTTTTGCAACCACCGGCAACGTCTGACGGAAATCTCCTCCTAAGACAACTACTTTTCCACCGAACATCGCTGTAGATTCCATCAAATCTTTGAGCAAGCTGTCCAAGGCGTCACTATTCTTTTGGCCATTGGTGATTCATCCCAAAGTATGAGCTTGGATTCTTTGATAAGCAGAGCCAAAGATGATTGTTTTCTTATTCTACATGTCGAGATATCCTCTACATCAATAGGGATCTTGAACCTAGAATGTGCCATCCATCCCTAGCAATAAGGAAGCAGCTATACCTGATGTAGCTATGGCCAATGCTATATTGCCCTTTAAACGAACATAAGCATGAAGCGCATGATAAAAGAATGTTTTACCGGTGCCGCCTGGACCATCTATGAAGAAAGCTCTTGGTTTATTTTCAAAAACTGCCTCAACTACCCATGCAAAAGCTGCCTTCTGTTCTGTAATAAGGAGGGTTTGCGATGATATATCTGAAGTAGAAATAGGAATAATTTGTTCCATCCTCAGTTCCCTGTTTGGGTCTCACAACGCATCATAACTATCTAAGAAAGATTCTAGACAAATATTGAATTGTCTAATACTTTTTCCCATACCAACCAAGTAGGAGTTTATTTGATGCATGACTTTTTTCTGGATCAAATGTATTGTTAAATTCGATCCATAAGCAAAGTCAATTGACATGCTTTCTTCAAACTAGGACCATAAATCCGAAGGATTGTTTGGGCATGAATGTATGAGAAGATCAACAAAAAGCTTTCTAAGGACACCAAGCATATTGTACAATGCAGCCTCTGACATGCACCATTCTTGGCTATTATTCTGTTCTAACAAGCCACGTTCCAAGGTTGCTTCATGGTATGTGGAAAACACACATCCATTCATAGTCTTTAGGTATGTATATGATGTTGGACAATGGACTTCACTTAAAAGCAATCATAGAAAATACCGCTCACCTTCACTTGGTTGCACAGTTACAACCCTACCAACTGAATTGCCTCAAACGTAATTTCCATATTTTCTTGTCTGGTAACCATACAAAGAAATCTAGAAATTTTGAATAAGTACAATTTTTTTTCTTTTTCAATAGAATTAGTTTCATTCATCATGAAAAATTTCGTCAGTATGGTTTTCTTCTTCATAGGATTCTGAAGTTCATTGGAAAGAAGCTGCTTATGCTTAAAGGTGACTGGTTGGTAATTTTCTAAATGCATGTGCATTTGTATACTGGAGGTTTCATTTCAGTAAGAGGAAACCTGAAGATGCGCCACAAAGATTCTGGTGCAGAAATCCATCTGCCGCTTCTATATTGGTCTATCTCAATTACCTCATCGTTGGCTTTTAACGGCATGTCAGGCTAATTCTGATTCGACACATTGAATAATATTCGATCACTCCCTTTACATATGTACTTATAAATATACTTAACAGCTTTTATTGTTGAACAAACCTCAACATTCATATGACAATCAAACTTCGCAAGAAGGTAAGGGTTGTATGGCACAACCCATCGGTTGTCCAACCAAATACCCCTTACCTTTACTCGTACACTATTATTTCTCCTACAATAATTTAGATAGGCATCATCCGTCACATTAGTTTCATCATAAAAAGACTTTGGAAAGAAGTTCTTGCATGTGTCATTTTTTTCATACACACATTAGCCGGATTTATATCACCACACGGACCGCACAACATATGTTTCATAACCAAAGCATGCAAGTGGAGATAGGCAATTTTATCAGGGATTTTAGCACTGACAAAACTATGAAACTCTTTTGGATAGTATAACTTGAATTGTGGCTTGAGTATCAACAAAAAATGGGCATGGGGTAAACCCCTCTTTTGTTACTTAATCACATATGTGTATGCTGCAACTAAACCGAATATATTCTTTTTAAAAAACTCTTTTTTTAACTCTTCTAATTTAGCTCTAAAAATCCTACACATGAGATTTGGCCTATCTTGAGACAACTCTCCATGTTCTAAATGTTCTTTTATTTCAGGACAATTAGGATTGCATGTCATTGTTAAGAAGATGTCAGGTTTCCCAAATTTCCGCACTAAGGTCATAGCATCTAAGTTCTTTGTTCTCATGTGTCTAGGACCGCCTATGAAAGTGGTGGCAACACAACATGCAGACCTATCTGGCCACAAACCTTTTCACATGTTGCAAAAGCATTAGCAACTCCTTGGAAAAAATCATGCCAAATGTTTTCTTGCTGGGATCTAAAGAAGTCTAATCTCTGTGTTTCTAGTTTGACAAACATATCACATCATACTGTTGAAACAAACGGCCAAAATGCAAGAGATATGACTGATCAAAAGGTCTAATCTGAAACCTGTAGCAATAGTACTCTCGTATTGAGACATTGTTTGGATTATCTATGTTCACATTCATTGTATGTTCTTTATGTTCCAACAATTCCTCAGTATTATATACATTCAAAGGGTTCAATGACATGTTCAAAAGATCTGATCTATTTTGTTTTCTACTCTCTTTTTTCACACCTTGTTTAAGCATTTCTTGGTGCCAGCCTAATTGACCATAAGGAAACAACAAAGGATACTGAAGAGGATCATAACATGTATAATAATATTGAATGCTATGAGAATGACCACCATGTGTGAATATTTTGATGCATCTATGGTGATTTTCAGTCCCATCTACTAAAATACCAGCAACCTGATGAACTGAAGGTTTGTTATAAGCACGCTGGTCTATGTGTGGATTCCAATACAACAAAATATCATGTTCCTAAAGTCCTGGTTGGTTTTAAAGACTTCTAAAGAATTTGGCATATGGATTTTCTTCATGTACTAACCGGATTTTCTCAAGTAACATCTCATACAATCTTGGACAACAGAGGAGTCTATTACTCATTTCTTGCTCTGTGTCATGGAGATAAAACTGCAACTTCTTTGAAGATTCATTTGTGCCTAACAAGTCTGGCATGCAATGATAGGCCTGACCCTGAACCCTAAAAGTGTATATACCTTTATTTCGCCGAGATAAATCTTTATCATATGTTCCACCGAGGGAAGTAAATTCCAAATGATTGTTATAAGTCCTAATGTATGACCTAAAGTTCTTAGACTCTTTAGGGCCAGAAGTCACTAAATCTACCAACACACTCGGCAAAGGAGTACTAACCAAAACAATGTCACCAGAATCGCAACAAGAATTGGAAGATTCAAGAGCAAACTTAACAGCTCCATATGAACCACAGCTATCAACGTATGGCAAGATGTCAGAAGAAGATGGAATGGTTGCAAGGGAATTATGAGCAGAAGGTATACTCTCTAGGGCCTTTTTTATATGTTTTTCTGATTGGAAGAATTAGCTATAGGAGGTACCACATGTGCAGAAGAAACAATATCAAGGCAGGTAGGGTCATGGATGGAAAAGGCAGAGGGCAACTATGAAAAATGATGTACAACTGGAGCCGCAGATAAGGGCATTGAAGGTATACAATTTGACTCATTGTTAGGAATAACCATATCATCATGAGTAAGATTCAGTGGCTTTTTTGATAACAAAGAACCTAAGACAATAGTACATGATTCAGGAATTGTATGAGTAACCAAACCATGAAGGGGATCTACAGACTTCTTACTACCCGTTTTCACTTTAACTTTTTTATTCACCTGTACATGAATGCTTTTCTTACACTCTTTGCTGACCGTAAGGACAGTGCAAAGAATACCATGCTGGAAGTCAGTTGTAACATGAGGAACATGATTCTTGGCCAAAGCATTTTTATTTCTGAGTTTTTTCAAACGCCACCTTTTAATAGCTAAATGCATGTATTGACGACAACTGACAACCGTACTAACAACAAGCTGGGGTACTATAGTTGTTGATGTATCTACTTGAGAAGCAGAAATTTTAGGACAAACGATCCATGGCCTAGGGGAAACCATCATGCTTTGCGAACATACAGTAGTATATTTACTTTAGACCTACATTAAGAGAAACTCCAACGTGGACAGGTCATGTAAGTTTTCAACAGGAAGCTAAGAATATGTAGGGTACAATTTAAACAGACAATCATTTTGACAAGCTAGCTAAGGTTATTTGATTATAGTACATAGAACACAACCCAAAATCAGGTATATACATTAAATCCTGCCCAAGCGGTACTAAATACGAGGTACGATGTACACTTTAAAACATTAGATGATGAATTGATTATAACAAATCCTAAAGAGGTATATATAAGAATTTACAGGGTTCAACCCCAAAATCATACATTTTAAGCATAAAACCAAAGCCAGCAAACTAAAAGATACAAAAGACGAGAAATCACAAAATATATAGCCAATATGAAACCAAAACTGCCTGGAAATTTCTTTCTGAAACAATAGACCATTACAGACAATCAAAACCACGCATGCATCAACGAGGTAAAGAAGTGATTAATGAAAACAAGAAACATGAAAGCCCTCAGCTTAAAAAATAATGAATACCATAAAGACACACATGTTGCAGTTTTTTTTGGCATGATAAACAGAATGCAAAGACACGAGCAGAAAACCCTGAACAACACATATGAAAATCACAAAGAAGATGAATCGGATTTCACCTTGAAATCCCCCAATTATAACGAATATAAATATAAAAAGAAAGAAATATTTACCTTGCAAATAAACAGCATGAATGCCAGTAGTACTCATAATCTTGCTATTATACTGAAGGGAGAGAAGGCGGATACATGGAACGAAGCCTTAGTTAAGGCAGCAATGATTTTCTTTGTCCCCAAATCGTACATAATCGAAGTGTGTATTCAAAAAATCATTTTAAAAACAAAGGTGACTGAATGTTGACAAATCGGACTTTTTATCGCCGGCAACAAGACAGAAGGAGGAGGAGCGGTAGACAACAGACGGTGGGCTACGGTGGAGAAGAGAAAGAGGTAGGTTTAGTGGGTGAGTACATTAAATGTGATGTATTGATACTTTGAATTATTTACATAAAGCACATTGGGAAAATAATTAGTAGCCAAATTTTATATCATAGGCATTGACAAAATGGTAAATATCCGACCTCCTAAGTCCTACCCACACCCCTTCTAATCAACCCCAGTTGTCCAACAAATATCCTAGTTATTTTAGCAAAAAAGAAAAAGAAAACATGAATGAAGATGGTATATTAGTTAAATTGTATAGCTTAATTATAAAGTAGAAAAATGAATGATTACATAGTTAAAAAATATCATTTTAAACCTGGTGAACGGATGAATCATCGTTAAAAGAATAATATGAAAAGAAGGGGAAACAAGCGAATATAACGAAAAAATTCTAAAAAAAACAATGACTAAAGAAAAAAGCCGACACACACACAATATATAGAAGTAAAAAAACTAAGATGAAAAAGAATAATAAATATGTAACACGCAAAAAACCCGATGAATCCCAAAAATACCAACATACACACATAATATAAAATATAAAAGAAAAGAAGAAAAAACACACACACACACAAACAAGCTCTACTACATTGAAGTGTCACGTAGCCGTATCATACAAGATATAGGAAAGAAGATAACTAAAAAAATATGATTCATTAACATAAAAAGCGAAGACGAAAAAGAATAATAAATATGTAGTAAAATTTGTTAAACCCGGTGTACGGATAAAAAAACAATAAGACGAAAAAGAATAATAAATATGTAGTAAAATTTGTTAAACCCAGTGAACGGATAAAAGAAACAATTATAAGATCAATACAAAACAATAATCCCGCACGACCCCAACGAGAACGAAATAAAAAAAAGAATTGAAAAAAAAACAGATGACCAAAGGAAAATGCCGAGACAAACACACAATATATAAAAGTAAAAAAATGAAGACGAAAAAGAATAAAATGATTCATTAACTAAAAAAAACGAAGACGAGAATGAGACTGAAAAAAGGAAAAAAAAAAATCGAAAAAAAAAACCATTGTCCAAAGAAAAAATCCGACACACACACATAGAAGTAAAAAAACGAAAAAACCCGGCATAGACACACAATATAAAATATATATATACGCAAAAAAGGAAAAGAACACACACACACACAAACAAACTCTAGTACATTGAAATATCACGTGGCCGTATTGTAGAGGAGATATAGGAAAGAAGAAAGAAAAAACAAAAGCAAAACTAAAACCCAAAAAAAAACAATACACGTGGCCTCTCCCTCTTCTTCCCCCCTTGTCTTTGTATTAGATAGTAGGATATACAAGGAAGGTCGGCCAACTTTATCCTAAGTGTGACTAAAAAAGACGGCTAGACAAGAGGGCCTGCACGTGATATTACAATGCCCCCCAAAGGATATCATGTGATGAGATAATCTGGGATGATTATCTATTGTGGTACCATTTAATAAATACACGACATATTAAACGTGGCTTTATGATGTAGAAACATCTGTCGATTACTTCGTGTATTTATGCTGATGCTTATCCACTTTGTCATGCTTGCGCGAGAGACTTAGTTATTAAGTAAACTAGCTGCGGGCTAGTATTTTACACGGAGGAGATAGATATTATATCTAATTGATATCCACATATCACGGGTATATTTACAAAACTCCACCTTGGATATCCATTACACAAAGAATCTGCCTCGTTAAAACCTTCATTATGAAAAAACCCCGTGGGAAAAAATCATAATGAAGGAAAAAGAGTACAACCTTCATTTGTGTTTTACTCCCCTTGATTTGAACACCTCTTCAAATCTTTAAGTCGGCGCATTACGGTCTTCTTCAATAATCTCTCGGATATGGTGGTAGGCATCGCTTTAATGAACAAATCTGCTGGATTGTCTCAGGATCTGATTTGTTGAACATCAATATCACCTTTCTTCTTCAGATTTGGTGAAATATGTTGTATCTGATTGCCATTTACATGGTCACCTTTTAACTGAGCTATACATGCTGCATTATCTTCATATAATCAAGTTGGCTTCTCTTTCTCGATAAATAAACCACAAGTTTCTCTGATTTAATGTGCCAATAATCTGAACAAAACATATTCTCGACTTGTTTCATGAATAGCTATCATTTTGTCATGATTTGAGGATGTGGCGGCCAAAGCTTGCTAAGTCCAGTGCCATAAAATCAATGTACCACCACTAGTGAATGAACAACCAATTCGAGGCCTTGCTTTTAGGGGAGCCGGATAAATATCCATCATCCGTGTAACCAACAAGTCATCAACTTGCTTCTTGTTTGATCTGATTTTCATAACGTATATAGCATGTACCAAAAACCTTGCTTGGAAAACCCCAGTGGGAAAAAATCCATTCAAGGGAAAAAGATTCATGACATATGCGTTCTTGTGCACTGGCTGCCTCGTTAAAAACCATTAACTAAGAAAACCCAGCAGGAAAAACCTATTAAAGGGAAAAAGAGTATAATCATTCGTCTTCAGGGCCAAATGAAATATTTCATGTGCATTTAAAGGAACTTAATAGTATGAGCCAAATATTCATAGTTTATCATCTTTTTGTAACTCTACTAGAGTTTAATTACATATCCATATTTTCTCAGATCAAAACCATTTATTCCGTTTATGGGGTACTTCATATGAAATATATATGGTGTATTTCATAAACTTTGTATGCATCAGGCATTTGATGCTTCCAGCGTCTTATATGCTTCAGGCATGCTTCTAGCATCTTATACGCTTCAGGCACGCTTCAAGCGTCTTATATGCTTCAGGCACGCTTCAAGCGTCTTATATGCTTCAGGAACGCTTCTAGCGTCTTATGTGCTTCAGGCACTATATTCACTTAAGGCGATTTCGATATTTCGAAACATGCTAGCCTCTTTTTACGAACCCCGTTCATAAAACCAAGTGTTGTATTCATTATTGTATCTCAATATTCAAATGATAATAACATTAAATCATTATCTCAAAACTATGAGATTTATATTCTTCGGAACTAATATGTTTCTCACGCTTCACGCGTTGAACATAAGTAACAATATACCACTATGCAATTTCAGATTTTTCAGGAATCATTACATTTTCTTCGGGGGTCATAAAAAGATAACACGAGGGAATGAACCTTAGATTCGTTTTATCCCACCTCATGTATGTATGTCAACCGCATATTATTTGTTCCACACATATTATATATCAACACTTGTTGACAGTTTCTAGCCTCCACCTCGTCAAGGGTTTATGATTTCAGTACTCATCAGGAGTATGTTATTGCTTTGCTGGAGCTTCATAGACTATATTATTTTTCTACTGGAGCATTTGCTAACTCTTATGGAGTTCTCATAAATCATATAGTTATAAACTCTTCTGAGGAATTTTAATTATCGAGCCAATAGGTCTTTAACGCTGTTGGTCCCTTAGAAAGGCTAACACAAGTTTAGAGGGGAGGTGAATAAACTTGTCACCAAAAACTAGATTAATTAACAATTAAGGTTCAGTTTTAACATGTTTGGAGTTGAGCTGACAAAGCTGAGTCTAAGTCAAACTGACTTATACAAAACTGAGTCAACCAGCAGCGGATTTAAGTCATAGCCTTCAACTGGATCTTGTTGATACTATAAGAAAAATCTAAGTATGCAAAACTGAGTTATGGTGAATGTCAGTTTGTGAACTGTGTATGCTTGTAACAATCAGTTTCAGTATGCTAAATAAACAATAATAAATGTTTGAGTCTACCCGCTTGAGTCATTGGTCCTTAGAGGGTTGTATTGCCTCTTCACCAGCTACCACCACAAACACAGTCTACCCGACTGCAAACAATTGTCCTTAGCAACTCCTTGACTGGATTGCTTCACAGTCTAAACCTTTGATTAAGAATCAAAGTTGGGCTGAGAATCTATAAATTGATTTTTGATTGTGGTTCTTCAAAGTTTCGAAATTTGGATATAATCGATATAGCTTGAACACTTGAAGAAATCTAGATATGATCTTGTTGAGCGCAGATAATGATAGCAATTCGAATGAACTATACTTGTGCACAAAAATGCTTGTAATCTTGTTAATTCGGTGTTTGATCCTTGGTGCAAAGTCCTCTATTTATAGTGTGAGGTTCAACGTTCATATTGCTTGAATTTGAATTGCTTCAACGTCTTTATTTTCTGATGTCAGGTGTCAGTGACCGTTCTGACATGTCAGGTGTCAGTGACCGTTCTGACATGTCAATTCTTCATCCAATAAAAATCCTTGATTTACAACGTTCGAATTTACTTTCGGTTGCTTGGATGGCTGACTATAAAACTGAGTATACTAATCAGTTTTATACTGAGTATGTCAGTTTTCAGTTTGTTAACTGACTTAGAGCATTAACTGAATTTTTACTCATTTTCAAAAGTTCAGTACTCTATTTATCTGATTTTATGTGACTGAATCAGATTACACCAATCCTTAACCAAATCTGTTGGACTTATTTCTGAGTTTTAGTGATGAGTGCCAGACTAACTGTTATAGTGCAAAGGCAAAAAGATGTCTAGATAAAATGTATTTATCTTTGAATAGGTTTGATCAAACAAGCATCAGAATGGTCACCGATTTATATCAATGACCGGTCTATATCTGAGAGGGGTAGATAGGTCGATGGACTAGTCGTGAACTCTCTTCAAGACCAAGGTTGAGGGCTCAAACTCAGTTAATGAAGGCTAAGGGATCAAACTTAGTAATTAAAGTCAAGGATATGGAATCAGAATTTAGGCAAGTCTGTGATGACCTAAACTGATTACATATACCTTTTGTACAAAGTCTAAGTTCCTTAAGTTGGATGCTGATTGGAACTTAGTTATTTACAAAAAGGTGTAATCTAACTTCCCAAATAAAAGTTAGATAAAAGAAGTCAGCTGCATTGTGTTTTAAACACAGCAAATTATAGTTCAATAGACTGATAGGTATTTTAGCAGACTGATGAACCTGCTGATACATATACCTCGATCAATTCAAGATTACATTGGAAGATTACATGGATAAGGACATCAAACAACCTCTGATTTATCAAACAAATCAATGGTTAAGATCAAAAGAACGTTGGGATGATTTAGGATTTTATCCAATGGTTACAAGTCAAAGGATGGACAGACTGTACACTGCCAAATAGGATTCCGACACTGTCAGTCCTATGAATAGTGACAGAAAGCAAGTCAAATGGGACAAAACATGGAACGGTTATATTTGAATTTCAAATACAAGTCACAAGGACTCCTACCTATAAATAGAAGACTTCCAACTCAGAAAATGTAGATGAAAATTAAGAGAAAAATATATATAATCCTGAGCTGCATTTTAAGCACCCTGTTGAACTTACTTAGCTTAAGGCTCCTGATCCAGAGAAAATCTTCAAGTGTATTCTGTATTCAAGCTACATCAAGTTTACACACTTGAAGACTGCAAGTTGTTGATTATATCATCCTAATCAAGTCGCCAGAATCAAATCATTTACTTGATTCATTCTTTATTTTACAAGAATCTACTGAGGACAGTGAAGCACATCTGTGTGAAAGAATGTTGTTTGTGGTGAAGCTGGTGAAGAGGCAATTCTACCCTTCAAGGACCAGTGGAAGACTTTGGAGCAGCAATCCTACCTGTTCCTAGTTTTCAGTTTTTGAAGCCATAGTTATTGGTGAAGGACAAGCAACCTTAGGAATCTTTGTAACAACTACATCAAAGATCTCTAGTGAATTACCTCCAACATCATAGGAGAAGAGTGGACTGACAGGATTACACCACCCGGAACCACTATAAAATCTGCCTACTTACTTACTGCATTTACTTTCTGCATTTAGTTTATCATACACATCAACCTACTGAATCTAGTAACTGAACTCACACACATACACTACTGAGTATCTAATACTTAGTATCATATTTAACAACAAGTAATAAGGCTTTATTTTTGATATAATTCCGCTGCACAAATTCAAGAAACTCAATCACAAGAGAGAACAACGTGTATCAAAGAGGATACCGAGGTGTCGCAGACTCATCGAGGTAATGACGCTGTCGGGTTGCTTGAGTTTGTTAACTCCAAAAGTTTTAAGTGTTAAGTTTATTCACCCCCCCTCTAAACTTAACCAAAGCCTTTTCAAGGGACCAACAATTGGTATCGGAGCAGTGCTTCTGTTCTGAAGAAATCCTACTTGTTGTGCTTGTGAAAAAAACTTTTAAACTTTTTCAAGTTACTGATTTTCAAAGACTTGCATCATGGATAACAACCAGTATGCTAGAACTATGTTGATGTGTTCTCTAGATATATTTGATGAATATAAACGTCGAATGCAGGCTTACCTTGCTGAAACTCATGATGAAATGATGGATGTGCTGACAGATGGACCACTGGAGATTACCAAGTCAGTAACATTGGGTGATGTGACAGAGTACATTCCAAAACCAAAAAGAGAATGGAATGCTGAAGATAGAAAGAGAGCAAACCTCAACAATATTACTATTGATATCATTTATAGAACCTTGGATAGAAATATGTACATTAAGGTTAAAGATTGCAAAACTGCAAAGGAACTTTGGGACAAGATACAGTTGATCTGTGAAGGCACTGATGCAATCAAGAAGAATAAAATCATTGTGGCCAAAAAGAGGTTTCAAAAGTTCAAAATGCTACCAAATGAAACCATTGAGCAAATGGAGTCAAGATTTAATGCTATCCTAGATGAACTTACCCTACTGAGTGTAAGTTATTCAAAAGAAGAAATAAACTCAAAAATCTTGGAAGCATTACCAGACAAAGAAGTTTGAGAGATGAAAGTCACTGCAATAGAAGAAATGAGAAAGCTACATGAAGAGGATACCTTCAAATTATTCTCAGATCTTAAAGCTTATGAATTCAACAAGATATTGGTTCCTACCACTGAAAAAAAGGAACCAAAGACAACTGCATTAGCTGCTAAACATTAAGAAGAGACATCAGGAGCTCAAGATGATCTGCTGGATGAAATGCAAGAGCAGATTGCCCTACTGAGCAAGAAAATCAGGATGATGAAAGGTGGAAAGAGTTCTCCAAGGAATTTCAATAAGAAATTCAGTGAAAAGAAGAAAGAAGAACCAAAGAAAGACAATGATTATCTATGCTTTCATTGCAAGAAACCAGGACACTTCAAACCTGACTGTCCTGAGTTAAAACAAAGTAAGGAACCTGATTATCTCTGCTTCAATTGCAAAAAGCCTAGACATTTCAGACCCGATTGTCCAGACCTATTGAAGACCAAAATCCAACAAAGAAGATATGGCAAGAAGGCTATGGTTGCTGAAGATGAATCAGGTTATGAAGTGGAATCTGAAAAAGGAAATGAATCTGATGACACAACACTGGTTGCTGATATGGAAGACTATGCATTAATGGCTAATATGGATGAAACAGAAGAGGTATACAATACTGTATCAATTAACACTTCTGCTGAAAGTGACTGTGAATCAACTTGGGGTTCAAATCCTAGAAACTCTTACAATGAAGAAGCTTTGGATGCCATCCTCAATCAACTGAGGAAAATACAATCTGGTTATGAGATTGTGAAGGCTGAAAAAGAAGCTCTTCAAGTAGAAGTTGAAAGAATGAATGTTGAATTAAGGGTTCTCAAAGGTAAGGAAAAAGATGTTGGATAGAATCAGTAAAAGCCTGCTGAAAATCCAGTAGCTTCTGAATCTGATGAACCATCTTGTTCCTCTACTGCATACAAATCTGGAAAGCCTTATGGTGATAGAACAGGGCTTGGATTTGGAACTCAACAATCAAAAAAGAGTGGATCCAGTAAGGTTATTGAACCTAGTACCAGAATTGGTCCTAAGTTTGTACCTGCACAAGATCCAACTCCCAGTAAGGTTGCTGAGGCAGTAAAACCTACTGAAAATGCTTCAAGAAAGCAAAATCAGAAGTCAAAGAAGTCAACAACTCCTAGTAAAAAGAATAAATCCAAAAGTAGGATCATTGTGCCTTTCTAAACTCACTGATAGCGCACCATCTACCAAGTCTATCGACCACAAAAAGGAAAGAACCAGAAATATTCCAAGGATAAGAATCCTAAACCCAAAAATGTTAATCATTCTAGGGATACTTATCTCAGAGGGAAAGGTAGATTGTTCCCTACTGATGATGATTGGAATATTCCTGCATCTAATGCTAGAAACAACAAGTATAACCATACTGCTAGGGTAAAACCTAAGCAATGGAATCAGCAAAGGACTCAGCAGAGGGCTTATACAAGACCTCAGCAGGGACCTTAGCAGACTCCATACTATAGGGTTGTTCCTAACAGACAGCAAACTAATGGTCATGCTAATGCTTCTAACAACAAAAATCACTTCAAACAGCATTATAAACCAAAAGGCCAGAAAACATATGTGATTCCTACACAACCACTTGTTAGACCATATGGATGGGTAGAATACATGTATGAACCAAAGTATGACACTTTTAGAAGAAGACCTTATGGAAACATACCAGGGGTCATGCTTACCACTGACCATTATGGACCCAAACAGGTTTGGGTACCTAAAATGTATTGACTTTGTTTTGTAGGGTGTCTGGTAATTTGACATTGGATGTTCCAGACATATGACAAAGAATAAGCACTGTTTGTCAAACTTTGGGGCAAAGGATGGTCCAAGGGTGAATTTTGGCAACAAGAATACACCTGGTTACACAAGAGGATATGGCGCACTTGTGAGGAATGGACTTACAATCAAGAATGTTGCATATGTGGAAGGACTGGACTACAAATTGCTGAGCACTGGACAATTCTGTGACATGGGATACAAGGTCACTTTTGACAAAAACAACTGTACTATCATTAGTGAAAGAGGTGATCAAGTTGTACTGGCTGGTAGAAGACAACAAAACATGTATGTTGTGGATTGGTCTACTGCAGTTCCAGAAACATGTCTGATTGTGCATACCAAATTAGAACTCAATTGGTTATGGCATAAGTGTTGAAATAGTGTCCTAAACCCAATCGGATCGACCGGGTCGGATCATTTCTACTATTTCTTTTATGTTTATACATATATTAAATGGCTTTTCTATTGTCATATATATGTTCTTTTAAAGAACCGATTATGAATTGTTATATGATAACGTCCTTAGTATTAGACTGTGATAGAGAAACCATGATAGGCAATTATGGTTGATGAGATCTCTAATCACTTTAATAAGTTTGATACTTAAATGTCTCTAGGCTGATGTACTATTAAACGGGGCATTGATAGTATGAAACAAAGCAGCTAGCACGTATTAGATGTCTTCTGTCTTTTAGGGCGAGGATAGATCTCGCTCATCAAAGTGTAGAGACACTTGGACCGTACGTTGACGTGTATTAGAGAATGCGTACGTTAGACTGACCCACTTACACGGATAAGTGTCACACTATGTGGCGGTTGTGTAATTATCCTTTGGACCGAGTCTTCATGGCATCACGGTGTGGATTGTCATGCTTTGACACTATTGAGGTTTCCCCAGCCACGGGCGATCATGCGGTAGTGATTGGGTATGATATTGAAGCATCGCGGAGTATACATGATTGGTCGCCTAGAATCGCGATCCTATGATTGGGATCGAATATCCGAAAGGGCCTTTCTTATAAGGAATGTCTTACTCTCGTGAATCTTTGCAAAGTGGGAGTAAACGAGTTACTTCTGAGAGCTAGATATCCAGATTATAAGCTACGGTCGTTAATGTTTGACACTCGACGACGCACCGTATGGATATTATTACAAATGATAGGATTGTAAGTTACACGGTAAATCAAGCTTCACATGAAAGATAGTAGTCATTGCATTTGACTCTTCCGATGATTGGGGTCACGGTGTGTTGCTGACGCTATCCCGTGATCGTTAGGGCATGAAGGGCATTTTCGTAATTTGCACTTTGTGTCTACGGCCAACATATTCGGAAGCCTATCGGGTCACACACATAAGAACATCTAGCCGGATTAAAATGTGGTTATAGATGATAATCAAATAAGGAAAGTTTATCTCGAGACTATAAATGTTATAGTGGTAAATTAATATGGTGGTATTTATTTATTATGAATAAATATAATACAAGATATTAATTATGATGATTAATTAAATATGAATATTGATACATATGAATTTCGAAATTATGTATATATGTGATATACATGGATTTTGCAAATTAATTAATCATAGTATTATATTATTAATTAAAGAATATTCCGGAAGCTAATTTATGGCTAAAGGTGGCGCCAATATTAGTGTATAAAGATACACTTGGATTGTGCAATTTAATTAATGGTATTACCAAATATTAATATTAGATATTAATAAATATTAGATATTAATATATATATATATATATATATATATATATATATATATATATATATATATATATATATATATATATATATATATATATATAACTTATGAATCCATGCGTTGCTTGTACATATTGATGTACATGTACACATTTGGATAGTTATATATAATATATAGATTTATATTTGTAATAATATATATGTGATATATATACATGTGTAAATTGATTTATGGTAATAAGATAAATATAGTCAATATAAGATATTGACAAAATCTTGAAATATTCAATATAAGATATTGACAATATCCTAGATTTATTTAATATGAGATATTGTAATAAATGAGATAAATCAATCATTTATATTTTCCTTATTTTATTGGGAAAAAAGTTTTATTCTCCTCCACACTACATAGGGGCGCCCCAACCACTATAAATAAGAGGTGGGTGTCAAGCTCTTTTGTACATCACAATTACAAGAGCTCATAGTTCTTGTGTAAAATAGAGGGCATTTTTTAAAGAGTTGGAGAGAGGGGAAAAAGGCCGGTCTAGCAACCGGAGTTTTCCAATAGCAATCCATGATGGGATTCCGGCGGGGTGTTCGTGTGGACTAGCGGTAGAGGCCGAACACTTGGGCGGCTCTATGCAGAACTACTCTCCTTAGACGGTCAAAGCGTCGATCTTTTAGATCAACCAAGGTAACCACCGTCTACTAACTTGTTTGTTTATTGCTTAAACGAAGTCGATCTTGGGTCGATAGGAAATAAATTTTTGAATTCCGCTACGTTCCCGCGTAGATTTCCTAACAGTGGTATCAGAGAGAGCTTCGAGCTTAAGCAATAAGCATGTTATTGTGCGTAGTTAATTTTATCGTTTAAATCACATGATTAAAAGATGAAAGATTTTTGATTCGCAAAAGTGATACATGAAAAGAAAGAAAAAAATGAGATCGGGTGGTGCTCGGTGATCAAGCGGCGGCGGTCAAGGCGGCGGCGGCGGGCAGGCGAGGCTGGCTTTGCCGGCAGTCGATTGACCGGTCAATGCTGGCGGATCTCCATATTTTGTTTTTGTGTATTTTGTTATTCAATATGGTTCATAGTTGTGATTAAAATTTCGCTTTGTTTAGTTGTGTCATGTGGCTAACCAATGGTTCAAATAGTTTGGGCCATTGGGATGCCACATGGCATTAAAATAATAATAGTCTTTCCAAACTTTGTTTGGAATAGGCCTAGGCCCTTTCCAAATATTTGATTTGGGAAAAGGCCTAGGCCACTTCCAAAATTTTGATTTTGGAAAGTGGCCAGGCCTAAACCAAAATTATTTGGCATTTCCAAATATTTGATTTGGAATAGGCCTAGGCCCTTTCCAAATATTTGATTTGTAAAGCGCTTGGCTTGTGCCACTTCCAAAATTTTGATTTTGGAAAGGGGCCAGGCCTAAGCCAAATTTGGTTTATGAAACCAAAGCATCCCTTTTGATTACGAATCAAAAGGAAAGAAACAAAAGAGAAATAATTTTAATTTTGATTTATTTTGGAATAGTTATAATTAATTAAAATTAAAATTAAAATCGGTTTAAAATTAATCGTTAATTTTATTTCGATTAAAATCATTTAATTAATTAAATGTTAATTAGTTAACTGATTGGATAAAATTATTTAATAGATTAAATGTTAATTGATTAATTAAGGCGCAAGTAGTTAAATTTTAATTTTATCTTTTTCATAAGATGTTATTGTATGGATTAGATATAGTAGATATAATATGATTATATTGACCCCGATTGATCATGGTCTCGACCGATAGGATATATGTGAATGATTTAATTTTTATGTTGGTTTAAAAATTGTCCTAGGCCGTTATGAAGAACGTGACCTAGTTTATTTTCTGCATTTTATCCCATTCCCGTTAGCCCCCCGCGTGTGCGGCGGGTGTATTTATTTTATTAGATAGAATTAAATGTAACAAGAATGGAGCAGAAGATGAAGACCAAAGAAAGACGAAAAATAACGATTCCATTGGAGAATGGAGCATTGAAGATCCTATAGGCGATTGCAGCTACCCTTAGATTGTGACCCGCGGTTTCGTCAGTTTGTATTCGAAACCGCACCTCGGAAAAGTCCATGATCATACCGGTTACTTTATGCATTTATTTATTTTGTACTTGTATTTATTTTATATGATATGATAGATGCATGACTAGACGCGATCTAGATAAATGTGTAGGATGTATGTCTATAGAGATAGATATATTTGATCAGACCGTAATTAAAATTAATTAAGTGAATTAATTTACGTAATTACTCCCACAACAAAAATCGAGTTATAAAATGTCTCCCAATATTATAGTGACGGTGAAGAGACCTTGTTCGGATCCAACTGATCGGCCCACGTCGGGAGTTGACCTACCACGGGTATATCGTCATTATCGAGATATGATCGTTATGAGATCTCATGAATACTTGGGTTACGACTCGACTAAGAATCTCGCGGTGATTGGCCCACGCCGGACCGTCCTCGATTTTAGAGACATAAGGTTGACTATCACATAGGCGATGTGAATCATCAAAGAGTTGACTAGTCAAACCACTGGAAGTCGCGTTAGACGCGATTGGTAAGAAGTACCTACCCGTCAAAATTGATCCGGTCGATCGGCCCACGTCGGGGATCGAGTCAACTAGATAGGATTCCAGCCACTAAAGGATTTTGAAAAATCCTTGAAAGTCAATTGGGAGTAGTTGACTAGTGGGAGCAAAATCATAATCCCAAAGACCATATTTGATTTTGCGTGTATAGACAACAACACTCTTTTATCTTCATTTTTTATGTTGTAGTTTTTTAGCAAACTTTTATATTTATGTTTTCCTCGATTATTAAAACCAAATTATGACTGTTTGAGAAACGTTCTCAAGAATGGTTAAGTAAATTTTAATCCTTTTAAAATAAAGCAATAACACGAGCAATCCCGTTATAGTAGCTAAAGTCAAGGAGATTACATATTTGATGGAGTCCTCCAAGACTTTAATTATTAAAGAAAAACGGTAGCTCATTGGATACGATCCAATATGATCATTCGGTCATATGATGACGTTGGATAAGAATGACCACATCTAATTTTGGAAAGGTTGTTTTCAAAATTGTAAGATTTAAGTATCGACTTAATTCTATCATTGCTTAAAGGTTAATTAAATAGTCAATGTTTTGAATACGATTCAAAAGGTTAAATAAACTATTTAATAAGCTTTAGATTTTCTTTATGAAAGGAAATTGAAAACATAGCTCTTGTGATCTTTCTTATGAAGACTACAATAAGAATCATTTCTCAAGTGCTTAAAGGATTAAAAGGGAAAGTTAGGGCATGTGCTTAAATATAGAACTTATTGAAGTTTCTATTCTAGACAAGTGAGTTGAGATAAATCTGTCTAAGTTCAAACTCAACTCTAAGATATATGATATCTTACGAGTGTGATTAAATTAGAAAGGTTAATACAGATATGGAAGGTGAAGCAAACGTTGTAACACTTACCACATTCTGGATCTAGTAAACTGATAAGGGAACTAAATAAATGTTATTATGTTCCGGTTCTTATGAAGAACATACTTTCGGTTATTTGTTAGGATTTATTAGACATATTCAATTGTAAAGATTAAATGTTATTCTGATAAAGTTGAAAGGTCACTGAATCTAACATACTAGATTGATGTCACTATATGGTTGATATATGTGATGAGATCTCAACTAAATTTTTGTATGGCTATTATCCTTGATATTTGTAGTTGTTCTAGATGTCGACTCTCTGGAAGAGAAGCGTGTAATTAAACGTCATTCTGATGATGTTGAACCATATGATTATGAATCATGTGGGTTATACGTATCTTATCCAAAGAGGACTAAAATACACTTTTATGAAAAGGTTATAAATTCTAGAAAAATTGTCTGAAGCCTAAACATACCGATGTTTGTTGGCTTGTGACAATTAATGCCACAAATAATTACTTATTAGTCTCTACGACTATTTTTAGAAATAGTCAAGTGTACTCAGAGAAGTGCATAATTCGGAAAGCCCGAAAAGTTCGAGGTAGTACGAATATGAGATTGATGAGCTACTTAGGAATTAATCTTCAATTGGATTGAAGTAATTAATACCTGAAGGGTGTTTCAGAAGTCGTCTGAAAAGGAATAAAATTCTTCCCTTGAAGGATACCATCTTTGGGATACGCAATTAGATTGTGTTCCCAAAATGGAAACAACACTTTATATGATAAAGGTGTGACGAAAGCCATGCAAAGTATCCCTTACCCGTTTCGGGATAGTGCCCTTATACTTAACCGAGTTCCGAAGAATAAAGGTTGAATAAATTCTATATTAGAAATGGAAGGCGATAATGTCAAATTTATCTTAACCGATGATTTGAAGTTATCGTAGGCAAAGTCAAAAAGGGCTTGGAGCCTAGTACGACATATGCAACTTTGTGCAATGTCTTAGCTAGCACGCTGGATATTATTTACTTGTTCGCGGAGCAAAATGTTTGTCTCCAAACATGCTGTCTTCTAAAGGAAGTGTTTCTTCCAAAAGAAACAGTGGGAGTGAATCAGATCTCAAAAGAGTTTGAGAACCACAAAGATATATTCAACCATAGGAACGTGAGCAGACGCCACATAGCGATGAGGTGTAAAACACTGCTCAGTGCACACAAAAGTTCTGTAAGTCTATGGATAACCTCAAGCCTGAAAAGGCTGCCGGTATGTTCATCTTGAAGAATGAATATCTCACGACTTATGAAGGAATGTTTAAAAGGCAAGATTGAGAGATATGGCCAGGAGCCATAATATCTGAATTAGATTCTACCAGTGACAACCAGGTTGTGAACCTAGTATGTCTTACCTAGAGGGAATGTCCCCATAAGGCTGAGCCCAGTTCTATTCAGATAATACTTGTTATAACTTCGTATCATGTATATATGATAGTGTTGAAGACGTTGGGCAAACAGCTCAATGTTCATAGACGATAACATGATATGTGAGCCCACGGATCCATTTATGGACTCAAACAAGTTTCTCTAGACGATTTCCTTGTTTGACAATCAAAGGAGTTTGACTTAGTCAAAAGAAGGATATGCCCATGTGCAAGATGGATAGTGGGAGTGTGTTACGATTTTTGAGTAAGGTATTAGATATCTCTCTCGAGAATTATCACCCCATGTCACAGTCATTTAATGTTTGGTAGTTCAAGTTCTTTACGAAAGCACTTGGATTAACAGTTCTTATTTTAGAAATAAGAATCTATAGCGATAGATTTAACTGCTGTTAGATTATAGTTTACCTATATAGATGTGATGCTAAAAGGAGTTTAGCATAGATCGCGACAGGGATACTGCTGGCCAGTGTTCTCAAGATCTATCTATGTTAGGACGTTAGTCCTAAAGATAAGGTGAAAGATGATGCTTATGGAAGGTTTCCTTCGCTACTGCGATAGGAACCATCTTATAGGTAATGCCGGACTTTCGTATTCCATGAATAGTCATGAGCAAGTATGAAAGTAAATCTTGTGAATGTCGAGAATATCCTTAAACAAGTTAAGGGAGACTTCCTAGTTTATCAAAGCTTGGAATTAGATAAATATAGTTATACAGACATATATCCTGAGTCTTATGAAGGCGAGTGGGAGCTACAGTCTGGGTTTGCAATCACTTTGATCAAGTGATACAGTGAGCTGGAAATGTTCTAGAATATGGGTCATTGTAAATTCTACAACTAGGCCAAAACACAGTAGTGCCTTTGTAACATCCCGAATTTTTTACTTTCTAATTAATCGGTAAAGGATTCGGTCATTTTGGGAGATTATTTGATTATTAATGGAAGAGTTAATTAATAATTAAATAAAGGATTTTTTTTTATAATGATTTAATTCCCCATAATTAAAAGAAAAGGGAAGATTTCTCCAAATCCCTTATTTTGGCAATTAAAAGGATTTTTAATCCTTTTCCTTCCTTTCCCCAAGAACAACGTGAAACCCCAAATCAAACCCCCCTTGCCGCCGATTCTTGTGAAGAGAAGGAGAGAAATCTCTCCTTCGTGTTAAGGATTGTTGCCGTCGTCGTTGTCGTCGGTAAGGGTCGTCTTCTTGTTTCCTACAATTCGAGCATGACGATCGGCCGGCCTAATGCCATGGCCGATCCATACATGCGTGTGGGGGAGGGGGGATGATGTCGTTTCGGTTTGCCTTTTTATTCATTGGAATTGTGTTGTAATTTTAGTATCTTTCCTTCTATCTATAGATATAGATTCGAGCTTCGTTGAGGAACGTTTCTAACTTAGCAAGGGCTCTCAAAAACGCAGCAATTCCGGTAAGGATATTTCTAAGTTACGTTTTCGTTTGGTTCGAAAGATGGGACTTTTAGTAATGTATAGGGTGGTGTAAGTTTTTTGGGTTGTGTAGCATTGTTGATCTGGATTTTAAGTACAAGTTGGGGCTGTTTGCTGTGTTTTTAGAATGTATAGGCCTTTGTGGTTGTGCTTGGAAGCAGAAAACAAATTGCTGTAAATATTTTGTCAAAAGCGTTTACGTGGTTGGTCATGCTTCGGAGTATTAAATGTCCGTAAAATGTGTTTGGGTTTGGGTTACAAGTTATAAATGTTATGGTGCTGCTATATGAGGCTTTCTGTGATAAATTGCTGCTATTTGCTGATTTTTTTTTATGAAGAGTCGAAGGGAAAACCATGTCGAAATCGCTAGGGTTCTTGTTGAAACCCAGGGTGGACGAGCGTCCTAACTTTGTGGACGGGCGTCTGCTTTGGGGCACATCTCAGACGGGCGTCTGGGGTACCTGGACGAACGTCTGAGGTGCTAAAATCAATTCAGGATGTAACAGTTTTATCTGGACGGGCGTCCGAATTGTTAAATTTGATTCGGGATGTAACAGTTTTTGGTGGACGAGCGTCTGAGTTTTTGGACGGGCGTCCAGTAGAGTTTTGGACTGGCGTCCAGCCTTCCAAATGGGTGTCCAGTTTGTTTTGTCTTCCTTTCCTTGTTAGTCGTTGTCCAACCTTATGAACAAGTTTTGGAAGTCATGTTTGAGGAGCAGGAATACTGACATCACTGTGGGATTTGGATTTTTAGGCATTGAAGTTTGTAGACCCATAGTGGTTGGGCCGGATAGGGTAGCACCCAAAGCCGGGAACCCGGGAAGGTTTCTTTATGACTTCAATGACCTTAACGTATTTGGGGAGTTGCAGACATTGGTATGGTCGGGCCGGATAGGGTAACACCCGAGGCCGGGAACCCGGGAAGGTTTCCTTGCACCCCAGTACGTGATGGCCCATTTAGTTATTGGTACCATTGGATGACCTTTAGGATCCTCCTCTTTAGGGTTTACCCTTTTGAGGGCATTCGGGACCTTTAGGTATAGATGGAGTGTGGTGTTCTGTATCTTCTATGTATGGGTTGAATCATTTATAGTTTGGTTGTATCCTTTTTGTATTGGTGGCATTTTTCATGATGTTGGTCTTGACGTATGGTTTGAGAGTCTTAATTCAACTTGTTAGTTAACTTTCGTTTTTCATATACTAGATTTATCCTTACTCGACTTTTAGTTGACGTTTACTTCAGTTGATTCTCGCATGATCCATTTATGGGAGCGTGATTCTTAGCAGTATTCGGTTTGGGTGATAGCTTGTTACCTGGGAGGTTGCGGGATTTGAGAGCCACATAGCCACAGTCACACGCTTGCATTTTATTTGGATTTTTTTTAAACCTTGAAATTTTGGATCTTCCGCACGTTTTCATATTTCTTTTAAGAGATTGTAATTACTTTAACCTCTTTAATAATGAATGGTGGATGTTTATGTTCCTTATGTTGTGGGATGTTGGATATTAATGCCGCGACTGTGTATCGTGAAGTGACATTACGGTGACCAACACCGGCGGTCGTCTTCTTGTTTTCTACAATTCGAGCATGACGATCGGCCGGCCTAAGGCCATGGCCGATCCATACATGTGTGTGGGGGGAGGGGGATGATGTCGTTTCGGTTTGCCTTTTTATTCATTGGAATTGTGTTGTAATTTTAGTATCTTTCCTTCTATCTATAGATATAGATTCGAGCTTCGTTGAGGAACGTTTCTAACTTAGCAAGGGCTCTCAAAAACGCAGCAATTCCGGTAAGGATATTTCTAAGTTACGTTTTCGTTTGGTTCGAAAGATGGGACTTTTAGTAATGTATAGGGTGGTGTAAGTTGTTTGGGTTGTGTAGCATTGTTGATCAGGATTTTAAGTACAAGTTGGGGCTGTTTGTCGTGTGTTTTTAGAATGTTTAGGCCATTGTGGTTGTGCTTGGAAGCGGTAACAAATTGTCAGTAAATCTTTTGTCAAAAGCGTTTACGTGGTTGGTCATGCTTTTGAGTATTAAATGTCCGTAAAATGTGTTTGGGTTTGGGTTACAAGTTATAAATGTTATGACTGTTCAAGAGTACTACGAGAAGTTTGTTGACTTGGCGGTTTATGCACCTGAGCTAGTGCCGACCGAAGAGGCCAAGATGGTGAAGTTTGAACAATACTTAGATTTGGCGATCCGGGATCGTATGGGGGCTAGTAGGGGCTTCACAAGCCTAAAAGAGATGTGTGAAGTAGCATGCAACAATGAGAGGATTCGGAGAGAGGTTAAAGCGGCACATGCTACTAACAAGAGGAAGAGTGTCTCTGAAGACAATCAGGGGCAGCAAAAGCGGAGCAATTCTGGGAACTCACCAGTACGACCATCCTTTTCGGGAAATTCCCACCTTACCAGGGGCAGTGGTGGTCAGTCAGCGAGAGGTAACTCTCAGGGGTTTAGTCGGCCACGAAGTTATCATTGCAAGCGGTGCCAGAGAAATCATCCGGGTACCGATTGTTCAGGTGCACAAGTTCAGTGTCACAATTGCGGGAAGTTTGGACATAGACGGTTTGAGTGTTTTGCGGCTCCAACACCTGCCGGGTCGGCATCGGTTACGGGAAGCAACATGGGTGGAGCTCCAAGGGGTAACACGGGAAACATGAGTAGGGGTAACCAGCAGCAGAGTAGTACCCCTGCACAGAGCCGACAGGGGGGTACACCTACGGCCACTGGTGGAAACAGGAACCGACCATCAGGGTCGGCCAGCACAGTCCAGGGAGCTGGAGTAAATCAGACTGGGAAATTATTCGCACTGGGCAGAGAGGAGGCCGATCAGAGCAACCACGTAGTGACGGGTAATTTTCTGGTTAACTCATTTTTATCCTACGTACTTTTTGATTCGGGTGCATCATGTTCCTTTATAGCGGGTTCGCATGTTTTGAGGTTGGGTCTAGCTACATTCGAGGTGATTAACAGTGAGTTTATGCAACCGTGGAGAGAGTTAGTGTCATGCTCTAAGTTGTATAGAGACGTACCGTTAGTGATTATGGGAGTCAACTTGTCGGTTGACTTGATCGAGTTCCCCCTCGAGAACTTCGACGTTATTTTGGGTATGGATTGGTAGAACCGGCATAAAGCCAAAATTGACTGTGAGCAGAAGAAGGTGACTTTGAGAGGCCCTAAAGGGGTGCGAGTATCTTACAAGGGATTTGTGGATAAACCTAACGTGAAGATCATTTCGGTGGTGACGTTGAGATCTCTCGTCAAGAAAGGGTACCCGTTGTTTATGTGTCACGTACATGATGTAAGCACAGGGGATCCTAAACTAACGGACATTGATGTAGTCCGTGATTTTGAGGATGTATTCCTGGATGAGATACCAGACATGCCACCTCAGAGGGAGATAGATTTTGCAGTGATGTTGATGCCCGGACCAGACCAATATCGAAAGCAACTTATCGTATGGCACCTAAAGAATTAGCGGAACTGAAGGTACAATTGGAAGAACTGCTCGATAAGAGGTACATCCGACCGAGTGTGTCACCGTGGGGAGCACCGGTGTTGTTTGTGAAGAAGAAGGATGGTAGTATGCGGCTGTGTATTGATTACCGGGAGCTGAACAACGTCACAGTGAAGAACAAGTATCCGTTACCGAGGATCGATGACTTGTTCGATCAACTACGGGGGGCAGGTATTTTCTCGAAGATTGATTTGCGATCAGGGTATCACCAGCTCAGGGTAGCAGATGCGGATATCCCAAAGACCGCATTTCGTACCAGGTACGCACATTATGAATTCACGGTCATGCCTTTCGGATTAACCAACGCACCAGCAGTTTTCATGGATTTGATGAACCGGGTATTCAGACCCTACTTAGACCAGTTTGTAGTAGTCTTTATTGATGACATCCTGGTCTACTCTAAGACTAAGGAAGAACATGACAAACACCGAGAGGCTCGTCTTCGCAGATTTTACGGAAAAACAAGCGTATGCTGAAACTGCCTAAATGTGAATTCGTTGAACGAGTGGCATTCTTGGGGCATGTTGTCTCGAAAGACGGTGTATCCGTTGACCCGAGCAAGATAGAGGCAGTGGCGAGATGGCCAACACCTAAGAATGTTGCAGAAATTCGAAGCTTCTTGCCGGCTGGATATTACCGAAGATTTGTAAAAGACTTTTCCAAGATTGTGAGGCCGATGACTGCAATGATGCTGAAAGAGAACCGGTTTAAGTGGGATGACAATTGCAAGAGGGCATTCCAACTACTTAAGGAACGGTTGACTACAGCTCCGGTGCTAGCATTACCAGATGGGAATGAGGACATCGAGGTTTATACCGATGCATCAAAGAATGGGTCAAGTTGTGTGTCAAGCAACGGAGGCGAGTGATCGCGTATGCATCAAGGCAGCTTAAACCGTATGAGAGAAACTACCCGACGCACGACTTAGAGTTGGCAGCTGTGGTCTTCACATTGAAGATATGGCGACACTACCTCTATGGGATAACATTCAAGGTATTCTCAGATCACAAGAGTCTGAAGTACATATTTACACAGAAGGAGCTCAATATGCGTCAGAGGCGTTGGTTGGAGTAAATTAAAGATTATGACATGAAAATCCAATACCACGAAGGGAAGGCCAATGTAGTGGCGGATGCTTTGAGTCAGAAATCGATTCATTCCTTATGCGAGGAAGTAGCTCGGATCAGATTGCGAGAAGAGTTAGACCGTATGGATATTTGTGTCATCCAGAAAGGCGGAGATAAAAGTGACTTTGTCTTGCAACCCGAATTATACGCTGAGATCCAGGTGAGACAAGTGGGTGACAAGGTAATCGAGGCAAAGAAGGCCAAGATTGGTACAGATGGTGCAGCTGATTTTACGTTACATGAGGATGGTAGTATCCGGTTTAAGGGTCGGTGGTGTGTACCAGCCGACGAAGAACTCAAGAGGCGGATCTTGAGTGAAGCTCATACTACGCCTTATTCTGTTCATCCGGGAGGAGACAAACTGTATAAAGATCTCATGAAAACCTTTTGGTGGCCCAATATGAAACGCGGCGCAGCGTAATTTGTGTCAAAGTGCTTGACTTGTCGGAAGGTCAAGATTGAACATCGACGCCACGGGTATGCCGCAGCATACTGGATGCCCGCTTTGGAAGTGGGATTCTATCTCCATGGATTACGTATGCGGACTACCGAGGAGTCCTAAAGGGAATAATATGATTTGGGTCGTTGTGGATAGATCGACAAAACGGCGCATTTCATTCCGATGAAAGACACTTGGAGTAAGACAGAACTGGCTATGGCATACCGAGAAATATTGTGAGACTACATGGTATACCCAGCAAGATTGTGTCGAGATAGAGATGCGAGATTCATATCTCGGTTTTGGCAGAGCTACTGAGATGCCTTGGGGACGGACTCGCGAATGAGTACAGCTTTTCACCATGCTACCGACGGTCAGACGAAGAGGACCATACAAACTTTGGAAGACATGCTGAGGGCATGTGTATTAGAATTCAAAGGCTCTTGGGAGGAAAAGCTCGATCTTATTGAGTTTTCATACACAACAGCTACCATGCCAGTATTAAGATGGAACCTTTTGAGGCACTTTATGGTAGGAAGTGCAAGAGTCCGGTTTGTTGGGACGATTCGTCCGAGGCAGCGATTTTGGGACCGCAGATGATCGAAGATACGATTAAGCAGGTGCAGATAATCCGAGAAAAGATGAAGGCTGCCCAGGATAGGCAGAAGAGTTATGCAGACTTACATCGCCGAGATATTGAGTTCGCCGTGGGCGATAAGGTATTGCTACGAGTATCACCAACCAGAGGAGTGATGCATTTTGGCAAGAAAGGGAAGTTGAGTCCCAAGTACGTGGGGCCATATGAGATCTTGGACCGGATAGGTGAAGTGGCATATCGACTAGCTTTGCCACCGGCGTTGGAAAATGTGCATAATGTGTTTCATGTATCTCAATTGCGCAAGTACGTGAGTGATCCTTCTCACGTGATTGAACCGGAGGTTGTTGAACTAGATCAATCCTTGACTTACGGGGAGGTACCGGTACAGATATTAGATACCAAGGTACGAAAAACAAGGGGACGTGAAGTTCGCATAGTCAAGGTTTTATGGTCTAACCATGCCACCGAGGAGGCGACATGGGAAGCGGAGGATGCTATGCGACAGAAGTACCCGCATTTGTTCCCTTAAGGTATGCCATCTTCAAGCCTTGTACGTAAAACCCTTTTGCTTATCTTCGGGGGCGAAGGGTGTTTTACGGGGGGTGGAATAACGCCCGGTACGAACCCGAACTTCGAGGACGAAGTTTTGTCTTAAGGAGGGGAGGATGTAACATCCCGAAATTTTTGACTTTCTAATTAATCGGTAAAGGATTCGGTCATTTTGGGAGATTATTTGATTATTAATGGAAGAGTTAATTAATAATTAAATAAAGGATTTTTTTATAATAATTTAATTCCCCTTAATTAAAGGAAAAGGGAAGATTTCTCCAAATCCCTTATTTTGGCAATTAAAAGGATTTTTAATCCTTTCCTTCCTTTCCCCAAGAACAACGTGAAACCCCAAATCAAACCCCCCTTGCCGCCGATTCTTGTGAAGAGAAGCGAGAGAAATCTCTCCTTCGTGTTACGGATTGTTGCCGTCGTCGTTGTCGTCGGTAAGGGTCGTCTTCTTGTTTCCTACAATTCGAGCATGACGATCGGCCGGCCTAAGGCCATGGCCGATCCATACATGCGTGTGGGGGGGGGGGATGATGTCGTTTCGGTTTGCCTTTTTATTCATTGGAATTGTGTTGTAATTTTAGTATCTTTCCTTCTATCTATAGATATAGATTCGAGCTTCATTGAGGAACGTTTATAACTTAGCAAGGGCTCTAAAAAACGCAGCAATTCCGGTAAGGATATTTCTAAGTTACGTTTTCGTTTGGTTCGAAAGATGGGACTTTTAGTAATATATAGGGTGGTGTAAGTTGTTTGGGTTGTGTAGCATTGTTGATCAGGATTTTAAGTACAAGTTGGGGCTGTTTGCTGTGTTTTTAGAATGTATAGGCCTTTGTGGTTGTGCTTGGAAGCAGAAAACAAATTGCTATAAATCTTTTGTCAAAAGCGTTTACGTGGTTGGTCATGCTTTGGAGTATTAAATGTCCGTAAAATGTGTTTGGGTTTGGGTTACAAGTTATAAATGTTATGGTGGTGCTATATGAGGCTTTCTGTGATAAATTGCTACTATTTGCTGATTTTTTTTTGATGAAGAGTCGAAGGGAAAACCATGTCAAAATCGCTAGGGTTCTTGTTGAAACCCAGGGTGGACGAGCGTCCTAACTTTGTGGACGGGCGCCTTCTTTGGGGCACATCTCAGACTGGCGTCTGGGGTACCTGGACGAATGTCTGAGGTGCTAAAATCGATTCAGGATGTAACAGCTTTTATCTCGGACGGGCGTCCGATTATCTCGGACGGGCGTCCATTGTTAAATTTGATTCGAGATGTAACGAGCTTTTGGTGGACGAAAGGCTCGAGTTTTGGACGGGCGCCCAAGAGTTTTGATCAAGCGTCCAGCCTTCCAAACAGGCGTCCAGTTTGTTTTGTCTTCCTTTCCTTGTTAGTCGTTGTCCAACCTTATGAACAAGTTTTGGAAGTCATGTTTGAGGAGCAGGGATACTGACATCACTGTGGGATTTGGATTTTTAGGCATTGAAGTTTGTAGACCCATAGTGGTTGGGCTGGATAGGGTAGCACCCAAAGCTGGGAACCCGGGAAGGTTTCCTTACGACTTCAATGACCTTAACGTATTTGGGGAGTTGCAGACATTGGTATGGTCGGGCCGGGTAGGGTAACACCCGAAGCCGGGAATCCAGGAAGGTTTCCTTGCACCCCAGTACGTGATGGCCCATTTAGTTAATGGTACCATTGGATGACCTTTAGGATCAACCTCTTTAGGGTTTACCCTTTTGAGGGATGTGCACATTTGGGACCTTTAGGTATAGATGGAATGTGGTGTTCTGTATCTTCTATGTATGGGTTGAATCATTTATAGTTTGGTTGTATCCTTTTTGGATTGGTGGCATTTGTCATGATGTTGGTATTGACGTATGGTTTGAGAGTCTGAATTCAACTTGTTAGTTAACTTTCGTTTTTCATATACTAGATTTATCCTTACTCGACTTTTAGTTGACGTTTCTACTTCTGGTTGATCCTGCTATGATCCATTTATGGGAGCGATTCTTAGCGTATTCGGTTTGGGTGATAGCTTGTTCTTTGGGAGGTTGCGGGATTTGAGAGCCACGTAGCCACAAATACACGCTTGCATTTTATTTGGATTTTTAAACCTTGAAATTTTGGATCTTCCGCACGTTTTCATATTTCTTTTAAGAGATTGTAATTACTTTCACCTCTTTAAAATGAATGGTGGATGTTTATGTTCCTTCTGTTGTGGGATGTTGGATATTACTGCCGTGACTGTGTGTCGTGAAGTGACATTACGGTGACCAACACCAGCGGCCGACGGGATTTGAAACCGGGGTGTTACTGACTTTAGAGGCTAGCCGAGCAAAGATATGAGTCTAGAAGGTTCATTCCTGAACCTTATACGGTTCTTCCACCTTTTCTATATAGTTGATATAGTAAATGGATTCATTACTTGAAGCAAGGACCAGGGTCTCGTCAGAGATTCATGAGTGTGTTGAGGCGGTTCCTTTGACTTGGTCATTTGGAGCATGATATGAAGATAGTCTGAGTCCCCACGGATAGTGATCCGTCTATGGCTAGGGCTGGTTGCGAGTAATGCATGAGATTCTTGTGTTTCAACTTGGTCTTGTGTGTTCGAGTGATTGGTTTTAGGCCAAGTGAGAGATTGTTGAAATAGTGTCCTAAACCCAATCGGGTTGGACCGGATCCGACCGGGTCGGATAATTTCTACTATTTCTTTATGTTTATACATATATTAAATGGTTTTTCTGTTGTCATATATATGTTCTTTTAAAGAACTGATTATGAATTGTTATATGATAACGTCCTTAGTATTAGACTGTGATAGAGAAACCATGATAGGCGATTATGGTTGATGAGATCTCTAATCACTTTAATAAGTTTGATACTTAAATGTCTCTAGGCTGATGTACTATTAAACGGGGCATTGATAGTATGAACAGGCTAGCACGTATTAGATGTCTTCTATCTTTAAGGGCAGGGATAGATCTCGTCTATCGAAGTGTAGAGACACTTGGACTGTACGTGGACGTGTATTAGAGAATGCGTACGTTAGACTGACCCACTTACACGGATAAGTGTCACACTATGTGGCGGTTGTGTAATTATCCTTTGGACCGGAGTCTTCATGGCATCACGGTGTGGATTGTCATGCTTTGACACTATTGAGGTTTCCCCTAGCCATGGGGCGATCATGCGGTAGTGATTGGGTATGATATTGAAGCATGCGGAGTATACATGATTGGTCGTCTGGGAATCGCGTATCCTATGATTGGGATCGAATATCCGAAAGGGCCTTCTTATAAGGAATGTCTTACTCACGTGAATCTTTGCAAAGTGGGAGTAAACGAGTTACTTCGAGAGAGCTAGATATCTAGATTATAAGATACGTACGGTCGTTAATGTTTGACACTCGACGTCTTTAATCGTATGGATATTATTACAAATGATAGGATTGTAAGTTACACGGTCAATCGCTTTCACATGAAAGGTAGTAGTCATTGCATTTGACTCTTCCGATGATTGGGGTCACGGTGTGTTGCTGCTGACGCTATCCCGTGATCGTTAGGCATGAAGGGCATTTTCGTAATATGCACTTTGTGTCTACGGCCAACAAATTCGGAAACCTATCGGGTCACACACATAAGAACATCTAGCCGGATTAAAATGTGGTTATAGATGATAACCAAATAAGGAAAGTTTATCTCGAGACTATAAAGGTTATAGTGGTAAATTAATATGGTGGTATTTATTTATTATGAATAAATATAATACAAGATATTAATTATAATGATTAATTAAATATGTATATTGATACATATGAATTTCGAAATTAGGTATATATGTGATATACATGGATTTTGCAAATTAATTAATCATAGTATTATATTATCAATTAAAGAATATTCCGGAAGCCAATTTATGGCTAAAGGTGGCGCCAATATTAGTGTATAAAGATACACTTGGATTGTGCAATTTAATTAATGGTATTATCAAATATTAATATTAGATATTAATATATATATATATATATATATATATATATATATATATATATATATATATACATATATATATGTATATATATATATATATATATATATATATATATATATATATATATATATATATATATATGTAACTTGTGAATCCATGCTTGTTGTACATATTGATGTACATGTACACATTTGGATAGTTATATATAATATATAGATTTATATTTGTAATAATATATATGTGATATATATATATATATATATATATATATATATATATATATATATATATATATATATATATATATATGTGTGTGTAAAATTGATTTATGGTAATAAGATAAATATAGTCAATATAAGATATTGACAAAATCTTGGAAATATTCAATATAAGATATTGACAATACCCTAGATTTATTTAATATGAGATATTGTAATAAATGAGATAAATCAATCATTTATATTTTCCTTATTTTATTGCGAAAATGTTTTCTTCTCCTCCACACTACATAGGGGCGCCCCAACCACTATAAATAAGAGGTGGGTGTCAAGCTCTTTTGTACATCACAATTGCAAGAGCTCATAGTTCTTGTGTAAAATAGAGGGCATCTTTTAGAGAGTTGGAGAGAGGGGAAAAAGACCGGTCTAGCAACCGGAGTTTTCCAATAGCAATCCATGATGGGATTCCGGCGGGGTGTTCGTGTGGACTTGCGGTAGAGGCCGAACACTTGGGCGGCTCTATGCAGTACTACTCTCCTTAGACGGTCAAAGCGTCGATCTTTTAGATCAACCAAGGTAACCACCGTCTACTAACTTGTTTGTTTATTTCTTAAACGAAGTCGATCTTGGGTCGATAGGAAATAAATTTTTGAATTCCGCTGCGTTCCCGCGTAGATTTCCTAACAATAAGAAGCTGAATCATCTGAATTTTGATGACATCAATCAGTTGGTGAAGAGGAAACTGGTGATTGGTTTACCTGAGATCACATTCAAGAAAGATAATATATGTGATGCATGTCAGCAAGGTAAACAAAAAAAAGTCAAGCTTCAAATCAAAGACCAAGCAATCAAGTAATAGATTCTTGGAGCTGATGCATATGGATCTATTTGGACCTGTCACACCAACAAGTGTTACAGGAAAGAAATACACCTTAGTGGTTGTGGATGATTATTCAAGGTATACTTGGGTGATATTTATGAACAAGAAAAATGAAACACTCAAAAAGATGCCTGAACTTTTGAAGAGATTACAGAATGAGAAAAGTTTGATAGTAGTAAAGATAAGATCAGACAAGGGTACGGAGTTTCTCAATAAAGTCATAAGAGAATATTGTGAACAGAATGGTGTAGTACATCAACTTGGTGCTGCTGGTACACCTCAGCAAAATGGGGTTGCTGAAAGAAGAAACATGACATTGAAAGAAGCAGGAAGGACTATGATTTGTGAAGCATTGCTACCTGAAAGATATTGGGCTAAAGCAGTTAATACAGCATGCTATACACAAAACAGAACCTCAGTGAACAAGAAGCTGTTGAAGACACCTTATGAGATTTGGAATGGAAGGAAACCTAATATATCCTATTTCCATCCATTTGGAAGTAAATGTTTTATCTTAAATCATAAGGAGTATTTGAAGACTTTCCAACCAAAGTCAGATGAAGGAATTTTCTTAGGATATTCTTCAGTCAGCAAGGCATTCAGGGTACTGAACAAAAGGTCACTGAAACATGAAGAAACTATAAATGTTGTGTTTGATGAACCTAAGTTCACTGGAATGGAAGAAGGAGATCCAGAACCTGATGAGAATCTATAAGTCACTGATCCAGATTGTGTTGAAGTTTTGGAAAGGTTCAATGACTTAAAAGTTTCTGATTCTGCCCCTGCTGAAAACCCTGCTGATGTTACTACTGATGCAACAACTGAAGCAGTTCAAGGATCTGTTGAACCCCCTGTTGAAGAAACATCAGACCCTACTGAATATGATGTTCCAGAAGATCAATCTAACCAGAATCCACAATGGTTAAGGAATCACCCTGCTGAACAAGTATTTGGCAATATACAGCAAGGTGTAAGGAATAGAAGACAACTAGAAGCAATGTTTACTTGTTTTCTATCTCAAATGGAACCTAAAGTTGTTGAAGAAGCAATTTCAGATCCAGAGTGGATAATTGCTATGCAAGAGGAGTTAAAAGAATTTGAAAGAAATCAATTTTAGACACTAGTTGAAAGGCCTAGTCATGCAAATATCATTGGTACTAAATGGGTATACAGAAACAAACTTGATGAATCTGGTACAATTGTAAGGAATAAGGCCAGACTAGTTGCAAAAGGCTATTCTCAAGCAGAAGGAATAGACTTTGATGAAACATATGCACCTGTTGCAAGATTGGAAGCTATCAAATTATTCTTGGCACATGCTGCATATAAGAACTTCAAAGTTTATCAAATGGATGTCAAAAGTGCATTTTTGAATGGCATTCTAGAGGAGGAAGTGTATGTTCATCAACCTCCTGGATTTGAAGTTAAAGATCAAGAAGATAAAGTGTATAGACTCAATAAAGCACTTTATGGTTTGAAACAAGAACCAAGATCATGGTATGAGACTCTATCTCAATTCTTGGTGGACAATGGTTTTACAAAAGGCACCATTGATAAGACTCTTTTCAGAATCAATGAGAAGGACAACACCCTGCTGGTACAGATTTATGTTGATGACATAATCTTTGGTTCAGAAAATGAATTGCTATGTGAAAAGTTTGCAAATCTAATGAAGAGCAAATTCCAAATGAGTATGATGGGAGAAATGAACTACTTTTTAGGTTTGCAAGTTAAACAGATGAAAGATGGGATCTTCATTCATCAAACCAAGTACACCAAGGAGTTACTGAAGAAGTTTGGTATGGAAAACAGCACCAAGATATCAACTCCTAGGAGTACAAATATCAGATTGGATGATGATAAAGAAGGCAAAGATTTTGATCGGACTTTATACAGAAGGATGATAGGCAGTCTTCTGTACCTCACTGCTAGCAGACCTGATATATCCTTTGCTGTAGGTGTTTGTGCAAGATTTCAATCTAAACCTAAAGAAAGTCATTTAGGTGCAGTCAAAAGAGTTCTCAAGTATCTAAAAGAGACTTTGGGAGTAGGGATATTGTATTCCAAGGATGGAAGCTTCAAAGTTATATCCTACTCAGATTCTGACTATGCTGGATGCAAGATTGATAGAAAAAGCACCACAGGAACCTGTAAGTTAATGGGAAATAGACTGGTTTCCTGGTTCAGCAAGAAACAAAATTTTATATCAACTTCCACTGCTGAAGCTGAATATATTGCTGCTGGAAGTTTCTGTGCACAAGTACTATGGCTAATACAACAGTTAAGGGATTATGGAATTGAAGAAAGAAAAATTCCAATTATGTGTGACAACACAAGTGCAATTTCAATCACTGAAAATCCTGTTTTGCACTCAAGTACCAAGCACATTGATGTGAGACATCATTTTATAAGAGATCATGTTGAGAAGAAATATGTGGTGGTTCTTTACATCCTTACTGAAGATCAACTTGCTGATATTTTCACTAAACCACTGGATAGTGAAAGATTTGCCAAATTAAGGACTGAACTTGGAATTATCAAGGTTGACTGATATTCAGCAATGTACTGGAATTCACCAAGGGGATTAGTCTTTGCTATGTTGGGTGAGCTCACTTAGCAGATTAGTCATTGGTATCAACAATTCCATGTACTTATGTTTGGACAGTTGAGCAAATGAGGTTGCCAAGGGGATTGGTCTTTGTCATGTTGGGTGAGCTCACTTGACAGATCAGTCATTGGTATTAAACTTCATCTTGTTTTATCAATTGAACAAAATAAGAAAGAATCAAGGATCAAAGAGAGTTACACTCACCGCCAGGTCAGAGACAATTTTGTCGGCCAGTCACCGAGCCAACCCTGCTAATGTCAAGTCTGCTGAATGAAACGTTACACAATCAAAATCATTAAATTCAAAAAGCAGATTGGCGGGATATTTATTCTATCCTTTATAACCGCAGCTACACGATCCAACGGTTACAAACGTTATGGAGAAGTAATGGGCCACGTGTCAAGTTAGCATTCACTCAAATTAATCATTGTTAAATGTAATAGTACACGTTCTGACAGTTTCAACTGCATTTGCCTATATATACACAGACTATTACATAGAGGCTACTATAAAATCTCATATTGATATTCTCTACTTTTACACTGTGTGAACACAGATTTACAAACTATCTTCTTCATCTCTTTCTTTTAACAATGGCGGAAAAGGATGATGTTCAAATTGAAACAAGCCAAAGTGTTAGAGGCTTTGTTGTTGATGCTAATCAAACTGAACTAGCCATCAACATTGGTCAAAGAATAAGGAGATATGAAGGCTTGGAGAATATACTGAATATAAGATTAGAAACAATCTCTTATACAAATGTTGTCAATTTCTGGAGAAACATTGTAGTAAGAGAAGGAAGAGAAGCATTTACCACCACTGTAAATGCACATGAGATTGAAGTTTCCTCAAACCAACTGAGGGAAGTGTTTGGTTTTGCAGAAGTAATAGATGCTCCTGTAAATCCTAAGGAAATGGGATTGTCAAGGATTGATTTTGTTGACAAAATCAAAACCAATAAAGCCGTCAAATCAATTCCAGGCATCAATGTGAAACATATCGGTTATGAATACAATTTGCTGAGCAAAATCATTGCTAAGAATATCTTAGGCCTCGTTGGAAGCATGGATACTCTATCATGACCCAAAATAGAACTTCTGATGATTATTTGCAGAAGTATGAAGTTTGATTGGGCTGGATATTTCATTCATTACATGAAGAAGGTTGCCAAGGAAGAGAAAGAAGGAAAAAGGAAATCTAAGGCCTTACCCTGACGTTGCACCTGAGAAGATAAACCAATCCAGATACAAGAAAGAAACTGACTATCCTATCCCTGGTCTGGATGATGATGAAGAAGGTGTTGCTAAGGCTGCTGATAGTGATAATGGTGGAGATGATGGTGATGCTGGTGGTGAGCAGGTCAAGCAAACTACTAAGAAAACAGTCAAACCTGCTGCACGAATGAAGGGTCTGAGAAAAGAAAGGCTACTGACACAAGGAAAATAACAGAAATGTTAAAGCCTAAAAGAACAAGAAAGCAAACAGCACAGACTGCTGAGTCTGCTGAGGGTCCAATTGATGTTGAAGCTCGACCTGCTTGTAGTTGAGAAGAAGATCATTTGAAATTTTGAAGGAGCAACAAAAAGAAGCCAGTAGAAAGAGGAAGTCTACTGTGATTGAAATTGAAGATGAGTCAGTTTCCAAGAGAATGAAAGAAATTATCCATAAAAAGAAACATGGAAAGGGGAAACAATTGAAAATTTTGGTGGCTCAAAGGGAAGAAGAAGAAGAAGAAGCAGTAGAAGAAGAAGTAGAAGAAGGAGAAGCCATTGATGCTGAACCCATAACTATTATAAAGCCTACTGAGGATGTAGAGGTTATTTCTGAGCAACCTACTGGAGAGTCACAGCAGTCTACTGTACCTGAGCCTGCTGTTGAAGTTGGAGAATCCTCACCTGCTAAAACTATTGAACCTACTAAAAGTGAACAAGTTGTTGTTGAGCAACTTGATGAAGAGCCACAGCAGACTACTGAATCTGCACTTGCTGTGGTAACTGAAACACTTGTACAAAACCCTGCAAATCCTGCAATAGTTCAGGGGGAAGGACAGTCTGCTGTTAACCCTGCTGATGCGCATATAAGTCAGGGGGAACCAAGTGTGGTACATATGGAGGTAGTAGGAACAAATATACAATCTGAGCAACCTACTAACCTACATGCTTCTGTTGAAGAAACTCTGACTCTGCTGGTTAGGACCTTTGGAGGACAGCAGAGTGAACAAACAGCTCCCAGGAGGTCTTTCATGCCTTTTGAAAGACATGTGAAGAAGAAGAAGGATGAAGAGTTTGTGGATCCAAAACTTCTGCAAGTGGCTGACTATTTTCAATGGAAGTTTGGATTCTACAAACGACAAAAGCCTGCTACATAACCTATGAGAGACTTTGAAGAATGGGCTTTTAACAAGTTGAGAGTGGAGAACTTGCTGGATTTAGTTGATAGCACTCTGCTGCAATCAAGATTAATGGATATCTTTGAAGATCAACAGAAAGTAGAGGGTATCAAGTTTAGGGATCCAAAAGATGATAATGATGATTCATCATCTTCATCTGATTCTGGAGGTGATTATCCATCAGGTCCAAGAGGAACCAGTGGTACTGCAATGTTGATTGATCCTAATGTAGGCGCGATCATCGGTACATGACAGCTCACCGATAGACAAATGATCGACAAATGGATGAGGATTTGGAAAATCTCACCATAGATGATATTGAGGCACAAATCAATGAGGGAATAGAGATCGGTGCAAACAAGATGGTTGGTGAGATTGATGTTATGTTTGTTGTTGAACCTACTCAACAACCTGAAGATCAGCAAAATGTAGATTTGGATGATGAGAGGGCTACTGACCACAATGAACCTAGTGCCAGTTCAGAGGAATCAATTCAATATCAAGACTGGATTGACACTGAGGATGCCTTAACCAAAACTGTAAATTATCTAAGGAGGATCACTGATATGGGGGAATTTCAAAAAAAAACATGGATATATTCCATGATCAAGTTGTTGTGGCACAAATTGTACCAGAACAAAGAACTGAAGAGGAGGTATAGGTTGCTGGGCTACAAACAACACCTGGACATAGGTTGGAACATGAGGTACAGGCTGCTGAGTTATAAACAGCACCTGGACAAAGATTGGAACCAGATTTGGGTTTGGAGGAAACCTCTGTTGTTTTAGAATAGGCTGCTGTAGTGGAGCCTACTGTAGACAAGGCCACTGTAAGAAAAGATAGTCAGCAGGCTGTTGTTGTTGATGAGGAAGAACAACTGCTGGACTATGATTATAGTGATGAAAAATTTCAAATTGAAGGATCTACTGATGATGAACCAGTGAATGCAGAACCTGCTATTGATCCTATCTTGGAGGAGTACCAAGGACCTCACCCTGCTTGAAGGGATATGAGTTTTGCTATGGTGATCAGCAATCAGAGGCAACAATATAATGTAGAAGAGCCTGCTGATGGAGTTATTGATGGAAGAATGGATGGTGGAGTGCCAGTAGAAGTTTTGAATGAGTTGAGGACTGCCAGGAATGACATGCAACAGTTAAGAACTCAACTAGATAGACAGGAACAAAGATTTGAAGAGCTAATGAAGCTAGTGGATAACAATAGAAGATCTACTGAGACAGTTGCTTCAAATTACACATCTAATCAGTATGCCATTGCTGATCTAACAAAAGATGTGAGAGGAATCAAACAGAGAAATACACCGAAGGAGAAATTTTTGAAAGATCAACCTGAATCCATTCATAAAAAGTTGGATAATCTTGCTGAGGTACATAGACTCTTGAGCCTCGCTCTTTCTTGCACCATAAACAAATTGTGTTTGATCCTAAACTTACTGAAAGGATAACCCTGCTGGAGCAAACAATGGAAGGAAGGATCACAGCTATTGATACTAGGACTGAAATCATTGAAAGTCAATTGAACAACCTAGTAGTCACTCAGGAGAGTGTGCATGGCCTGCTGACCCGTTTTGTTGATGATGTCAATAAGGGGGAAGAGCAAACAGCAGAAGCAAAAGAGGCTGCCAGGATTTTTGCAAAGAAGAGATGGGAAGCTGATACAAATGCATATAGACAACCTGCACCTGGCACACTTCCACTCACTGATGATCTTCTCCAACAATACAAGAAGGTCTACTACAACAAAAGGAGACCCTATCATGACAAGGGATTTCATGAAGGTCTTAACTCCTTTTTGGGCTTAAAATTCTGGGAGGCTAGAGTTAAATCAATGAGAGCCACAAGAAAAGGTGGAAGAGGTGGTAGAGGTGAAAGGAGTTTACCTACCACAATGCAAAGGAATCATTGAATGAATTCAAGGAGGTTTACATGAGGTTAGGCTTCAGGGTACATCAGATAAATCTAACTCTACCTGAAGCATGGCATTGGTGGAAACAAGTGAATCCTCATATTGATTTCACTCTGATTGAAAATGAATGGATGAGAGAGATGATCAAAGAAATCAGAATGTATCAAGAACAAGCCAGAAAAAGCAAGAGAGGAAAGGGAAAGAAGACAATGGATCGATCAAAGATACTTATCTGCTTTATCTTTCTTTGATGCTAGATCAGAATAATTTTTGAACAAATGATTATAATGAAAGATGACTAAATTTGTTCTATTTTTTTTCAATCTTTTTGCTTTGCTGTTAGGAGAGGGTATTGTCATCATCACCAAAAAGAGGGAAATTGTTTGACTTATTTCTGAGTTTTAGTGATGAGTGCTAGACTAACTGTTATAGTGCAAAGGCAAAAAGATGTCTAGATCAAATGTATAGATTTATTAGAGTTTGATCTTTGAATAGGTTTGATCAAACAAGCCTCAGAATGGTCACCGATTTATATCAAGCCAGATCGGTCTATATCAGTAGGGTAGATAGGTCAGTAGACTAGTCAGGAACCTGCTGAAGACTGAAGGCTGAGGGCACAAACTCAGTTAATGAAGGCTAATGGATCAAACTTAGTAATTAAAGTCAAGGATATGGAATCAGAATTTAAGTAAGTCTGTGATGACCTAAACTGATTACATAGACCTTGTGTACAAGGTCTAAGTTCCTTAAGTTGGATGGTGATTGGAACTTAGTTATTTACAAAAAGGTGTAATCTAACTTCACAAATAAATGTTAGATAAAAGAAGTCAGCTACATTGTGTTTTAAACACAGCAAATTATAGTTCAGCAGACTGATAGGTATTTCAGAAAACTGATGAACCTGCTGATACATATACCTCGATCAAATCAAGATTACATTGCAAGATTACATGGATAAGGACAGCTAACAACCTCTGATTATCAAACAAATCAATGGTTAAGATTAAAAGAACGTTGGGATGATTCAGGATTTTATCCAATGGTTACAAGTCAAAGGATGGACAGACTGTACACTGCCAAAAAGGATTCTGACACTGTCAGTCCTATGAATAGTGACAGAAAGCAAGTCAAATGGGACAAAACATGGAACGGTTATATTTGAATTTCAAATACAAGTCACAAGGACTCCTACCTATAAATAGAAGACTTCCAACTCATAAAATGTAGATGAAAATTAAGAGAAAAATATATATAATCCTGAGCTGCATTTTAAGCACCCTGTTGAACTTACTTAGCTTAAGGCTACTGATCCAGAGAAAATCTTCAAGTGTATTCTGTATTCAAGCTACATCAAGTTTACACACTTGAAGACTGCAAGTTGCTGATTATATCATCCTAATCAAGCTGCTGCAACTGAATCATTTACTTGATTCATTCTTTATTTTACAAGAATCTACTGAGGACAGTGAAGCACATCTGTGTTAAAGAATGTTGTTTGTGGTGAAGCTGGTGAAGAGGCAATTATACCCTTTAAGGACCAGTGGAAGACTTTGGAGCAGCAATCCTACCTGTTCCTAGTTTTCAGTTTTTGAAGCCATAGTTATTGGTGAAGGACAAGCAACCTTAGGAATCTTTGTAACAGCTACATCAATGATCTCTAGTGAATTACCTCCAACATCATAGGAGAAGAGTGGACTGACAGGATTACACCACCCGGAACCACTATAAAATCTGCCTACTTACTTACTGAATTTACTTTCTGCATTTAGTTTATCATTCACATCAACCTACTGAATCTAGTAACTGAACTCACACACATACACTATTGAGTATCTAATACTTAGTATCATATTTAACAACAATTAATAAGGCTTTATTTTTTTATATAATTCATTGCACAAATTCAAGAAACTCAATCACAAGAGACTCATCGTATCAAAGAGAGTTATCGAGGTGTCGACAAAACTCTTGAGGTATCGAGAGGTCGCTTTGAAGTTCTTTGAGTTTGTTAACTCCAAAAGTTTTAAGTGTTAAGTTTATTCACCCCCCCCCCCTTTCTAAACTTAACCAAAGCCTTTTCAAGGCACCAACAAAATCATCTAAGATATCATTGTCCTTATGATACTTACGTCTTCTTCAAGATCCATAAAGCCAGTTCAGGCCATCACAGACCTACCTGAATTCTAACTTTACAGTCTCGGCTAATACTCTTCATAACTGAGTTTGAACCCTCTGTTCTTCAATTTTCTACAACTGAGGTTGTGTCCTTCAGTTCTTCAAATACTGAGTTTGTTCCCTCAGCCTTCTGTTCTAGATAAGCCGAATGAGTCTGTGACCCTCAGCGAACTTACATTCTTCAATTCTGAGTGAGCTTCAGTTTTAGGTGTACATCTTCAGTCTTATGTCAAGTTCCAGTTATCTAGATGATTTCCAGTTTTTAGTTTTACGACACTTCTATCTATTATAGTGCTTGTCTGATATAACCTATACAATTATCAGACTCTAGTAAAACCTAAACATTCAGTTCGAGACATCTTTTAGCCTTTCAGTATAACAGCTAGTTCCAGCACTTCATCAATGGGGTGTAAACAAACATTTTCTTGAATAAGATGAATCGTCGTCAAAACTAAATTTTATTCCCAACAATTTCCCCCTTTTTGATGATGCCAAAACCCTCCTTAAAAGAAAAAGCTTAAAGATAATAATCAATGTAAAACAAAGTAAAATTGGAAACTGGATTTCATTAAGAATTTTGCAAAATCTGGAATAGTTACACAATTTATAACAACTGAAATAAGATCTACGCATTTCTTTGTGTAACTTTGATAAACTTTTGTTCCTTATCATGAAGATGATATCCATATTCAATCTTTGTATCTTCCTTGTTGAAAGTTCTGAGATAATCTACTTGACTTGTAAGTTTCCACTTTCTCCAAAGAAAAACTTAGGGAAGTGTCTTTCACCGTTGTAGTAATCTTCAAATTTTGAAATATCAGCTTTCAGTTGTTCTCTCTTATCTTTGATTTGAAGTTTTTCTTTAATTCTCTTTATCTTCATGTGTTGTGCCATCTTCTGATTATGTAGAGCATCAGATAGGAAATAGGCAAGAGATTCTTAATAATTCTTGTGCTTGTACTTCGTTTTGACATGGCTGTAATCTTGCACAAATTTCATCCATAGACCTATTGTCAGAGTAGCTCTTCTTTCATCTGACTGACGGTACTTGGCAATGATCTGTTCATCAGTGAGTTCTACTATATCCCTGACATAAGGATCTGCTGCTGATTTGCATTTCTTCAATTCTGTCAATTAAGCTACAAGCTTCAGTTTTTTTTCATATAACTTCAGCTTCTCTTTCTCTACTTCCCCCCTTTTGGCATCATACAACTGATTGATTAGTTGATGTGTTGCCTTCTGATTTGATGACATATCTTTCTGGCAGGTGATAACTTGTGTGAGCATAGTTTCTAGACCATAAATGCGTTGATTGAGATGCCATACGTCTTGAGCATGAGTTTATCGATCATTCAAAGTTGTAACTTCGAGTTTTTCCTTGAGACTGAGAATCTCTAAGACTGAATTTGAAGTGGATTTCTTGATAACATCCAACTTCGCATGAATTGAAAAATCATTTTTCTTCCTGTAATCCAAGTAACTTGAGATATGTGACAGAAGACCACTGTACTCATCATTTTAGTTGAGCATAATCTTCAATCCTTTTTGTACTTTGCTCGATTCTTCTGTTGTAAGCTTCTCGGATGGGTCTTCGTCTTCTATTTCTTGGATTTTAGACTGACCGCATCTTTCATCTTTTTTTGATTATCAAAGATCTCGCTTCTTCTTCTTTGAGCAATTCTTCTTCTTGAGTATCGCTTGGTTTGGTTGTTGTTCGCCGAGTGGTTGACTTTTTGAGCTTCCTTGAGCTTCCTTCCTTGAATCATCATCCTTATCATCATCATTATTCTTTAAAACTTCCTTCGGTATAGATGATGTGGTTGATTCAGTTCTCTTAGCTAACTCTTTGAATCTATTAAAGCAGTTGGTGAGAAACTCTTCCATTGGAAATAAGGCATAGATATTATGTATTTCTAGTTACACAAAAGAAGAAAAAGAAATAATCGTAACCTGGTCACGGGGATCTACCATTATCCCCACAATGATCGGGCATACCCAACAATAGTTTTTCTTCATTAAGTAGAGTAGCTTCACGAGAATCTTCAGTTTTGAGCTTCATCTTCATCAGTTTGATGATCCTTTCAGCATCGAGAAGGTACTCATTTGGTTTCTTAGTTATCTGTTCCTATTGCTTAATATGCATAGCAGAAACTTGTCTCTCTGATATTTTCTGCTTAACCTCCGAAACAATTCTGGGAACCAAAGCCTTCAACTTACTGTCTTTAGTTGTCAGTTGTTGTTCCCCTCAGTTGGTGCTGACTAACTTGAAGTACCTGGCAACAAACAACGTCCAACTAATTTTTCCCCATGTATCTTAGCTTTTCTTTTAATTCCTTTCTGCTGAGCATCTGCTGAGACACAGTCTGCTTATTGGCTTCAGGTTGGGAAGTCTTCTTGTTGAACTTGCAGCTGCTGTAACTTGTTTAGTAGATGTAGATGCAGCAGTAGTTTGCTTTGCTTTCTTCCCACCACTGATATTGAATCACTAACCTAAGTGATTTCTTCAGTCAAAATCTTCCCTCAGTTTGTCTTCCTGCAGCTTGGGCTCTGCTGACACTTGCTAGTTCAACCAAGTGTGCTGCTTGATCTGATTGAAAATATATCCTGCAAAATTGAACTCAAATCCATCCCAAATGATGTTCATTAGGTGAATAACATCTTTAGTTAATTTATTTAGCCCTTTCTGTTGTCCAACGGCTTGTCTGCTGATCCATCTGCTCAGAAGACCAAATTCAAGTTTGAGGTCCTAAATATATGTATCGACTACTGATGGTTGCTTTGAAGCTGAAATCTGCCTAAGAAAGGCATCACGTACGAATGGCAAATAGCCTAGCTCAATTGATTTCGCTAAAGGATCTTTGAATCCAAAAATCTGTCTGATGATGTCTTCATTGACGAAAATCTTATCTCCACAAACTCTTGTTATCAGAGAGTTCTTCAGCATCTTCATATTTTCCCAAAATTGCAGTAGACATTCCAAGTCCATATCTTGCTGCAATTCTGCTTTCAGCAGGTTCTTTAAACCCTGTAATATTCCTATTTTTTCGCTTATATGGCTGGAGAGAAGATATTACCACACATCTCTTCAAATTCTCTGAGTGTGAACGTATCAGATGTGGTGATTAATCTTTCTTCTTGAGTTTCTTTTGAAGCGGCCATTTTTTAAATTGTTTAAGAGAAAAATTTATGGCTCAGTGAGAAAGGAAAATGTTTGATTTTTCTTTTGTAAGGAGAGAGTATGAAAAATGGTTGTATATATAGGAGTAGGACGGTTGGTGATTTGATCCACGATCTTCAGAAAGATTTGAACAATATTTTCAAAATCCATCATGGTTTGTATAACCGATGCTTGTACTATCTGACATACTGGGGGTATGCACGCTACGAATTCTGACAAAACGACGGTAATTAATTGTGATGTAACTGTTTTCGGTGTTATTCGTTCCTTTATTGACTTTGTTTGACTGGGTAAAACTAAAACTGATATCAGTTTTACAAAAGTGTTGAGTTATACCTAGGCTAATAGATAAAAAATCGATCTTTTAAACCGCTTCAAGAAGTGATGAATAAACAACCAATCTTAGGGTAAGGTCTTGGGCTAAACAGTGTCTACTACTTATGTTTCCTGGAAGGTCGGAAGGAGAAGTGTTATAAGCTTTGAATGGAAGCCCCGGTAAACGGCGGCAGTAACTCTAACTGTCCTAAGGTAGCCGTCAAATATTAAGTTCAGTTAGTCAGTTTGAGATTGTTGTTGTCAATGACTGATATGTCAAGTGAGCGCACCCAGCATGACAAAGATCAATCCCCTTGACGAATCTCTAAGCTTGATCTGACCTAACTAACTTTAATAATCCCCAATTCAGTTCTCAGTTTAGCAAACCTTTCTTTGTCCAGAGGTTTGGTGAAAATGTCAGCTAACTGATCTTCAGTTGGAACATAGAGAGCTGTAATGTCATTTTTCTCTACATTATCCCTTATAAAATGATGTCTCACATCAATATGCATGGTCCTTGAGTGCAAAACAGGGTTGTCAGTTACAGAAATTGCACTTGTATTATCACACATTATAGGAATCAGTCCCTTTTCTATTTCCATAATCTCTTAGTTGTTGTCTAATCCATAAAACTTGAGCACAACAGCTTCCAGCTGCTATGTACTCAGCTTCAGTTGTTGATGTCGAAATAGAATTTTGCTTCTTGCTGAACCATGACACAAGTCTATTTCCCAATAACTGACATGTGCCTGAAGTACTTTTTCTGTCCACTTTGCATCCGGCATAGTCTGAGTCTGAGTAGGATATCAGTTGGAATTCTCCTTCCTTTGAGTACCATATCCCAACTCCTCATGAATCTTTCAAATACTTCAAAGTTCTTTTAACAACAGTGAGATGACTTTCTTTAGGTCTTGTTTGAAATCTGGCACAGACACCAACTGCAAAGGATATGTCTGGTCTACTGGCTGTTAGGTAAAGTAGACATCCATTCATTCTTCTGCAGAGAGTTTGATCCACATCCTTGCCATCTTTATCTTCATCCAATCTGATGTTGTTTCCAATTGGTGTTGCAATGCCAGCTGATTTTTCCATTCCAAACTTCTTGATTAACACTCTTGTGTACTTGCTTTGGTGAATGAAAATCCCATTATCCAATTGTTTAACTTGTAAACCGATAAAATAATTCAATTCTCCCATCATGCTCATTTGAAATTTGCACTTCATCAAACTTGCAAATTTCTCACAGAGTTGCTCATTTTCTGATCCAAAAATGATGTCATCCACATAGATTAGAACTAGGAGAGTACTTTCTTCAACTTTCATCCTGAATAGGGTTTTATCAATAGTTCCTTTTGTAAAACCATTATCCACCAAAAACTAAGACAGAGTTTCATACCAAGCTCTTGGTGCTTGTTTGAGTCCATAAAGAGTTTTTCTCAGTTTAAAGACTTTGTCGGCTAGCTTTAATTTCAAATATTGTTGGTTGCTGAACATAGACTTCCTCTTCAAGTATCCCATTCAAAAATGCACTTTTAACATCCATCTGGTACACTTTGAATTTCTTGTGAGCTGCAAAGGCAAGAAATAGTCTGATTTCCTCTAACCTTGCAACTAGGGAATAAGTTTCATCAAAGTCTATAACTTCAGCTTGAGAATAACCTTTTGCTACAAGTCTGGATTTATTTCTGATAATATTTCCATCTTCATCAATCTTGTTTCTGAAAACCCATTTAGTTCCAATTAGGTTGACATGATCTGGCTTGTCTACTAAATCCCAAACTTGATTTCTCTCAAATTCGTTGAGTTCTTCTTGCATAGCCAAAATCCAATCTGGATCGTTTAAGGCTTCTTCAATTTCTTTAGGTTCAGACTGAGATAGAAACATACTATCATAGCATCTAGCTGATGTCTTGTCCAAACTCCTGCTTGGAAATCACCTATCACTTGTTCTTCAGGGTGATCTCTCATCCATTGATGTACTAGGGGTTGCATCAAAGGGTCTTCATTTTGTTGAACTGGTTCTTCTTGAGCTTGATCATTTCCAGTTTGATCAGTTTCTCCTTGTTGTTGTTCGATTCTGCGTGTTCGATTCTCGCAACGCGAGGTGATCCCGATCTCAAGAATCAAATCCTTAAATTTCCATTATCGGAAAATCAGTTCCGAGTCTTGTCTCGATCGAGGATGACAAACTGGTTCTTCTTTGTCTTCAAGTGTATCTCAAGTAAACTTTGGTTCATCAAAAACCACATGTATTGATTCTTCATGCTTGTGTGTTCGCTTGTTTAATACTCTGAAAGCCTTACTGACGCTTGAGTAACCCAGAAATATTCCTTCATCAGCTTTGGGCTGAAAGCTGATCCTTTCCATTGTTATGGACAAAGCACTTGCTTCCAAAGGCATGAAAATATGAAACATTTGGTTTTCTGTCGTTCCAAATCTCATAAGGTGTCGTTTCATGTCTCTTGCTCATAAGAGCTCGATTCTGAATATAGCAAGCTGTATTTACAGCTTCTGTCCAATATCTTTCTGGCAGTTTAGATTCACAAATCATCATCCTTCCAGCTTCTTTGAGTGTTCTATTCCTCCTTTCAGCTACTCCATTCTGTTAAGGTGTTGTTGTAGCTGCAAGCTAGTGTAGAACTCTATTCTCTTCACAATATTCAATGATTATGTTGTTGAGAAATTATGTTCCTTTGTCTGATCTGATCTTGACTACTGTAACACTTTTCGGGTTTTGGATCCTTTTGAGAAGTTCTGTCAGTTGTTGCTTGGTTTCATTTTTCTTGGTCATGAAGATAACGCAAGTATATCTTGAAAAGTCATCAACCACCACCAAAGTGTATTTCTTTCCACTAACACTGATTGGTGTGATTGGTCCAAATAAGTCCATATGCATCAGTTCTAAAACTCTGTTTGTTGAATGCTGAGACTTAGTCTTGAAACTTGCTTTAGTTTGCTTTTCTTGCTGACATGCATCACACAAGATGTCTTTCTTGTATGTTATCTCTGGTAATCCAATCACCAAGTTCTTTTTGACTAACAGGTGGATATCATCAAAGTTTAGGTGACTCAGTTTCTTGTCCCATAGCCAACTGAGTTCTGACTTGGTATGCACAATTAAACAAGTCTCTGAAACTGCTGTAGACCAATCTACAACATACATGTTCTCTTCCCTTCTTCTGGCTAGAACTACCTGGAAAGCTGTTTCGCTGACGACAATGCAATATTCCTTATAAAAGGAAACTTTGTATCCCATATCGCAAAATTAACTTGTGCTGAGTAGATTGTAGTGAAGTCCTTCCACGTAAGATACATTCTTGATAGTGTGTCCATTCTCGATTAAATATCCATAACCTTTTGTGTAACCAGGATTATCTTTACTTCCAAAGTTGACTCTTGGTCCATCTTTAGCTACAAAATCAGTGAGACAGTCCTTGCTCTTTGTCATGTGCCTAGAGCATCCACTGTCAAAGTACCAAATATCTTGTAAAATAAATTAAAAAGCTTTAGGTACCCAACTCTATTTGGTTCTATAGTGGTCAATTGTCAGTACAACTCTGGGCATATTTCTGTTAGGTTTTATGCCCGAAAGATAATTTGTAATTATTTTATTTAAATAAATGACAGAATTTATTTCATCTTATTTATTCGCATTTATTGCCAATATTAATACACTACAGAAAACCCTAAGTATATTGATTATGTAATCACATAACTCAGTGTATGGTTATACACACGAGGATGGAGTTTGTGAAATATACTTAAAATTAACTTAGTCCATAGCATTTATTAATCTGAGTACGGGTCTCTAGATTAATTTGCTAATGATGCGCCCAGAAACACTTTAGGTGTGATAGTCTTATCTAGACTGTCGGTAATAGGGTACCTAGTGGGGCATTTAAATATGATGATAATCATATAGGGCTGAACTTATTTTCTTTGAGTTCTCGATATAATTCCGTATTCGAGAAGTCTTATCGAATCACAAGATGATCATATAAATGGATTAATCTCAATCCGGAGGTGATCACGGACAACTACCTAGACTATGGTAGAGTTTGATGTGTTAGTAAGGATCACTTCACAGTATGTGGTCCAACACTTCTCGTTGGCTCTATTCTGTAATGAGTGAGTAGTATGTGTTATCACAGATATGGAATCCATTCCTTCCCTCGGGAAGTAGATGAAGGATGTAGGATATTAGATGTAAACCGGTTAGATCTACGCGCAGCGGATGGATCATGACTTATACATCACAATACATAGTTAAAGGACTTAAACTACTACAAAGGGGTTAAGATCATGTTACCAATATCGGGAAGAGACGCCTTGATCTTCCGATGTGTTCTCCAAAAGGCGGTTGGTGGACACCCTTCTTGATACACGAACCTCCTTGATATGCAACACCAAGAAAAACTTTCTTCCTCTAAAAACCCTAGACAAGAAAAACAATTTTTTTCTCTCTTTTACAAGTGTAGTGGTCGAATTATGCCAATTCCTAAGGCTTGGGGGAAGTCTCTTTATGTAGGAGAGTAATCCTTATCCTCCAAGGATTTAATAATTAAGAGATAATTATTACCTTAATCCTTTATTCCAAATAAAAGATAAATAAAATGATTATCCCAAACAAATTAGGATAAATCATATTATTATCTAATATTCCATGAATTATCATTTAACAAATAAAAGATAAATCACATGTCAAATAATTATCCAAGAAAACTAATTTCTCTCTAATTAAATAACATCACATTAGCGTCACATAAAATGTCTTTTATGTGTATTATATTATTTAGCTCAACTAAATAATATCCATGCATATCAATTAATTAGCCCAGCCAATTAATTATCACTGAGGCCCAAATAACAAGATTATTAGTCCGAATTACCGAAGCCAAATCGGGGACCATGGACCTATAACCAGTAGCTCCAATAATTTATTATTCATCGAACCGAATAAGTACATTAATTATTAATTCCGGGATTACGCCACCATAAACCCGAAACTGAACTCTACCGATTATAGATGTATACTTATACTCAACCCATAGAGTGAATAAGCGTCCATTGATATAATCACTACATACGGATTAACCCTCCATAGACTGTCCTCTGAGTGGGAAGTCTCCGTGAACCCGACTCAGAATATCTTATCCTTATTTACCATTAACCCCCTGATGATCAATTAGTATGCATATCTGACTAGTAGCTAATTAGTCAAATGCGAACTCCCGGGATCGATCACTTTCTTAGGGCTAACAAATAATGGGACTATCTCTCTACTTCCCGTAGGAAGGAATGGATTCAATGTCTGTGAAAATCAGAACTACTCACTCATCAGGAAATAGTGCCAATGAGAAGTGGCTTGGAATACATATTTAAGTGAACCATAACTAACACATCAATGAAGGATGCAGGTTCTTAGATCTAAACGAATTAGATCTACGCGCAGCGGATGGATCACGATTTATATATCAAAACACATAATTAAAGGAATTAACAACTACAAGGGGGTTAAGATCAAGTTACCAATAGTAGGAAGAGATGCCAAGATCTTCCGATGTGTTCTCCAAACGGCGGTTGGTGGACACCCTTCTTGATACACGAACCTCCTCGATATGCAACACCAAGAAAAACTCCAAGTTTTCTTCTTACACAGAACCCAAGACAAGAAAACTAATTTATCTCTCTATTTTGTGGCAAGGGTCTAAATTTTCAATGTCAAATTTCCTTGGAATAACTCTCCTTTTATAGGAGAGTAAATCCTTAACCTCCAAGTATTAATTAATTAAATAATTAATTAATTAAACAAAATAAAAGATATTTTCCTTAATGACTAATTGTGACATGTATTGACCAATAGGAAATCAAATAACAAGTCATCCAACCAATCATATAACAAGAATATCTTTTATTTTCCACATCACAAAAATTAATTCTTGTGACAATAATAGGACATGAGGCGCCACTTTAGGTCAAAAAAGCCACATAAAATGTCTTTTATGTGTATTATATTATTTAGCCCAACTAAATAATATCCATGCATATCAATTAATTAGCCCACCAATTAATTATCAATGAGGCCCAAATAACAAGAATATCATTCCGAATTACGAAGCCACATCGGGGACCATGGACTATAAACCATGTAGCTCAATAATTAATTATTCATCGAATGAATAAAGTACATTAATTATTAATTCCGGATTACGCCACCATAAACCCGAAACTGAACTCTACCGATTATAGATGTATACTTATACTCAACCCATAGAGTGAATAAGCGTCCATTGATATAATCACTACATACGGATTAACCCTCCATAGACTGTCCATTCTGAGTGGGAGGTCTCCGTGAACCCGACTTTGAGAATATCTTATCCTTATTTACCATTAACCCCTGATGATCAATTAGTATGCATATCGACTAGTAGCTAATTAGTCAAATGCGAAACTCCCGGATCGATCACTTTCTTAGGGCTAACAAATAAGGATCGTGTCTCTCTACTTCCCGAGGAAGGAATGGATTCCATGTCCGTGAAAATCGAGAACTACTCACTCATCCTGAGATAGTGCCAATGAGAAGTGGCTTGGAACACATATTTAAGTGAACCGTAACTAACACATCAAACACTACCCCGGACAAGCGGCACCACGTGATCACCTCGGAGATTAAGGTTGATCCATATATGATCATCTAATGATTTAATAAGATTCCTCGATTACGGAATTATACCGAGAAATTCGATTAAATCGGTCCAAATCTATATGAATGCCATCATATATAAATGCCCCACGTAGGTACCCTCTACCGACAGTCCGGATAAGACTATCACACCCTAAGGTGTTCTGGGCGCATTATTGGTGTTTTAATCAAGAGGCCCTAAACTCTGATTAAGTTCACCACGGACTAAAAGTTTAAGTATATCACCACTAAATCAATCCTCACGTGCATGCCATACACTGAGTTAAGTGGTTACAAACTGATACACTTAGGGTTTGCAGCAGTGTATTACTTACAAGCACAAAGCAAGTAATAAGGTAAGATAAATTCTGTCATAAAAAACAATTACACAAATTGTCTTTCGGGCACTACACCTAACAATCTCCCACTTGCACGAAATGACAATTAATGATTGTTTTTAGAGCACACCCTTTCTCATCATATTCACAACACTCTCCCACTTGCTCTAAAAGCAGATGAGATATATTCCTCAATGCCGTACCCTCCACGCACTAGACTTGGTACACTGGATCGTTTAGGTTTCGACTCGAGACGATCTTTAGGATTGAAACGTGGCGGTCGCTCCAATCAAAGTACTCTCTCTCAATATGCTTTTGACTCTTTATGACTGAGAAGATCCTTCTAAGCTATCTTTTCACTGATTTCACAATGAAGTGATATCGCTCACTAGACCTGGAATTACTCCCAGATCAGAAAGGAAATTCCTAAGCCATATCGCCACTCTAGCTGCTCCGAAAGCTGCTACGTATCCGATTAACTAAAATCGAATTGGCGGTTCTGGATTTCTCCAGACTATAGCTTCATCACAATGAGTAAACACTGAACCCGAGATCGTCCCAACGATCATCCTTAATCTGACTATAAGTCAGAATCAGTGTAGTCAACCATATTCAAGTTTGCACCCGAATATACAAGCATATGATTCCTCGTTCTCTAACGATACTTGAGGACGTACTAAACCGCTATTCAATGCTCGAATCCGAGATTTGATTGCAATTGACTCGTGTTAAGCTGACTTGCCCTTATCCCAGAGAGACTCTATCCCATTTTCTCTTTATCCGAAGATTTGGAGAATCATTCCTGAGAGGTAGGGTAGGACAACTCTCGATGAATCTTTGCAACCATATATGCATAATCATCTTATTCAATAAGATCGGTGGGATAGCCAATGACTCATTCTCGTGAATTTGACCGAATCGATTCTTAGAACATAGTCCAATTCTCTCATCCAGAGAATCTTGGCGTGTCAGTTTCTGACTTCAGAGAGCACACCCATGTTGTTTCCAACCGTTTTAGTGTTATCATTTATGAACACTAATGCTACTACTTTACCAATATTGATATCCAGTCTACGAAAAAACTTATCAATATTTTGGTCAAGTCCACATATTTTAAAACATGTGACTTTTAAATGACCGAGAGGTTCTCTTAAATCCACAAAGGATATAAGCCATGGCTGTCTTCCTACCAATGGTTCTTTCTGAATAAATTAAGATATCGTTAGTCTCGCAAAAAAGGTATTAGGGAATCACCCCTATCTTCTGCTATGTAACGAATCCGTTATTCATTCTCAGCTAAAACCCTTCTATTCTGAATGAATTCAGATTCCGTTGTTCGGCAAGAAAGTCTCAGGGAATCACCCCTATTTTCTGCTTTCTAACGAAATCTAGCAAGACTGAGTGGTGAGAGAGTTCAAGGTCTGGTTAACTCTCTACTTGTCAAGGAATCACCCCTATACCACTCAACTTGGCGCTGAAAGTTTAAACTTTCCTATTCATTCGTTTCTTTTCTATGTAGATCCAATTGCTCCCACTGGGCCTGAGACACTCAGGTGGTTCTACAATAGACTGAACAAAACTGGAGTACAAAAACTCCATTCACAGGGTTAAGGCTGTCAAACCAACGTCTATGATCAGAATCCTATACGGCTACTAAGAGCCATAGGTTATCAATCACCCCAGCAGACCGTAAAGTCCACAAAACCACAATGGGTCAATGGTTAAACCATACTCCCACTGCGTGGTGGATTGACATCCCGATCTAGTAGTATTTATCGGTGTAATCACCAACAACCGATGTTGGGCGTCCGATTAAATCGATAGTAACTTCATTTGGGTAACCATACTCCAAGGGTTAAGGTCATTACTTATTCTATCGAAGGCTTGTGATGATTCAACCGTCACTTTCGATCTCAAGAATCTTATAACCAACCTTCACTCGACACATTAAGATATTTAACGAATAGTCACAATCAAGCGTTATGAACAAAATCTCCAGTCCTACCTTCAAACATTAAATGCTAAATGCCTACATTTACGGAAGTGGTGTGAACCAAATTCACTCCTTATCCATAAATTCACTAGCATCTTCTAGGTAGACTTCTCGTTTTACATAATAATGTTAACCGTTATTTTGCAACCAATTATCTTAATCGAGTCTAGCAGTGTATTGTAGCACATCAATAACTATATAGGGCAAGTCTATGGTTTCTTTCTCAGTGAGAAACATTCCACTAGGAGGCAGGCTGAGCATCAGTCCCAAGACTATGCTATAGCCTATTTATGAGCATGGAATACTCTATTCTATGCTGAAATCAGAGACTCCTCCTCGTATATTTTCTATAAACTAAACCATGTTTCGAGTAGTTATCAGACAAAATGTCACCACTCAAAATCTCCCGCTAGCTTGTATATCTCATTAGACCCCGAAGGTCATTATGAACAAGCTATGTTACCTCTTCAAATCTATTACCCTCTCCCGATTGAAAGGAAACTTAGTCATTGTTCCTTTGAGATAGTGTTCCTAGACTGGGAGATAGGAATCTCCCTTAGCCAGTCGTCAGGTCTTATCTCTAGGATATATGCACTAATTAATAGATATTGAAAGGTTCGTTTATCTTAATACGGAAACCTTTTACCTTTAATAGTTTTAGACGTGTTACACATACCTATTCAGCTTTTCTTAGTGGTTCTGTCTTTATCAAACAAAAGTCCGAGTCACATATTCGTACTACAAATGTCATCTTCACTTTGTTTAAGGCAAATCGTAGTATCGAGATGAAAGTGAATCCATTTGTTTCAACGAATCAGTAAACGTAAAAATAAATTTTTCTGTGATATTCAAGATAGAATCCAAATTCATTTCCTTATATCACTCCCAATATTATAGCTGAAATTACTGCCCGTTGTTACTCTATTAATCGTTAATGCACAGCTTCCTTGTTCTTCCAAAGAACTAAGCTACCGAGTCAAGTTACTCGGTTAAGAAAGTCGCTAAAGATTCATTGGTTAGTGATCCGAAATCACTTTCCTTATTCTATACTTTCTTTAATTAATGTTTCGGTTTAGCCTCAAAACTTTAGTTAAGATGATTAACACTTATAGACATTCTTTCCCATTCTCAACTTTCCATAAAAGGAAATAGTCTTGAACTAGCAGTTCAATTGAGTAGACACTACTCGTGAACTGTGGGATGTCTAATAAAAGCGTTACCCAGTGGGACTAATTTTCTAATAAATTAGAAAAACATAAGATAAAAGCTCCCACTAGTTTATCGGTTCCAAATACCGTCTAACTAGCGACACTTAAATTTATGATTCTCCAATTTTTCTATTAGAAAATTTCTCGTGTAGACACTACACAATTAAAATTCACTAGAAGAATTTTGTCGTCCTAATCATCTTTCAAACTAACTACGGTTGTCTCTCGCTCACTTGAGTGACAAACGATGTGACATGCCTATGTACGTCACTTAAGTTTTGAAGGTTTCAAGATAAATATCTCTTCCGAAAAATTAATCGCATGTGAGATTAATAAATACAACGTTCTAGTTACTTATCACTTTTAACGAAGTCATTACTAGTCAATTTTACACTAGCAAATCTAGCACCTTAGAGAGATATATATAACAGATTTGTAAATAAAATTGTGAAAAATAAATCCAAATCATACACTACTAAAATTTTAGGAACATAAACTAAGTACTTATAGTCTATCCTACCGTTCCAAGGATTTAATCTAATGCCTCAAAGGCCGCCTTAGGGTAGGTCAAAGAGGTTTCAATTAATATTGAAGATTAGATTGAGAATCGAACATCTCATTTGTGATCGTCAATCACCTTTCCTTTTTCAGCCAAGGTACTACCAAAAATACCTTTATGAGTGTGACCTCTTGTCTCAGATTTTTAGGTAGACCCCGAGTGTGCCTTTGGGTCGGTCGGTGACCCGACGAGTACCCAAAATCCTATCCTTTCGGAGACCAAGCCTTGAATTTTGATAGCGGTGAAGGCCTTCCTTAGGAGGCCGGTCCCGAGCCGGCACGAGGCGTCACCATTCTCTCACGTTGCTTGTGTCAACAAGAGAGGCGTGGGGTCGGCCGTCGCCTCTCCGCTCCCACTCAATATTTTGAAAAAGTGGTGGGTTTCTTGATCGCGTTTTTGGACTTGATGTTACATTAAGGAACAATAAATCATAGGACCGAATGTTGTCAGTTATGTGGGCTAGCCCACCCGACCTATTCGTTAGAACATATGTGGCCGTCGGACGGGTCAAGGCTAGGAGAGGTCCGTTGAGCCGTAGTGGCTCTTCGGATGGCTCAGTATTGCGGACCCCGTGCAAACGCCACACGTGGAGGGTGAAGTCGATTGAGCCGTAGCTACTGTTGACCACCCAACCGTGGTTAAACCACTTTCGAACCTGTTTGCCCGTGATTATCCAGTCCTTAAACATCAAACTTTCACGTAGACACTACGGAACAAAAACGTAATCTCGTCTTAGGTAAGGTGGAATTCACCGAGAATCCAACACCTTAACCACGAGGTTTCAGAATTTTACTCCTTATGCTTTCGCAGAGTGGGATTCACCGAGAATCCATCACCCAACCTCGACGATTGAAAAACCCGTGTTCCTCGGTTTTTACCTAATTAGTTTCTAATTAATATCAAACAATTAATTAAAACTAATCGTGTGTTTTATACATGCCTAACTAATTTCTCGAATTAATTTCTACATGTATGCATATGGAGTGGAATTCATGATATGATGCATGTCATGGCAATTTTCCGATTCTACTCATACAATCTACACATGTATACTAGTGCGGAAAATAAACACCGAGATGGACCGTTGGCACCCCCGTAACTAATCTATTCGAAAATAAATTAAAACCCTAATCTGCAGCTGTCAAGAATCTTCGACGATCGGCATATCAAACGAACTTGGATCGGGATGAAACTTTCCAGATCTGATCTTCATTCTTTGGACTTCAAGATGGACGGTCGGATCGGAGCTTTTACTTGTCAATCTTCCTCAGTGAGCCGCCCAACTTGCTGCTGAGACAGACTCTTACAGCAGCGCATCATATACTTCCCGAGACCGATTGGGGATGAAGATGAATCCCGATCGTCCTGAAAATTTTATCGCACGTCCAAAACTCCATGGTTATCGATCTGACCGGTCGGATATTTGTTTCAACGGTCCAATACTTTCCAGAAAATCGAGGAAGTCACAGTTAGGGTTTCTGTGAATCCTGCGTTTTTTTGTTACAGCTGCCTCTTCTCATAAACGAACGGACATCCAAACGGACACTGATCGACACCAAATTTTGTGGACCGGAGGGATCTTCGTTTTAACGGCTCAAACAACAGAAAAAACGAAAACACTATACAGCTACTAAACAGATCTATTTACAGGAAATTAAACTTGCAATAATAAATAAATTACATAATTTCCTATACTCATATGAACGAATTTTCATCATTTATATGAGTTTACAATAGATCTAACGGGAAAACGGTGCCAACCCCAATCCATCTCTTCAACCATAGCAATTTAAAATTATTTATGCATAATAATAAGTAAAATATCACCTACATGCAATTCCACTCCTTTAAATCGTTTAACTACGATTATGATTATATAAATTGTGGAACCTGGCTCCGATACCATATGAAGGATGCAGGTTCTTAGATCTAAACGAATTAGATCTACGCGCAGCGGATGGATCACGATTTATATATCAAAACACATAATTAAAGGATTTAACAACTACAAGGGGGTTAAGATCAAGTTACCAATAGTAGGAAGAGATGCCAAGATCTTCCGATGTGTTCTCCAAACGGCGGTTGGTGGACACCCTTCTTGATACACGAACCTCCTCGATATATACAACACCAAGAAAAACTCCAAGTTTTTTCTTCTAGAACCCAAGACAAGAAAACTAATTTTTCTCTCTATTTTGTGGCAAGGGTCGAAATTTTCAATGTCAAATTTCCCTTGGAATAACTCTCCTTTTATAGGAGAGTAAATCATTGGCCTCCAAGTATTAATTAATTAAATAAATAATTAATTAAACAAAATAAAAAGATATTTTCCTTAATGACTAATTGTGACATGTATTGATCAATAGGAAATCAAATAACAAGTCATCCAACCAATCATATAACAAGAATATCTTTTATTTTCCACATCACAAAAAATTAATTCTTGTGACAATAATAGGACATGAGGCGCCACTTTAGGTCAAAAAAGCCCACATAAAATGTCTTTTATGTGTATTATATTATTTAGCCCAACTAAATAATATCCATGCATATCAATTAATTAGCCCAGCCAATTAATTATCACTGAGGCCCAAATAACAAGAATATCATTCCAATTACGAAGCCACATCGGGGACCATGGACCTATAACCGATAGCTCCAATAATTAATTATTCATCGAATGAATAAGTACATTAATTATTAATTCCGGGATTACGCCACCATAAACCCGGCCCGAACTCTACCGATTATAGATGTATACTTATACTCAACCCATGTAGTGAATAAGCGTCCATTGATATAATCACTACATATGGATTAACCCTCCATAGATTGTCCCATTACGAGTGGGAGGTCTCCGTGAACCCGACTCGAAATATCTTATCCTTATTTACCATTAACCCCGATGATCAATTAGTATGCATATCGACTAGTAGCTAATTAGTCAAATCACGCGAAACTCCCGGATCGATCACTTTCTTAGGGCTAACAAATAAGGGATCGTCTCTCTACTTCCCGCAGGAAGGAATGGATTCCATGTCTGTGAAAATCGAACTACTCACTCATCCGGAGATAGTGCCAATGAGAAGTGGCTTGGAACACATATTTAAGTGAACCGTAACTAACACATCAAACACTACCCGGGACAAGTAGCACCTGTGATCACCTCGAGATTAAGGTTGATCCATATATGATCATCTAATGATTTAATAAGATTCCTCGATTACGGAATTATACCGAGAAATTCAGATTAAATCGGTCCAAATCTATATGAATGCCATCATATATAAATGCCCCACGTAGGTACCCTCTACCGACATCCGGATAAGACTATCACACCCTAAGGTGTTTTCAGGCGCATTATTGGTGTTTTAATCAAGAGACCCTAAACTCGATTAAGTTCACCACGGACTAAAAGTTTAAGTATATCACCACTAAATCAATCCTCACGTGCATGCCATACAATCGAGTTAAGCGATTACAAACCGATACACTTAGGGTTTGCAAGAGCATGTATTACTTACAAGCACAAAGCAAGTAATAAGGTAAGATAAATTCATCATAAAAAACAATTACACAAATTGTCTTTCGGGCACTACACCTAACAATCTACCACTTGCGAAAATGACAATTAATGATTGTTTTTAGAGCACACCCTTTCTCATCATATTCACAACACTCTCCCATTTGCTCTAAAAGCAGATGAGATATATTCCTCAATGCCGTACCCTCCACGCACTAGACTTGGTACACTGATCAGTTAGGTTGTCGACTCGAGACGATCTTTAGGATTGAAACGTAGCCGGTCGTTCCAATCAGGCGGTACTCTCTCTCAATATGCTTTTGACTCTTTATGACTGAGAAGATCCTTCTAAGCTATCTTTTCACTGATTTCACAATGAAGTGATATCGGCTCACTAGACCTGGAATTACTCCCAGATCAGAAAGGAAATTCCTAAGCCATATCGCCACTCTAGCTGCTCCGAAAGCTGCTACGTATCCGATTAACTAAAATCGAATTGGCGGTTCTGGATTTCTCCAGACTATAGCTTCATCACAATGAGTAAACATCGAGCCGAGATCGTCCCAACGATCATCCTTAATCGACTATAAGTCGAAATCGATTATAGTCAACCATATTCAAGTTTGCACCCGAATATACAAGCATATGATTCCTCGTTCTCTAACGATACTTGAGGACGTACTAAACCGCTATTCAATGCTCGAATCCGAGATTTGATTGCAATTGCCTCGTGTTAAGCTGACTTGCCCTTATCCCAGAGAGACTCTATCCCATTTTCTCTTTATCCGAAGATTTGGAGAATCATTCCTGAGAGGTAGGGTAGGACAACTCTCGATGAATCTTTTGCAACCATATATGCATAATCATCTTATTCAATAAGATCGGTGGGATAGCCAATGACTCATTCTCGTGAATTTGACCGAATCAGATTCTTAGAACATAGTCCAATTCTCTCATCCAGAGAATCTTGGCGTGTCAGTTTCTGACTTCAGAGAGCACACCCATGTTGTTTCCAACCGTTTTAGTGTTATCATTTATGAACACTAATGCTACTACTTTACCAATATTGATATCCAGTCTACGAAAAAACTTATCAATATTTTGGTCAAGTCCACATATTTTAAAACATGTGACTTTTAAATGACCGAGAGGTTCTCTTAAATCCACAAAGGATATAAGCCATGGCTGTCTTCCTACCAATGGTTCTTTCTGAATAAATTAAGATATCGTTAGTCTCACAAAAAAGGTATTAGGGAATCACCCCTATCTTCTGCTATGTAACGAATCCGTTATTCATTCTCACTAAAACCCTTCATTACGAATGAATTCGATTCCGTTGTTCGGCAAGAAAGTCTCGGGGAATCACCCTATTTTCTCGCTTTCTAACGAAATCTAGCAAGACTGAGTGGTGAGAGAGTTCAAGGTCTGGTTAACTCTCTACTTGTCAGGGAATCACCCCTATACCACTCAACTTGGCGCTGAAAGTTTAAACTTTCCTATTCATTCGTTTCTTTTCTATGTAGATCCAATTGCTCTCACTGGGCCTGAGACACTCAGGTGGTTCTACAATAGACTGAACAAAACTGGAGTACAAAAACTCCATTCACAGGGTTAAGGCTATCAAACCAACGTCTATGATCAGAATCCTATACAGCCCACTAAGAGCCATAGGTTATCAATCACCCCAGCAGACCGCAAAGTCCACAAAACCACAATGGGTCAATGGTTAAACCATACTCCCACTGCGTGGTGGATTGACATCCTGATCTAGTAGTATTTATCAGTGTAATCACCAACAACCGATGTTGGACGCGGTCTGATTAAATCAGATAGTAACTTCATTTGGGTAACCATACTCCAAGGGTTAAGGCTGTTACTTATTCTATCAGAAGGCTTGTGACAGTTCAACCGTCACTTTCTGATCTCAAGAATCTTATAACCAACCTTCACTCGACACATTAAGATATTTAACGAATAGTCACAATCTGAACGTATGAGAAAAATCTCCAGTCCTACCTTCAAACATTAAATGCTAAATGCCTACATTTACGGAAGTGGTGTGAACCAAATTCACTCCTTATCCATAAATTCACTAGCATCTTCTAGGTAGACTTCTCGTTTTACATAATAATGTTAACCGTTATTTTGCAACCAATTATCTTAATCGAGTCTAGCAGTATATTGTAGCACATCAATAACTATATAGGGCAAGTCTATGGTTTCTTTCTCAGTGAGAAACATTCCACTAGGAGGCAGGCTGAGCATCAGTCCCAAGACTATGCTATAGCCTATTTATGAGCATGGAATACTCTATTCTATCTTTGAAATCGAGACTCCTCCTTGTATATTTTCTATAAACTAAACCATGTTTTGAGTAGTTATCGAGACAAAATGTCACCACTCAAAATCTCCCGCTAGCTTGTATATCTCATTAGACCCGAAGGTCATTATGAACAAGCTATGTTACCTCTTCAAATCTATTACCCTCTCCCGATTGAAAGGAAACTTAGTCATTGTTCCTTTGAGATAGTGTTCTGGGCGGGAGATAGGAATCTCCCTTAGCCGATCGTCGGTCTTATCTCTAGGATATATGCACTAATTAATAGATATTGAAAGGTTCGTTTATCTTAATACGGAAACCTTTTACCTTTAATAGTTTTAGACGTGTTACACATACCTATTCAGCTTTTCTTAGTGGTTCTGTCTTTATCAAACAAAAGTCCGAGTCACATATTCGTTACTACAAATGTCATCTTCACTTTGTTTAAGGCAAATCAGTAGTATCGAGATGAAAGTGAATCCATTTGTTTCAACGAATGCAGTAAGCGAGAAAAATAAATTTTTCTCGTGATATTCAGGATAGAATCCAAATTCATTTCCTTATATCACTCCCAATATTATAGTTGAAATTACGCCCGTTGTTACTCTATTAATCGTTAATGCACAGACTTCCTTGTTCTTCCAAAGAACTAAGCTACCGAGTCAAGTTACTCGGTTAAGAAAAGTCGCTAAAGATTCATTGGTTAGTGATCCAAATCACTTTCCTTATTCTATACTTTCTTTAATTAATGTTTCGGTTTAGCCTCAAAACTTTAGTTAAGATGATTAACACTTATAGACATTCTTTCCCATTCTCAACTTTCCATAAAAGGAAATAGTCTTGAACTAGCGATTCAATTGAGTAGACACTACTCGTGAACTGTGGGATGTCTAATAAAAGCGTTACCAGTGGGACTAATTTTCTAATAAATTAGAAAAACATAAGATAAAAGCTCACACTAGTTTATCGGTTCCAAATACCGTCTAACTAGCGACACTTAAATTTATGATTCTCAATTTTTCTATTAGAAAATTTCTCGTGTAGACACTACACAATTAAAATTCACTAGAAGAATTTTGTCGTCCTAATCATCTTTCAAACTAACTACGGTTGTCTCTCGCTTACACTTGCAGTGACAAGCGATGTGACATGCCTATGTACGTCACTTAAGTTTTGAAGGCTTCAAGATAAATATCTCTTCCGAAAAATTAATCGCATGTGAGATTAATAAATACAACGTTCTAGTTACTTACCACTTTTAACGAAGTCATTACTAGTCAATTTTACACTAGCAGATCTAGCACCTTAGAGATATATATAACAGCTTGTAAATAAAATTGACAGAAAATAAATCCAAATCATACACTACTAAAATTTTAGGAACATAAACTAAGTACTTATAGTCTATCCTACCGTTCCAAGGATTTAATCTAATGCCTCAAAGCCGCCTTAGGGTAGGTCAAAGAGGTTTCAATTAATATTGAAGATCAGTTGAGAATCGAACATCTCATTTGTGATCGTCAATCACCTTTCCTTTTTCAGCCAAGGTACTACCAAAAATACCCTTTATGAGTGTGACCTCATCATGTCTCAGATTTTAGGTAGACCCCGAGTGTGTGCCGCCTTAGGGTCGGTCGGTGACCCGACAGTACCCAAAATCCTATCCTTTCGGAGACCAAGCCTTGAATTTTGATAGCGGTGAAGGCCTTCCTTAGGGAGGCCGGTCCTAGGCCGGCACGAGGCGCACCATTCTCTCACGTTGCTTGTGTCAACAAGCATAGAGGCCGTGGGGTCGGCCGTCGCCTCTCCCGCTCCCACTCATTATTTTGAAAAAGTGGTGGGTTTCTCGATCACGTTTTTGGACTTGATGTTACATTAAGGAACAATAAATCATAGGCCCGAATGTTGTCGGTTATGTGGGCTAGCCCACCCGACCTATTCGTTAGAACATATGTGGCCGTCGGACGGGTCAAGGCTAGGAGAGGTCCGTTGAGCCGTAGTGGCTCTTCGGATGGCTTAGTATTGCGGCACTTCGCAAACGCCACACGTGGAGGTGAAGTCGATTGAGCCGTAGCTCTGTTGACCACCCAACCGTGGTTAAACCACTTTCGAACCTGTTTGCCCGTGATTATCCAAATTCATAAACATCAAACTTTCACGTAGACACTACGGAACAAAAACGTAATCTCGTCTTAGGTAAGGTGGAATTCACCGAGAATCCAACACCTTAACCACGATGTTTCGAATTTTACTCCTTATGCTTTCGCAGAGTGGGATTCACCGAGAATCCATCACCCAACCTCGACGATTGAAAAACCCGTGTTCCTCGGTTTTTACCTAATTAGTTTCTAATTAATATCAAACAATTAATTAAAACTAATCGTGTGTTTTATACATGCCTAACTAATTTCTCGAATTAATTTCTACATGTATGCATATGGAGTGGAATTCATGATATGATGCATGTCATGGCAATTTTCCGATTCTACTCATACAATCTACACATGTATACTAGTGCGGAAAATAAACACCGAGATGGACCGTTGGCACCCCCGTAACTAATCTATTCGAAAATAAATTAAAACCCTAATCTGCAGCTGTCAAGAATCTTCGACGATCGGCATATAAAACGAACTTGGATCGGGATAAAACTTTCCAGATCTGATCTTCATTCTTTGGACTTCAAGATGGACGGTCGGATCGGAGCTTTTACTTGTCAATCTTCCTCAGTGAGCCGCCCAACTTGCTGCTGAAACAGACTCTTACAGCAGCGCATCATATACTTCCCGAGACCGATTGGGGATGAAGATGAATCCCGATCGTCCTGAAAATTTTATCGCACGTCCAAATCTCCATGTTTATCGATCTGACCGGTCGGATATTCGTTTCAACGGTCCAATACTTTCCAGAAAATCGAGGAAGTCACAGTTAGGGTTTCTGTGAATCCTGCGTTTTTCTGTTACAGCTGCCTCTTCTCATAAACGAACGGACATCCAAACGGACACTGATCGACACCAAATTTTGTGGGATTGTTCATCAACTTCCAATCTTGATTCTGACCGGAGGGATCTTCGTTTTAACGGCTCAAACAACAGAAAAAACGAAAACACTATACAGCTACTAAACTGATCTATTTATAGGAAATTAAACTTGCAATAATAAATAAATTACATAATTTCCTATACTCATATGAACGAATTTTCATCGTTTATATGAGTTTACAATAGATCTAACGGGAAAACGGTGACAACCCCAATCCATCTCTTCAACCATAGCAATTTAAAATTATTAATGCATAATAATAAGTAAAATATCACCTACATGCAATTCCACTCCTTTAAATCGTTTAACTACGATTATGATTATATAAATCGTGGAACCTGGCTCCGATACCATATGAAGGATGCAGGTTCTTAGATCTGAACGAATTAGATCTACGCGCAGCGGATGGATCACGATTTATATATCAAAACACATAATTAAAGGATTTAACAACTACAAGGGGGTTAAGATCAAGTTACCAATAGTAGGAAGAGATGCCAAGATCTTCCGATGTGTTCTCCAAACGGCGGTTGGTGGACACCCTTCTTGATACACGAACCTCCTCGATATGCAACACCAAGAAAAACTCCAAGTTTTTCTTCTTCTAAAACCAAAGACAAAAAACTAATTTTTCTCTCTATTTTGTGGCAAGGGTCGAAATTTTCAATGTCAAATTTCCCTTGGAATAACTCTCCTTTTATAGGAGAGTAAATCCTTGGCCTCCAAGTATTAATTAATTAAATAAATAATTAATTAAACAAAATAAAAAGATATTTTCCTTAATGACTAATTGTGACATGTATTGATCAATATGAAATCAAATAACAAGTCATCCAACCAATCATATAACAAGAATATCTTTTATTTTCCACATCACAAAAAATTAATTCTTGTGACAATAATAGGACATGAGGCGCCACTTTAGGTCAAAAAAGCCCACATAAAATATCTTTTATGTGTATTATATTATGTAGCCCAACTAAATAATATCCATGCATATCAATTAATTAGCCCAGCCAATTAATTATCACTGAGGCCCAAATAACAAGAATATCATTCCGAATTACGAAGCGCATCGTGGACCATGGACCTATAACCGTAGTGCTCAATAATTAATTATTCATCGAGCGAATAAGTACATTAATTATTAATTCCGGGATTACGCCACCATAAACCCGAAATCGAACTCTACCGATTATAGATGTATACTTATACTCAACCCATGTGAGTGAATAAGCTTCCATTGATATAATCACTACACACGGATTAACCCTCCATAGATCGTCCATTCTCGAGGTGGGAGGTCTCCGTGAACCCGACTCGAGAATATCTTATCCTTATTTACCATTAACCCCTGATGATCAATTAGTATGCATATCGACTAGTAGCTAATTAGTCAAATCACGAAACTCCCGGGATCGATCACTTTCTTAGGGCTAACAAATAAGGAGATCGCTCTCTACTTCCCGAGGAAGGAATGGATTCCATGTCTGTGAAAATCGAGAACTACTCACTCATCCGGAGATAGTGCAAATGAGAAGTGGCTTGGAACACATATTTAAGTGAACCGTAACTAAACACATCAAAAACTACCCCGGACAAGCGGCACCACAGATGATCACCTCAGGATTAAGGTTGATCCATATATGATCATGTAATGATTTAATAAGATTCCTCGATTACGGAATTATACCGAGAAATTCATTAAATCGGTCCAAATCTATATGAATGCCATCATATATAAATGCCCCACGTAGGTACCTCTCTACCGACAAATCCGGATAAGACTATCACACCCTAAGGTGTTTTGGGTGCATTATTGGTGTTTTAATCAAGAGACCCTAAACTCTGATTAAGTTCACCACGGACTAACAGTTTAAGTATATCACCACTAACTCAATCCTCACGTGCATTCCATACACTGAGTTAAGCGGTTACATACTGATACACTTAGGGTTTGCAGCAGTGTATTACTTACAAGCACAAAGCAAGTAATAAGGTAAGATAAATTCTGTCATAAAAAACAGTTACACAAATTGTCTTTCGGGCACTACACCTAACAATCAAACACTACCCCGAGACAAGCAGTACCCTTTGATCACCTCAGGATTAAGGTTGATCCATATATGATCATCTAATGATTTAATGAGATTCCTCGATTACGGAATTATATCGAGAAATACAGATTAAATAGGTCCAGTCCTATATGAATGCCATCATATATAAATGCCCCATGTAGGTACCCTCTACCGATAGTCCGGTTAAGACTATCACACCCTAAGGTGTTCTGGGCGCATTATTGGTGTTTTAATCAAGAGACCCTAAACTCTAATTAAGTTCACCACGGACTAACAGTTTAAGTATATCTCCACTAACTCAATCCTCACGTGTAATCGATACACTGAGTTAAGTGGTTACATACATATATACTTAGGGTTTGCAGCAGTGTATGCTATATAAGCACAAAGAAAATAAGATGAATAATAAAATCTGTCATTTATTAAAACAATTACAAAATTGCCTTTCAGGCACTACATCTAACAATCTCCCACTTGCACGAATGACAAGCAATAATTGTTTTATAGCACACCCACTAACTATTACGACAAGAACTACATCTCCCACTTGCTCTAAAGCAAATGACTCATGTCCCGAATACCCATGTTTTCCAAGTACCTTGTAAAGACCTCAATGGAAAGCATCTTTGTAAATGGATCAGCAAGGTTGTCGGCTGAGGGGATTTTCGTGACTGAAATGTCTCCTCTTTGAGCAATCTCTCTGATCAAATGGTATTTTCTCTCTATATGCTTTGACTTATGGTGACTTCGGGGTTCTCTAGAATTCGACACGGACCCGTTGTTGTCACAGTAGAGACGTATCGGATCTTCTGGATTTGGGATTACTCCTAAATCTCCCAGGAACTTCTTGAGCCATACCGCTTCTTTAGCCGCCTCAGAGGCCGCTATGTATTCGGCTTCCATAGTTGAGTCGGCCGTACTGGATTGGTTGACGCTTCTCCAGACTATTGCTCTGCCTCCCAGGGTAAACACTGAGCCTGATGTCGATTTGCGATCATCCTTATCTGACTGAAAGTCAGAATCGGTGTACCCTGCTATATCCAGGTTCGTACCCGAATATACAAGCATATAATTCCTTGTTCTCTTAAGATATTTGAGGAGATTCTTCACTGCCGTCCAATGGTCCATGCCCGGATTGGACTGAAATCGGCTGACCAAGCCAACGCCATAACAGATGTCTAGTCTAGTACACAACATAGCATACATCAGACTACCAACAGCCGAAGCATATGGTATTCGTCCCACACTCTCAATTTCCTCAGGAGTCTATGGAGACTGCTTCTTAGAGAGTTGAATGCCGTGTCGGGTTGGTAGGAAACCTTTCTGTGCATTCATCATGCTGTAACGCAACAACATCTTATCTATGTAAGATGCTTGGGACAGAGCCAACATCCTATTCTTGCGATCCTGTATAACTTGGATCCCTAGAATATAACTCGCCTCTCCCAAATCTTTCATTTGGAATTGCGTGGATAACCAATTCTTCACATCTGCCAACATCCCCCTATTAGGTCCAATAAGTAGAATGTCGTCAACATACAACACTAACAACGCCACCTGATCTTTGATGACCTTCTTGTATTCACAAGGCTCATCAAAGTTTTGTTCGAAACTATACGACTTGACTGTTTCATCAAATCTATGATTCCAAGACCGAGATGCTTGCTTTAACCCATAAATGGATCTGAGCAACTTGCACACTTTCTGCTCTTGGCCTTTCTCGACAAATACTTCTGGTTGCTGCATATATATTTCCTCGTTAAGATAGCCGTTTAGGAAGGCTGTCTTAACATCCATCTGCCAGATCTCATAATCTAGACATGCAGCGATTGAAAGGAGGATCCGAATGGATTTCAGCATTGCCACAGAGGAGAAGGTTTCTTCGTAGTCGATTTACTCTCTCTGTGTGTAGCCTTTTGCCACTAGCCGAGCTTTAAAGGTTTCAATCTTTCCATCCACTCCTCGCTTTCTCTTGTAGATCCATTTACTGCCAATGGGTTGTACACCCTCAGGGCAATCCACAAGTTTCCAGACTGAGTTAGAGTACATAGACTCCATCTCTTGATTCATCGCCTCAACCCACATGTCCTTATCAGAATCTGATGACAGTTAAAATATACCTATTTATGTCATCAATTATAACCTTAAATCGGAGTTAATTATATATATTTCATATTTAATCACGTGTTTATATTTATTATTTAATGATAAGTGATTATTAATATGATAATTGGTATTTAAGCGTTTTATTATAAAAGAGCAATTAATTGTGTGATAAATGCTGATTTTGCGCGATCATGATAAATCGGGAAGATAATTATCACGCAATCGGGAGATCTCAAGATAAAAGAGAAGAAAATCGGAGCATTGAAGAAAAGATTAATCAGATCAATTCAAAAGCATGGAGTGGGGAACAAGTAAGACGAACCGAATTTGAAAACGCGTAAAGAGGGAGGCTCGGTCGACCGAGCGTGTACGTTCGGTCACCCGAGCCTAATGTGATAAATGCATGTCAATCTTCTGGATTCTCCCTATGTCGGCTACAACTCCTATATAAACAGCAGCCACGATGCTGAGAAAGACACACCACTACAACACAAAACAATTTATACAACTTGAGTTTTTAGTTTAGTTTTCTTTTCTTTATGTTCGTACATTGTGGATTCGTCGGATTCTCCGGTTGGGGAGCGCATTAAAGAGTGGGAGTCACTCTCGTCTTCGAGGGTATGACTATTCAATTATGCAATCTTTATTCGTAGATCTGATATATTTTATTATGGAGTAGTTTTTCTTGTATTGATTGCGTGATGTAGATTTATTTACGAACCCATGTGTTTAGGTTAGAAACGTTAAGAAGTAATCATGATTTGTACCAACACAGAACCGTGTTCGGTCGACCGAGACATGTCACTCGGTCGCCCGAGTGTTGTCGTTCGGTCGACCGAGCGTGGCGATGTGTAGGGCAATATTATGATCGGCCGACTACGTCGATTCTCTCCGAATTGGAATTAAAACGAGTAATTAAACTGATCAACTTAGTTATTCGTCATCATAATTTAACATGAAACCCAAAATGTGATTGTTACTTAGGATATAGATTGAATCGGCATCTAAGAAGTACGCCTTACCCTAGGAATGTTGCTTAGATGAGGTTCACGGTTTATACCGGCATCCCTAGTCTCGTAATTGTGTCAGAAGTTATATGAGATGGAGGCATTAAAAATCGAAGTCACGTAATGGAGGCACGATGATTTAGATGGCCTAATCGGAGCTAAATCTACCTTGTGGGATGACTCCGTAGTCATAATAATTAATCTTTAACGTTTGTTTTGTCTCGTTATCGTCCTAATTCACATGGGGAGTTATAATCTACTAGCGTAATCAATACTATTCGTTAGATAATATCAACCGTATTATCCGTGTTTTAGTAGTCTTTAGTCTGTCTTTGTGGTCTTTTGTGTCTTGTGGTTGTCACTATTTTATTTTCTGCATTTAGTTGGTCGTAGACCGCCCTTTCAATTTAGTTCTAATAGGATAAAGTTGTGTTTTTATTTGTGCCGAGTCTCTGTGGGATCGACCTCGACTCTATCTAGCTATACTACAATTGAACCTAGTTCTCTTGCTAGTGTGTTAGTAGGCATCGAGTTAATAATTTAACTTGACCTCCATCAAGTTTTTGGCGCCGTTGCGGGGACTCGAGTCATTAAATTAAGATATAGCTTATTTTGTTAGAACTGGATTAGTAAATATTACGTGAATAAGAGTGCTCAGATATTAAGCGATGTCATAAATAAAATAATAAAAAAAAAAAAAAAAACGTTCGGTCGACCGAACCACAGCTCTCGGTCGACCGAGAATTTATTTTCTTTTCTGTTTCTTATTATGTCTTAGTTTTAAAACATTCATACATTTTTATTTACGTTTTCTTTTCTCAAACTTATTTCGAGTCTGTTTTAGTTAGTTAGTTAAAGGCCTAGCCTTTACTACTTGATTAATTGTTTTATTGTTCTTTATTATTTTATAGTACGCTACTCGGAAATCGAAGGAACCGCTTGAGCCTTATAATCTTGAGATAGAGAAATTTGCGAGAAGGAATAGGAAGTTAGCTAGGGAACTGGCTAAGCAAGGAGAAGAGGATCCAAATCTTGAGGAAAGCGAGCAAGGAGTGGAAGAAGGACATACAACCGATCATTCTGAGCATTCTGAATCTGAAACGGAAATGGAAGGCAATCCTGTCAATCCAAACCAGGTACCTAATCCTGTTATTAATCCTGTTATCAATAATGCCAATAATGTGAATGCAAATGCTAATAATGAGAACCAAGCCCTAGTTCAAGGAGCGAGGCGTACTTTGCAAAGTTATGCAACGCCCACTATTGAACAATTCATTCCCGCTATCGTAGCACCGCAAGATGCTGCGGAAGTCTATCACCCTAGGCCTAATGTAATTCAAATGGTGACCAACTATTCCACTTTTCATGGAATTCGAGCGAGGATCCTGGTGTTCACGTGACGAATTTCTTGGAAATCGTCGACCTGATGATGAAACCGAATTAATCCCGAGGGTAACATTCGTCTTAAGCTTTTCCTTTCACCTTGAAAGATAAAGCTAAGCAATGGCTTCTCTCTTTAGAGGTCGGATCTATCACTACTTGGGAACAATTGTTGCAAAAATTCATGAATAAGTATTTCCCTTGGTAAAACCTTTAAGTTACGCCAAGACATCCTAGGATTTAAGCAACAACCTGGGAGAGTTTTGATCAAGCTTGGGAGCGTTTCAAGGAAGCTATGAGGAAGTGTCCTCATCATGACATCTCTCTTTGGCTTTTAATGCAAACTTTTTACCATGGATTGAGAGAGCGAGAAAATTAGAGTAGACGCCTCCAAAGAATGGAGCGTTTGTTCTTTATCTCACGAGGAGGCACAAGGGAAGATGGAGCAAATAGCAATGAATAGCCAATGGGAGGCAATGACATAGCTACCGTGAAGATGGCGACATATTTGATGATAGTGCATCTACCAAAATCTTAGAACAACTTTCTCATATCAACAATAAGGTAGATGGGATGCAAGAGAGGATGACAAGAGTAGAAAGGGGGCTGGAATCGAGGTAGCACCTCAAAGTGAGAATCTTTGATCTTGAAAAAGCCAATTATGTCGGGAGGGTACAAGCCTAATCATAACCATCCTGGATTCGATATAGTGACATTAATGCGGGAGAAAGGCCTAAACCGCCTACCCTTATGCACCACAAAACTAAAACTTTTGGTTGGGAAGGCTGCGATTGAAAAAGCGAGTAATGTAAATCACGACAATATGGGACAACTTTCAAAATCTATGGCTGAATTAGCCACTAACTTTAGCCAATATTGTCAGAAGACCGATGCCAAGGTGACCAATCAAGAAGCTCTAGTCCAAAATCTCACGCACCAGGTAGGACAACTAGCTGAGCAAGTCTCAACTAGACCTCCTGGAGGGTTGCCAAGCAACACTGAGAAGAACCCTAAGGATTTGAATGCGATCATGACAAGAAGTGGAAAAGAGGTAACTCCACCATCGTTGCAAGAGAAAGAGAAAATCACAAAGAATAAGGATGGTGAGCCAAGCAATGAGACTAATACTTCCGAGTCTTTGCCTAAGCAAAGAACGTATAAAGAACCTGCTGGCCCTAGAGTTGAACTTTACGATAACAAGTATCCAATTTTCACTGATGTCGATCCTTCAACTCTACCTTATCCTCCACCAAAGCCGAAGCTTAAGTTTGATAATAAGAGGTATAAGAAGTTCGTGGATATGTTTAGTAAGTTACAAATCAATATACCCCTAGTTGAAGCACTAGCTGAAATGCCTGAGTACACCAAGTTTTTAAAAGACGCCGTCTCAACTAAAAGGAAACTTCTAGATTTAGAGACCATATGCCTTAATGAGGAGTGCTCAGCCATTCTTCAACATAAGTTACCCCCAAAATGCAAAGATCCGGGAAGCTTTCTCATTCCCTGCACCATAGGTAACATATGTCCGAACAAAGCTTTGTGTGATCTAGAGCAAGCGTGAACTGATGCCACTATCTATTTTTCGGAAGCTAGGCATGAAAGATCTAAAGAAGACCTCAATCACACCGCAATTAGCTGACCTTTACATTAAAGAACCGTGTGGAGTGGTTGAGGATGTGCTAGTAAGAGTTGAAAAGTTTGTATTCCTGTCGACTTTGTGGTATTAGATATGGAAGCTAACTACAAAGTACCATTGATATTAGGGAGACCTTTCATGGCCACTAGTAGAACGCTAATTGATGTTTACAAAGGCGAGTTGGTGTTAAGAGTGAGCGAAGAGAGAGTTGCATTCAATGTCTTCGACACTATGAAAACAACTTTGATGATGGAGAGGATGCATGTTTAATGTTAGATTCCATTGATAGGATCGTTCAAGAATTTCAACAACATGAAAGTATCAAGGATTTTCTGGATCTTTGTCTTAGAAGAAGAAGATGAAGTCAAGTGCGTGAGTAGTGAGGAGGAGAAGATGATATGGCCGGGGATGTAGTAGAGGGACCCCAAGACCTATAGAGGAAGTAAGTCTTTGCGGAGATTGAAAGATTCTATCATAGACCAACATGGCATAAGTACTTGAACTTAAACTCACCGTCAAAAGTTGAAGACCTCTTTGGAAGAACCTCCCACAAATTTGACTTTAAAACCTCTTCCTGCGAATTTGAAGTATGTATTTCTTCAAGATGAGACCTTGCCACTGATCATATCTTCTTCCTTGACGGACTTACAAGAAGAGAAACTTATGAGAGTTACGAGAGAGTACCGCGGAGCATTTGGATGGACCATAGGCGGCGTTAAGGGCATTAGTCCTAGCGTATGTATGCATAAGATTTCCGTGGACCACTGAAAAGCGGTTGCACAACATCAAAGGCGTTTAACCCCACAATTAAAGGGCGTGGTTAGGGATGAGGTTATAAAAATGCTAGAAATGGGAATTATATTTCCAATTGTTGATAGCGAATGGGTAAGCCCTATCCATGTAGTTCCCAAAAGGGAGGATTGACGGTGCAAGCCAATGAGTTGAATGAGTTAATTCTGTGAGGCTAATCACGGTCATCGAGTATGCATAGACTTTAGGAAACTAAATGATGCAACTCGTAAGGACCATTTTCCTCTTCCCTTCATCGATCAAATGCTCGAGAGATCGAAAGGGCATGCTTTCTATTGTTTTCTCGACGGATATTCGGGATACTATCAAATCCACATCTCACCAAGATCATGAGAAAACAACATTTACATGCCCATATGGGACATTTGCGTATAATCGAATGCCCTTTGGATTATGCAACGCCCATAACATTTCAACGATGTATGATGTCATTATTTGCGGATATGGTATATAGAAGATTTCTTGGAAATATTTATGGATGATTTCTCCGTGTTTGGAGATGATTTCGATTTATGTCTCACACATCTAGCACGAGTATTAAAGAGATGCGAAGAGACTAATCTTGTGCTTAACTGGGAGAAATGTCATTTGATGGTTACGGAAGGTATAGTACTAGGCCACCGCATATCAAAGAACGGTATAGAGGTGGATATAGCCAAAGTCGAGGTGATAGAGAAACTACCTCCACCTACTAATCTTAAAACTTTGCGAGGTTTTTTAGGCCATGCCGGATTTTATCGTAGGTTTATCAAGGACTTTTCCCTAATCTCTAGACCTCTTACCGAATTATTGGCCAAGGATGTGCCATTCGTGTTTTCTAATGAGTGCATAAAAGCTTTCAACGAAATAAAATGTAGACTGATTACTGCACCCGTTCTGGTCGCACCGGATTGGGATCTTCCGTTTGAACTGATGTGTGATGCAAGTGATGCTGCTGTTGGCGCCGCTTTGGGTCAAAGAAAAGATAAGATTTTTAGGCCTATTTATTATGCGAGCCGGACTTTGAATGCTGCCCAAAGAAATTACGCCACAACGGAGAAGGAACTTTTGGCCGTTATCTTTGCTTTTGACACGTTTAGATCTTACTTAGTAGGATCTAAAGTCACCGTGGAGATGACCATGCGGCCCTTAAGTATCTCCTAGCAAAGCAAGATTCAAAGCCGAGGCTGTTGAGATGGATTCTCTTCTTTGCAAGAATTTGACGTAGAAATCCAAGATAAGAAAGGAAGTGAGAGCGTGGTGGCCGATCATCTATCGCGCTTACAATTAGAGGATGGTGAGGAATTACCCGAGATAGGAGAATCTTTCACGATGAACAACTTTTCTCCATCACCACCATCGGGGACATGATGATTGTCTTTGCGAGTTTCTTCGCGAATAGAGGTTGTGAAGGAGAATAAGCAACCATGGTTTAGTTTGTTTGTCAATTATCTATCCATAAAGTACCTACCGCCGAATCTCACTGTCCTACAAAGGAAAAAATTCTTTAAAGATCTTAGACACTATTATTGGGATGAGCCTTATTTATTTAAGCTAGGATCTGATAATATTTTTCGAAGATGTGTGCCCGAAGAAGAATATAATGATATCCTGAAGCATTGTCATTCCTATGAAGTTGGAGGACACTACGGGGGAGAAAGAACCGCGGCTAAGGTCCTCCAATGCGGTTTTTATTGGCCGACATTGTTTAAGGATGCACACCAATATGCAAAAGCATGTCATGCTTGTCAAATGACAGGTAATATTTCAAGGAGGAATGAGATGCCACTCAAGAGCATCTTAGAAGTGGAGCTTTTGACGCGTTTGGGAATAGATTTTGTTGGACCCTTCACTTCATCATTATCTAACCGATATATCTTAGTCATTGTTGATTATGTATCCAAATGGGTTGAGGCCATTGCTTCCCTACTATCGATGCTAGGGTTGTGGTTAGATTCTTGAAGAAGAACATCTTTACAAGGTTTGGGACGCCTAGGCGATTATAGCGACAATGGTAGTCATTTCGCAATAAACCTTTTGAAAGGTGATGATCAAGTATGGGGTTCGACATAAGCTAGCAATCGCATATCACCCCGGACTAGTGGGCGGTAGAAGTCACCAATCGAGAGATAAAGCGTATCCCGAAAAAAAAGCATTATCTGACTAGGAAGGATTGGTCGTTACGTTTAGACGACGGTTTATGGGCTTATAGGACTGCATATAAAACCTCGATTGGAATGTCACCATATATGATTGTTTTGGAAAGGCATGTCATCTACTGTAGAATGGAGCACCGGGCCATGTGGGCAACAAGGATGCTAAATTTTGATGAGACGTTGGCCGGTGAGAAGAGGATGTTAGAATTAACTCGCCTGGAGGAGTTTCGTTTAGAGGCATACGAGAATGCCAAGATTTTCAAGGAGCGCACGAAGAAGTTCCATGACAAGAAGATTCTGGATAGGACCTTTCAAGAGGGTGATCTGGTTCTCTTGTACAATTCGCGCTTAAGACTCTTCCCGGGTAAGTTGAAATCAAGATGGTGTGGCCCATTTCAAGTACAACAAGTCTTTCCTTCTGGAGCGGTGGAGCTATTAAATTTCAAAGACGAGTCCAGATTTGTGGTGAATGGACATCGCATTAAGCATTATCACGGGCTTCCTCCTGCTGCTGAGGAGGAGGTTTTGTACCTCGATGACCCTGTCTATGAATAAACCATCTTGAGCTGAGTCGAGCTAGCGACTATAAACTTAGAACTACTACCTATACCTATCTTTTTTTTTTCGTTTTTCTTTTTAATAAAGTAGCATGCTCCTATCACGGTTTTTTTCATCTCGCCATGTTCCGAGTCTAAGTTCGGAATAAACGAGGTTTTTTCCTTGATAGCCGTCATGTGAGTTTTCATTTAGGTTTAAATCCCTTTTGGTCTTGTCCATGGCACTATAAAGTAAAGTGGCTTAAACTGTTTTTAGATATCTATTTCTAATTACTGCCACATTATTTTATAACTTCCATAGACATGGAATTTGACGATTTCGTGGAGCTTGTTTGTTTATACAGGATGTGTCTGTCTCTCCACGCTGTGCCGATGATTACTCCGATATTGTTCCTTTACTTGGGAGCCGTTTCCAGAGCTAAGTCTTTCATCTTGAACTCTCATTTATTTTTGTCATTGAGGACAATGCCATGTTTAAGTGGGGGGCAGGGGACTTAGCTATATATTGTGCTATATGTTGAAAAAGTCAAGGGGAACGGAATACTGAGACAATATTGAGCCAAATATTTAACTCGTACCCTTAAACTTGTGAAGTTCTTATACTTAGAATTGATAGAAAACGAACCAAGTCGCGTGAGTACGTGGTCATATTATACTTTTGCGATAAATTGTTAGTAGACTTAAGGATATTCATGCCAACAATTGCAAGTAGTTAGGTATTGTTCAATTACTTAACATGTGAATCGCTTAGTACCGCATGAGTCATAATAATTGAAAGAAGTATGTGTACATTGCTTAGATAATTGGTTATGAGTACCTAGTGTCGACATTTGTCGATGATGTATTCTCGATCTTCTAGCCAATGTAAGGAGTAATAAGCTTGGGACGTACCTGTGTTTTGACAATGTATTAAAACACTGGGCTTGTAGTAACATTACCAAAGTAGCCCCGCGCTTGTGGTAATATTCGATGCTATGTTTAATCTAAGATAGGGGGATACTCTATGAAAAGTTTTCTTCCTTGAGATTAGTAGTATTCGAAAAGTATGCAAAAAATTGAAAATTTCGAATTTTTGGAGGCTTTGAGTAGTACTCGGTCTCCAAGTCCAAAAACCCTATAGATACGCTTTTGCTTATTGTTCTAGTGCTTTAACCATTGCGAGGCATAAGAAGTATGAATGATGATGTTGGTGAATTTAGATATGAAGTCTGTATAAACTCTAATCTTGCTACATTTATATAAAACCAATGCACATGCACACAATCACTTCGATTCATAGCAAGTAATGAATAATGCTTATCTTATGAGCATGACTGGTATGAGTTGACTCGGGTTTCTTGTGTAAGTATGAGTTGACCACAGAAAAGGTTGTCTTGGGGAATAACTTGTTGCTGCTTTGTTCGGGACGAAGCAAAGTTTAAGTGGGGGGCATTTTGATGACAGTTAAAATATACCTATTTATGTCATCAATTATAACCTTAAATCGGAGTTAATTATATATATTTCATATTTAATCACGTGTTTATATTTATTATTTAATGATAAGTGATTATTAATATGATAATTGGTATTTAAATTGTTTTTATTATAAAAGAGCAATTAATTGTGTGATAAATGCTGATTTTGCGAGATCATGATAAATCGGAAGATAATTATCACGCAATCGGAGATCTCAAGATAAAAGAGAAGAAAATCGGAGCATTGAAGAAAAGATTAATCAAGATCAATTCAAAAGCATGGAGTGGGGAACAAGTAAGACGAACCGAATTTGAAAACACGTAAAGAGGGAGGCTCGGTCGACCGAGCCATGCCATTCGGTCGACCGAGCGTGTACGTTCGGTCACCCGAGCCTAATGTGATAAATGCATGTCAATCTTCTAGATTCTCCCTATGTCGGCTACAACTCCTATATAAACAGCAGCCACGATGCTGAGAAAGACACACCACTACAACACAAAACAATTTATACAACTTGAGTTTTTAGTTTAGTTTTCTTTTCTTTATGTTCGTACATTGTGGATTAAATCTGGATTCTCCGGTTGGGGAGCGCATTAAAGAGTGGGAGTCACTCTCGTCTTCGAGGGTATGACTATTCAATTATGCAATCTTTATTCGTAGATCTGATATATTTTATTATGGAGTAGTTTTTCTTGTATTGATTGCGTGATGTAGATTTATTTACGAACCCATGTGTTTAGGTTAGAAGCGTTAAGAAGTAATCATGATTTGTACCAACACGTAATCGTGTTCGGTCGACCGAGACATGTCACTCGGTCGCCCGAGTGTTGTCGTTCGGTCGACCGAGCGTGGCGATGTGTAGGGCAATATTATGATCGGCTTCGACTACGTCAGATTCTCTGAATTGGAATTAAAACGAGTAATTAAACCTGATCAACTTAGTTATTCGTCATCATAATTTAACATGAAACCCAAAAGTGATTGTTACTTAGGATATAGATTGAATCGGCATCTAAGAAGTCGCCTTACACTAGGAATGTTGCTTAGATGAGGTTACGGTTTATACCGGCATCCCTAGTCTCGTAATTGTGTCAGAAGTTATATGAGATGGAGGCATTAAAAAGCGAAGTCACGTAATGGAGGCACGATGATTTAGATGGCCTAATCGGAGCTAAATCTACCTTAGGGGATGACTCCCGTAGTCATAATAATTAATCTTTAACGTTTGTTTTGTCTCGTTATCGTCCTAATTCACATGGGGGAGTTATAATCTACTAGCGTAATCAATACTATTCGTTTAGATAATATCAACCGTATTATCCGTGTTTTAGTAGTCTTTAGTCTGTCTTTGTGGTCTTTTGTGTCTTGTGGTTGTCACTATTTTATTTTCTGCATTTAGTTGGTCGTAGACCGCCCTTTCAATTTAGTTCTAATAGGATAAAGTTGTGTTTTTATTTGTGCCGAGTCTCTGTGGGATCGACCTCGACTCTATCTAGCTATACTACAATTGAACCTAGTTCTCTTGCTAGTGTGTTAGTAGGCATCGAGTTAATAATTTAACTTGACCTCCATCAGAATCATCCATAGCCCTGCGATAGGACACTGGATCATCCTCCACTCCATCAGAGACGGCGATATTCGCCTCTGGTTGCATACCGTACCGCACTGGTGGCCGAACCACTCTGGTGGTACGTCTGAGTGGTCTAGGACTGTCTGGGAAGACAGGTGTATCAGTGGTGGTGTTGTTTGTGACACTAGGTGTCACCAGTGGTTTGACTTCATCAGAAAGTAACTCCTCGAGTACAACTTTTCTTCGAGGTTTGAAGTCTTTCATATATTTATCCTCCAGAAAAGTGGCGTTATTTGAAACTATCACCCTCTGATCTTCTGGATCATAGAACAGACCTCCTCTTGTCCCTTGTGCATACCCCACAAACAGACATACTTTCGTACGTGCTTGCAATTTGCTAGTCTTGTCAACCAGCACATGTGCCGGACACCCCCATATACGGTAGTGACGCAAACTAGGTTTACTCCCACTCCATAACTCTAGAGGCGTTTTCTCGACAGACTTTGACGGCACCACATTTAGAATGCAGACCGCTGTTTGAAGGGCATGTCCCCAAAAGGACACCGACAGTGACGCGTAGCTCATCATGGATCTGACCATGTCTATTAAAGTCATGTTTCTCCGCTCAGCAACTCCATTTCTTTGAGGCGTTACGGGTGCGAGCGTTGGGAACAAATCCCATGTTCCAAAAGGTAGTCAGTGAAATCAGTATCCATGTACTCACCTTCACGATCAGAGCGAAGGCATTTCAGAGACTTGCCCAACTGCCGTTCGGCTTCTGCCTGGAATTCCTTAAACTTTCCAAAAGCTTCGGATTTCCTATGCAGTAGATAAACATATCCGAATCTCGAGTAGTCGTCGATGAAAGTCACAAAGTACTCGAATCCGCCTCTATCCTGCACATTCATCAGACCACACAAATCTGAATGTACTAATTCTAAAGGTTCTTTAGCCCTATTACCCTTTGACGAGAAGGGTCGCTTGGTCATCTTTCCCTCCAGGCAAGACTCGTAGACTGGCAGTGAGTCAACAGATAACTCACTTAAGGGACCATCTTTGGCCAGTCTTTTGATTCTTTCCAAGGAAATATGACATAGCCTAAGGTGCCAAAGGTATGTTTTATCATAACCTTCTGCCTTTTAGCAGATCTTTGATGTGCTACTCTAAACATTTCAGTGTTAAGCAGTGGAGTATCGGTTGGTTTAATAATATACAGTCCGTTTTCTAAACATGCAGAACACAAGTCACGTCCATTTCTGGAAATAACAATCTTATTACACTTAATAGATAATGAATATAATTGTTCTTGCAAAACAGACATAGAAATTAAATTTCTTCAAAAATGAGGAACAGAATAGACATTGTCCAATTTAAGGACTTTATTCCCAAAGACTAAACTAACTACTCCCATTTGCTTTAGTTTGAAATGATTGCACCGTTGCCAACTCTCATCCAGTGCGCCCCATCCTCCAAATTTCCTCATATGAACTAAGGATCTGCAAAGAAGTACAAACATGGTTAGTAGCTCCAGAATCCAGTACCCAAGAGGATGCATCATTAGCTATACAGTAGGATTCCAAGACAAGTAAATTACCTGTCTTATCCTGCCCCTTGTTTGTCGGCCCCTTTCCTTCTTTCACCTCTTTGAGGAATTTCGGGCACAGCTTGCGCCAATGCCCTACCTCTCCACAGTGAAAGCACTTACCCATAGGTTTGGAAGGAATAGGCTTTTGCGCTTTCTTCTTCATGGGCTTTGATTTCTGTTCTTTCACGGGCTTGGCTTTTGGCTTTCCCTTTGTTCCTTTGTTTGACGACTTAGCTTCCGCCAGATTGGCTTCAGCTTTCTTTTCCCCTTCTCGGGTCCGGCTGTTAGACTGGAAACCCTCGAATATCTACAGCTCGTTTATCAACCACGTCAAGTCAAACTTAAGCTTGTTCATGATGTAGTTGGTCTTGAACTGGAGGAAATTAGGTGAGAGTGATTCGAGAATCATGCTCACCTGAGTCACTTCGTCGAACTTGGAACCGTGAGTCTCAGCATCAGTGAAGTAATTGATCATGTTCATCACATGACCCGTTACTGACTGACCCTTCCTCATCTTTGCGTTCACAGCCATCCTGATAGCCTCATGTCGGGCCTGATCAGAGGGTGCGCCAAACATGGAAATGAGGTGCTGCATCATTTCTTTTGCAGTGCCAAAGTTCTCACATTTGGTCCTTATGATCTCCGACATTGAGGCTAACATGATGCCCCGCGCTTTGTTGTCTGCCTCAGTCCACTTCTGCCGACTTTCTTTCTCGGCTTTGGAAGACTGAGCGGTAAGTGCTGGAATAGCCGAAGTCAAGGTGTGTTGAACATTTTCAAAGACGAGAACAACGTTGAGGTTACTTTCCACTTTGAAAAATTGTTTCCGGTCAACTTATCATTTAACAGTAAAGAAATCTGAGACGTCATGATGCTGTAAAGTAAAATGACAGAAATTAAATTCAAGTTCATAAACTGCTAATAATTTTAGGAACGATAAACTAAGTACTTATAGTCTATCCTACCATTCCAAGGACTTAATCTCTCACCTCAGTGCCGCCTTAGGGTAGGTCAAAGAGGTTTCAATTAATATTGAAGATCAAATTGAGAATCGAACATCTCATTTGTGATCGTCAATCACCTTTCCTTTTTCAGAGGTATTACCAAAATACTCTTTATGAGTGTGACATACTGTTTCAGATTTTTAGGTAGACCCCGAGTGTGCCGCCTTAGGTTCGGTCAGTGACTCGGCGAGTACCCAAAATCCTATCCTTTCGGAGACCAAGCCTTGAATTTTGATAGCGGTGAAGGCCCTCTTTAGGGGGCCGAAATCAAAGCCGGCACGAGGCATCACCATTCTCTCACGATGCTTGAGTCAACAGTAGAGGCTGTGGGGTTGGCTGTCGCCTCCCCCGCTCCCACTCAATATTTTGAAAAAGTGGTGGGTTTACTGATCATGTTTTTGGACTTGATGTTACATTAAGGAACAATAAATCATAGGCCCGAATGTTGTCGGTTACGTGGGCTAGCCCACCCGACCTATTCGTTGGAACATATGTGGCCGTCGGACGGGTCAAGACTAGGGGAGCTCCGTTGAGCCGTAGTGGCTCTTCGGATGGCTCGACCTTGCGGCACTTCACGTGCAAACGCCACACGTGGAGGGTGAAGTCGATCGAGCCGTAGCTCTACCGTTGACCACCCAACCGTGGTTAAACCACTTTCAACCATGTTTGCTGTGATTATTCAATCCTTAAACATCAAACTTTCACGTAGACACTACGGAACAAAAACATAATCTCGCTAGGTAAGGTGGAATTCACCGAGAATCCAACACCTTAACCACGAGGTTTCGGATTTTACTCCTTATGCTTTCGCAGTGGGATTCACCGAGAATCCATCACCCAACCTTGACGATTGAAAAAACCGTGTTCCTCGGTTTTACCTAATTAGTTTCTAATTAATATCAAACAATTAATTATAACTAATTGCGTGTTTTATACATGCCTAACTAATTCCTCGAATTAATTTCTACATGTATGCATATGGAGTGGAATTCATGATATGATGCATGTTATGGCAATTTTCCGGTTCTACACATACAATCTAAACATGTATACTAGTGCAGAAAATAAACATCGAGATGACCGTTAGCACCCCCATATCTAATCTATAAAATAACAATAGAAACCATAATCTGTAGCTGTTTAAAATCTTCGACGATCGGCAAAAGAAACGAACTCGGATCGCGACAAAACTTTCCAGATCTGTTCTTCATTCCTCGGGCTTCAATATGGACGGTTGGATCGGAGCTTTGACATGTCAATTTTCTCCAGTGAGCGGCCCAACTTGCTGCTGGATCTGACTTTTACAGCAGCGCCTCAAAGACTTCCCGAGGCTGATCGGAAATCAAGATCAATCCCGATCGACCTGAAATTTTAATTCCACGTCAAAAACTCCATATTTATCGATCTGACCGGTTGGATTTGTGTTTCAACGGTTCAAACTCTCCCAGAAATTCGAGGAAGTCACAGGTAGGGTTTCTGTGAATCCTGCGTTTTTCTGTTACAGCAGCTTCTTTGCAGCAACAAACGGATATCAAAACGGACTCCGATCGACGCCAAAATTTGTGGAATTGTTCATCATCTTCTATTCTTGATTCTGACCGGAGGGATCGTCGTTTCAATGGCGCGATCAACGGGAAAAATGAAATAACTAAACAGCTTCTAAACAGATCTATTTTTTGTAAATTAAAATTGCAATAAAAATAAATTACATAATTTCCTATACTCATATGAACGAAATTTCATCGTTTATATGAGATTAAAATGGATCTAACGGGTAAACAGGGCCAACCCCCAATCCATCTCTTCAACCATAGCAATTAATCATTATCAAAGCATAAAACAATAAATAAAATGTACCTACATGCAATTCCACTCCTTTAAATCGTTTAATTATGATTATGACAATATAAACCGTGGAACCTGGCTCCGATACCACATGAAGGATGTAGGATCTTAGATCTAAACGGGTTAGATCTACGCGCAGCGGATGGATCACGACTTATTGATGCACTTAGATCAAGTGAAATTAAAATACTTGACCACCAAAACTAATACTAGCAAGAGGACTAGGTCCATCGTAGTATAGCTATAGCGAATCAAAGTCGATCCCACAGGGAACCAATTGTGGGTCCTTTATATACAAACAATTAATCATTCATGCCAAGAACATATAAGCGGTCTACGACCAACAAAAGACTAGAAAGATAAAGGACACGACTCGACACAACACATAAACAACGTAATTAACCTCCCCAATTATCATGTTATCGTTTGGATCTAGAGATTCTATATAATTAAGCTAGACTCGACAACTATTAATCCAATTCGTATTTCTTTTATATTGGCTACGGGAGTCATCCCCTAGACTAGATCTAGCTCCGGTTAGGCCATCTAGATCACTATGCTACATCAAGTGGCTTCGCTTTTTCGGCCTCCATCTCATATGACTTGCACGCTTACCAAACTAGGGATGCCGATATTAACCGTATTCCTCACCTAGGCAAACATTCCTTTGTTCAGGCATACTTCTGGACGATCGCATCGATCTGTCCCATTAACAATTACACGCACGGTCTCATGTTAATCTACGATTTACGTATAACTAGGTGTCGACAATTCCCAAATACAGAACATATCTAGATCTCGCTGAAAGTCCCGGAAGATCAATTCATGAGCCGACCTAGGAGCCATATATTGGTATTTCCTAATCATACGCTAATTAAAATAGACGAGCAACGTAGCCGTAGCCATACCTACTAAGATAAGAAATTCTAGGTGGACAATCACACCATAAAGACGTGGCTAGATTGACGCGACGAACAACTAAATCTTAGCGTTTCTACATACGTAACGGATAAAATAGAAGTTCATTAAGCAATTATATAGATCTACTAAAAACACGGTTGTCGATCATACCAAAGTCATCTATAGGTCACCGGATAACAGATCTGGGCGTGTGGATCCTTATAGACAAGGAATCCCCACTGCCTCATATCGTATCCTCAGATCTACATCGTTCGGTGATGAATGAACAACCTCAAACAATAAACAATAATTGGGGACTTAATTACAAAGTACTAAGAACAAATAAATACAAGAACTTACATTATTGCAGAACTTGCATAATAACTGCTCTAAGAAAAACTGAAGATTTAATTATGAATTGTGTGTATGTATTGTGGTGTGTTTGGCGTGTTCATGCATGCCTTTATTTATAGGGGTTCAAGCTAATTAAGAGACATACTTTAAAATGTCAAAACAAATAAGAGATAACTCTCGGCCGATCTCCAATTAAAAGATAAGATGCGCCCCCTAGAATGTATCCTCCATTGGCGCCATCTTTGAGTGGTTTGCCATGCTTATCCGATCTCTTCGTGCTAATCCGATATTTATCTTGAATTTCCTTTGATTTATCTTGAGATTTAATTCTTCCATTTGTATTTATCCTCCATAATTATCCAAATCTGTAAAATGGATATTTATCCCAAAATAAATCATATTTAAATAAAAATGGATAAATACCAAAATATACAATATAAACGGATAAATACTAAATTATGCCTTATAAATGGATAAATACCAAATTATATAATATAAATCACATATCATTAAATAATCCATATAAACATGTGATTTAATATAAAATACATATTATTAATCTCGATTTAAGGTCAACGTTGATGACTTTTACGGGTATAATTTGACCGTCATCAACTACCCCCCACTTAGACTTTGATCGTCCCGAACAAAGCATCAATAAGTCATTCCCCAAGAAAACAATTGTCATGGTCAAATCATACTTACACGAGAAGCTCGAGTCAACTCATACCAGTCATGCTCATAAGATATCCATTATTCACTACTCTCTGTGAACCGAAGTGATGTGTGCATGTGCATTCAGTTTTATATAATCTAAGCAAGATTAGAGTTTATGCTAACTTCGTAATCTCAACCTACCAACATAAGCATTCCCACTTCTTAAGCCTCGCAATGGTTAAAGCACTAGAACAATAAGCAAGAGCGTATCTATAGGGTTTTTGGACTTGGAGACCGAGTACTACTCAAAGCCTCTTAAAGAGTTGAATATTCTTCTCATATCTTCATATTTTTCAAATACTATCAATCTCAAGGAAGAAAACTTTTTAGAGTATCCCCCTATCTTAGATCATGCATAGCATTGAATATTACCACAAGCGCGGGGCTACTTTGGTAATGTTACTACAAGCCCAGTGTTTAACTTATTGTCAAAACACAGATAATTCTCAAGCTTATTACTCCACTTTAATGGCCAGAATATAGGAATACATCAGCAGATAAATTTCGACACTAGGTCTACATAACCAATCATCTATGCAATGTATACATAATTTCTTCAGTTATTATGATTTGTGCGGTAAAACTCGATTCAAAGATTGAGTAATCGAATAATAAATAACTACTTGCAACAATCGGCATGAATATCCTTAAATTTACATTCACATAAGTATAAAGTGATCACGTACTCATGCAACTTGGTTCCTTTCCTATCAATTCTTAGCTAGGAACTCACAATTCTAAGGGTACGAGATAAATAATACGGCATTTATTCAATTTTTCACCGTTTCATTCAATTTTCAATTATAGTACATCATAGCTAAGTCTCCTACCCCCCACTTAAACATGTCATTGTCCCCAATGACAAATAAAAATGAGAATTTAAGAAAAAGACTTAGCTCTGGAAACGGCTCTCAAGTAGATGCAGATCATCGGAGCACGTCGTGGAGAAGCAAGTGAAAACCTGTTTAAGCAAGCCAAACGGAAACTCCACGAAACCGTTAATAACATGTCAATGGAAGTTACAAAATAATGTGGCAGTAATTAGATATAAAATATCCAAAAACAAATTAAGCCACTCTATTCCATACAACCAATGACAAGGAAAACCGAAGAGTTAAAACTACTCGTTCAGACGCAAAAAGAAAAATACTAAATAGAAAGAAAGATAAACAATCAACAAGAGATGGTAATCTTCATCTATAATCTCCACCGCTTAAATGTGCTTAAAACCGGGTGGAGAAGACAAAGATCAAAAAGCATTACCCCATGAGAGAACACGAGGTTTACTGGATTGATAAGATATTTAATCCAGCGTAAAAGAGAAACCTGGTCAGGTATAACAGATTCAATGTGACCTATTGGTAAAAGATAGGATCAGAAACTCGGTGCAGACGCTTCACGTTTAGATTGGATATCAACAACTTAGGGAGATTTAGCTTCTCCTCGAAATTACTAATAACCCAATGTATCACGTAAAAGTCATAACCGTCATCAACAAGGTCAGATCAGTGTGATGGCTTAGAACAAAACTCAGCAACTTGACCAGAATAGGCGTAAAAGTGTGAAATGTAAAACTTCCGGTAGAAAGATAAGTTGTATTTTGATCGAACCAAAAACTTTTAAAATCGAGCTAGGGCAGAGCTACACGTACCCCAGCTAGGATCATTAAAGGGTGGGTAAGAAATTGTGTGTTGGGTGGGTATTGGTTAAGGGTTTGGGTTAGGGTGGGAGAGTGAAATAGATGGAAAGAAAGAGAGGGAATGGAAGAATGGTTAGAAATGTGAACTGTGAGGCAAATTGGTGAGAGAATAGAAAGGTTGAAGGGTGAAAAGGTACAAGGGAAAGGATAAGGGTAGTTGCGAACAATTGCACCCAACTTTGGATTTTCACTCGTATCGCCATTCTCAAAAGTTTTGGAAGTTGACCAAAATTGTTCTTGTTCGCACCAATCTCTCTGTTACATTTTCATGAATTCTCAAGCTCTCTTAATGCTTCCATCTTAAGGTTGATTGCTAAATTTCCTTTTCTTTAGCAATTTCTCGACTCTCCTAAGAACTCTATTTCACGTGGCCTATATTGAGTAAAAAAGTTTTGCACATCCTTAGCCCAATGGCCATTGGAACACGGCAAAATAAAAAAACCTCAACATATGTCACGTTACTCTTATTGGACTCAACCTAAAATCCTAAAAAGAAATCCTAAGGGTTTTAAAGAAGTAGTTCTGAGTTTAAAGTCCTCAGCTCGACTTTCCAAAAAAAGTATCCTTGTCAGTCATCCTTCTTGGATCGCTAGATGTTGACCCCTTGAGCACTATATGAGGTGGGCTCGTCGCTTTTGCGGATTAATACCCTTCCCTTGGTTGTAAGACCTAGGAAACGACATCTATCCATACCATTTATACGAAGTTCTTACCTCGGCTCTTGTTTTAGGAACTAGTGAATTCTAAGGAGATTTAGTCCTAGGGACCCATTTTAATCACATCCTCTATAATGCTGCTTCATTATGCTCTCTCAAAACTCAATGTCTTCTTTAGATTGCGAATTCTTAAAACTACACAAATTGTTGCTCCCATGGCCATTAGAAGCAATCTCATGCATAGGACAAGGAGATTTTGACAGAACTACGAGGAACTCTTTACTCACTGCTTCCTTCAACGACTACATGTTTCCCTACACCCTCTAGATGAGACAGATTTGGGGGAGAACCTTCCACACTAATAAAATTAATCTTACAAACCAACTCCGGGCTAAGATTCATACTCAGGTTCATGTAAAGACTAGCTTATGTTCGAAAGACCAAAAGATAGTAAATCATAAGCAAAAAGGGTGTACCTTGCCTTCAACATTGTACCACGAATAATTTGAACCTTAAAAATATTTTCCGGAGCCATCTTGGTGCTTTAAAGGTGTTTTTTCCATTGCTTTCCCATCGTAGATTCGTAGCTCCACATGCTGCTGGGTTATTTTCTCAACGCCCACGAAAATTTACTGACTCAGATTATTGCTTCCCTGGTTTCTGCAAACAGAAGAAAAACAAAACAAACCGTAGACTGATTTTAACATGGTTTCCCATGCTTTATCGAGACTTACGGATTAAACATCTGACGGAGATAAATGCAGACACACAAATTTACCCAAAGCGATAACCGAGAGGACTCAAAAGCGTAAAAATAGACTCTAAAACAAAAAACTTAACATGAATAAAAAATTAGTTATATATAAAATTGACCGTTGGTTTCCCCGGCAACGGCGCCAAAAACTTGATGACGTAAGCAAGCGATTGTTATTACAATTGTTATTAACAATTGATGACGTAAGCAAACTTGATGACCGTTGGTTTCGGGCATCACACCTAACAATTGTTATTACAAAAACTTTATAATAATCCTATTAAATAAAAGATAATCTCAAAATATTCTAGAACAAATCAAGAATATTTTTATCTTTATTATTTACCATAAATATTTATCCAATAAATATTTTATGCACATGTCTTTTTAACACACAAGAAAACTAATTCCTTGTTAAAATAGGACTTGTGTGGCGCCACAAAATATATTGACCTAGTCAATATTAATTTTGCCATTACACAATAATTGGGCCAAGATTATGGAAAATGTCTTTTCCACATATTTAATTATTTAGCCCAACTAATTTAATAGTCCACTAAACAATTAATTCACATATCGTTTTAATAAAGTCCAACATGAACTAAATTAATATTATTAGGATTCGACGTCCGAGAATATCTATGCTATATTAGGAGGCACGTCGGGGACCATGGACAAATAATCACGTGACTCCGATAAATCAAATAAATAATTATCGACGAATGTAACAATCATATATTCGATAAATCAATCACGAGGAATATGCCACCATAATCCCGTGATCGCACTCCTCCGATTATAAGATTATATTTATCTCCTCACGAAAGTAATAAGCGTCCACTGATATAATCATTTCATATGGATTAATCCTCCATAGATTTGCTCATTCTAAATCGGGAAGTTACCGTTAACCCTTTTCGTAACATCTTGTCCTTACTTACCATTAACCCCTAGTGATCAATAATTCAAATAACTCACCGGTAGCTAATCGGTGTAATATGAATCCCATGGATCGATCAATGTCTAGGATTAACTCATAAGGAATCGTCTATCTACTTCCATAAATGGAAGGAATGGATTCGTATCTGTGATAACACGGACTACTCACTCAATCCAAAGATACAATGCCAAGATGGGGTAATTCGGATCACGCACTCGGTGTAATCCTTAACCGTCAAGTCAAACCTCATACCGATTCAAGCGATGATTGTGATCACCTCGGGATTAAGATATATCCATAATATGATCATCTAATGATTCGATAAGACTTCTCAATTACGGAATTATATTGAGAACTCGGATCAAATCGGTCCAAATTTCTATATGATATATCTATCATATATAAATGCCCCATTAGGTTCCCTTAACCGAAAGTCCGGATAAGACGATCACACCTATCGTGTTATGGGCGCATTAATAATGCGTTAAAGGGAGACCCGATACTCTCGATTAACTTTACTACGGACTAATTGTATTTTAAGTACATCTTCACTAACTCAATCCTCCCGTGTATATCTCATACACCGAGTTAAGTGATTACATAAACGATATACTCGGGGTTTTCAGTAGTGTAAATACTATTGTCATATCGGTGATTATGAGAATAATAAATATGAATAATAATATCATTTCATTTATTAAATAAAACAATTACAAAAAATTGTCTTTCGGGCATCACACCTAACAATCTCCCACTTGCACGAAAGCTTGTGATTAATTGTTTTAGAGCACACCCTATTATTTAAAACTACAGCAAACTACATCTCCCACTTGCTCTAAAGCAATGGAGACTCATCCCGTATTTTAGTACCCACAAAACTTATCATAACCATTTCAGATTCCAAAGTACACTCCGAGTATGCCGTCGTAGGATAGGTCAGTGACTCGGGAAGTACCTACATCTAAATGTCATGGGTCTTAATGATCGGTCAGGTTGTCGGCTCGAGGCGATCCGTAGAATCGAAACGTCGCCGGTCCATCTAATCATGTGGTACTTTCCCAATATGCTCTTGAACTCAAGTGATTTCGGAAATCCTTATAAGCTACCCCTTCATCGTTTGCACAATGATGTGGTATCGGCTTTCCAAATCTGGAATCACTCCCAAAACTGAAAAGGAAATCCTGAGGCTATATCGCCTCTCTAGCTACTACAAAAGCCGCTAATCACCCAACTAGTTAAAGTCGAGTTGGCGTTGCTGGATTCCTCCAGGCAATAGCTTCAACACAAGAGTAAACACTGAGACCGAGATCGACTTAACGATCATCCTTAATCGACACAAAGTCAGAACCAGTGTATTCTCACATGCCCGCATATTATTCCTCGTTCTCTCAAGATACTAAAGGACATACTAAACTTGCTTTGTTAACAGCCGAATCTAAGATTCGATCAAAATTAGCGTTCAATAACCTGGCCATCTCTTGTCACAAAGAGAATCCATCCCATTTCTCTTTATCCGAAGATTTAGAGAGTCATTCCTGAGGCATAGGGTAGAACTTCCTCGTTGAATGTTACATACACAGATGCATCATCTTAACCAATAAGATGGATGGGAAACCAATGACTGATTCTAATGAATTCGACCGAGTCAAACTCTTCAGAATGTTGTCCAAATCTCAGTTGCAGAGAATTGTGGCATTGTCGATTCTCGACTTCAATAACACACCCATGTTGAGTCCAATCAGTGCAAATAAGTTATCCTTCACAAACACTAATATATATGTATATATTCACTCTCAGTACTAAAATTGATATCCAGTCTACACAAGACTTATCAATATTCTCGTCAAATCCATATATTATAGAAATATATGACTTCCAATGACCAAGAGGTTTGCTTTTTATCCACAAAGGACATAAGCCTTGATGAATATCCCGTCATAAGTTCATAAGGGCAATACCATTCGTTCGAATGAATCCAGATTCCGTTTGTTTGGCAAGAAAGTCTCGTGGAATCACCCCTATTTTCTCGCTTTTGAACGAAATCATGAATTACCGAATTCATTCTACTCTTTCCGTGTAGATCCAATTACTCCCCATGGGCCCGAGACACTCGGTGGTTCTACAAGAGTATGAACGACTCGAGTACCAAACTCCATTTACGAGGTTATGGCTTGTAAACCAACCTCTATTATCGAATCCTATCTCGCTCACAAAAGAGCCATAGGTCATCAATCGATCCTCGACTACAAAGTCCGCAGAAACCGTAATGGGTAATGGATAAACCATACTCCCACTATTTTCTTGGTGGATCGAAATTCGATCTAGTTTAGCGATGTTTAGTGTTATCACCAACAACCAAAGTTGGATGTGGTTTGATCTAATCGATAAGTAACTACCTTGAGTATCCGTACTCTGGGTTCAAGGTTTGTTGTTCATAGACTCTATCGAAAAGGATGCAACGAAGATAGCTGTCCCTTCCAGATGTCAAGAATCGATAACGAACCTTTCTCTCAATTCTTCAAGATATATCACGATTTGGTCATCGACCGAACGTATGCGTGAAATTCGAGTCCTACCATCAAGCATCATGTGCTAAATGCTTATATTGACGGAATTTGGGTGAACCGAATCCACTCATTATCCGTTAATTCCAAAGCACATTCTAGGTAGACTTCTCGGTTCTACATTTCAATGTAAACCGTTATTTCACTTCCAATATCTTTATTGAGTTAAGCAGTGTATTGTAGCACATCTACAACTATGTAAGGCAATTCAATGGTTTCTTCCTTAGTGAAAGCATTTCACTATGAGGCGAGCCGAACATCGAGTCTCAGGACTATGTGATGGCCCATTTCAGTATAGAATACTCCATCTCTGATGTAATCCGAGACACCATAAAATATTTTGGATAAACTTACCGGAGTGTTTGAATAGTTATCGACAAGAAGTCACTACTGGAAGCTCCTACTAGCTTGTATCTTTCATCGGACCCGAAGGTCGTCATGAACAAGCTATGTTACTTCTTTATAACCATTATCCTTTCCCGATTGAAAGGAAACTTAGTCATTGAACCTTTGAGACAATATAACCAGATCGGAGAAAGGAATCACCCCGAGCCGGTCTTGTGTCTTGTCTTTTAGGGACTATGCACTAACTATGGAATATGAAGAAGCGTTTATCTAAATATAGAAACCAATTGCTTTAAATAGTTCTTAAGATGGTACATATAATGTATTTCAAGATTTCTTAGTGGTTTTGACTTTATCAAACAAAAGTCCAAGTCTTAGATTCGTACTACAAATGGTATATTCACTTTCTATAAGACAAACAAATTATCGAATAAAAGGTAAATCCATTCGTTCCAACGAATCTTAAACAAAAAAATAAATCTTCTGCGATATCCAAGGATTGAATCTGAGATTCATTTCCTCATATCACTCCCACTATTTTGCTAAAATTACTGCCCGTTGTCTATTAATCGTTAATGCACAACTATCTCGTTCTTCCAAAGAACATAGCCTAAGAGAAAATCACCAAGGATTCATAGGTTGGTGATCCGAAATCACTATCCTTATCCTATGACTTTCAGTTTGTTAATTTTCGTTTTTAGCCTTAAAATCAACTCGCTTTTAGATGACTAACACTTTTAGACATATTCTCCCATTCTTGACTTTCCGTGAATGGAAATGATCTTGAACCAAATGTTCGTTTGAGTAGACACTACTCTTGAACCGTAGGATGTCTATTTCGATTGTTACTTGTTAGGACTTCTCGGATTTTCTATCATACCGAAAAACAACAAATCATAACACTAAAGCTCCCACTAGTTTATCGGTTCCAAATACCGTCCTAACCAAAGAATGCTCTATTTTATGATTTTCCAATTTTTCAATTTGAAAATCTCTCGTGTAAACACTTACACAGCTTCTAATGTTTCAAAAAAACAACAAATCATAGAACTCCCACTAGTTCATCGATTCCAACTATCGTCCAACTAGCGACATTTCATGACTTTCCGGTTTTTCAATTAGAACGGTTACGTGTGTAGTCAATTACACTTTTCTAATATTCTAGAGAAACAATAAATCATAAAGCTCCCACTAGTTCATCAATTCCAAATATCGTCCAACTAGTAACACTTCATGATTTTCCGATTTTTCAATTAGAAAATTACTCGTGTAATCACTACACATTCAAAATTCACTAGAAGAATTTTAAAGTCCGAAATCACCTAAGTTTGTCTCCCGTTTGGCACGAGTGACACTAGTGACATATCTATATGTCACTCTGATTTTTAAAAGGCTTAAGAGAAAATATCTCTTTCGAAAAATAATTGCATTATCGATTAACTAGTTCAACGTCCTAGTTACTTTCCACTTTTTAACAAAGTCAATACTAGTCAATTAATTTTTAAGCAATTTAGTAAGGGATATAATCTCTGTAAATAAAATGACATATATTAATTCAAGTTTAACACTACTATATTAAATTTTAGGAATTGTAAACTAAAAAATAAGTCTACTCTACCATTCCAAGGTTTTAACCTTGTATCTCAGTGCCGCCATAGGGTAGGTCAAAGAGATCAACGGTTAAATCAATGAATAACTTGTGAGAATCAGACATCCCACGAGAATCGAACATCCCTTTATTCATTGACTACCTTCCTTTTTTAGCCTAGTATTACCAAAAATACCCTTGATGAGTGTGACCTACTATATCAGATCTCTTAGGTACGCCCGAGTGTGCCGTCGTAGGATAGGTCGGTGACCCGACGAGTACCCGTAAATCCTATCCTTTCGGAGACCAAGCCATGAATGTTGATAGGGTGAACACCATCCGTAGGGGGATCGAAATCAAAGCGCCGCGAGGCGCCACCCTTCTCTCACTTACTTGCATCTATAGTAGAGGCCGTGGGGTTGGTCCGCCTCCCCGCTCCCACTCAATATTTTGGAAGTGGTGGTGGGTTAACTAACCACGTCTTTTTGATGTTAACATAAAAGCACATCAAATCTAGGATTCGAATGGTGTCGGTAACGTAGCAAGCCTACCCGCCCTATTCGTTGGAACATATGTGATAATGGACGAAATCGGGTCAAGAGAGCCTCATTTATATAAGAAGGAATCACCCTCGCTTCTCCGGTGTAGCTTAGTCTTGCCGGACCCCGTGCATACATCACACTAGGAGGGTTAAGTCGGTCGAGCCTAGCTCAGTTGACCACCCAACCTATAAGCGAACCGTTTTTATCCAAGATTTATTGTTCATTTACCATCATTCAATCTCGTAGACACTACGAATCGAAAACGTGATCTCGTTTGGGCTTTAAGGCGGTTCACCGAGAACACACACCGAAAGGCCTAACGATTTCATAACCCGTCCTCGGATCATTAATTAGTTACTAAATTTATTAATTACCACGTATTAATAAAATTTCAACTAATTACACGAGTTTGTATACATGCCTATTTTAATTACCAAAATTAAAATGCTACATGTATGCATGGAGTGGATTTATGATATGATGCATGTCATGGCAATTCCGATTTTATGTCATTTTATGATCAAACACATAAAAAATAAAATTGCGGAAAATTTAAACACCGAGATGGATCGTTGGCACCCCCGTAACTAATCTATTAGAAAATAAAAAAACAAAACCCTAACTAGGGTTTACTACTTTCTAACAAAATCTGCAAATGTGTTGAACTCTTCGATGATCGAAAACTAAACGAACTCGGATCGGGACGAAACTTTCCAGATCTTTTCTTCACTTCTCGAACTCCAATATGGACGTAATATCATAAAAATAAAAGACAATTGTTATAGATCTATAAACTACACGTAATAAAATAACTAGATCTATATCTACAAGGGGTTGTAGATCATACCTCTTGGATCTCAAAATCCAAGTTGAAGAACCGCAATAGGATGAACGAAGGAAAGCGTGAAGAGCACCACGATCTTCCATGACGCACGTGATCCAAGCAACTCCCGGTGGAAGGAAATTCTCGACTCGAACCCTTCCGATATGCTACCCGAAAAATCTCCAAGATTTTCCCCTTGACTCCCCTTGGCCGAAATTTTCCTTCTCCTCTCTAAGAGGTAGAAGTCGAAAATTACATGTGTTATTTGGCTTGGGAGAACTCTCTTTATATAGGAGAGTAAAACTTAAGCCCCAAGGATTTTATAATTAATACAAAATCAATTATGATAATCCTATTAAATAAAAGATAATCCCATAATATTCTAGAACAAATCTAGGACAATATTTATCTTTATTTCTTTCCATAAATATTTATCCAATAAATATTTTATGCACATGTCTTATTAATCAATTTAGGAAAACAAATTTCCTAATAATAACACACAAAATATATGCGCACCTTTTTACTAAAATTAGGTCACGATATTTCCATCCTTTTGACCAATTAGGTCAAAATGGTCAACACACCAATTCGGGCCGAGTCCACTTAAAATGTCTTTTCCGTGTATTTAATCATTTAGCCCAACTAATTTAATAGTCCACTAAACAATTAATTCACATATCGTTTTTAATAAAGTCCAACAAGAACTAAATTAATATTATTAGGATTCGACGTCCGAGAATAGCTATGCTATATTAGGAGGCACGTCGGGGACCATGGACTAATAATCAGCGGCTCCGATAAATCAAATAAATAATTATAGAATAATTATATTCGATAAATCAATCACGGGAATATGCCACCATAATCCCGAGACTGCACTCCTCCGATTATCAGATTATATTTATCTCGTCACGATAATAATAATAAGCGTCCATTGATATAATCATTACATATGGATTAATCCTCCATAGATCGCTCATTCTAAATCGGGAAGTTACCGTTAACCCTTTTTTAGAACCTCTTATCCTTATTTACCATTAACCCCCTAGTGATCAATTAATTCATACAACTCACTGGTGATCAATCAGTGTAATATGAACTCGCGCGATCGATCAGTTTCTAGGATTAACAAATAAGGGAACTGTCTATCTACTTCCATAAATGGAAGGAATGGATTCCGTATCTGTGATAACACGTACTACTCACTCAATCCAAAGACAATGCCAAGATGGGGTAATTCGCACCACGAGACTCGGTGTAATCCTTAACCGTCAAGTCAAACTTCATACTGATTCAAGCGGCTTGGATCGTGATCACCTCGTGATTAAGATATATCCATAAATATGATCATCCATTGATTCGATAAGACTTCTCGATTACGGAATTATATCGTGAACTCTAATCAAATCGGTCCAAATTTCTATATGATATATCTATCATATATAAATGCCCCATTAGGTTCTCTTAACCGAAAGTCCGGATAAGACAATCACACCAACTGTGTTCAGGCGCATTAATAGCACGTTAAAGGAGAGACCGATACTCTCGATTAACTTCACTACGGGCTAATTGTATTTTAAGTACATCTTCACTAACTCAATCCTCCGTCGTGTATACCATACACTGAGTTAAGTGATTACATAAACGATATACTTAGGGTTTTCTGTAGTGTAAATACTATTGTCACATCGGTGAATATGAGAATAATAAATATGAATAATAACATCATTTCATTTATTAAATAAAACAATTACAAAATTGTCTTTCGGGCATTACACCTAACAATCTCCCACTTGCACGAAAGCATGTGATTAATTGTTTTAGAGCACACCCTATTATTTAAAATACAACAAACTACATCTCCCACTTGCTCTAAAGCAATGGAGACTCATCCCGTATTTTAGTACCCACAAAACTTATCATAACCATTTCAGATTCCAAAGTACACTCCGAGTATGCCGTCAGTAGGATAGGTCGTTGACTCAGGGAGCACCTATATCTCCGAATGTCATGGGTCTTAATGATCAGTCAGGTTGTCGGCTCGAGACGCTCCGTAGAATCGAAACGTTACCGGTCCATCTAATCATGTGGTACTTTCCCAATATGCTCTTGAACTCAAGTGATTTCAGAAATCCTTATAAGCTACCCTTCATCATTTGCACAATGATGTGGTATCGGCTTTCCAAATCTGAATCACTCCCGAATCTGAAAAGGAAATCCACGAGGCTATATCGCCTCTCTAGCTACTACAAAAGCCGCTAATCACCCAACTAGTTAAAGTCGAGTTGGCGTTGCTGGATTCCTCCAGGCAATAGCTTCAACACAAGAGTAAACACTGACCGAGATCGACTTAACGATCATCCTTAATCTGACACAATGTCAGAACCAGTGTATTCTCACATATCCAAGTTCACATTTGAATATGCCCGCATATTATTCCTCGTTCTCTCAAGATACTAAAGGACATACTAAACTTGCTTCGTTAACCGCCGAATCTAAGATTCGGTCAAAATTGACGTTCAATAACCTGACCATCTCTTACTAGAAAGAGAATCTATCCCATTTCTCTTGATCCAAGATTAAGAGAGTCATTCCCGAGGCATAGGGTAGAACTTCCTCGTTGAATGTTGCATACATGCATGCATCATCTTAACCAATAAGATGGATGGGAAACCAAAGGATCGATTCTAATGAATTCGACCGAGTCAAACTCTTAAGAATGTTGTCCAAATCTCATTGCAGAGAATTGTGGCATTGTCGATTCTCGACTTGAGATAACACACCCATGTTGATCCCAATCGATGCAAAGTTATCCTTCACAAACACTAATATATATATTTATATATTCACTCATCAGTACTAAAATTGATATCCAGTCTCCAAAAGATTTATCAATATTCTCAGTCAAATCCACATGTTTTAGAAACATGTGACTTCTAATGACCAAGAGGTTTGCTTCTTATCCCCAAAGGACATAAGCCTCGATGACAAATACCCTGTCATAGGTTCTTAGCGAAGACCCTTCATTCGAATGAATCCAGATTCCGCTTTGTTCGGCATGAAAGTCTCAGTGAATCACCCTATTTTCCGCTTTGAACGAAATCATGCAATACTAAGTGGTAAGAGAGTCCATCGTCTGATTAACTCTCTACTTCTTAGAATTACCCTAGACCACTCAAGCTTTGCTCTGAAAGATAAACTTTCGTATTCATTCTACTCTCTTCCATGTAGATCCAATTACTCCCACTGGGCCTCGAGACACTCGGTGGTTCTACAAAAAGTATGAACAACTCCTGAGTACCAAACTCCATTCACAGGGTTATGGCTTATAAACCAACCTCTATTATCGTAATCCTATACAACTCACAAAAGAGCCATAGGTCATCAATCGATCCTGTAGGCCATCAAGGCCTCAGAACCCATAATGGGTAATGGATAAACCATACTCCCACTATTTTCTTGGTGGATCGAAATTCGATTTAGTTTAGTAGTATTTAGTGTCATCACCAACAACCAATGTTGGATGTGGTTTGATCTAATCGATAGTAACTACCTTGAGTAAACGTATTTCAAGGTTTAAGGTTTCTTGTTCATAGACTCTATCAGAAAAGACGCAACAGTATAACTGTCCCTTCCCGATTTCAAGAATCTTATAACAAACCTTTTTCTCAATGCTACAAGATATTGAACGATTGGTCACTGACCGAACGTGTTCGCGAAATTTCCAGACCTACCTTCAAGCACCGTGTGCTAAATGCTTATATTTATGGAAGTGGGGTGAACCGAATCCACACCTTATCCGTAAATTCCAAAGCATATTCTAGGTAGACTTCTTGGTTCTACACTTCAATGTAAACCGTTATTTCACTTCCAATATCTTTATTGAGTTAAGCAGTGTATTGTGGCACATCTACAACTATGTAAAGGCAATTTAACGGTTTCTCACTTAGTGAAAGCATTTCACTATAAGGCAGGCCGAGCATCAGTCCCTACGACTATGTGATGGCCCATTTCTGAGTATAGAATACTCCATCTCTGTTGAAAACAGAGAAAACCTCAAAATATTTTGGATAAACTTGCCGGAGTTTTTGAATAGTTATCAGACAAGAAGTCACTACTCAGAAGCTCCTACTAGCTTGTTTCTTTCCTCAGACCCCGAAGGTCGTCATGAACAAGCAATGTTACTTCTTTATAACCATTATCCTTTCCAAATTGAAAGGAAACTTAGTCATTGAACCTTTGAGACAATATAACCAGACTGGGAGAAAGGAATCACCCTGAGCCAGTCTTCAGGTTTTGTCTTTTAGGGACTATGCACTAACTATGGAATATGAAGAAGCGTTTATCTAAATATAGAAACCAATTGCTTTTAATAGTTCTTAAGATGTGTTATATACATATTTCAGCAGTTGTAAGTGGTTTTGACTTTATCAAACAAAAGTCCGAGTCTTGGATTCGTACTACAAATGGTATATTCACTTTCTATACGACAAACAAATTATCGAATAGAAGGTAAATCCTTTCGTTCCAACGAATTTTAAACGGAAAATAATTTTTCCGCGATCTCCAAGGATTGAATCCGAGATTCATTTCCTTATATCACTCCCACTATTCTAGCTAAAATTAACCGCCTGTTGTTTATTCTTTTAATCGTTAAATGCATCTTGCCTTGTTCTTCCAAAGAACTTAGCTCAAGAAAATCGCCAAGGATTCATAGGTTGGTGATCCGAAATCACTATCCTTATCCTATGATTAATTTTCGGTTTAGCCTTAAAATCAACTCAGTTTTAGATGACTAACACTTTTAAACATACTTTCCCATTCTTGACTTTCCGTAAATGGAAACAGTCTTGAACCGGCGGTTCGTTTGAGTAGACACTACTCTTGAACCGTGGGATGTCTATTTCGAGTGTTACTTGTCCAGACTTGTTGGATTTTCTAATATACTAGAAAAACAACAAATCATAAGATTAAAGCTCCTACTAGTTTATCGGTTCCAAATACCGCCTAACCAAAGAATGCTTCATTTTATGATTTTCCAATTTTTCAATTTGAAAATCATTGTGTAAACACTTACACAGCTTCTAATGTTTCAGAAAATACAAATCATAAAACTCCCACTAGTTCATCGATTCCAAATATCGCCTAACTAGCAAATAGTTCATGATTTTCCGATTTTTCAATTAGAACGGTTACGTGTGTGGTCACTACACACTGAAAATTCACTAGAAGAATTTTCAAAGTCCGTAATCACCTTTGATCAAACTAAGTTTGTCTCTCGTTTGACACGAATGACACTAGTGACATACCTATATGTCACTCTGGTTTTTAAAAGGCTTAAGAGAAAATATCTCTTCCGAGAAATAATTGCATTATCGATTAACTAGTTCAACGTCCTAGTTACTTTCCACTTTTTAACGAAGTCAATACTAGTCAATTTTAAATTGTAAGCAATTTAGTAAGGGATAATGCTGTAAATAAAATGACATAAATTAATTCAAGTTTAACACTACTATATTTAAATTTTAGGAATTGTAAACTAAAAATTAAGTCTACTCTACCATTCCAAGGTTTTAACCTTGCATCTCGATCCACTGCGCAGTAGGTAGGTCAAAGAGATCAACGGTTAAATCAATGAATAACTTGTGAGAATCAGATATCCCACGAGAATCGAACATCCCTTTATTCATTGACTACCTTCCTTTTTTAGCCTAGGTATTTATCAAAAAATACCCTTGATGAGTGTGACCTACTATATCAGATCTCTTACGTCGCCCGAGTGTGTGCCGTCGTAGGATAGGTCAGTGACCCGACGAGTACCCAGAAATCCTATCCTTTCGGAGACCAAGCCATGAATGTTGATAGGGGTGAACACCATCCGTAGGGGGACGAAATCAAAGCGCCGCGAGGCGTCACCCTTCTCTCACTTACTTGCATCTATAGTAGAGGCCGTGGGGTTGGCTGTCGCCTCCCCCGCTCCCACTCAATATTTTGGAAGTGGTGGTGGGTTAACTAACCACGTCTTTTTGATGTTAACATAAAAGCACATCAAATCAAGGATTCCGAATGGTGTCGGTAACGTAGGCAAGCCTACCCGTCCTATTCGTTGGAACATATGTGACAGTCGGACGAAATCGGGTCAAGAGAGCCCTATTGAGATTAGAAGGAATCACCCCTCCGCTCTCGGTTTGCTTAGTCTTGCCGGACCCCCGTGCATACATCACACTAGGAGGGTTAAGTCGTTTGAGCGAAGCTCAGTTGACCACCCAACCTAAAGGCGAACCGTTTTTATCCAAGATTTATTGTTCTTTTACCATCATTCAATCTCGTAGACACTACGAATTGAAAACGTGATCTCGCTTTCACTTTAAGGCGGTTCACCGAGAACACACACCGAAAAGGCTAACGATTTCATAACCCGCCCTCGGATCTTTAATTAGTTACTAAATTTATTAATTACCACGTATTAATTAAATTTCAACTAATTACACGAGTTTGTATATATGCCTATTTTAATTACCAAAATTAAAATTCTACATGTATGCATGGAGTGGATTTATGATATGATGCATGTCATGGCAATTCCGTTTTTATATCTATTTTATGATCGAACACATAAAAAATAAATTGCGGAAAATTTAAACACCGAGATGGATCGTTGGCACTTCGCATCTAATCTATTAGAAAATAAAAACCAAAACCCTAACTAGGGTTTACTACTTTCTAACTAAATCTGCAGCTGTTCGAACTCTTTGACGATCGGCATACTAAACGAACTCGGATCGGGACGAAACTTTCCAGATCTTATCTTCACTCCTTGAACTTCAATATGGACGGTTGGATCGGTGCTTTGACTTACCAATTTTCTCCAGTAAACCGCCAAACTAGCTGCTGAATCTGACTTTGACTGCACTGCATCAAGGACTTCCTGAGGCAGATCGGGAATCGAGATGAATCCCGATCGACCTGAAATTTTTATGGTACGTCCAAAACTCATATGTGATAAATCTGAACGGTCGGATCTTCTTTTCAACGGTCGAAACTCTCCCAGAAAATCGAGGAAGTCACAGATAGTGTTTCTGTGAATCCTGTGTTTTTCTGTTACAGCAGCCTTTTCGCAGCATCAAACGGATATCGAACCGGACTCTGATCGACGCCAAAATTTGTGGAGTTGATCATCATCTTCTAATCTTGATTCTGACCGGAGGGATCTTCGTTTCAACGGTTCGATCAACGGAAAAACAAAAATACTAAACAGCTACTAACTAGATCTATTTGCTGGAAATTAAACTTGCAATAAAGATAAATTACATAATTTCTATATACTCATATGAACGAATTTTCATCATTCATATGAGTGTACAATAGATCTATCTAACGGGTAAACAATGCCAACCCCAATCCATCTCTTCAACCACAACTATCGCAACAACATAAAAATATATATAAACATGCATTGACCAAATTAAAAAAAAAAACAACAATAAAAGCTACATGTTTTCCACTTCAGATCTAATATTTTATACGTATAAATATAGATCACCATGGCGATCGATACCACTCGTTAGTAATATCATCCGCAGCGAAGCGATTTAATGGATCTAGATCTATAAACTACACGTAATAAAATAACTAGATCTATATCTACAAGGGGTTGTAGATCATACCTCTTGGATCTCAAAATCCAAGTTGAAGAACCGCAATAGGATGAACGAAGGAAAGCGTGAAGAGCACCACGATCTTCCTGACGTGTGATCCAAGCAACTCCCGTGGAAGGAAATTCTCACTCGAACCCTTCCGATATGCTACCCGGAAAAATCTCCAAGATTTTCCCCTTGACTCCTCTTGGCGAAATTTTCCTTCTCCTCTCTAAGAGGTAGAAGTCGAAAATTACATGTGTTATTTGGCTTATAGAACTCTCTTTATATAGGAGAGTAAAACTTAAGCTCCAAGGATTTTATAATTAATACAAAATCAATTATGATAATCCTATTAAATAAAAGATAATCCCATAATATTCTAGAACAAATCTAGGACAATATTTATCTTTATTTCTTTCCATAAATATTTATCCAATAAATATTTTATGCATATGTCTTATTAATCAATTTAGGAAAACAAATTTCCTAATAATAACACACAAAATATATGCGCACCTTTTACTAAAATTAGTTCACGCATATTTCCATCCTTTTGACCAATTAGGTCAAAATGGTCAACACACCAATTCAGTAAATCCATTAAAAATGCCTTTTTAAGTGTATTTAATCATTTAGCCCAACTAATTTAATAGTCCACTAAACAATTAATTCACATATCGCTTTTAATAAAGTCCAACAAGAACTAAATTAATATTATTAGGATTCGACGTCCGAGAATAGCTATGCTATATTAGGAGGCACGCTCGGGACCATGGACTAATAATCAGCGGCTCCGATAAATCAAATAAATAATTATAGAATAATTATATTCGATAAATCAATCACGGAATATGCCACCATAATCCCGAGATCGCACTCCTCCGATTATCGAGATTATATTTATCTCGTCACGATAATAATAATAAGCGCCCATTGATATAATCATTACATATGGATTAATCCTCCATAGATGCTCATTCTAAATCGGGAAGTTACCGTTAACCCTTTTAGAACCTCTTATCCTTATTTACCATTAACCCCTAGTGATCAATTAATTCATACAACTCACCGTGATCAATCGCTGTAATATGAACTCGCGCGCGATCGATCGCTTCTAGGATTAACAAATAAGTGGAATCGTTTATCTACTTCCATAAATGGAAGGAATGGATTCCGTATCTGTGATAACACGTACTACTCACTCAATCCAAAGACAATGCCAAGATGGGGTAATTCGCACCACGCACTCGCAATCCTTAACCGTCAAGTCAAACTTCATACCGATTCAAGCAGCTTGATCGATCACCTCGGGATTAAGATATATCCATAAATATGATCATCCATTGATTCGATAAGACTTCTCGATTACGGAATTATATCGTGAACTCTAATCAAATCGGTCCAAATTTCTATATGATATATCTATCATATATAAATGCCCCATTAGGTTCTCTTAACCGAAAGTCCGGATAAGACAATCACACCAATCGTGTTCTCAGGCGCATTAATAGCACGTTAAAGGAGAGACCCGATACTTCGATTAACTTCACTACGGGCTAATTGTATTTTAAGTACATCTTCACTAACTCAATCCTCCCGTGTATATACCATACACCGAGTTAAGTGATTACATAAACGATATACTTAGGGTTTTAGTAGTGTAAATACTATTGTCACATCGGTGAATATGAGAATAATAAATATGAATAATAACATCATTTCATTTATTAAATAAAACAATTACAAAAATTGTCTTTCGGGCATTACACCTAACAGTAGATCAAGTGAAATTAAAATACTTGACCACCAAAACTAATACGAGCAAGAGGACTAGGTCCATCGTAGTATAGCTATAGCGAATCAAGGTCGATCCCACAGGGAACCAATTGTGGGTCCTTTATATACAAACAATTAATCATTCATGCCAAGAACATATAAGCGGTCTACGACCAACAAAAGACAAGAAAGATAAAGGACACGACTCGACACAACACATAAACAACGTAATTAACCTCCCCAATTATCATGTTATCGTTTGGATCTAGAGATTCTATATAATTAAGCTAGACTCGACAACTATTAATCCGATTCGTATTTCTTTTATATTGGCTACGGGAGTCATCCCCTAGACTAGATCTAGCTCCGGTTAGGCCATCTAGATCACTATGCTACATCACGTGACTTCGCTTTTTCGGCCTCCATCTCATATGACTTGCACGCTTACCAAACTAGGGATGCCGATATTAACCGTATTCCTCACCTAGGCAACATTCCTTTGTTCAGGCGTACTTCCTAGACGATCGCATCAGTCTCTGTCCCATTAACAATTACCTGCACGGTCTCATGTTAATCTACGATTTACGTATAACTAGGTGTCGACAATTCCCAAATACAGAACAGATCTAGATCTCGCTGAAAGTCCCGGAAGATCAATTCATGAGCCGACCTAGGAGCCCTATATTGGTATTTCCTAATCATACGCTAATTAAAACAGACGAGCAACGTAGCCGTAGCCGTACCTACTAAGATAAGAAATTCTAGGTGGACAATCACACCATAAAGACGTGGCTAGATTGACGCGACGAACAACTAAATCTTAGCGTTTCTACATACGTAACGGATAAAATAGAAGTTCATAAAGCAATTATATAGATCTACTAAAAACACGGTTGTCGATCATACCAAAGTCATCTATAGGTCACCGGATAACAGATCTGGGCGTGTGGATCCTTATAGACAAGGAATCCCCACTGCCTCATATCGTATCCTTAGATCTACATCGTTCGGTGATGAATGAACAACCTCAAACAATAAACAATAATTGGGGACTTAATTACAAAGAACTAAGAACAAATAAATACAAGAACTTACATTATTGCAGAACTTGCATAATAACTGCTCTAAGAAAAACTGAAGATTTAATTATGAATTGTGTGTATGTATTGTGGTGTGTTTGGCGTGTTCATGCATGCCTTTATTTATAGGGGTTCAAGCTAATTAAGAGAGATACTTTAAAATGTCAAAACAAATAAGAGATAACTCTCGGCCGATCTCAAATTAAAAGATAAGATGCGCCCCCTAGAATGTATCCTCCATTGGCGCCATCTTTGAGTGGTTTGCCATGCTTATCCGATCTCTTCGTGCTAATCCGATATTTATCTTGAATTTCCTTTGATTTATCTTGAGATTTAATTCTTCTATTTGTATTTATCCTCCATAAATATCCAAATCTGTAAAATAGATATTTATCCCAAAATAAATCATATTTAAATAAAAATGGATAAATACCAAAATATACAATATAAACGGATAAATAATAAATTATGCCTTATAAATGGATAAATACCAAATTATATAATATAAATCACATATCATTAAATAATCCATATAAACATGTGATTTAATATAAAATACATATTATTAATCTCGATTTAAGGTCAACGTTGAAGACTTTTACGGGTATAATTTGACCGTCATCACTTATACATCACAATACATAGTTAAAGGACTTAAACTACTACAAGGGGGTTAAGATCATGTTACCAATATTGGGAAGAGACGCCTTGATCTTCCGATGTGTTCTCCAAACGGCGGTGGTGGACACCCTTCTTGATACACGAACCTCCTTGATATGAAACACCAAGAAAAACTTTCCTCTAAAAACCCTAGACAAGAAAAACAATTTTTTCTCTCTTTTACAAGTGTGGTGGTCGAATTATGCCAATTCCTAAGGCTTGAGAGAACTCTCTTTATATATGAGAATAATCCTTGTCCTCCAAATATTTAATAATTAAGAGATAATTATTACATTAATCATTTATTCCAAATAAAAGATAAATAAAATGATTATCCCAAACAAATTAGGATAAATCATATTATTATCTAATATTCCATGAATTATCATTTAACAAATAAAAGATAAATCACATGTCAAATAATTATCCAAGAAAACTAATTTCTCTCTAATTAAATAACATCACATTGGCGCCACATAAAATGTCTTTTATGTGTATTATATTATTTAGCCCAACTAAATAATATCCATGCATATCAATTAATTAGCCCAGCCAATTAATTATCACTGAGGCCCAAATAACAAGATTATTAGTCTGAATTACAGAAGCCACATCGGGGACAATGGACCTATAACCAGTAGCTCCAATAATTAATTATTCATCGAACCAAATAAGTACATTAATTATTAATTCCGAGATTACGCCACCATAAACCCGAAACTGAACTCTACCGATTATAGATGTATACTTATACTCAACCCATAGAGTGAATATGCGTCCATTGATATAATCACTACATACGGATTAACCCTCCATAGCTTGTCCTATGAGTGGGAAGTCTCCGTGAACCCGACTCAGAATATCTTATCCTTATTTACCATTAACCCCCTGATGATCAATTAGTATGCATATCTGACTAGTAGCTAATTAGTCAAATGCGAACTCACGGGATCGATCACTTTCTTAGGGCTAACAAATAAGGGGACTATCTCTACTTTCCGCAGAAGGAATGGATTCCATGTCTCAGAAAATCGAACTACTCACTCATCGTGAAAATAGTGCCAATGAGAAGTGGCTTGGAACACATATTTAAGTGAACCGTAACTAACACATCAAACACTACCCGAGACAAGCAAAGACCACGTGATCACCTCGGATTAAGGTTGATCCATATATGATCATCTAATGATTTAATGAGATTCCTCGATTACGGAATTATATCGAGAAATACAGATTAAATCGGTCCAGTCCTATATGAATGCCATAATATATAAATGCCCCACGTAGGTACCCTCTACCGATAGTCCGGATAAGACTATCACACCCTAAGGTGTTATGGGCGCATTATTGGTATTTAATCAAAAAACCATAAACTCTGATTAAGTTCACCACGGACTAACAGTTTAAGTATATCTCCACTAACTCAATCCTCATGTGTAATCCTTACACTGAGTTAAGTGGTTACATACAGATATACTTAGGGTTTGCAGCAGTGTATACTTTATAAGTACAAAGCAAATAAGATGAATAATAAAATCTGTCATTTGTTAAAACAATTACAAAATTGTCTTTCGGGCACTACATCTAACAGTAGACAGACAGTCCCCTTATTTGTTAACCCTAGAAACTGATCGATGGGCCCAGTTCATACTATATTAGTGGTGAACTAATTGATCACTAGAGGGTTAATGGTAAATAAGGATAATATGTTTCGAGAAGGGTTTACGGAAATATCCTGAATCAAAGTGAACAGTCTATGGAGGATTTATCCGTATGTAATGATTATATTAGTGGACGTTTTTTACTAATAAATTGAGTGTAAGTTATCTATATTCGATAGGGTTCAGTTTCGGGTTTATGGTGGTGTAATCCCGGAATTAATAGGTTGAATATAATTATTCTGTCTGACGAATAATTTTATTAAACTTATTGTAGCTACTGAATATGGGTCCATGGTCCCCGACGTGGCTCCTTATATAGCATATAGGTTTTCTCGTCGCTTCACATCAATTATAATTAAATAGTTGGATTGGACTATTTAATTGATATGTGGATTAATTGTTTAATTGGACTAGATGATTAAATACATGGAAAATAGATTTTTCGTGGACTCGGCCCAAATAAATGGAAAATGCGCATGACCCAAATAATTAGGGTTTGGGGCGCATGTAATATTGTTTTGTTGGGAAATTTGTTTTCTCAATAAATAATAAGACATGTGATTAAATTATTTATGTGTTAAATAATTTAAGGAAAAGAATATCTTTTATATATCCTTATTTATTTTGGAATATCTTAGATATATCTTTTTAGAAAAAGGATTATTTCAATTGATTTTGTATTAATTAAATAAATCATTGGAGGACAAAGATTACTCTCCTATATAAAGAGAGTCCTCCCAAGCTTTTGATCACATAACATTACACGCCATTATTGAAGAAATATAGCTTGGAATTTTCGGCTATTGTTCTTCGGGTTTCGAGTTGGAATAATCTTCGGGATTATTCCGGTAGCATATCAAGTAGGTCCGGCGGCGGGAAACACCATCCACTTGGTTTTGCTGGGAGACACACGTTGGAAGGCTGTGGCTGCTCATACACGTGTTCAAGGAGCCCTTTGTTCTTGGAGTTAAGCACCATAAAAATGTAGGCTCCTCCCCTTGTAGTTAGATCTTTAATTTATGTTCTTTGTTTTCTTTTAGATCTAGATCTGATGCTTTCCGCTGCGTAATCGGGCCAATCTATGATTGATCCGACGATATTACATCTAACAAGTGGTATCAGAGCCTTTGATCTAACGATCAAAGTATATGAATTTTAGATCTTGGAGTGGAAAAGCATGTTTTAGGTGTTTTTATTTCGTTTTTTTTGGTAACTTCGAAATAAATCATGTTGTATGCTTGTGTAACGCCCCGCTCCCGGATACCGAGTCCTTATCCGGAAACGAAACGCTCGGCACGTATAATACTAAATAAATCTAATATTACACGTAAGCCTCTATGTCGTCGTATCAAATAAAAGCAAACGGAAGCTAAAAGACTCGGCAAACACCATAAATGCTACTAAGAATAGGAATCAACATACTAAAGATAGAAATGTAACGTCTATTACATTGGAAAAGAAACCAACGAAATCCAAAACGTACGATAAACTCCAAAAGAGAAAACTAGAAAGTCATTACAAGTTCCCAAACGAAACTTCAAGTCTAATGTAATAATTAAAACATAAATAAATAAACTCTTCAACTTCAGCGTCTTCAAACGTAGTCATCAAAGTCTACCTCGAAATCCTGTCCAACCTGTTCATCTTCTCTCCCCCAAACACATAGAAAAAAAACAATGCATTTGGGGTAAGTACAAAGTACTCAATAAGAAGTAGAAGCTACAATTTAATTAGGCTCTTTAACAGTTTTTTTATATATATTAATTATCTTTTTGAGACCGACTCGATCTAAGGTTCATTTCATGCCCATCGACACTTCATGACTATACGTTTCTAGCCTAGCTTATCTCTGTTACATCAGCATTCAAGGGCACTATGCATGGTGCTGCCCACCACGAGACATCTGGGTGCAACCTATTGGTGGACCTCACCAACAGCCACGGGCTAGCCCCGATAGTATACACGTTCGGTGAAGTCCCTCCGTACGTAGGGTCTCGGACTTACGGGGTGGTGTTCCTCCGTACGTAGGGTCCAAAGACTTACAGAGTTATTCACTTTCAGAACATACACACATTGCGATATAGACTTGTGCCTTACCAAGGATGACATGATGTTTAATCTTTTAGTTACGCAAGTATGTAATTATTAATGGTTATTAGCTAGCCACCTAAGTGTTTTCAAGTAAGCTCCCTCACATACACTACTCTCTTTCCTAGACCACTAGACACGGACAAGGCCTAGCAATTACACAGACATTGATGAACTCTAGTTCATCAAAGCACAAGCCCTTTCATGCTTTTCCGACGGATCCAAACTTCAACTCCCTTTAAGAGTACATCTGGTGCCGAAACTAAACGAATCGGAAACTCAATCGAGGTTTGTTCATGTTTAATTAATCTTATTTAAAGTCATTAACAATACTACAATTCAAGCTAAACTTCACAATAACATTAGCTACAAAATTCACTGTCTACTAAATCGTATGTTCATACTCCGAAAAGAAAACAACACAACACAACACAATCATCCATTCCACTTATTGCATCATCTGTTGCTTCAAAAATGCTACACAGTATAATATTTCATTGTATCAAATTAGATATATATATATATATATATATATATATATATATATATATATATATATATATATATATATATATATATATATATATATATATATATATTTACTACCTTGTATTTTTATTTTATTTTATTTCCTTTTCCCGGAAAAAGAGAGACATATATAGAGTTTTTCTTTTGTCTTTCCCTCTCTGTTTTCACTTTCTTTTTTTCTTTTTCTTTTTCTGTACTATCTTTTTTTTTGTGTTCTACTGCTACCCTTTTATCTCTTCTGCTTTCAATAAGTTCTATTTATTTACTAACCAAATACAACCCGTCCAAGAAAGGCTATCCCTTCTTCCTTTTTTTTTCCTATTTTATTTTATTTTTATTCTCCCCTCCGGCAACACACGCAGCAAGTGGGACTAAAACATGCCTCTATTTTCTTCGGCAAAAACTAGCCAGGCAAAAGCTTATAATGTTAAATAAAATAATTCCATAGCAACCAGCAGAAAGAGCAGCAGCCACACAAAAATATAAAATACCAACAACACAAGATTAAATACGGTTGAACATCCATTTACTTCATATTAACATCATAAAACATCAATTATTCAATATGAAAACCCTCTTACGAAACGAATCAAAGCATGATCTAACCTCTATAAACCATAATTAATTTATAGGAAGAGCATCTTACCTTAAGCAAGCTATTCCAAGACCAAAACTCAGAAAACACAACAGCTTTCTGATACTGAAACGATGTCCTTCTCACGACGATTCCGCTGCTTCTCTCAAAACTGAAAACGATTAAGAATCGACTCAGAATTCTGAAAAAGTCTCTCAGCCCTTTTTCTCCAAGCCTTGCACGCATAAACAAGAATTTGGGGAAGAAAAATCTGATTAAAAAGGTTTAGAAACTGATTGGGTTTATTCTTCCTTAAATAGGAAAAATCCCAACAATTAACCTAAATCCTTGTTTTTCCTGAAATACCCTTACTAATCAGATTTCCTTTTCTTTACTGTATCCATATATAATCTCGATATATATATATATATATATATATATATATATATATATATATATATATATATAACAAATACTTAAACTCCGAATAAAAGGAACCGAACCCAATATTTTGTTTTCGCAAAATGACACGTCTGCCCTTTCCCGAAAATCGGAATATTACATTCCTTCCCCCTTAAAGGATTTTCGTCCTCGAAACTTGATCGTACTCAAACCCTTGACATTCCTTAGCAACTCCTTTTTCAACACAAACCAAACCGAAGCTTCATTTGTTCCCCACGGTAACAAAACTGCTCTTGCCAACCTCGTTGTCAAATCCTTGCTCATAAAACCGACTGACCAAACACTCCTAAACCACTTGACCGCACTTAACCAATCTTCTACCAAATGCTTCAGCCTTAACTAAATCACTGTACCCGGATGATATCCATTAAGGTTTCTTAAAAGGTTGAGGGGTAGGCTTAACTTGCTAGCTACCTTAGTTAACACAAAAGTTTTGACACTCTCGTATTAATTAATGTTGATATAACTATGTTACCCACTATTAATGTCCCTAAGAGTTAGTTCATTTACTTAGCTACAATTATAACGTGAATTTAATTCATGTCATAAGATAATTTCAAGAAAAACAAACAAACTAAAAGGTACCTGATATGGCTGCATCCATAGCAAACACCCTTGTTGGTCGACTTGACCTTTCTTGGTTGATCCCCTGATTTCTCCAAGCACTCCTTACAGGGAAAACTTTTAAGTAGTGCCCCGTATCTCCACAAAGGTAACATCCATTCGAACCTGCTCGACATTCCCCGGAATGGTTCTTTTTGCACTTCGGACAAACTAAGGCACTGCCAGATGCCTTTACCGTCAGTGGTGCCGTAATCCTTTTCTTATCTTGCTGCTGAGGTGCTTCTTGATCTTCTACTTGGCTATTCTCCAAAGATCTTTTTACTCCAATTACAACGGTGGCCTTCTTCCTGAAGGTCTCAACTTCCAAGGCCTTATTCAGCAGTTCAGCCATGTTTCTTGCCGTGAAACCCAACATACCAGATTGTATCTCGTAGGATAACCCTTCTTTGTAAAGTGCCATCTTCCTCTCTTCAACTTTCATAAGTGATGAGAGACAAATTAATGATCATTATTACGACATTTTACCCCAATATTGATACCACTTTGAGCATTATTGTACCAATTTAAGTCAATAATTACTTAATTTTATCCAAATATATAAATAGTGGTTATTATATAAATTATCGTATTTTTATAAGTTTTTATAAGTTTTGTACCGGTTTAGTAACCGGAGTGTCGTGTCAGATTTACACGGGTATTTGTGGTATTTTTATTGCAGATTTATGATAAACCAAGACCCCGAGTAACGAAATTTTTGAAGTCATAATCGTATCTTTTGAAGGGTGTAAGAATGTGCCACAAGCTTAAAAGTTCAAGTGGATCAACGTTTCGTAATGCTATTATCGAATTATATCTTCGACGAACAAATGGCCCATCAAAAAGGAATTTTCTAAAGAAGAGTCCTTCATGAAAGTTGTAGATCTTTGAAAGAGCTTTCCAACGCATTTTGAATCTTGTCAATCGGAGGTCTACAATTCAAGATATGAATTTTTCAAGTTTCAGCTCAAAACTGGATGTTTTTTACATCCCCGGATCGATCCGGCCTTTTCCCGGATCGATCCGCTAATGTAAAATCGACATAATGCTGATTTTGCACCTGGTTTTGCAGAGGATAAGCCTAGGATAATATTTTTATTGTTCCCGGATTGATCCGCCCTTTCCCCGGATCGATCCGGCCTATCCAAATTTGCCTATAAATATGGCCATTCTCATCGCTTTCCTTGCCCCTTTCTTGCCCCTCTTCTCCTCTCTTCCCCCCCCCTCTTCTCTCGTCTATGATCTTCTTCTTTTTTCTTTTTTTTTTTTTTGTTTTGTTTGATATATATATATATATATATATATATATATATATATATATATATATATATATATATATTGGGTTATATATATATATATATATATATATATATATATATATATATATATATATATATATATATATGTCTATGTATGTATATATATGTTTATATATATATAAATAAAGTAGTTATAGTACCGTTGTAATAATGAATAATTATCGAAGATTGTTAAAATCGAAGCTTTTTGTTATACTACATCCGTGTGAAACGACTTGATTCAAATGATTTAATCAGTAATATATTCTAATATTATTATGTTTACTATTTCTATTTCTATTTATATATTATATATGTTAATTATGTTAAGCTAAAAATATATCTAGCCAAGATATGAATTTGAATTAGTTAATCTTTTGGTAAAATGAATGATCGACTCAGTAATAATGATTAAAACCAATTATAATGAATCTCTTTCTATTTGCACTTAATGAAAGTAAAAATTGAATTAGCCACTCGATTTTTACTAGAAATGTAATCTAATGAATTGACAACTCACGATTAGAATACGAGATCGTAATAGAAAGACCGGAGGGTAAAATTGGCCGAGTGAAAATGTGACAACGGAATCCGATTTCCTACCTAGGGGCAGATTTGTCTTGGGAGAGATAAATCTTATTAAAATTGTGCTCACGATATTATTACGTTAAATCACCTGTTTAATTGATATCTTAAAACTGGCCGAATGACAAAACGGGAGTGACCCATGCTTAAGATGACATTAGACAGATGACTAGACGTATGACAATTTCATACGCTCGTGTGAGGAGGAGTTGTCTAGCTTAGGAGTACACCGGTTCATACATAATTGACTTCCTTGCATCAAGGAAAAGATCTGTCTCATTCAATTTCAATACAAAAAGATATTGATTCAGTAAAGTATTCTTGGCTAGATCCCAAAATATATATATTATCTATTTTTATATTTATATATTTATTTACTGCTTTACTAACAATCTAACTAATCTAACTATCTAACCCGAGGAAAATGGTAAAAACTGCGACTTAGATCGAGTTAATAATAGCTTCTTGGTGTTTAACCACACTTTGAATTAGATCTTCATTTCCCCGAGGATACTACCTGACTCACCAGACTAGCACTACAATTTGACCCGGTACACTGCCGGTAAGGATTGATAGCCTAGATAAAGTCTGTCAGCTTTCTGGCGCCGTTGCCGGGGAAACGACGCTAATTCATTGTGTCTATGGTTACTACTTGTATTAGTTCAAAATTCTCGAGGATAAGTCAACACTCTTCTTATCACATTTCTATTTTTGTTTTCCGTTGGTATCTACCTTCTTTTAGTTACCAATTTTCTTCTAAAACCAATTTCGAGTTATTTTCTTTTTTCGATAGTAGAAAGTAAATGCGGTTCGTTTATTTTTGTTGGTACCTACCTATTGGTAAGATACCAATTAAAAAATATAAAAAATAAAAAAATAAAAAAAATACACTCGGTAAATACCGAGTGGATTCGGTAATTACCGAGAGAAGAAAAAAATGTGGTTTTTTTTATCGATTTCGTGTTATTTTCTATTCGATATTTTCTATTCCACAAGAATTGTCAAATCGAGTTACGAAAATGGTCGAAACCGTTGGTAAAACACCTGAACAAGGGATTGCTCATGCTCAAGGGCATGGCCAAAACCTTAATCAGAATTTATTTCAACCTAATAACCAGAATCAGAATAATAGAAATAATCAGAATCGGAATAAGCATAATCGAAACCAGCCTAACCCGAGACCTATATGTGATCAGACCGTAAGAAGGAACCAGATTAATAATCCAATTCTTTTACCCAATAAAGGAGCAAATAATTTTGAAATAAAATCTCATCTTTTTGGTTTAATTGACACAAGAGCCCAATTTTTAGGAGAGGATGATGAGGATCCACATCATCACCTCTATCTTTTTGAAGAATTGCGTAATACAGCCAAAAGTCATGGTGCTCATCGGGAATTAACGAGGATGTCTATGTTTCCTTTTTCATTGAAAGGAAGAGCACGAGATTTGTTTCTGTCACTTCCACATCATTCATTGACAAGTTGGGAGGATATTCAAACCGAGTTCTTAAAGCAGTATTTTACTCCTGGTAGAAAATTGGAATTAATAGTCGAAATTGCTAACTTTAGACAAGGATCTGAAGAAACGTTTGGGAATGCGTGGGAAAGATTTAAAAAGCTACTAAGAGCTTGTCCCGATCATGGTTATTCCTTAGAAATGCAAATCCAACTTTTCTGTCGTAAATTAAGGAAAAACATACGTGCAGATGTTGATCATGCATGTGGTGGTTCGTTAATGATGAGTGAAGCTCAAATAGTTTACGATGCTATAGAACAGATTTCCAAAAATAACAGAATGTGGGAAACCGGTTCTAGCACCAGAAAATTAGCATTTGCAGGAGAATGTACATCAAATACGGAAGTTCTAGCACACTTGGAGAATTTGAGTAGGAAATTTGACGGCTTATTAGCTAGTAAAACTATAAACTCAGAAAATATCTTACCAAATGAATACTCAAGTCATGATAATGTGTCATTAGGGATGGAAGAACCAGAAGGTTATTCAAGGGAGAAGGTGAGTTTTTTAAAGGAAGATAGGAATTTGAACAATGCATATTCAAACTCATTTAATGCTATTAGAAGAGCTCACCCTACTTTTGTTGGTCCGAAAACCCCTAGTAAGCAAGGACAACCACCGTATCCAATCCAGTATGAGAATCCATATAATAATCAAGTTTATCAAGGAGATACCTCGAATCAGAACCTACAATCATTACCTAAACCGTATCCACAACATACCACTCAAAGCATACCAGTCACCCAAAGTTCAACTCAACCTGAAGGAGTTGATAAATGGGAGAAATTAATCGAAAATCTGATGGGTATGATGTCAACTCAAGCTCAAAATATGGAAACTATGATAACTTCTATAGGTACAGTCACTAAGGATATGAATATGTTGAAAACATCTATGAGTGGACATGATACCATAATAAGAACTATAGAAGCTTCAATAAGGAATATGGAATATCATTTGAGTAGAGAGGGAGAACGTAAAAACAGTAGACCCCCAGGAGGACTACCAAGTAATACTGAAAGAGATCTGAGTGGGGTAAATGTTGTTATTACTAGAAGTGGAAGGATCTATGGAAGTAATGGATTAGAAAACATCGGAATTAATGAAGTAGAGAATGATTTAGATGGTAAATATGAGAAAAACATGGAATCTAAAGAGGAAGAGGACATTATTGAAGATTTCCTAAGACAGAACAGATATATTGAACCTGGAAGTAAAGATGAGGAATGGGTCAAGGTTCCTAGAATATTGAAAAATCCAAGAATGAGTAGGACCTTGACCAATGATCGTGTTGAGAATGAATCAAGTTTGGAAAGGCCAATTCAAACCAAACCTTATCCGGCTCAACCCAAATTCACCTCGATTCAATCTGATAGGGCAGCACCATATCCAGTGCATATTTTGAAGAAAAAGGTACAGAATGATAACACACAATGTCCTCAAAAGGCACAATCATTCAAGGAAGCTTTACTATCTTCGTCTAATTATAAGAGTAAGGGAGGTATACATTCTAACCCTACTTTAATTGATCTTGAATTACTCCCCCATTCCCCGAAAAAGGAAATCAATGAGATGAAGTTGGATAAGAAGTATGCACATTTTCTTGACACTTTTAGGCGCTTAACAATTAATAGCCCTTTCATCGATGTTTATAAGGGAGAGCTTAGTTTGGGAATGAATAATGAGCGCGTTGTCTTCAACATTTACAATTCATTGAAATATCCATACACTACACTAGAATCTTGTTCTTGTGTGGACCCTTTGTGTACTTTTGATGTGGATCGTACAAACACGCAGGTAATTGAAGAAGATGGCTTCAGCAATAATGTGAAAGCTCGCAAACCCAAAGCTCGAAAATCAAAGGAAAAGGTCAAGAATCGCTTGGATTGGTGGAAATTGTCTGCTCTATGTTGGAGACCGGTATTAAAGACGGATGCGGTGCGTAAGGATGACCCACCACTGTGCATTAAAAAAAGCAAGCAAGGAAAAGTCTAGCTACAGGACTATAAATATAGTGAAATCACGGTACTATCCTTCCTATTTACTCATTAACCATTTATTTCTAGTTGATTCGTGTGCTTAATTGTTACATGCTTTGGTGAGTAATTGTTAGAAGTATCCCATTTAGTTTAGTATATTATATTAGTTGCTTAAGTTTGTCGAGCAAACGACGTTAACCAAAAGCGCTACCGGGAGGCAGCTCGCAAAAATGTTAAATATAATAATTACTCATACTTTGGATGATACTTTGGTAATACTTCGGATTGATTTTCATTTTGTTTCACCAAGTCTCAGGATGAATGTTTGAATGTCATTAAAAAGGGAACGATTAGGTGGTTATCCGAAAATCCCGATGGAAATCAAAGAAAAAATTCAAATGCGTCATTTCTTGGACTTAGGTTGTTAGAACGATTTGAAATAACCCTTGAGGATCTGGGTATAAAAGACTCAGAGTTAATACTTTCTCACAATTTCATATCATGATCTAGTCTGTTTTAAATTTAAAATAATGTGTGACATGTATTAGTTCAACTACTGTGGAATATTGTGTGTTTTAAACCAATAAAAGTGTGTGGAGTGTGACAGTACAGTGTAGTAACAGAAGGTAGATACACACTTTTATTTCATTTGCACACACAACGGTCATAACTTTGACCGTACCCACCCATTTTATCATCCCAGTATTTGTTTTGACTTGTTTTAGTGCACCATTGCTTTCCCAACAACTTATTTACACTCACTTTACATTGAGGACAATGTAAGTTCATAAGTGGGGAGTGGAGTCGTTGGTCTAGCAATGGAATTAATGTTTATTTTGTATCAATAAATCCCTTAGTTTTTGATTTTTCAAGCATTATTTAGTTGATTAAAATAAATTTTATAAGGTATATATTTCATGGATTTGAAGATATAATGATCAATTTGGATGTGTATAACCAACGTGAACCGTAAGTGCATTGTAATTCCAAATATATTTGTGTAACATGAATTCCTTCACGTAAAGCCTTTGATATTGAAGCGGAAAATTTTAAAGCAGTATCCATTCAAGTATCCTAGTGGTTATTTTATAGATAATTGCAAGAACTTAGTACCTAACTTTTGAATGTGTCTTGTGAATATCTCAAGGTTTGAATGTGATAGGAAGGATATAAGTTAAAGAAGAATACCAAATTAAGATGAACTATCTATATGTCGGTTGTAGCTACCAATTATTTGAGTGCAGTAGGGCGTTATCACGAAACGTCCTATATCACTATGAGGTTTAAAAGCTCCCAACTGCCTGATGATAGTAGTCCAGCTAGGGTGTTATCACGAAACGTCCTATTGCTGGGAATGAAGGCATATGCTACAAATGTGAAAAAAAAATTAAAAAAAATGACAATATGGAAATATGGTTGAAAACATAGTTATCTTCTGACAATCCCCAGTATAAACTGAATGATATGCTTTAGGGATTATCCTAATAAGTACACGGAAGGACTTTGTGTGGAAATGTTCTCGCTTATACCTAGGAAAGTCATTAGACTTTATCTGAATGGATATTTGTGTGTTTGCTTGAATTATTCAAGAGAGGATAGTTGAAATTGAAAAGGCTTGTCACACACACTCTGTTATACATTTATATTGAGGTTAACGCCTGGTTGTAATTCTAATGGTTGCAGCATCTGGTTGTCCCTTATATCTTATATCTTCATGAATTTATCTCTCATTCATTTTGTTTTATCGCTTGTTTTGCTTATGAGGGACGACCAAAAGCTAAGTGGGGAGTTGTGATGAGAGACAAATTAATGATCATTATTACGACATTTTACCCCAATATTGATACCACTTTGAGCATTATTGTACCAATTTAAGTCAATAATTACTTAATTTTATCCAAATATATAAATAGTGGTTATTATATAAATTATCGTATTTTTATAAGTTTTTATAAGTTTTGTACCGGTTTAGTAACCGGAGTGTCGTGTCAGATTTACACGGGTATTTGTGGTATTTTTATTACAGATTTATGATAAAAAAAGACCCCGAGTAACGACATTTTTGAAGTCATAATCGTATCTTTTGAAGGGTGTAAGAATGTGCCACAAGCTTAAAAGTTCAAGTGGATCAACGTTTCATAATGCTATTAGCGAATTATATCTTCGACGAACAAATGGCCCATCAAAAAGACATTTTCTGAATAAGAGTCCTTCATGAAAGTTGTAGATATTTGAAAGAGCTTTCCAACGCATTTTGAATCATGTCAATCGGAGGTCTACAATTCAAGATATGAATTTTTCAAGTTTCAGCTCAAAACTGGATGTTTTTTACAGTCCCGGATCGATCCGGCCTTTTCCCGGATCGATCCGGCCTTTTCCCGGATCGATCCGGATTAACAGAAAATCGACATAATGATGATTTTGCACCAGGTTTTGCAGAGGATAAGCCTGGGATAATATTTTTTATTGTTCCCGGATCGATCCGGCCCTTTCCCGGATCGATCCGGCCTATCCAAATTTGCCTATAAATATGGCCATTCTCATCAGCTTTCCTTGCCCCTTTCTTGCCCCTCTTCTCCTCTTCCCCCTCCCCTCTTCTCTCGTCTATGATCTTCTTCTTTTCTTCTTTTTATTTTTTTTTTTTGTTTGTTTGATATATATATATATATATATATATATATATATATATATATATATATATATATATATATATCCTTCATCTCTTCTCATCTTGGGCCCATATATATATATATATATATATATATATATATATATATATATATATATATATATGTATATAAAAAAAGTAGTTATAATACCGTTGTAATGGCGGAATAATTATCGAAGATTGTTAAAATCGAAGCTTTTTGTTATACTACATCCGTGGAAACGACCCGATTCAAATGATTGTAATCGGTAATATATTCTAATATTATTATGTTTACTATTTCTATTTCTATTTATATATTATATATGTTAATTATGTTAAGCTAAAAATATATCTAGCCAAGATATGAATCTGAATTAGTTAATCTTTTTGGTAAAATGAATGATCGACTCTGGTAATAATGATTAAAACCAATTATAATGAATCTGTTTCTATTTGCACTTAATGAAAGTAAAAATTGAATTAGCCACTCGATTTTTACTAGAAATGTAATCTATTGAATTGACAACTCGCGATTAGAATACGAGATCGTAATAGAAAGACCGGAGGGTAAAATTGGCCGAGTGAAAATGTGACAACGGAATCCGATTTCCTACCCGGGGGCAGATTTGTCTTGGGAGAGATAAATCTTATTAAAATTGTGCTCACGATATTATTACGTTAAATCACCTGTTTAATTGATATCTTAAAACTGGCCGAATGACAAAACGGGAGTGACCCATGCTTAAGATGACATTAGACAGATGACTAGACGTATGACAATTTCATACGCTCGTGTGAGGAGGAGTTGTCTAGCTTAGGAGTACACCGGTTTATACATAATTGACTTCCTTGCATCAAGGAAAATATCTGTCTCATTCAATTTCAATACAAAAAGATATTGATTCAGTAAAGTATTCTTGGCTAGATCCCAAAATATATATATTATCTATTTTTATATTTTTATATTTATTTACTGCTTTACTAAAAATCTAACTAATCTAACTATCTAACCCGAGGAAAATGGTAAAAACTGCGACTTAGATCGAGTTAATAATAGCTTCTTGGTGTTTAACCACACTTTGAATTAGATCTTTATTTCCCTGAGGATACGACCTGACTCACCAGACTAGCACTACAATTTGACCCGGTACACTGCCGGTAAGGATTGATAGCCTAGAAAAAGTCTGTCAATAAGCTCCGGGTAAAACCTTCCTAACTCGTTGAACTTGTTGGTGTACTGAGATACCGTCATATAAACACCCTGCTTAAGCTTTAAGAACTGACTTACCTTGTCTGCCTGCACTGTTGCTGGAAAGTACTCATTATAAAACATGGCCTTAAAACTTTCCCAATCTGATACTTTACCATTACTGCTTTCTATCGCATCAATCCACGCTTCAGCTGCACCCAGAAGAAAACCAACTGCCAACTGCGCCATCTCAGTTTCAGGGATGTTAATGTTTCTGCAAGCCTTCTCAAAACTTCTTATCCACTCTTCAGCCTTTGAGTGTTCCACATTTCCAAGAAAGTCTTGAACTCTGTTGCTTCTTAGCCTTGTATACCAATCAACTGGTGGTGCTTGCTCGAAAGCCGGTCTAACTGGAGGGTAAACATGTGGGTAAACCGGTGGATAAGCTGGAGGGTAGGGACGATCCAGGACCAGTGTGAGACATAAAATATCTTGTCAACTCGGGTTAGCCCTTTTAGACCAAGCGAGGACGACGGTCTAAGTAGTTGACCGGACAATTTATGGCTCATGTAGCGTTACCAGGCGCCAGGTCTGGGGGCGTTACAGAATGGTATTCAGAGCCGACTATCAGACGGAACTATGCGCTGCACCGTACAAGAAGACGGTGTAAGGATGGCCTCTAGTTACATAATGGTATTCAGAGCCGACTATCAGTCTTGGTTGTCCTGGCGAGGACGCCAGTCCCTTATAAGGGGGGGAGAATGTAATGTCCCACATAGGAAAAATAGTAGAATGCTCACCCCCATATAAGTGTGAGACATAAATGTCTTGTCAACTCGGGTTAGCCCTTTTAGACCAAGTGAGGACGGCGGTCTAAGCAGTTGACTGGACTATTTATGACTCATTTAACGCTACCAGACCCGGGGTCTGGGGGCGTTACAGCTTATGAATGTTGTGGTTGAAGATATGGATTGGGGTTGGTATTGTTTACCCGTAGATCTATTTTGTAGCTCCTTTGTTTAGTAACAATTGAGCATAAGATTTGTATCTTTAATTATGCAATTTTCAAAAATTATGTAAAAGTAGCATCTTTTATTGTAATTTTGTTATTCCGGGCTCGAAATGGTGAAGATCTTGAAGAAAAGTTGAAGATCGAGACGAATCCCAAGGTATGAATGAGGAGAAACAGCTAAAAACCTGATTTTAATTAAAAAAATCTGCGCTACAGGGCTTTCTGCGACGCTGAAAAGCGTCGCTATAAGTCTGTTTGTTAGAAACTTGCATGCGGCTAGGGTTTCTTAGAGGCGGCTGTCAATATTTTTTATTGTTAAGTTTTTTGGTATAATATCTGCCGTATGGCAGAAAATCACAAAATAATTTTTTTTTTTTGAAACAATTTAAAAACAGCCGACATATCAAAAAAAAAAATCTATTTTTTTTAATTCAGCCGCATCACAAACAAAAAAAAAATAAAATTAAAAAGGTTTTATTTAATTATGTTAAATTGGTTTTATTTAATTAAAAGTCTTTCTCCTCTCGGGTGTTCGTGGTTCGTGATCCGGCGGTTCGAGTTCAAGATTCAAAGATCAAGACTCGAAGACATATATTAAGTTTTTACTTTTCCTTAGAAAATAGTTAGTCGGGGGTACCAACGGTCCATCTCGGTGTTTACTTTTCGGTATAATTTTGTGGTTGATCATGATTACATGCTTAAAACCGGAAATTGCCATGACTTGCATCTTCATGATTCCACTCCAAAGCATACACGTAGTTTTTTAATTTCAAATTAAAATAGACGTGTATAACTCGAATAATTAGTATGAATGCTTATTAATTTAATATGTGGTAGTTAAATAATAAGTAGCTAATTATAAAAACCGAGGACCCGGGTTTTGTCAATCGTTACGATTTTAGTGATGGATTCTCGGTGAATCCCACTTGGATAAATCGTTGAGTTTTTCGGTGATGGGTTCTCAGTGAACCCACCTTAAACAGAAACGAGATTACGCTTTGGGTGACAATTTAGTAATCGGAGAATCTTAGTACATGGGTTCGGAAATGGTCTAACCATGGTTGGGCGAGTTCAACCAAGCTTCGGCTCAATCGACTCCCCTCCACGTGTGATGTATGTTACAGCAGTTCGATAGGACTTAGCATAGCCGATAAGCCTTCGGGCTAAACGGGTCTTCTCTTGCCGGATTGGCATGAACTATCACATATGTTCCAACGAATAAGACGGCGTAGGCTTGCCTACATAACCGACCCTATTCGGAGTACTTTGATTTGTTGTTTCTTATTGTCAAGGCCAAAACCGTAATTAGTAAACCCACCACTTTTTCAAATTATTGAGTGGGAGCGGGGAAGGCGACAACCAACCCCACGGCCTCTACTATAGATGCAAGCACGTGAGAGAATGATGACACCTCGTGCCGCTTTGATTTCGGCCCCCTTCGGATGGTGTTCACCGCTATCAAAATTCAAGGCTTGGTAGGAAAGGATAGGATATCGGGTACTCGCCGGGTCACTGACATGCCCCTCGTAGGCATACTCGGGGCATACTCTGAGATCTGATATAGTAGGTCACACTCTTTGTGAATATTTTCAAAATATCTATGCTAGAAAAATGAAGGTAATCAATGATTAAAGGTCCGGGATGTCTGATTCCCGTGAGATGTTGGATTCACGAAGCTTAATCATTGAGAGAGATTGTCTCAGTTTAACCATCATAGTGCTGATATCGACCCTCTCGGACAATACTATGTGAGGTTAAATCCTTGGAATGGTAGGATAGACTTTATATAGTTTATTATTCCTAAAATACAAAGTATAGTAGTGTATATTTTATTAAATTTCTGTCCTTTTATTTACAGCAACATGTCTTCGCAAATTCAAACTTTACTGAATGATAAGCTAAATGGTGACAATTTTACTAAGTGGAAAAGTAACGTAAACGTGGTGCTCGTATTTGAGAATGCGCAGTTTGTTTTGACTGAGGAGTGCCCTGTTCTTCCCCCTCAAAATCCGCCTAAACACATTTGCGATCAACATAAAAAATGGACAGAGGCGAATAATAAGGCAAGAGGCATCTTCTTAGCCTCAGTGTCGGATGTCATTCGGAGCAAGATTGAGGGTTTTAATACTGCACGAGAAATCTTGCAGCATTTAACCACCATGTTTGGGAAACTGTCTGATCAAGCAAGACACGAGGCCGTGAGGAAGGCTGTCAATGCCAATATGAGGCGGGGACAGTCGGTTACTGGTCATGTGATGAACATGATTAGTTACTTTACTGATGCAGCAACTCATGGTGCGATTATAGACGATGCTACCCAAGTGTCAATGATTCTCGAATCTCTGACATCTGATTTCCTGACGTTCAGGACCAGCTACGTCATGTCTAAGGCTCACCTTTCCATGACGGAGTTGATCAACAAACTTCAAGTCTACGAGGGTCTTTCAATGAAAGATAAAACCCAAGAGCAGGAAAAGAAGGTTGAGGCCAATGTGGTCGTCGCCAAGGCGTCTAAGTCAAACCAGCAGGGTAAGCAAAAGAATAAGAAACAAACTGCACCGGCGCCTAAACCTATGAAGAAGAAGGCTTAGCCGAATACACCATCCAAGCCCAAGGGCAAGTGTCATTATCAGAATGAGATAGGGCACTCAAGCGTCACACGCCTCGCCCGTATATCTCAAAGATGTAAAGGATGGGAAGGTTAAGGCTAGCAATGGGAAAGATGAGAAAGGTAATCATGAATTACTTGTCTTGGAAAATTTTAATGTAGCTAAAGATGTATCAAATTGGATACTGGATACTGGAGCTACTAACCATGTATGTTCTTCTTTACAGATCCTTAGTTTGTTTGAGGAGCTAGAGGAAGGAGCTCAAGTTATGAGAGTCGGCACCGGGGCATTAGTTTCAGCAAAAGCAGTGGGAGCTGTGGTTTTACATTTTGGAAATAAAGTTTTACATTTAGACAATGTTTATTTCATTCCGAATTTTCGTAGAAATTTGATTTCGTATTCTACTTTGAAAGACCAGTTGTACTCTGTTTCTTTTATGAATAATGAGTTTACTATTTCAAAGAATGGTTTTACTTTGTGTACTACTGTATTAGAAAACGGATTGTATTTCATTAAACCCACGCAAACTCCCCTGTTAAATACTGAAATGTTTAAAGTAGCACATCTAAAATTTGCTAAAAGGCAAAAATTTCTCATAAATAAGATATACATATCTTTGGCACCTTAGGCTAGGTCATATTTTATTGGAAAGAATCAAACAACTGGCTAAGGGTAATTCCCTAAAAGAGTTATATGTTGAGTCGTTGCCCGTCTGCGAATCTTGCCTGGAGGGAAAAATGACTAAGCGTCCCTTCTCGTCAAAAAGGAATAGGGCCAAAGAACCTCTAGAGTTAGTACATTCAGACCTTTGTGGTCCGATGAATGTGCAAGCTAGAGGCGGATTCGAGTATTTTGTTACTTTCATTGACGACTACTCGAGGTTCGGATATGTTTATCTGCTGCATCGAAAATCCGAGACTTTTGGCAAGTTTAAGGAATTTCAAGCAGAAGACGAAAGGCAGTTAAGCAAGTCCTTGAAATGCCTTCACTCTAATCACGGAGGAGAGTACTTAGATACTGAGTTCACTGACTACCTACTTGAACATGGGATCTGTTCCCAACGTTCTGCGCCTAGGACACCTCAGCAAAATGGAGTTGCTGAAAGGAGAAATAGAACATTGATTGACATGGTCAGATCAATGATGAGCTACGCCTCGCTACCGATATCCTTTTGGGGATATGCTCTAGAAGTAGCGGTATACATACTGAATGTAGTACCGTCAAAGTCTGTCACAAAGACACCTTATGAAATGTGGAGGGGACGGCTGGAGGCCTAAATCACTTCCGCATTTGGGGATGTCCTGCACATGTTCTGGTAGACAAGACTAGTAAACTACAAAAGCGTACGAAAGTATGTCTGTTTCTGGGTTACCCCAAGGGAACACGTGGAGGTCTGTTTTACGATCCAGAAGATAACAAGGTGATAGTTTCGACTAATGCCATATTTTTGGAGGATCAATTTATGACAGATTTCAAGCCTCGAAGTAAAATCGTACTTGAGGAGTTACTTTCTGACGAGGTCAGACCACAAGTGCCACCTAGTGTCACTGTAGACAACACTACGAATGCAACAGTCACCCCTAATCCTAATCCACCCAGACGTACTGAGAGAGTGGTTCGGCCACCAAATCGGTATGGAAAATCAGAGGCGAATGTAGCCATCTCTGATGGTGTGGAAGATGATCCAGTGTCATTTTGCAAGGCCATGGATGATCGTGATAAGGATCAATGGGTTGACGCGATGAATCAAGAGATAGAGTCCATGTACTCTAACTCTGTCTGGAAACTTGTAGATTGCCCCGAAGGGGTAAAACCCATAGGGAGCAAGTGGCTCTACAAGAGGAAGCGAGGAGTTGATGGTAAGGTGCAAACCTTTAAAGCACGGCTTGTAGCTAAGGGCTATACACAGAGAGAGGTATAGACTACGTAGAGACCTTCTCCCTTGTGGCCATGCTTAAATCCATCCGGATCCTCCTTTCTATTGCTGCATGCCTAGATTATGAAATTTGGCAAATGGATGTCAAGACAGCGTTTCTCAACGGCTTTCTCGACGAGGAAATCTATATGCAGCAACCAGAAGGATACATCAAAGAAGGCCAAGAGCACAAAGTGTGCAAGTTGCTGAGATCCATTTATGGGTTGAAACAAGCATCTCGGTCTTGGAATCATAGATTTGATGACACCATTAAGTCATATGATTTCGAACAAAATCCTGATGAACCTTGTGTATACAAGAAAGTTATCAAGGATAAGGTTACGTTCCTAGTGTTGTACGTAGATGACATTCTCCTAATTGGAAACGATAAGGGGATGTTGTCGGGCGTTAATATTTGGTTGGCCAGCCAATTCCGAATGAAAGATTTGGGAGAGGCGAATTATGTTCTCGGGATCCAATTAATACGGGATCAAAAGAACAAGATGTTAGCTCTTTCACAAGCCACTTACATTGATAAGGTGATGGCTAGATATAGCATGACGGACGCAAAGAAGGGTTACCTACCAACTCATCACAACGTCCATATCTCTAAGACTCAGAGTCCTCAGACTCCTGAGGAAACAGAGGCTATGCAAAGAGTGCCTTATGCTTCGGCTGTAGGTAGTCTAATGTACGCTATGTTGTGCACTAGACCTCATATTTGTTATGGTGTTGGACTTATCAGTCGAAACCAGGCAATGAGCATTGGATTGTAGTAAAGAACCTCTTAAAGTACTTAAAGAAGACTAGGAATTATATGCTGGTATATTCGGGTGCAAACCTGGATGTACAGGGGTACACTGACTCTGACTTCCAGTCTGATCGAGATGATTTCAAATCTACCTCAGGCTCAGTGTTTACCATTGGTGGTGGTGCAGTCATTTGGAGAAGCATCAAGCAATCCAACACGGCTGATTCTACTATGGAAGCTGAATACATAGCGGCCTCTAAGGCAGCTAAGGAAGCAGTTTGGCTCAAGAAGTTCCTGAGTGGTTTAGGGGTCTCTCCAAATCACAATGATCCGATCGCTCTCTATTGTGGCAACAATGGGGCAGTATCTAATTTGAAGGAACCCCGTAGTCACCGCAAGTCGAAGCATATCGAGCGAAAGTACCATTTAATCAGAGAGATAGTCCAAAGAGGTGACATTTCCGTCAAGAAAATCGCCTCTGCTGACAACCCTGCGATCCTTTCACCAAGACATTGCGTTAGAAGTCTTCAACCAGCACTTGGAAACTATTGGTATTAGGGACATGACCTATTTGCTTTAGAGCAAGTGGAAGTTGTATTGCTATAATATAGATATAGGGTGTGCTCTAAAACAATTAATCCACTTGCCTTTCGTGCAAGTGGGAGATTGTTAGGTTTTATGCCCGAAAGACAATTTGAAATTGTTTTATTTAAATAAATGACAGAATTTATTTCATCAATATTTATTCGCATTTATTGCCAATATTAATACACTACATAAAACCCTAAGTATATTGATTATGTAATCACAAAACTCAGTGTATGGCTATACACACGAGGATTGAGTTTGTGAAATATACTTAAAATTAACTTAGTCCGTAGCGTTTATTAATCTGATTACGGGTCTCTAGATTAATTTGGTAATGATGCACCCAGAACACTTTAAGTGTGACAGTCTTATCCGGACTGTCGGTAATAGGGTACCTAGTGGGGCATTTATATATGATGATAATCAAATAGGGCTGAACCGATTTGATTTGAGTTCTCGATATAATTCCGTATTCGAGAAGTCTTATCGAATCACAAGATGATCATATATGGATTAATCTCAATCCTGAGGTGATCACAGACAACTACTTAGACTAGGGTAGAGTTTGATGTGTTAGTAAGGATCACTTCGCAGTATATGGTCCAACACTTCTCGTTGGCTCTATTCTGGAATGAGTGAGTAGTCTATGTTATCACAGATATGTAATCCATTCCTTCCCTCGGGAAGTAGACAAACAGTTCCCTTATATGTTAACCCTAGAAACTGATCGATGGGCCCAGTTCATACTATATTAGTGGTGAACTAATTGATCACTAGGGGGTTAATGGTAAATAAGGATAATATGTTTCGAGAAGGGTTTACGGAAATATCCCGAATCGAAGTGAACAGTCTTTGGAGGATTTATCCGTATGTAATGATTATATCGGTGGACGCGTTTTACTCATAAAAATTGAGTGTAAGTTATCTATATTCGATAGAGTTCGGTTTGGGTTTATGGTGGTGTAATCCCGGAATTAATAGGTTGAATATAATTATTCTATCTCGATTTAATAATTTTATTAAACTTATTGTAGCTTTCACCGAATATGGGTCCATGGTCCCCGACGTGGCTCCTAATATAGCATATAGGTTTTCTCGTCGCTTCACCTCAATTATAATTAAATAGTTGGATTGGACTATTTAATTGATATGTGGATTAATTGTTTAGTTGGACTAGATGATTAAATACATGGAAAATAGATTTTTCGTGGACTCGGCCCAAATAAATGGAAAATGCGCATGACCCAAATAATTAGGGTTTGGGGCGTATGTAATATTGTTTTGTTGGGAAATTTGTTTTCTCAATAAATAATAAGACATGTGATTAAATTATTTATGTGTTAAATAATTTAAGGAAAAGAATATCTTTTATATATCCTTATTTATTTTGGAATATCTTAGATATATCTTTTTAGGAAAAGAATTATTTCAATTGATTTTGTATTAATTAAATAAATCCTTGGAGGACAATGATTACTCTCCTATATAAAGAGAGTCCTCCCAAGCTTTTGATCACATAACATTACACGCCATTATTGAAGAAATATAGCTTGGAATTTTCGGCTATAGTTCTTAGGGTTTCGAGTTGGAATAATCTTCGGTATTATTCCGGTAGCATATCAAGGAGGTCCGGCGGCGGGAAACACCATCCACTTGGTGTTGCTGGGAGACACACGTTGGAAGGCTATGGCTGCTCATACACGTGTTCAAGGAGCCCTTTGTTTTTGGAGTTATGCACCATAAAAAGGTAGGCTCCTAAACCCCTTTGTAGTTAGATCTTTAATTTATTTTCTTTGTTTTCGTTTAGATCTAGATCTGATGCTTTCCAGCGTAATCGGGTCAATCTATGATTGATCCGACGTTATTACATCTAACAATTTCCACAAGGTATTCTCTGGAAATTGTTGCACTTGTTTTCATATATATAAGCCACACTTTCATAATATCTTTCCTGGATTGTGTCTCATTTATATGATTTCTCAGATCTTCTGGTTGAAACTGATTTCCAAAATGTCTTCTATTATTAAAAGATGAATAATAACCATCATTCCTTTTGTACTGAGGTCTAGATTGACCTTTGTATTGAGACTTCTGCTGAGAACTGGGATAGGTCCTCTGCTGAGTCTTGGACTGAAACTTATGATAAGTTTTCGGTCTGGAATGATTGTTCTTATCGCTTTAGTAAGAGTTCAAGAAATTCCAATCATCATCGCATGGGGTATAGTCTGCTTTTCCCCTGATGTGTGAATCTCTGAACGATTAACATTCTTAGATTTACTCTGATTATAATTTTTCCGGTTCATGATTTGATCAGTTTTTGTAGATCTTGCAGTTGATCTATCATTCATGTTTCTTTCAGGTACATCAGATCTACCATTCGATTTACCTTTGTTGGTAGGTGCAGCTGTCTTCTTAGAAAACCGAGTTGTCTTATGAGAGGCTGACTTTACTGGTTCAACAATTTTCTCAGTCTGTGGAAGTTGCTCAGCCACAAACTTAATACCAGTTTTGATAGTAGGTTTAGCAGCTTTGCTAGTTCCCTCCTTAGAAGATTGATGTGTATCAAATCCTAAGCCAGTTATGTCTCCATACGGCTTTCTTGTTTTGAATCCAGTAGCTGAACTTGATTGAGCAAAAGATTCAGTTGCTGCTGATGATGTAGTTGGCTGATACTGATTCTTCCTTTTATCAGTTCTAGTCAGTTTCATCATATTTAGTTCAGACTTCAATCTTTCAACTTCAAGAATTAGAACTTCTTTCTCAGCTTTAATTGATTCATAACCAGCTTGGATGGTTATCAGCTGATTCATCAATTCGTCAAGTGTTTCTTCTAATTCTAGATTTTTTGGATTGGAATCAGCAGTCAAAGAACATGCATTTTGCACGGAAATTTGAGCTGAGGAATATTTAGAGTTAGATTCACATACTTCATTGGGATCCTCCATGTGAGCCATTAGAGCTGTGTCATCTAATAATCTTTCAGTGCCAGCTTCATAGTCTGACTCATCTCCGGCTAAAAGTGCTCTTCTGCCAGTTCTTCATTGCTGAGTCTTCTTTCCAGTTTAGCTCTGTACATTCAGCTTTATAGTGTCCTGGATTTTTACAGTTGAAGAAGAGATACTCATCGTCTTTTCTCTTTTCAAGAGTCTTCTTGATAAACTTCTAAGTGACTGGATGTCCACTCTTCATTCTTCAAATTCTGTTCATCATTAAGGCCATATGTTCTTCCATCTCATCCAATTGCTGAAGATTGTTAGATGAAGTTTCTTGATTTTCATTTGAGGCTGCTGCGAGTGCTGTTGTTTTGGGTTCCTCCAAAGCCTTGATTATGGCAACTATACTTGTGAAATCCTTGCTGAATTCATAAGCCTTCAGGTCTGAAAAGATTTTGAAGGAATCTTCTATGTCAAGTCTTCTTGATTCTTCCATTGCTGTGACCTTCATTTACCAGCACATTGGTAAAGCCTTCAAGATTCTTGTGTTGATTTCTTACTTGGTGTACTCAATCTTGAGTAAAGCTAGTTCGTCCATTATGGCGCTGAACCTTGTTTCCATCTGATCAATGTTCTCGCCCGACTTCATCTTGAAATTCTCAAACTCCTGTTTTGCTACATAGATCTTATTTTCTTTAATAGAATCAGTTCCTTCACAAACTAATTGAAGTTTCTCCCACATTTCTTTGCGTTGGTGCAATCCTTGACTCTCGATACATATTATCACAAGAGTTCTCGTGATGTTATCCATGGCAACGTTGTTCAAGTTATTCCTTTTCGATCATCACCGGTCCATTCGCTTTTGGGCTTGGGAACTCTAACTTGATTTTCACCAACAGCTTGCATGTAAGTGATCCTGATAGGTCCATCGGTGAGTACATCAATAATTTCATCATGAGAAGTCGCTAGAAAAGCCTACAAACGACTTTTATATTCATCAAATCTGTCCATGTTGCACATTAGCATCTGTCTGGCATAATAATTGTTATCCATTGTGAGAGTGAGTGAAAACTAGATTATGCAAAGACTGGAAACTGAAAAGACTGAGCTTTTTCAAGAGATCAACTAGAGGAGATAGTTAGAGCAGGTGAGTTTTCAACAATAGCTTTTTAAAGAACCTTGCTCCGATACCAATTGTTGGTCCCTTAGAAAGGCTAACACAAGTTTAGAGGAGGGGTGAATAAACTTGTCACCAAAAACTAGATTAATTAACAATTAAGGTTCAGTTTTAACTTGTGTGGAGTTGAGCTGACAAAGCTGAGTCTAAGTCAAACTGACTTATACAAAATTGAGTCAACCGACAATGGATTTAAGTTATAGCCTTTAACTGGATCTTGTTGATACTATAAGAAAAAACTAAGTATGCAAAACTGAATTCTGGTGAATGTCAGTTTGTGAACTGTGTATGCTTGTAACAATCGCCAGATTATCTTTGAATAAACAATAATAAATGCTGTAAAGTAAATAAGAGAATGTAAATGCGTACAGTACGTAGAGCAAGAATTATAGTGGTTCCAGGTGGTGTAATCCTATCAGTCCACTCTTCCTCTGTGATGTAGGAGGAAAATTCCACTAGAACTTCTTGAGGTACACAGTTATAAAAAGTCCTAAATGATAGTCCCTGACTAATCCCTAGTGTCACTGTCTAAACAACTAAAAAACAGGTTGGATTGCAGCTCTTCAACTGCTTGAGCCACTGGTCCTTGGAGGGTTGTATTGCCTCTTCACCAGCTACCACCACAAACACAGTCTACCCGACTGCAAACAACTGTCCTTACAACTTCTTGACCGGATTAAACCCTCTAGCAACCAAACGTGCCTTATTCTTGACTCCTTCTCGCTTTCGCCATTCATTCCTGGTTCATAGTTGTGATTGGTAATTTCTCCTTTGTTTAGTTGTGTCATGTGGCTAACCAATGGTTCAAATAGTTTGGGCCATTGGGATGCCACATGACATTAAAATAATATTGGTCTTTCCAAATTTTGATTTGGAATAGGCCTAGGCCCTTTTCAAATATTTGATTTGTAAAAGGCCTAGGCCTAGGCCAATTCCAAAATTTTGATTTTGGAAAGTGGCCAGGCCTAAACCAAAATTATTTGGCCTTTCCAAATATTTGATTTGGAATAGGCCTAGGCTCTTTTCAAATACTTGATTTGTAAAAGGCCTAGGCCTAGGCCACTTCTAAAATTTTGATTTTGGAAAGTGGTCAGGCCTAAACCAAATTTGGTTTAGGAAGATGCCTTTTGATTAGGAATCAAAAAGAAAGAAACAAAAGAGACCTAATTTTAATTTTGATTATTTTTGGATAGTTCTAATTAATTAAAATTAAAATGAAAAATCGGTCTAAAATTAATCGTTAATTTTATTTCGATTAAAATCATTTAATTAATTAAATGTTAATTAGTTAATTGATTGGATAAAATTATTTAATAGATTAAAGTTAATTGATTAGTTAAGACGCAAGAAATTGAATTTTAATTTTATCTTTTTCATAAGATGTAATTGTATGGATTAGATATAGTAGATATAATATGATTATATGGACCCGATTGATCATGGACTCGACCGATAGGATAGATGTGAATGATTTAATTTTCTGTTGGTTTAAAAATTGTCCTAGGCCGTTATGAAGAACGTGACCTAGTTTATTTTCTGTTTATCCTATTCTCGATGGCTCCCCCCGTGTACGGCGGGTGTATTTATTTTATTAGATAGAATTAAATGTAACAAGAATGGAGCAGAAGATGGAGACCAAAGAAAGAAGAATAAAGATCCCATTGGAGATGGCGCATTAATAATCCTATTGGCGGTTGCAGCTACCCTTAGATTGTGACCCGCGGTTTTATCAGTTTGTATTCGAAACAGCACCTAGGAAAAGTCCATGATCATACCGGTTACTTTATGCATTTATTTATTTTTGAGCTTGTATTTATTTTATATGATATGATACATGCATGACTAGGCACGATCTAGATGAATGGGTAGGATGTATGTCTATAGAGATAGATATACTTGATGAGACCATAATTAAAATTAATTAAGTGAATTAATTTACATAAATACTTCCACCTCAAAAGAATCAAGTTGAAATTGCCTCCCCATATTATAATGACGGTGAAGAGCCTTTGTTCGGATCCAACTCATCAGCCAAAGCAGGGGGTTGACCAACCTCGGGTATATCGTCATTCTCGAGATATGATCGTATGAGATCTCATGAATATTGGGGTAATGACTTGACTAAGAATTCTCTCGGCCACCAGCCAAAGCGGGGTCGTTTGGATTTTAGAGGCAAGGGTTTGACTACTTCATAAGATGAAAAATTGTCAAAGAGTTGACTAGGCAAACAACAAGAGTCGTATAAGATACAATTGACGAAGGGTTGTTGTCTACCTATTAGACTATTTTCGGCCCACCAGCCAAAGCGGGGGTCGCGGTAGTTTAGTGGGATCTTGTCCACTAAAGAAATTAATAATTCTTGAAAGTTAATTGGGAGTAGTTGACTAGTGGGAGCAAAATCATAAACCAAAAGACCATTTTTGATTTTGCGTATATAAACAACAACACTCTTTTATTTTCATTTTTATGTTGTAGTTTTAGCAAACTTTATATTTATGTTTTTCTCGATTAGTAAAACCAAATTATGACTGTTACCTTTTGAGAAATGTTTCTCAAATATGGTTAAGTAATTTTAATCCTTTTAAAATAAACAATGACACGAGCAATCCCGTTATAGTAGTTAGAGACAAAGAGACTACATATTTGATGCAACACTCCAAGGCTTTAAATACTAATGAAAGCAGAAGCTCATGATATGATTGAATCATTTGAAATAAGTTTCAACGAATTAATCATATATTGGATATCCAAGATGATCATTCAGTCATACGATAACAATTAATTCAAACGTTGGATAAGAATGACCACATCTATTTTTGGAAAGGTTGTTTTTAAATTTGTAAGATTTAAGTATCGACTTAATTCTATCATTGCTTAAAGGTTAATTAAATAGTCAATGTTTTGAATACGATTCAAAAGGTTAAATAAATTATTTAATAAACTTTAGATTTTCTTTATGAAATGAAATTAAAGACATGGCTCTTGTGATCTTTCTTAAGTCTTATGAAGACTACAATAAGAAATATTTGCAAGTGCTTAAAGGATTAAAAAGGAAAGTTAGGGCATGTGCTTAAATAGAGAACTTATTGAAGTTTCTATTCTAGGCAAGTGAGTTGAGATAAATCTATCTAAGTTCAAGTCAACTCTTAGATATATGATATCTTGTGAGTGTGAATAAATTAGAAAGATTAAATACAGATATGTAAGGTGAAGCAAACATTGTAACACTTACCACGTTCAGGATCTAGTAAACTGATAAAGGAACTAAAAAATGTTATTATGTTCCGGTTCTTATGAAGAACATACTTTCAGTTATTTGTTAGGATTTAGTAGACATATTCAATTGTAAAGAATAAATGTTATTCCGATAAAGTTGGAAGGTCGCTGAATCTAACATACTAGATTGATGTCACTATATAGTTGATATATGTGATGAGATCTCAACTAAATATTTGTATGGTCATTATCCTTGATATTTGTAGTTGTTCTAGATATCGACTCTCCGGAAGAGAAACGTATAATCAAATGTCATTTAGATGATGTCCGAAACCATGTGATTATGAATCATGTGGGTGATACGTATCTTATCTAAAGATGACTAAAATACCCTTTTATGAAAAGGTTATAAAATCTAGAAAATTGTCTAAAGCCTAAACATACCGATGTTTGTTGGCTTATGACAATTAATGCCACAAATAATTGTTTGTTAATCTCTATGACTATTTTTAGAAATAGTTGAATGTACTCAGTGAAGTGCATAATTCGGAAAGCCCGAAAAGTTCGAGCTACTACGAATATGAGATTGATGAGCTGCTTAGGAATTAAACTTCAATTGGATTGAAGCAATTAATATCTATAGGGTGTTTCAGAAGTCGTCATTATAGGGTGTTTTAGAAGTCGTCTGAAAAGGAATAAGATTCTTCCCTTGAAGGATACCATCTTTGGGATACACAATTAGATTGTGTTCCCAAAATGGAAACAACACTTTATATGATAAAGGTGTGACGCAAGCCATGTGAAGTATCCCCACCCACCCGTTTCGGGATATTGCCCTTATACTTAACCGTGTTCTAAAGAATAAAGGTTGAATAAATTCCATATTAGATATGGAAGAGGATAATGTCGAATCTATCTTAACTGATGATTTGAAGTTGTCATAGGCAAATTCAGAAAGGCTTGGAGCCTAGGGCGACATATGCAACTTTGTGGAATATCTTAGCAAGTACGCTAAATATTATTTACTTGTCTGCGGAGCAAAATGTTTGTCTCCAAACATGTTGTCTTCTAGAGGAAGTGTTTCTTCCAATAGAAATAGTGGGAGTAAATTTGGATCTCAAAGGTTTTTTGAGAACCACAAGGAGATATTCAACCATTGAAACATGAGCAGACGCCCCATAGCGATGAGGTGTAGTACACTGCTCAGTGCACACAAAAGTTCTGTAAGTCTGTGGATAACCTCAAGCCTGAAAAGGCTGCTGGTATGTTCATCTTGAAGAATGAATATCTCATGACTTATGAAAGAATGTTTGAAAGGCAAGATTGAGAGATATGGCCAGGAGCCATAATATATGAATTAGATTCCATCAGTGACAACCAGGTTATGAACCTAGTCTGTCTTACCTAGAGGGAATGACCTTGTAAGGCTGAGCCGAGTTCTATTCAGGATATGCTTGTTATAACTTCGTATCATGACTATATGATAGTGTTGAAGACGTTGGGTAGACAGCTCGATGTTCATAGATGATAACATCATATGTGAGCCCACGAGATCCATTTATGGACTCAAACAAATTTCTCTAGATGATTTCTTTGTTTGACAGTCAAAGGAGTTTGATTTAGTCAAAAGAAGGATATGCCCATGTGCAAGATGGATAGTTGGAGTGCATTACTATTTTTGAGTAAGGTATTAGATATCTCTCTCAGGAATCATCACCCCATGTCACAGTCAATTAATGTTTGGTAGTTCAAGGTCGTTACGAAAGCACTTGGATTGGCAGTTCTTATTTTTAGAAATCGGAATCTATAGCGATAGATTTAACTGCTGTTAGATTATAGTTTACCTATATAGATGTGATGCTAAAAGAGTTTAGCATAGATCACAAAAGGAGATACTGCTAGCCGGTGTTCTCAAGATCTATCTATGTTAGGACGTTAGTCCTAAAGATAAGGTGAAAGATGATGATAATTATGAAGGTTTCCTTCGCTACTGCGATAAGAACCATCATAAAGGTATGCCGGATGTTCATAGTCCATGAAGAGTCATGAGCAAGTATGAAAGTAAATCTGGTGAATGTCGAGAATATCCTTAAACAAGTTAAGGAAGAGTTCCTAGTTTATCGAAACTTGGAAGCGAATAAATATAGTTATACAGACGTATATCCTGAGTCTTACGAAGGCGAGTGTTGAGAGAAAAACACGCCAACTAACTGTTGAGCGAAAAATCTACCCTTCAAAATTTAAATTTATAAAAGACTCGAAAACAACCGTGGGTAAACTAACTCTCTAACCAGCAGAGTACCGGATCAATTGTTAGAATAGCTACAGGAGTACGAGGTCGAACCCAAGGGATAAGTGGTTCGTAAATACCAAAGTGAACAAAGATAATAATAATAATTAAAACAACTAAGACGCACAATTGTTCCACCACCCCACCGAAAATAACAAGAAAGACACATTCATTTGTAAGTCTTGGATTAATAATCTGCTAAAGAGGCGGTACTTTCTCTTTCGGATTTAGCGCCCGTTGATTAGTTTACCACAGGGTACAACTAAAGATTTTACTTAAACAAAGATTTGGATATAAAATCCTAATCTAACAACATTCTCCTCAACTTTCGTATGTTCGAAAATATCATCATTCTCCTTCATTAATAATCGATTTAATTTATCAACTTTGTTTCTAAATTCGAATAGCATGCAACACTACATTACACTTTAAACAAGTCTAAACATGAAGGAAGAACAAGAAATCTTACGAGAATGAATCAAAGCGAAATCCTTATTTATTCCAGTGATAGTAGCTAACTCGATAAAATTACCCGCTTACTTTGGATAAAAGCTGTATTCTCTGAAAATAACAACATTTCCAAAAGCATTTTCCTTCGATAATCTTATCGAGCATTACAACAGTACTACTACTACTACATTATTTATTTATATACATATACGTGTATATATACATACATAGACATATATATATATATATATACACGGGCCCAAAACGAAAATAAAAACATAAAAAGTAGAAGAAGTGAGATGGGAGAAGTCTTGGCCAAGAGTGGCCAAGAAGGGGCAAGTATTAAGGATGGAGATGGAGGAGTATATATAGGAGAGATTGTATAAGGATAGGTTCATTTGGGGAGGTAAGAAGTTAGTTAAAAGGGAGGTAGCCTTTGAGGGAGGTGTAAATGAGGGAGGTAAGAAGTTTGTTAGAAGTTGGTGGGTGTAATGATGAGTTTGGAGTGATTGCTAGCATGTGGAGGTGATGATTAGTTAGCATGTGAAGGTGGTGAGTCATGTATTAGCATGTGAAGTTTGTTGGGGAGGAATCTTGGGCACATGGTATTTGGGAAGGTTGTTTTTTTTTTTGGGGAGAAGGTTGTATAAGGGAGGTGATATAAGGGGAGGTGATGGTGAGTCACCAAAACATGTGGAGGTAGTTACAAGGTATCATTACATACCATGTGCAAGGAAAATGCAAGTAACATGCAAGGAATATGCTAGGAATATGCTAGGAATTCTCCCTGGTTCGTCCAGTAATTCCAAGAGTCCGGTAAAAAATCATAACTTGAGTTGTAGACCTTCTTCGATTGACGTGATTCAAAATGCATTGGAAAGCTCATTTGAAGATCTACAACTTTCATGAAGAACTCTTCCCCTGAAAATGCCTCTAGGTCAGGTCAAAAATCCGTCGAAAACAGATTACGGTAAAAGCTCGGAGGAAAAATGATCCGTTAAACTCGTTAGCTGTGGCATCTTCTTCAAAATCCATCTTTTAGACCTCAAAACATATTGTTACATGTGATATTTTGCAAACCTTGGTCACCAAGTTTGGGCCGAATCGAATCGAGCTTTCTTCATTCGAATCGAGCTTTCTTCTTAACCTTCATCCGATCTTCGCTTAAGCTCCTCATTTAACATGCAAGCGTACCTACATTCATGATAACATCGTGCAAAATGTAACATCTCATATTCAAAGATTTTTATCAATGAAACCACATAAACAACACAAATTTGCACTTAAACACTTTTAAAACTCATTTGCTCAATAATTCGATTAAACCCTTAATTTCTATGCAAATTATACGAATATGGAGGAAATCGTTATAAAATATAACGTTATAAATCATGTAAAATCACCCTAAACAACTCCCCCACACTTAGCTTTTGCTCGTCCCGAGCAAAACAAAACAAGAATCAAGGCTCGGAAAAGATAGACACCTCAGCAAATACAACATATATTCAATAAATCGAGGTTCACCTGGTGTGTGTGCATAGCCATAGAAAACTTCCACTAAGTCCAAACTTGAAAATTTCAAGCATCTAGAAAATACCCCTTCAAATTAGTAACAAATGATACTTATAAGTTATACGCTACAAACGCGTGACATATCCTCGAAAGAATGATAGAATATATCTGTGGCCTTTCGATATACTCAATGGATAATCCCTACAACATATCTCATCACATTATACTTTGAGGATAAGGTATACGATAACTAAGTCCTTAACTTACTCATAATAATAAATTTTTTCGATTTTATTTCACTTTTTTTCACTTTTTTTTTTTTTTTCAACACACATCGAATGAGCTTTTGCCCGTCATACTAGAATAGGACATTTCGAGATAATCCCCTATCTACTCAAATCATAAGGCGACTTTTTCTCTCGATCGTGAGCTTTGGTCATCATAGTGGTATAGGACATTTCGAGATAATGCCCTACCGCACTCAAATCATCGACCACCTTTTCGACACACACAATTGATTACTTTTTTCGAGATTTACGCGGCAAAGTGGTTAACATGCTAAAAGCAATTCAAACCTACCGAGCATAACACCTCAAGCAATGATTTATTTGTTAATTATTGTGCAAGAACATTAGTTATGTTTCACTTATCACATTCAAACGCTCGAGATATTCACAATATATCATACTCGGCTATAAACACAAACTATCATAATTCTCACGATACGTGACGTTAGCACTAAGCACATGACTTATAAGATAATCAAAAATCACTAATCAAAAAGGGTATAGCTTTATAATTTAGCTCATCATTCACTATGGCTCGTGAAAAATATATTGGGTGAAACAACTAACTTATCGAACATACGAATATAGCATTAATGACTATAAAAATAACGAACAAAGATATGCATTGTTTACTCGAATAAACAAAAATTGAAAATTTAGCCCATTTAGCATAGAATCAAAATAATTTACGCAAATGGTAGATACATATAACCGACTATTCCTCTCCACACACTTAAATCACAACATGTCCTCAAGTTGTGCATAATGTAAAAAGAAAAAACACTTAGCCGATTGTGGTTCGAAAGTGGCAATTCGGAAGTGGCCTAGAATCGACTCGAAATGCTCGATGAAAGCGATGATTGTGGACCATCCACCGGAAAACGGCATCATCTGAAACTCACAATTGCTATCGAAAATATCCTCGCACACTTGACAAACACGGAAATATCTCGGGACACGGGGAATATAACATATCGCAAGAAAAGTTCGATACAAGCTCAAGAAATAATTGTTCGATGGAAAAATCACCACACAGGGAAAATACAAGACATCTAAGCATATACGTATCATGAGAGTATCACATGAGCATATATCATCAATTCATAGTCGATATTCCTACTAGATCATAAAATGAAATGTAGTGAGTCTTTTATACCCGAGATCCTCAAGGGTTCAACAACCTAAGTCCAAGAGATGATGTATTTGAATTTTCTCTTTGTTATATCTCGGGATTTTCGGATAACCACTTAATCGCTCCTCGTTAAATGATATTCAAACATTCATCTCGGGATTTAGTTGTTGTTGTTGTTTTTTTTTTAAAGATAATTAATATTTTTACGGTTGCCTCCCTCGGTAGCGCTTTTTGGTTAACATCGTTTGCTCGACAAACCAAGAGAAACAAAACAGAAATAAACTACGAGATAAAAAAGAAAAGATATCTAGGTAACCGCCCTAGTAGGGCTTAATTATAGTCGGGAGCTCGACTAACAAAACAAAACAACCAAAATCGAAAACAACATGAAAACAAAAATATTTTTTCTTTCTCGGTAATTACCGACGCCACTCGGTATTTACGAGGTTTTTTATTTTTTTTTTTTTTTTTTTTTTTTTTTTTTTTTTTTTTGCGAAAAAACAAAACACACACACGAAGATATTACAAATAGCACACTTATCCTCGGCAACGGCGCCAAAATTCTGTTGAGAAAAACACGCCAACTAACTGAGAGCTAAAATCTACCCTCCAAAATTTAAATTTATAAAAGACTCAAAACAACCGTGGGTAAACTAACTCTAACCAACAGAGAGTACCGATCAATTGTTAGAATAGCTACGAGAGTACGAGGTCGAACCCAAGGGATAAGTGGTTCAGTAAATACCAAAGTGAACAAAGATAATAATAATAATTAAAACAACTAAGACGCACAATTGTTCCACCACCCCACCGAAAAATAACAAGAAAGACACATTCATTTGTAAGTCTTGGATTAATAATCTGCTAAAGAGGCGGTACTTTCTCTTTCGGATTTAGCGCCCGTTGATTAGTTTACCACAGGTACAACTAAAGATTTTACTTAAACAAAGATTTGGATATAAAATCCTAATCTAACAACATTCTCCCTCAACTTTCGTGATGTTCGGAAAATATCATCATTCTCCTTCATTGTAATCGATTTAATTTATCAACTTTCGTGTTTCTAAATTCGAATAGCATGCAACACTACATTACACTTTAAACAAGTCTAAACATGAAGGAAGAACAAGAAATCTTACGAGAATGAATCAAAGCGAAATCCTTATTTATTCCAAAGGATAGTAGCTAACTCGATAAAATTACCCGCTTACTTTGGATAAAAAGTTGTATTCTCCTAAAATAACAACATTTCCAAAAGCATTTTCCTTCGATAATCTTATCGAGCATATTACAACAAGATTACTACTACTACATTATTTATTTATATACATATACGTATATATACATACATAGACATATATATATATATATATATATACACGGCCCAAAACGAAAATAAAAACATAAAAAGTAGAAGAAGTGAGATGGGAGAAGTCTTGGCCAAGAGTGGCCAAGAAGGGGCAAGTATTAAGGATGGAGATGGAGGAGTATATATAGGAGAGATTGTATAAGTATAGGTTCATTTGGGGAGGTAAGAAGTTAGTTAAAAGGGAGGTAGCCTTTGAGGGAGGTGTAAATGAGGGAGGTAAGAAGTTTGTTAGAAGTTGGTGGGTGTAATGATGAGTTTGGAGTGATTGCTAGCATGTGGGTGATGATTAGTTAGCATGTGAAGGTGGTGAGTCATGTATGATTAGCATGTGAAGTTTGTTGGGGAGGAATCTTGGGGCATGGTATTTGGGAAGGTTGTTTTTTTTTGGGGAGAAGGTTGTATAAGGGAGGTGATATAAGGGGGAGGTGATGGTGAGTCACCAAAAACATGTGGAGGTAGTTACAAGGTATCATTACATACCATGTGCAAGGAAAATGCAAGTAACATGCAAGGAATATGCTAGGAATATGCTAGGAATTCTCCTGTTCGTCCGTAATTCCAGCCGTCCGAAAAATCATAACTTGAGTTGTAGACCTTCGATTGATGTGATTCAAAATGCGTTGGAAAGCTCATTTGAAGATCTACAACTTTCATGAAGAACTCTTCCCCTGAAAATGCCTCTAGGTCGGGTCAAAAATCCGTCGAAAACAGATTACGGTAAAAGCTCGTAGGAAAAATGATCCGTTAAACTCGTTAGCTCGTGGCATCTTCTTCAAAATCCATCTTTTAGACCTCAAAACATATTGTTACATGTGATATTTTGCAAACCTTGGTCACCAAGTTTGGGCGAATCGAATCGAGCTTTCTTCATTCGAATCGAGCTTTCTTCTTAACCTTCATCCGATCTTCGTTTAAGCTCCTCATTTAACATGCAAGCGCATACTACATTCATGATAACATCGTGCAAAATGTAACATCTCATATTCAAAGATTTTTATCAATGAAACCACATAAACAACACAAATTTGCACTTAAACACTTTTAAAACTCATTTGCTCAATAATTCGATTAAACCCTTAATTTCTATGCAAATTATACGAATATGGAGGAAATCGTTATAAAATATAACGTTATAAATCATGTAAAATCACCCTAAACAGCGAGTGGGAGCTACAGTCTGGGTTTGCAGTCACTTTGATTAAGTGATACAGTGAGCTGGAAATGTTCTTGGCTATGGGTCACTGTAAGTTCTACAACTCAGGCAAAAACACAGTAGTGCCTTAGAGGCGCAGCGGGAGCAGTACATGGATCTTGAAGGTTCATTCCTGAACCTTGTACGGTTCTTCCACCTTTTCTATATAGCTGATATAGTAAGTGGATTCATTGCTTGAAGCAAGGACTAGGGTCTCGTCGGAGATTCGTGTGTGTCTTGAGGTGGTTCCTTTGACTTGATCATATGGAGCGTGATATGAAGATAGTCTGAGTCCCCACGGATAGCGATATGTTCATGGCTAGGCTAGTTGCGAGTATTGCATGAGATTCTTGTGTTTCAAATTGGTCTTGTGTGTGCGAGTGATTGGTTTAGGCCAAGTGGGAGATTGTTGGAATAGTGTCCTAAACCCAATCGGGTTGGACCGGACACGACCGGGTCGGATCATTTTTACTATTGCTTTATGTTTATACATATATTAAATGGCTTTTATGTTGTCATATATATGTTCTTTTAAATAACCAATTATGAATTGTTATATGATAACGTCTCTAGTATTAAACTGTGGTAGAGAAACCATGATAGGCGATTATGGTTGATGAGATCTCTAATCACTTTAATAAGTTTGATACTTAAATGTCTCTAGGCTCATGTACTATTAAACAGGCATTGATAGTATGAACAGGCTAGCACATATTAGATGTCTTCTATCTTTAAGGGCAGGGATAGATCTCGTCTATCGAAGTGTAGAGACACTTGGACTGTACGTGGACGTGTATTAGAGAATGCGTACGTTAGACTGACCCACTTACACGGATAAGTGTCACACTATGTGACGGTTGTGTAGTTATCCTTAGCACCGGAGTCTTCATGGCATCACGGTATGGATTGTCATGCTTTGACACTATTGAGGTTTCCCCTAGCCACGGAGCGATCATGCGGTAGTGATTAGGTGTGATACTGAAGCATGTGGAGTATACATGTTTGGTCGTCTGGGAATCGCATACCCTATCAGTAAGGGTGAATATCCGAAATGGCCTTCTTATAAGGAATGTCTTACTCTCGTGAATCTTTACATAGTGGGAGTAAATGAGTTACTTCAAGAGAGCATGATATCCAGATTATAAGATATGATCGTTAATGTATTGACACTCGAGATACGATCGTATGGATATTATTACAGCGATAGGATTGTAAGTTACACGGAAACTATTTCACATGAAAGGTAGTAGTCATTGCATTTGACTCTTCCGATGATTGGGGGTCAAAGTGTGTTGCTAGACGCTATCCCGTGATCGTTAGGTATGAAAGGCATTTTCGTAATTTGCACTTTGTGTCTACGGCCAACATATTCGGAAGCCTATCGGGTCACACACATATGAACATCTAGCCGGATTAAAATGTGGTTATAGTTGATGACCAAATAAGGAAAGTTTATCTCGAGACTATAAAGGTTATAGTGGTAAATTAATATGGTGGAATTTATTTATTATGAATAAATTAAATACAAGGTATTAATAGTATTATATTAATTAAATGAATATTCCGTATGCCAATTTATTGGCTAAAGGTGGTGTACAATATTAAAGTGTATAAGATACACTTGGATTGTGCAATTTAATTAATTGTATCACCAAATATTAATATAAGATATTAATATATATGTATATATAATATAAATGAAAGTGTGTGTGCTGTACATTGGATGTACATGTGCACAATTTCATTAGTTATATATGTTTATGGATTGATATGTGTACTATATATATGTGATATATACACATGTGTGAATTGATTTTATGGTAATAAGATAAATATAGTTAATATAAAATATTGACAATATCTTGGAAATATTTAATATAGGATATTAAATTAAATGAGATAAATCAATCTAGGAGATTTTCCTTATTTTATTGGGAAAATGTTTTCTTCTCCTCCACACCTAGATGGGGAGCCCCTCTCACTATAAATAAGATGTGGGTGTCAAACTCTTTTGTACATCACAATTCCAAGAACTAATGGTTCTTGTGTAAAATAGAGAGCATCCTATAGAGAGGTTGAGAGATGGGAAAAATACCGGTCTAGCAACCGGAGTTTTCCGATAGCAATCCATGATGGGATTCCGGCGGGCTGTTCGTGTGGACTATGTTAGGAAATCTACGCGGTAACGCCACGGAATTCAAAAATTTATATCATATCGACCCAAGATCGACTTCGTTTAAGCAATAAACAAATAAGCTAGTAGACGGTGGTTACCTTGGTTGACTTAAAAGATCGACGCTTTGACCGTCTAAGTAGAGTAGTTCTGCATAGAGCCACCCAAGTGTTCGGCCTCTACAGCTAGTCCACACGAACAGCCCGCTGGAATCCCATCATGGATTGCTATTGGAAAAATCCGGTTGCTAGACCGGCCTTTTCCCCTCTCTCCAACTCTCTATAGGATGCTGTCTATTTTACACAAGAACTATTCGTTCTTGGAATTGTGATGTACAAAAGAGCTTGACACCCACTTCCTATTTATAGGAAAAGTGGCGCCCCAGACTAGAGTGGAGGAGAAGAAAACCATTTCCCAATAAAATAAGGAAAATCTCCTAGATTGATTTATCTCATTTAATTTAATATCTTATATTAAATATTTCCAATATCTTGTCAATATCTTATATTGACTATATTTATCTTATTACCATAAATCAATTTACTCATGTGTGCAAATCTATAGTCATTAATATCTAATATTAATATATGGTAATACTATTTATATATATTATTAATTGATGTGCACAAACCAAACATATCTTAAATATGGTTGGAATGTGGCGCCTATGCACATATATATCCAAATATATGTTTAATCAATTAATATAATACAATGATTAATTAATTTGCAAAATACATGTGTATCAATATACACATATATATATTTTCGACTTATATGTATCTATATACATATTTAATTAATCAACATAATTAATATCTTGTATTATATTTATTCATAATAAATAAATACCACCATATTAATTTACCACTATAACCTTTATAGTGTGAGATAAAACTTTCCCTATTTGGTTATCAACTATAACCACATTTTAATCCGGCTAGATGTTCATATGTGTGTGACCCGATAGGCTTCCGAATATTTTGGCCATAGTGCAAATTACAAAAATGCCCTTCATACCTAACGATCACGGGATAGCGTCTAGCAACACACCGTGACTCCCAATCATCGGAAGTGTCAAATGCAATGACTACTACCTTTCATGTGAAATAGTTACCGTGTAACTTACAATCCTATCGCTGTAATAATATCCATACGATCGTATCTCGAGTGTCAATACATTAACGATCGTATCTTATAATCTGGATATCATGCTCTCTCGAAGTAACTCATTTACTCCCACTTTGCAAAGATTCACGAGAGTAAGACATTCCTAATAAGAATGCCCTTTCGGATATTCACCCCTACTTAGGGTACGCGATTCCCAGACGACCAAACATTTATACTCCGCATGCTTGATGTATAACATTTATATGATAAAATTACGATGTTTTATATATTTTATTAACTCTTTTTATATAAAATATAAGAAATTATAACGATAATCTTATAAATTATTAATAGTAATATAAATCTAAATACTATAAAAAATATAGCAAAAGTAATAAAAAGATATAAATTTTGTACCGGTTTAATAACCGGAGTGTCATGTCAGATTTACGTGGGTATTTTTGGTATTTTATTGTAGATTTTTAGGTAAACCAAGACCCCGAGTGACGACACTTTTTGAAGTAAAATCATATCTTTTGAAGAGAGTAAGGAAGTGCCTCGAGATTTAAAGTTCAAGTGGATCAACGGTTCGTGATACCATTATCGAATTATATTTTCGACGAACAAATGGCCCATCAAAAAGGCATTTTCTGAAGAAGAATCCTTCATAGAAGTTATAGATCTTTTCAAGAGCTTTCCAACGCTTCTTGAATTATGACATTTGGAGATCCAGAGTTCAAGATATAATTTTATCGAGTTTCAGATCAAGATGTGAAAATGAACTACCCGGATCAATCCGGATTAACCTCGGATCGAACCGAGGAAACATAATGATTATCAACATGTGATCCTGCAGAGAATAATCCAGGAGATAATATTTTTTATTCTCGGATCGATCCGGCATCACCTCGGATCGATCCGGCCCTGGGAAATTTGGCCTATAAATTCAGCAGGTTTGCAGACATAAAAGGGGTACCAATATATATCCTCTAATCTCTTAAATAGTAGTAGTATGTATGTATATAGGCCTTATGCCATAAATAAATAGTAATATCGTTGTAATGCTCGAGAAATTTTCGAAAGTTCAATGTTGCTGAACTCGTTGTAATGTCCGGAAGAATACGACATCTGTTTCAGCATTTGTAATCGGGTAAATTTTCTAAAGTATTTATGTTTGTTATGTTTATTTTTATCTTTTAAATTGTTATAATGTTTTTAGTTAAGTCTAAATAACTAGCCAAAGTTATGTAATCGTTTATTTCGATCTTTTGGTAAAGGAATGTTTGTTTAAGTAACATTTACTAAAATTGAGTTAATTGAATCTTTTTCTATTTTGCAACGTATTGATAATATTCGGATTGACGTAATTAACCAAGATGAATCGCAACATACAACCTAACGATGAACCCGACCGGAGAAGTTAGGATATGAGATAAAAGATAGAAAACCGGAGGGTAAAATTGGCCGTCGCGGCGTGACAACGGAATCCTATTTCCTACCGGGGCGATTTGTCTTGGGAAAGATGAATCTTATTAAAATTGCGCCGAGATCATAATAATGTTAAAATCAAAGGTTTAATTGAAACTAACACCGGAAAGTTAAATCAATCCGCCTGACAACCGGAGCCTTTTGAATAACATCGGCCGTCTGACAAACGGAATAACCTCTTTTATACGGGGTAGATTTGTACTGCACTGCTCGCACTAACTGAGATTAGCATGGGGCAGTTGTGGAGAGTAAACTGATGACAATGACATATGACAATTTCATACGCTCGTGTGAGGAGGAATTGTTAACCTCAAGAGTGCACCGTTTCACTTACTCAATTGGACCTAATAATAAAGGAAAGATCGAGCACATTCCGCTCTCATCAAAAGATCGTATAAATCAATTATATAAACTTTGGCTAGTTCTCTAATAATATATTGGTATCTATATATTTATATCTATATATATATTTTGCAATCTATGTACATCTATATATATTTATATATCTATATATATTATATTAGAATAACTTTTAAATTACGCATTTATTTTATGTTCAGTAGAATAGTAGTCATCTGTGTTATAAAATTGCGGTTTAGATCGAGTTAATAATAGCTCTTTGGTGTTTAACTACACTTAGAAGAATTACCATGTTTCCCTGAGGATTCGACACTCTGACTCACCATACTAGCACTACAGTTTGACCCGGTACACTGCCGGTTAGGATCTATATAGCCTAGAAAGAGGTCCGTCAGCTTTCTGGCGCCGTTGCCGGGGAACAACGCTAATTTTTTTTCTTTGTGTCTATGGTTACTACTTATATTAGCTCAAAATTCTAGAGAATAAGTCAACACTTTTTCTTATCTCATTTCTATTTTATTTTTCGTTGGTATCTACTTTCTTTTAGTTACCAATTTTCTTCTTTTACAAAAGTCGAGTATTTTCTATTTTCGTTAGTTGATGACCAGAAGTGGTAAGGCCCCACTCACTCCTTATAAGCCTGACATAAACACTTACGAAAGGCAGTTAAGAGTAGAGAGTAAACGTTGTCATACTAGTCAGGTAAATCCTGACCAAGAATCATCTTCAAACAGAAGTAAAGAAATGGCTGAAACTAGTGATGAAACAAATGAACAGAGGCTAGATCATGCTCCAGGGCATGGACAACACCCTGTTAACCCTAATAATAATAATAATAATAATAATAATAATAATAATAATAATAATAATAATAATAATAGAAATAATCAGAATCGGAACCAGAATAATCGTAATAACCCACCAAACCCGAGACCTATCTGTGATCAAACCATAAGAAGGAACCAGACTAATAATCCCATTCTTTTACCTAATGAAGGAGCAAACAATTTCGAAATTAAATCTCATCTTTTTGGTTTAATTGACGCAAGAGCCCAATTCCTAGGAGAGGATGATGAAGATCCACATCATCATCTCTATCTTTTGAAGAACTCAGGCAATACAAACCCAAAAAAAGTCAAGGTGCTCATAAGGAACTAACGAGGATGACTATGTTTCCTTTTTCTTTAAAAGGACGAGCCCGAGATTGGTTTATGTCTCTTCCACATCATTCACTTACAAGTTGGGAGGATATTCAAACTGAATTTACAAACAATATTTCACTCTGACTAAATTTGGAATTAAAAGTCGAGGTTGCTAACTTTAGACAAGGATCTCAAGAAACGCTTGGGAATGCACAGGAAAGATTTAAAAATTGTTAAGAGCTTGTCCCACCATGGTTATTCCTTAGATATGCAAATTCAACTTTTCTCGTAAGTAAATTAAGAAAAGATTCACGTGCGTGATGTAGATCATGCATGTGGTGGTTCTTTAATGATGAGTGAAGCTCAAATAGTTTACGATGCTATAGAAAATATTTCCAAATATAACAGAATGTGGGAAACCGGTTCTAGCACCAGAAAAGTAGCTTTTGGCAGAGAATGTACATCTAATACGGAAGTTCTAGCACATTTAGAAAATTTGAGTAGGAAATTTGATGGCCTACAATCAAAGAAAAACCAAAGTTCGTAAAATAGTACACCAACCGAATACTCAAATCAGATAATATGTCAATAAGGATTGAAGAACCAACAGATATTCAAGAGAGGATGTGAGTTTTCTTCAAAGAAAGATAGGAATTTGAACAATGCATATTCAAACTCGTTTAATGCGATTAGAAGAGATCACCCTACTTATCGATGGTCCAAAACGCTAGTAAGCAAGGACAACCGCCATATCCAGCCAAAGATAGAATTGCGTCTAATAATCAAGTTTATCAAGAGAATACATCTAATCGTAATTTACAATCATTACCTAGATCCTATCCTCAACATACCACTCAAAGTATACCAGTAACTCGAAGTTCAACTCAACCTGCAGAAGGGGTTGAAAAATGGGAGAAACTAATGGAAAATATGATGGGTGTGGTATCTACTCAAGCCAAGAATATGGAAACAATGATGACTTCTATTGGTACAGTCACTAAAGATATGAGTACAATGAAAACATCTATAAGTGGACATGATACCAGAATGAGAACGATAGAAGCCTCATTAAGGAATATGGAAGATCATTTGAGTAGGGAAGGTGAACGTAATACCAGTAGACCTCCAGGAGGATTACCAAGCAATACTGAAAGAAATCCGAGAGAGGTAAATGTTGTAGTTACGAGAAGTAGAAAACTCTGTGGTAGTAATGGAGTAGAAAACTTGAAATAATGAAGTAGAAAATGATTTAGATGAAAAAAAATAATGAAACTAAAGAGGAACTTGAATTCACTGCTGAGGAAGAAGAAATTATAGAGAATTTCTTGAAGAGAAATAGAAGTTTGGAACCTGAGAATGAAGGTGAGAAATGGGTAAAAATCCCTCCGTTTGGTTTCGGACTGACTGGATCTATTTGGATCCAAGAAAGAGAAAGAATTATAAAATATAGTGAAGTAATGATGATAAAGTTGAAAAGTTGTATTGAAATTTGTGTAGTTAAAGTAATGATTGTTGATTTGAAATATTATATTGAAAAAGTAATGGTTAAATAGTGTAATGAGTGTATAAAGTGATGGATTAATATTATTTTATTTGTTGATGTTGATTGATTGATGAAAGAATTTATAATAAAATAATAGAATTAATAAAATAATAATAAATAAGTTAGTGGGGTGAATAAAATATTGGTTTGGGATCCAAATGGATCAACCTAGTCCCAAACCAAACAAGGGTAGGATTTTGAAAGATCCCATGGATAAAGATTTAAGGAGTTTATTCAAGGAACATGTTAGAATGGAAGATAATGAAAACAAGGATGAAAAACAAGAAGAACTGAAGGAATCTGAAGTAGAGATGGATTCAGGGAATGTTTTAAAGGAAAAAACTCAAGATCATGATACTTGGCGATCAAGTAATACTCAAAAGTTTAAGGAAAAAGGAAAAGAGAAAATGACTTTGGGATCAAAGGTTATAGATTTAGAATCCTTACCTTACCCACCTAAAGATCAAATTAGAAAGATAAAAACTGATAAGAAGTATGCTCGTTTCCTTGATACTTTTCGTCATATTCATGTTAATATCCTCATTATCGAAGCTCTAATTAGTATGCCTCTTATGGAAAGTTTCAGAAAGATATTCACACAAACAAGAAAAAATTAGAGGAATATGAGAATATATGCCTAAATGAAGAATGTTCTGCAGCTTTGCAAAGATAAGTTACCACCTAAACTGAAAGATCCTAGTGTTCGGTCGACCGAACACTTTTTTTTTTTTTTTTTTTTATTTATTTATGACACTGTTTAATAAACAGACTCTTATTCACAGAATATTTACGAATCCAGTTCTAACAAAATAAGCTATATCTTAATTTAATGACTCGAGTCCCCGGCAACGGCGCCAAAAACTTGATGGAGGTCAAGTTAAACTATTAACTCGATGCCTACTAACACACTAGCAAGAGAACTAGGTTCAATTGTAGTATAGCCAGAGATAGTCGAGAGGTCGATCCCACGAGACTCGGCACAAACAAAACACAACTTTATCCTATAAGAACTAAATTGAAAGGCGGTCTCACGACCAACTAAATGCAATAAATAAAATAGTGACAACCACAAGACACAAAGACAGACTAAAGACTACTAAAACACGGATAATACGGTTGATATTATCTAAACAAATAGTATTGATTACGCTAGTAGATTATAACTCCCCCATAGTGAATTAGGATGATAACGAGACAAAACAAACGTTAAAGATTAATTATTATGACTACGGAGTCATCCCCTAAGGTAGATTTAGCTCCAATTAGGCCCTAAAATCATCGTGCCTCCATTACGTGACTTCGCTTTTTAATGCCTCCATCTCATATAACCCGACACAATTACGAGACTAGGGATGCTTTGGTATAAACCGTAACCTCATCTAAGCAACATTCCTAGGTAAGGCGTATTTCTTAGATGCCGATTCAATCTATATCCTAAGTAACAATCACTTTTTGGGTTTCATGTTAAATTATGATGACGAATAACTAAGTTGATCAGGTTTTAATTACTCGCTTTAATTCCAATTCGAGAGAATGACGTAGTCGGCCGATCATAATATTGTCCTACATTTGCCAGGCTCGTCGATCGAATGACAAAGACTCGGGCGACCGAGTGACATGTCTAGGTCGACCGAACACGCCTGCGGTCGGAACAAATCATGATTACTTCTTAACGCTTCTAACCTAAACACATGGGTTCGTAAATAGATCTACATCACGCAATCAATACAAATAAAAACTACTCCATAATAAAATACATCGATCTACAAATAAAGACTCGCATAATTGAATAGTCATACCTCGAAGGCGAGTGACTCCCACTCTTTAATGCGCCCTAATCGGAGAATCTGACGAATCCACAATGTACGAACATAAAGAAAATAAAACTAAAACTCAAAATCTAAAATTGTATGAATCGTTTTGTGTTGTAGTGGTGTGTGTTCTCAAATTCGTAGCTGCTGCTTATATAGAGGATTTTGCCGACATAGGATGGATCTAGAAGATATGCACGCGTTTTCGGTTTGGATAGCCTCGGGTGACCGAACCTCCTGCCTCGGTCGACCGAATGAAGTGGCTCGGTCGACCGAGCCTCCTTTTCGCACATGTTAAACGCGTTTCTTGTCTAACTTGTTCCACACTGCATGCTTTCGTGCTGATCTGATTTGTCTCTTGATTAATGCTCCGATTCTCTTCCTTATTATCTTGAGATTTCGAATTGAATGATATTTATCCTCCCGATTTATCATGATCTGCAAAATCAGCATTTATCGCACAAATAAATTGCTCTTTTATAATAAAAACAGTTAAATACCAATTATCATATTAATAATCACTTATCATTAAATAATAAATATAAACACGTGATTAAATATGAAATTTATATAATTAACTCCGATTTAAGGTTAGAATTGATGACATAAACAGGTATATTTTAACTGTCATCAGCAGATCATCTAAGTAGAATGGAAAATGATGAAGAAATGAAATGAAATTAAAGATTCCTTCCCTGATGAACAACTGTTTAGAATAGATACCCCTCCAACCATGCAGTTATTAAAGAATAGAATTCCTTCTAAGGAAATGTCACCCTGGTGTGGAGATATCATTAATTACTTAACCCGTGATTATATTCCGTCTCATTGGACTTGGTAGCAGAAAAAGAAGTTCTTTTATGACTTAAAATTTTATTACTGGGAGGAACCAGACATTTTCCGTAAATGTTCGGATGGGATAATCTGAAAATGTGTGCCTAATAATGAAATTTTAAGTGTTTTATCATTTTGTCATGATCGTGAGGCAGGAGGTCATCATGGAGGTTGGAAAACTGCTTTTAAAGTTTTACAATGTGGTTTTTATTGGCCTACACTATATAGAGATGCTTATAAGTATGTTAAATCTTGTGAGTCTTGTCAAAAATGGGAAATGTATCTAAAAACATGAAATGCCTATGCAACCTATTTTAGAATGTGAGTTATTTGATGTTTGGGGTATAGATTTCATGGGACCTTTCCCATATCTTTTGGAAAAGATTTATTCTTGTAATGGTAGATTATGTTTCAAAATGGGTAGAAAATTTGAAGCTCTTCCCACTAATGATACCAAAGTTGTCATAAGATTCCTTAAAAGAATATATTTACTAGATATGGCATTCGAGGGCTATAATTAGTGATGAGGTTCACACTTTTGTAATAGACCATTTACTAAGATAGTTGAAAAATATGGTGTAAAACATAAACTAGGAACTCCCTATCATCCGCAAACCATTGAGGGTCGGTAGAGGTGTCAAATAGAGAAATCAAAAGAATTGTAGAAAAGACAAAGGGGACACAAATCGTAAAATCAAGGCGATTAAATTAGACGATGCATTATGGGCGTCTGAATGACTTTTAAGACACCAATTGGTTGTTCTCCCTATAAGCTAGTCTTTGGTAAGTCTTGTCATCTCCCAGCTTGAGTTAGAACACCGAGCCTTCAGGCTATTAGATTCTCGAATTTCGATCCTAAGGTCATCGATGATCATAGATTGCTTCACCAATGTAACTAGAAGAATTTTGTCTCGATTCTTATGAAAATGCTCGAATCTACAAGGAACGCACGAAATCTTTCCATGATAAGAGAATCTTTAAACGTGAGTTCCATGTAGGTGATCGAGTGCTCTTGTACAATTCACGTTTAAAGTTATTTCCAGGTAAGCTTAAATCAAGATGGACAGGTCCATTTAAAGTAACAAGGGTTTACAAATCTGGAGCTGTTGAACTAACTGATGGAAATACGACTTTTATAGCCAATGGCCACAGAGTGAAGTTATTTGTGGAGGGAGAAGGAATCACATTAAAGGGAGAAGTAATGCTACTGACTGATCCCTTGACAAATTGAAAAGCAGAGAAACTCAAATTAGCCGAATACCAGATGCTATCTATCTTTACTCGCTTTTACGTGTTTTATATGTTTAAACTAGTTTCGTCTTTTACCGGATAGAGCGTAAAAGAACTGGATGTTTTTTGGATAGAATAGAGTTTTATTTTACTTTTGAAGTTAGGCCTTGATAAAGATGTCGCATTTGCTATAAAAGCTTTAGTTTTTGTGAAAAACAAGCAATTGTTGAGAGAGATCAGATTGAAAGAAGTATGTAATGGAAAATCGAGAAGTTCGATAAAGAGAAGGGAAAAGTTTTTAAGAAGATGCAGAATCTGTGGAAAAAGTGAGCATGATGGGAAATGCGGAGAAAACACAACCAAATCTCAGGATGAGTGTTTGAATGTTGTTAAGAAGGGAACGATTAGGTGGTTATCCGAAAATCCCGATGGAGATCAAAGAGAAAATTCGAACGCCTCATTTCTTAAGGTTAGGTTGATAGAAACGTTATATCAGAACTCTGGAAGATTTAGAAATAGAGGAATTAGGACCCCTATAAGTTTTATAATATTTATAAGATTCTATACAACTTTTGAAAATTTTATAAATAGGATTTTTATGAAATTATTTAAAAGTTTTATAAAAATTCTTGTAAAAGGTTTTATTTAAAAAATTAGCAGAAATATTATAGAGATTTTATTAAGTTTTATAGAGTTTTATAAAAAAAAAATAATAATAATAATTTGTCGGATCGATCCGACATAACCCTTGATCGATCCGGAGACTAAAAACCTAAAAAGAACGGGTCTCTTCTTCTTCTTCCCTCTTTCATTTTCTTCTTCAAACAAATTACCCATCATCCCCATTTCCCCTCGAATTTTTTTCTTCAAATCATCATATAAAATTACTATTAAACTACCCCAATCCTTATACTCTTCTCTTTTTCCTCTCTTCTCTTCAAATTCTTGTTTAAATTGAAGAAATTTTATAATAAAAAAAATAAAAATAAAAAAATAAAAAAAACTTCATCTTTCACTCCGGTGATATTCAACTTTTCCGGCCAACTCTTCAACCTTTTAAACATTATAAGGTAACATTGTAGTAATGTATTTTGTTAATTTCATTTTTATGCAATTTTTTATGTAATTTCAATTATTTTGTTACTCATTTGTGTTGTTTTGTTTGTTTTGTGTTGTTTTGTTATTGTGTCACTATCGTACAACGGCCGAATCATCAAAAGCCACTAAAAAAACGTAAGCCGCATATCCCTACCCAAGTCCCGGTTATAGAGACAAGGCCTTTAACAGAAGAAGAATTGTCTGTTAGTTTTGAAAGAACCGCGTCTAGAGCAGCTAGAAATGCCTTAAAAAATAAATTTGGACAGTGTTTAGTTGCAATAGAGAGGGGTTTAGATTTCAAGGATTTGGGAAGGGAGGTGAAAGAGATTTTTGAAAGGCGACAGTGGTTGGAGTTAGCCAGTTTAAGGGCAGGTGAAGTTAAAACAACCTTAGTAGCTGAATTTTATTCTCTGGTAGCAACTCTTAATGCAACAGAGAATGGTGAGTTAACTTCTGTCAGCCTAAGAACCAGGACAGTACCGTTTAATCCCCAGTTTATAAATGCTATATATGGTATCCCTGATATACCAGAAAATGAGGATCATTATACGGTATGGAATTTAGATGAGCCTGCAGACTTTGACCATATAGTCTCGACAGCCCAGCACGAGTTAGATCCCACAGCTATTTGGCATGAAAATAGGTTTTCCTATGGAAAATGTATAAGGGATATGAGAGCTATTAAACGTTTTATCAGTTCGACTCTTTACCCTTCTCGTCATTTGACATCTTTTGGTAAGGAGGATCTGTGTATTGCCTGGGCTATGGTCAATGATATACCTGTGGATGTAGGCAATGTAATGTATAGAAGGGCCAAGGAATTTGTCTCAACTGCTAAACCAGGCAGTCACATGCCTTTTCCTTGCTTTATTTCTTCCTTGTGTCGCCAGATAGGTGTCCCTGAACTTCCAAATGATAATCTGATTATGGTTGATGAAACACTTATCGGTCCTAGTTTACCGCTTAGGCCGGCGGGAAGAATAGATTTTATGGACCCTAACCGCCATCAATCTCACCTTTATTCCACATGTTTCTCAATCCACTCTGTTCCTCCATCATCTAGTCGACTCAAACTCAACTTCCAAACACCATCACATACGACATGTTTCAATCCTTGGCCTATGATGTTCATCGTGCCAATGCCAATATGGTGCATTTTATGGAAAGGAATAGGTTGTGGTCTCGAAGATTTACATCAAGGCATGTGAGGTATATATCAAATGAATATCTTTGCAGAACCCTACCTATGCCGAGATGGATATTCCACATTGCCAATCCAAGCCGTATACCTTGCCCGACTTTATTCCACCGATGCCACCTCGATCAAACTTCCAACAAATGCCACATTCTTTTGGATATCAAACTAGTGGTATAGGGGATTTTCCGGCAGTACTACGACAATGACTACATCGATTGGGAAGGATTTGGAGCATTTAGCCATACCACGACGGGATGGGGAAGCACTTATACCGATGTCACGACAGGGATGAGCTCGATGGGATTAGATGGCTCGATTAGGATGTCGACACATTTTCATGAACCATTTCATGATTCGACTTATGATCCAGCTAATTCTCAAGCCATGCCAAGTTCGAGCCATGTCGAGATGAGTGATGAGGAGGATTGATTTCAACCATTTTATGATTTTTGACATTTAAAACGATTTATTACAACTAGTCCTCGATTTTATTTTATTTTTTTCATATGATTTTGTGTTATTTTGATTTTATTTTCATAGGATTTTATATTACTTTCGTTTGATTTTATGTTATTACGCACCGTGTAGTAAAATTTAGCGTTATCAATATTTTGATAACATAATAAAAACAAACCAAAGTTATTGAGCAAAGATATCCAACTAGAAAAAAAAATTATGGGCAACTTTCATGCAAAAACCAACTCTGTCCGTGAATAGTACTCACCGGATCGATCCGACCTAACCCCGGATCGATCCGGCGTGAGTATACCGACCTAACATAAATGCTAGTTAAGAGGCCGGATCGATCCGGCCCTTTCCAGGATCGATCCGGGAAGTACAAAAACGCCAAAAAGGTAGATTTTTTTTTTCTACTTTTGCATGATTGATACATTTCTATAAAAAGAAAGAGCAGAGGCCTATTCAATTGCTCATTCCCTTTTCACTTTTATCTGTCTAAGCTTTCCTATCTCAGTAGTAAAATGTCTAATCATTCATCCCCTCGGTTAATAATTACGAACCACATCGCGCCTGACGGTGTGGTTCCCGAAAGCCATGCCTCGTGTTTTCACAATGACGTTCCGAGACGTCTAAATTTCGTTCATTCTCCTATTCTGATGGAGAAAGGCTTAAATACGGAAAAAATCGATCAGTGGGGACGAAATCTAATCCGTGGTTGTGGATGGAAAAAGCTGATTAGGACTCCCAGAGGTAGAATTAACATTTCAATTGTGAGAGATTTTTATGCATCTCTTACTGATATAACGACAACAGCCTCGTCTCATCTTATTACTGTTAGGGGCATCGTTATATCCTTTTCTCCAGTCATCATAAATCAAATGTTTCAAATCCCACCATGTACCTTTGATCAAAACCCACACTTCGAGTTTCTATGGGAACTCGGAAATGCTTACAATGTTGTCAATCGTACTGCAGAAGCCTTTCAATATGTGTTTCCACTGTTTGATCATAACTATGATTCTTCAACTCTGGCTTTACCCCCTCATTTGAGGGCATGGAAACGCTTCATTAATTCCCGGATCTATCCAACTAGAGATTTTTTTGGGGTTACTGATGATGAAATGCTGCTGTTGTATGCACTGACTGTGGGGGCATATATTGACTGGGGGATATTGATGTTCAAAACGACAATTAATTTTGCAGTAGAGAGGCGTAATAGGGGAAAACCACTATCGTTTGCTTGGGTTATCTCTCAACTATGTGTTCATCTAAATCAAGTGCCTGAGTTTAGTACAGACGAGATTTTTGCATCTCGTGGTTCTCAGTTGGGATTGCTTCCGGTAGATACTCCCGGATGTTCATCGACAGTTTGATGTGTTGTTTGAGTTGATAGTTGTCAGTGGGAAGTTTGTTAAGTTGGTAGTCAATTAAGTTAGTAGTTTAATCTCTTGTTTAATCAGTTTTCTTTAAGTTTGTAATAGTTTTTCATAATGTTTAATATATATGTGGTTTTCTTTAATTAAAGTAATATATGTTGAGAAAAATGATAATAATCAAAATCGTATAAAATTTTAATTTTTTTTTCTTTCAAACCTACTTTTTATTACTCACTGAACATCGGGACGATGCCATTTCGTAAGTGGGGAGTAGAGTTAGGTTAGTAAATAAAAATTAAAATTTTCTCATATAAATTTATACTTAATTGCTTAATACTTAGTTTTTCTTGAATAAAAATAACTAGATAATATATAATTAATATGAATAAAAATAATATAAATTGGTAAGAATAGATTTTAATTAAGTAAAGTAAATTAGAAATATTATAATTATATTATATGTCAATTTTAGATTTTTATAAGATTTTAATTATATGTAACTATACATAAATATTATCAAATAAATTTTTTTTTTGAAATTTAGCAGATATACTTATATCTATAATGAAATGTTAGAATAATTTTCTTTTCAAAACGAAATATGAATATGGAATCGGATTAGGAATGATGAGATTTTTGGAACCACAAAAATATAAACTATAGCCAAATAGATTACCTAAATAAATTTCTAATTTTTGTCCTTACCTCAGCTTTGATTAGAGTGATCAAGATCTCACTCGAAATAGCCATTTTGATTAAACTATTTATAACCGACCCTTAGCTTATTTTGGTCTACATTTCCTAAAAATCCCCTGAGTTTGTACGTACTTATGAAAGGAGATAATGACGCGAGAGTTAAGTATCATTACAAAAGAATGGTGTATGCTGAGATTGGAAAAATTAGATAAGTATTAGTATATTCGATCTTACCTCATGACGCTTGCAAGATAGTCGATTTTGGCAATGAGTTCGGATATGTTAATATTCTATAAAAGAATTAAGAACGAAGCACCATATTTACACAGAATTAATCAAATACCAGGTATCTTCCTTATCTTTGATCGACAACTTAAATATAAAAAGAACATATCGGTTGTAGCTACCAATGATTTTGAGTGCAGTAGGGTGTTATCTCGAAATATCCTATATCACTATGAGGTTTAAAAGCTGCCGATTGCCTGATGATAGTAGTCCAGCTAGGGTACTATCTCGAAATGTCCTATTGCTGGGAATGAAGGCATAAAAAAAAAGAAAAAAAAAGTCGAATCATAAGATCTCAAGAATGATTACAAGTTTAAGGAAACCGGACTTGTAATTTTCGATCGAAAGAGTAGTACTCCGATCAATCTTGATGAAGCAATGCTTGTAAGTTTGATTTTCTACACACACGCACGCTTTTAGTTCTTAAAAAAATCTGAAAAATGTTATTAATCGAGATATTTTTGATCAAAATTATGAAGGTGTAAGTACGCATTTACTTGCTTCTTTCTCTTTTGATTTCCTTTTCTATCCTTTCGATTAACCAACACCCTGAGCCTGAAAACGTTATAAGCCATTTTGTCAACTACTTGACTTAGTCCTTGATTCCAAATATTTCATATAAGTTGAGATAGGAGAATAATTCTAGAATTTTAATTATATTTATTAAGTAGATTATGCATAATTTCAGTTGAAAGATATTTGATAACTAATTTATCTAAGTTATATACACTTTTTATCTTGTTAATTTCTAAGAAAGATATAATATATTTATAATATTGAAATGATATTTTACTAACTTGAAATTTAATCTACCAAGTATATCATTTTTATTGTAATTTTTATATATTACCGCATATTTTTCTCGATGACGATCAAAGAGCTAAGTGGGGAGTAGTTGATGTATAACATTTATATGATAAAAATTACGATATTTTATATATTTTATTAACTCTTTTTATATAAAATATAAGAAATTATAACGATAATCTTATAAATTATTAATAGTAATGAATAAATCTAAATACTATAAAAATCTAGCAAAAGTAATAAAAAGATATAAATTTTGTACCGGTTTAATAACCGGAGTGTCGTGTCAGATTTACGTGGGTATTTTTGGTATTTTATTGCAGATTTTTAGGTAAACCAAGACCCCGAGTGATGACACTTTTTGAAGTAAAATCATATCTTTTGAAGAGAGTAAGGAAGTGCCTCGAGATTTAAAGTTCAAGTGGATCAACGGTTCGTGATACCATTATCGAATTATATTTTCGATGAACAAATGGCCCATCAAAAAGGCATTTTCTGAAGAAGAATCCTTCATAGAAGTTATAGATATTTTCAAGAGCTTTCCAACGCTTCTTGAATTATGACATTTGGAGATCCAGAGTTCAAGATATAATTTTATCGAGTTTCAGATCAAGATGTGAAAATTAACTACCCGGATCAATCCGGATTAACCTCGGATCGAACCGAGGAAACATAATGATTATCAACATGTGATCCTGCAGAGAATAATCCAGGAGATAATATTTTTTATTCTCGGATCGATCCGGCATCACCTCGGATCGATCCGGCCCTGGGAAATTTGGCCTATAAATTCAGCAGGTTTGCAGACATAAAAGGGGTACCAATATATATCCTCTAATCTCTTAAATAGTAGTAGTATGTATGTATGTATATAGGCCTTATGCCATAAATAAATAGTAGTATCGTTGTAATGCTCGAGAAATTATCGGAAGTTCAATGTTGCTGAAGTCGTTGTAATGTCCGGAAGAATACGACCTCTGTTTCAGCATTTATAATCGGGTAAATTTTCTAAAGTATTTATGTTTGTTATGTTTATTTTTATCTTTTTAAATTGTTATAATGTTTTTTAGTTAAGTCTAAATAACTAGCCAAAGTTATGTAATCGTTTTATTTCGATCTTTTTGGTAAAGGAATGTTGTTTAAGTAACATTTACTAAAATTGAGTTAATTGAATCTTTTTTTATTTTGCAACGTATTGATAATATTCGGATTGACGTAATTAACCATGATGAATCACTACTACAAAATTGGACATAGGTCACACTTAAGATATGAAAACAATCACAGTTTCAATAAAACCGAGACAACGAAAATATATATATCACACTTACAGCTTTCTATCACACTTATTGAAAAACTGAGATAAGTTATATTAATCAATCTCATTTTTAAAGTGTGACTTAATTGATATGATTTTTCTCATCACGCTTATTGAAAAACCGAGATAAATTATATCAATTAATCTCATTATTAAACTGTGGATCGAATTGATATGATATTTACATCACGGTTTCTAAAAAAGCGAGATAAATTATATATATCAATCTCACATCTAAAACAAAGGATGAATTGATATGATATTTTTATCACGATTATTGAAAAAAGCGAGATAAATTATACCAAACTATCACTCTTTTAATCTGTGACTAAATTGGTATGATATTTTTGTCACGGTTATTGAGAAAGCGAGATAAATTATATCAATTAATCTCATTTTTAAACTGTGACTGAATTCATAATATTTTTGTCACAATTATAGAAAAAGTGAGACAAATTATATCCACTAATAAGAAAAGAGATATAGATCACACTTATCTAAAGATAAGGATCACACTTTTAAAAGAACCGAGACAAGTAAAATGTATATATATCACACTTAAATTTTTTATCACGGTTATTAGGTGTGAAAAAAAAGAATGATCACACTTTTTAGGTGTGATTGAAACAATAATAGATCTCGGCTTTTAAGTGTGATTACAACTACTAAAATAGATCACAGTTTTTAAATGTATTGAAATTATAATCGATCTCGGTTTATAAGTGTGATAACAACTAGAATAGATCACGATTTTTAAGTGTGATAACAACTAAAATAAATCACAGTTTTTAAATGTGTTGAATTATAATAGATCTCGGTTTTTAAGTGTGATAACAACTAAAATAGATCATAGTTTTTATTATCACGGTTTTTAAGAAAAACGAGACAAGAACATCAATCAATCACGGTTTTTAATCGTGATTAAAAAATATGATATTTTATAATCATATCTTAGATTAGTGTGGTTGAAAATGATAATATAGTAGGCATCACCAAAGGTAATTAGTGTGGTTCCTTCATCCGTAATACCCGGGTTCCAAATCCAGTGGCAACAAAAGATATGTGTGCGTTTATTTCGTTTTTTAAAAAAAAAAATGATCACACTTTTTAGGTGTGATTGAAATTATAATATATCTCGGTTTTAAGTGTGATAACAACTACTAAAATAGATCACGCTTTTAAATGTGTTGAAATTATAATAGATGTCGGTTTTTAAGTGTGATAACAACTATAATAGATCACGCTTTTAAATGTGATAACAACTAAAATAGATCACGCTTTTTAAATGTGTTGAAATTATAGTAGATCTCGGTTTTTAAGTGTGATAACAACTAAAATATATCACAATTTTATTATCACGGTTTTTAGGAAAAATGAGACAAAATCAATCAATCACGCTTTTGACTTTGTGATTAAAATAATATGGTATTTTATAATGAGATTTTAGTTTAGTGTGGTGAAAATTAGAAGAAAGAAAACATCGGTCTAGTGGTAATAAGTGTGGCTCGTCAATCCAGGAGTATCCGGGTTCGAGTCCCAACAAAGACAAAAAAGATGTGTGCTTATATATTGTTTTTGAAAAAAAAACACTTTTATTGGTGTGATTTAAATTATAATAGATCACGGTTTTTAAGTGTGATAACAACTAAAATAGATCACAGTTTTTAAATGTGTTTTAATTGTAATAGATCTCGGTTTTTAAGTGTGATAACAACTATAATAGATCACGGTTTTTAACTATGATAACAACTATAATAGATCACAGTTTTTAAATGTGATGAAATTATAATAGATTACGGTTTTTAAGTGTGATACCAACTATAATAGATCACGGGTTTTAAGTGTGATAATTATTATAATAGATCACAGTTTGTAACTGTGATTGAGTTAAAGTACTTTATGTCACACCTCAATATGCCACACTTTGGAAGCCGTGACTAATGTAAATATATCACACTTAAAAACCGTGATCTTTATGCTTTTTTGTAGTAGTGAATCGCAACATATAACCTAACGATGAACTCCGACCGAGAAGTTAGGATATGAGATAAAAGATAGAAAAACCGGAGGGTAAAATTGGCCGTCTTGCGTGACAACGGAATACTATTTCCTACCGAGGCGATTTGTCTTGGGAAAGATGAATCTTATTAAAATTGCGCCGAGATCATAATAATGTTAAAATCAAAGGTTTAATTTAAACTAACACCGGAAAGTTAAATCGATCTGCCTGACAACCGGAGCCTTTTGAATAACATCGGCCGTCTGACAAACGGAATAACCTCTTTTATCCGGGGTAGATTTGTACTCGGTACTGTTGAACTAACCGAGATTAGCATGGGGCGGTTGTGGAGAGTAAATCGATGACAATGACATATGACAATTTCATACGCTGCGTGTGTGAGGAGGAATTGTTAACCTCAGTGTGCACCGTTTCATTTACTCAATTGGACCTAATAATAAAGGAAAGATCGAGCACATTCCGTCTACTGAAAAAGATCGTATAAATCAATTATATAAACTTTGGCTAGTTCTCTAATAATATATTGGTATCTATATATTTATATCTATATATATATTTTGCAATCTATGCACATCTATATATATTTATATATCTATATATATTATATTAGAATAACTTTTAAATTACGCATTTATTTTATGTTCAGTAGAATAGTAGTCATCTGTGTTATAAAATTGCGGTTTAGATTGAGTTAATAACAGCTCTTTGGTGTTTAACCACACTTAGAAGAATTACCATGTTTCCCTGAGGATTCGACACTCTGACTCACCATACTAGCACTACAGTTTGACCCAGTACACTGCCGGTTAGGATCTATATAGCCTAGAAAGAGGTCCGTCAATGCTTCAGTATCATACCCAATCACTACCGCTTGAACGCCCCGTGGCTAGGGGAAACCTCAATAGTGTCAAAGCATGAGAATCCACACCGTGATGCCATGTAGACTCCGGTCCTAAGGATAATTACACAACCGTCACATAGTGTGACACTTATCCGTGTAAGTGGGTCAGTCTAACGTAATGCATTCTCTAATACACGTCCATGTACAGTCCAAGTGTCTCTACACTTCGATAGACGAGATATATCCCTGCCCTTAAATACAAAAGACATGTAGTACGTGCTAGCCTGTTTATACTATCAATGCCCTGTTTAATAGTACATCAGCCTAGAGACATTTAAGTATCAAACTTATTAAAGTGATTAGAGATCTCATCAACCATAATCGCCTATCATGGTTTCTCTATCACAGTTTAATACTAAGGATGTCATCATATAACAATTCATAAGTGGTTCACTAAAAGAACGTATATATATATGACTACATAAAAGCCATTTAATATATGCATAAACATAAATAAATAGTAGAAATAATCAGACCCGTTCAGATACGGTCCAACCCGATTGGCTTTAGGACACTATTTCAACAATCTCTCACTTGGCCTAAAACCAATCACTCGCACACACAAGACCAAGTTGAAACACAAGAATCTCATGCAATACTCGCAACCAGCTATAGCCGTGAACGGATCGCTATCCATGGGGACTCAGATTATCTTCATATCATGCTCCATATGATCAAGTCAAAAGAACCGCCTCAACACACACTCGAATCTCTGACGAGACCCTGGTCCTTGCTTCAAGCAATGAATCCACTTACTTTATCAGCTATATAGAAAACGTGGAAGAACCGTATAAGGTTCAAGAATGAACCTCATAGACTCATGTACTGCTCCCGCTACACCTCTAAGGCACTACTGTGTTTTGGCCTGAGTTGTAGAACTTACAATGACCCATAGCCAAGAACATTTCTAGCTCACTGTATCACTTAATCAAAGTGACTGCAAACCCAGACAATAGCTCCCACTCACATTCGTAAGACTCAGGATATACGTCTTTATAACTATATTTATTCGATTCCAAGCTTCGATAAACTTGGAACTCTTCCTTAACTTGTTTAAGGATATTCTCCACATTCACCAGATTTACTTTCATACTTGCTCATGACACTTCAGGACTATGAACATCTGGCATAACTCTTATGATGGTTCCAATCGCAGTAGCAAAGAAAACTTTCCATAAGTATCATCTTTCACCTTATCTTTAGGACAAACGCCCTAACATAGACAGATCTTGATAAAACCGACTAGCAGTATCATCTGTCGCGATCTATGCTAAACTCTTTTAGCATCACATCTATATAGGTTAACTATAATCTAACAGCAGTTAAATCTATCACTATAGATTCTTATTTCTAAAATAAGAACTGCTAATCCAAGTGCTTTCGTAAAGACCTTGAACTACCAAACACTAATTGACTGTGACATGGGGTGGCAATTCCTTAAAGAGATATTTAATACCTTACTCAAAAATCATAACACACTCTCACTATCCATCTTGCACATAGGCATATCCTTCTTTTGACTAAATCAAACTTTGATTGTCAAACAAAGAAATCGTCAAGAGAAACTTCATTGAGTCTATAAATGGAGCTCGTGGTCTTACATATCATGTTATTTTCTATGAACATCGGGCTGTTTGCCCAACGTCTTCAACACTATCATATAGTCATGATACGAAGTTACAACAAGCATAGTCTGAAATAGAACTAGGCTCAGCCTTACAAGGACATTCCCTCTAGGTAAGATAGACTAGGTTCATAACCTGGTTGTCACTGATGGAATCTAATTCAGATATTATGGCTCCTGACCATATCTCTCAATCTTGCCTTTCAAACATTCTTTCATAAGTCGTGAGTTATTCATTCTTCAAGATGAACATACCAGTAGTCTTTTCAAGCTTGAGGTTATCTACAGACTTATAGAACTTTTGTGTGCACTGAGCAGTGTTCTACACCTCATCGCTATGTGGTGTGTGCTCATGTTCCAATGGTTGAATGTATCTTTGTGGTTCTCAAACTCTTTTGAGATCTAATTTGCTCCCACTGTTTCTTTTGGAAGAAACACTTCATCTAGAAGACGGCATGTTTGGAGACAAACACCTTTTGCTCACGAGTAAATAATGTCCAGCGTGCTAGCTAAGACATTCCACAAAACTCATTCAAACCATAACAATCCTACGAAATTAGCATACCAGTAGCCTTTTCAGGCTTGAGGTTATCTACAGACTTACAGAACTTTTGTGTGCACTGAGCAGTGTTCTACACCTCATCGCTATGTGGTGTGTGCTCATGTTCCAATGGTTTAATGTATCTTTGTGGTTCTCAAACTCTTTTGAGATCTAATTTGCTCCCACTGTTTCTTTTGGAAGAAACACTTCATCTAGAAGACGGCATGTTTGGAGACAAACACCTTTTGCTCCGCGGACGAGTAAATAATGTCCAGCGTGCTAGCTAAGGCATTCCACAAAGTCGCATATGTCGTACTAGGCTCCAAGCCTTTCCGACTCTGCTTATGACAACTTCAAATCATCGGTTAAGATAGATTCGACATTATCCTCTTCCATATCTAATATGGAATTTATTCAACCTTAGTTCTTTGGAACTCGGTTAAGTATAAGGGCACTATCCCGAAATGGGTAAGGGATACTTCGCATGGCTTGTGTCACACATTTATCATATAAAGTGTTGTTTCCATTTTGGGAACACAATCGAATTGTGTATCCCAAAGATGGTATCCTTCAAGGGAGAATCTGATTCTATTTCAGACGTCTTCTAAAACACCCTTTAGGTATTAATTGCTTCAATCCAATTGAAGATTAATTCCTAATTAGCTCATCAATCTCATATTCATGCTAGCTCGAACTTTTCGGGCTTTCTGAATTATGCACTTCACTGAGTACACTTGACTATTTCTAAAAGTAGTCGTAGAGATCAACAAACAATTATTTGTGGCATTAATGTCATAAGCCAACAAACATCGGTATGTTTAGGCTTTAGACAATTTTTCTAGATTTTATAACCTTTTCTTAAAAGGGTATTTTAGTCCTCTTTGGATAAGATACGTATAACACACATGATTCATAATCATATGGTTCAACATCATCAGAATGACGTTTAATTACACACTTCCCTTCCAGAGAGACTATGTCTAGAACAACCACAAATATTAAGGATAACAGCCATACAAGTATTTGGTTGAGATTTCATCACATATATCAACTATATAGTGACAACAATCTAGTATGTTAGATTCAGTGACCTTTCAACTTTATCGGAATAACATTTATTCTTTTCAATTGAATATGTCAACTAAATCCTAACAAGCAACTGAAAACATGTCCTTTATAATAACCGGAACATAATAACATTTATTTAGTTCCCTTATCAGTTTGCAAGACTCAGATTATGGTAAGTGTCACAACGTTTGCTTCACCTTCCATATCTGCATTTAAACTTACTAATTTAATCACACTTGTAAGATATCATATATCTTGGAGTTGACTTTGAACTTAGATAGATTTATCTCAATTTACTTGCCTAGAATAGAAACTTCAATAAGTTCTCTATTTAAGCACATGCCCTAACTTTCCTTTTTAATCCTTTAAGCACTTGAAAAATGTTTCTTATTGTACGTGTTGTCTTCATAAGACTTAAGAAAGATCACAAGAGCCATGTCTTTAATTTCCTTTCATGAAGAAAATCTAAAGTTTATTAAATAGTTTATTTAACCTTTTGAATCGTATTCAAAACATTGACTATTTAATTAACCTTTAAGCAATGATAGAATTAAGTCGATACTTAAATCTTATAATTTTGAAAACAACCTTTCCAAAATTAGATGTGGTCATTCTTATCCAACGTTTGAATTAATTGTCATCGTATGAAAAATGATCATCTTGGATCGTATCCAATATATGACTAATTCGTTGAAACTTATTTCAAATGATTTAATCATATCATGAGCTTCCGCTTTCATTAATAATTAAATCCTTGGAGTACTCCATCAAACATGTAGTCTCCTTGTCTCTAACTACTACAACGGGATTGCTCGTGTCATTGCTTATTTTAAAAGGATTAAAATTACTTAACCATACTTGAGAACGTTTATCAAAAGGTAACAGTCATAATTTAGTTTTACTAATCGAGAATAAAACATAAATATAAAGTTTTCTAACTACAACAAAAAATGAAAATAAAAGAGTGTTGTTGTTTACACACGCAAAATCAAAAATGGTCTTTTGGTTTATGATTTTTCTCCCACTAGTCAACTACTCTCAATTGACTTTCAAGAATTATTAATTTCTTTAGTGGACAAGATCTCACTAAACTACCGCGACCCCCGCTTTGGCTGGTGGGCCGAAAAAAGTCTAATAGGTAGACAACTCTTTGTCAATCGTATCTTATACGACTCTTGTTGTTTGACTAGTCAACTCTTTGACAATTTTCATCTTATGAAGTAGTCAAACCCTTGCCTCTAAAATCCAAACGACCCCGCTTTGGCTGGTGGCCGAGAGAATTCTTAGTCAAGTCATAACCCCAATATTCGTGAGATCTCATATGATCATATCTCAATAATGACGATATACCCGAGGTAGGTCAACCCCCTGCTTTGGCTGATGAGATGGATCCGAACAAGGGCTCTTCACCGTCATTATAATATGGGGAGGCAATTTCCACTTTATTCTTTTGAGGTGGAAGTATTCATATAAATTAATTCACTTAATTAATTTTAATTATGGTCTTATCAAGTATATCTATCTCTATAGACATACATCCTACACATTCATCTAGATCGTGCCTAGTCATGCATCTATCGTATCATATAAAATAAATACAAGCACAAAATAAATAAATGCGTAAATTAACCGGTATGATCATGGACTTTTCTTAGGTGCGGTTTCGAATACAAACTGATGAAAACGCGGGTCACAATCAAAGGGTAGCTGCAACCGCTAATAGGATCTTTAATACGTCATTCTCCAATGAGACCCTTTTTTTCTTTCTTTCTTTGGTCTCCATCTTCTGCTCCATTCTTGTTATATTTAATTCTAGGTCACGCTCTTCATAACGTCCTAGGACAATTTTTAAACTAACAGAAAAATTAAATCATTCACATATATCCTATCGGTCGAGTCCATGATCAATCGGGGTCCATATAATCATATTATATCTACTATATCTAATCCATACAATAACATCTTATGAAAAAGATAAATTAACACTTAACTACTTGCGTCTTAATTAATCAATTAACATTTAATCTATTAAATAATTTTATCCAATCAATTAACTAATTAACGTTTAATTAATTAAATCATTTTAATCGAAATAAAATAACGATTAATTTTAAACGATTTTAATTTTAATTTTAATTTTAATTAATTAGAACTATTCTAAAAATAAATCAAAATTAAAATTAAGTCTTTTTTGTTTCTTTCCTTTTGATTCCTAATCAAAAGGGATGCATTTGGTTTCCTAAACCAAAAGGCATCTTCCTAAACCAAATTTGGTTTAGGCCTGGCCACTTTCCAAAATCAAAATTTTGGAAGTGACTAGGCCTAGGCCTTTTTACAAATATTTCATTTGAAAATGGCCTAGGCCTATTACAAATCAAATATTTGGAAATGCCAAATAATTTTGGTTTAGGCCTGGCCACTTTCCAAAATCAAAATTTTGGAAGTGGCTTAGGCCTAGGCCTTTTACAAATCAAATACTTGAAAAAGGCCTAGGCCTATTCCAAATCAAAATTTGGAAAGACCAATATTATTTTAATGCCATATAGCATCCCAATGGCCCAAACTATTTGAACCATTAGTTAGCCATATGACACAACTAAACAAAGTAGATATTACTCACAACTATGAACAATATTGAATTACAAATACACAAAACAAAAACCGGGGACCACCGCATCACACCAGCAGCCGCCGGCAGCCCGGAGGCCGCCGCCGCTGCCGGCGATCACACGATATCAATTGCCGCCCTTTTTTTTTCCTTTTCGTGTATCAATTTTGCAAATAAAAAATCATTCATCTTTTAATTACGTGATTTTAAAGATAAAATTAACTACGTAAAATAACATGCTTATTGATAAAGCTCGAAGATCGCTCTGAAACCACTATTTGGAAATCTACCCGGGAAAGCAGCGGAATTCAAAATTTATTTCCTATCGACCCAAGATCGACTTCGTTTAAGCAATAAACAAATAAGCTAGTAGACGGTGGTTACCTTGGTTGATCTAAAGATCGACGCTTTGACCGTCTAAGGAGAGTAGTTCTGCATAGAGCCGCCCAAGTGTTCGGCCTCTACCGCTAGTCCACACGAACAGTCCGCCGTAATCCCATCATGGATTGCTATTGGAAAACTCCGGTTGCTAGACCGGCCTTTTCCCGTCTCTCCAACTCTCTATAGGATGCTCTCTATTTTACACAAGAACTATTAGTTCTTGGAATTGTGATGTACAAAAGAGCTTGACACCCACTTCCTATTTATAGGAAAAGTGGCGCCCCAGACTAGAGTGGAGGAGAAGAAAACATTTTCCCCATAAAATAAGGAAAATCTCCTAGATTGATTTATCTCATTTAATTTAATATCTTATATTAAATATTTTCAATATATTGTCAATATCTTATATTGACTATATTTATCTTATTACCATAAATCAATTTACACATGTGTGCAAATCTATAGTCATTAATATCTAATATTAATATATGGTAATACTATTTTTATATATTATTAATTGATGTGCACAAACCAAACATATCTTAAATATGGTTGGAATGTGGCGCCTATGCACATATATATCCAAATATATGTTTAATCAATTAATATAATACTATGATTAATTAATTTATAAAATACATGTGTATCAATATACACACATATATATATATATATATATATATATATATATATATATATATATATATATATATATATATATATTCGACTTATATGTATCTATATACATATTTAATTAATCAACATAGTTAATATCTTGTATTATATTTATTCATAATAAATAAATACCACTATATTAATTTACCACTATAACCTTTATAGGGTGAGATAAAACTTTCCATATTTGGTTGTCAACTATAACAACATTTTAATCCTGCTAGATGTTCATATGTGTGTGACCCGATAGGCTTCCAAATATGTTGGCCGTAGACACAAAGTGCAAATTACGAAAATGCCCTTCATACCTGTTTATACTATCAATGCCCTGTTTAATAGTACATCAGCCTAGAGACATTTAAGTATCTCATCAACCATAATCGCCTGTCATGGTTTCTCTATCACAATTTAATACTAAGGACGTCATCATATAATAATTCATAATTGGTTCACTAAAAGAACGTATATATATAACAACATAAAAGCCATTTAATATATGCATAAACATAAAGAAATAGTAGAAATGATCCGACCCGGTTGTTAGAAAATCTACACGGGAACGCAGCGGAATTTAAAATTTTGATTTCCTTTTACCCAAGATCGACTTCGTTTAAGAAATAAACAAATAGATAGTAGACGGTGGTTACCTTGGTTGATCCAAAAGATCGACGCTTTGACCGTCTAAGGAGAGTAGTTCTGCATAGAGCCGCCCAAGTGTTCGGCCTCTACCGCTAGTCCACACGAACAGCCCGCCGGAATCCCATCATGGATTGCTACTGGAAAACTCCGGTTGCTAGACCGGCCTTTTTCCCCTCTCTCCAACTCTCCAAAAGATGCTCTCTATTTTACACAAGAACTATGAGCTCTTGCAATTGTGGTGTACAAAAGAGCTTGACACCCACCTCTTATTTATAGTGAGTGGGGCGCCTCTAATAGAGTGGAAAGGAAGAAAACCTTTCTCCAATAAAATAAGTAAAATATAATAGATTGATTTATCTCATTTATTACAATATCTCATATTAAATAAATCTAGGATATTGTCAATATCTTATATTGAATATTTCCAAGATATTGTCAATATCTTATATTGACATTATATTACCTTAAATCAATTTACACATGTGTATATATATCACATATATATTACACAAATAAATCTATATATTATATATATATATCCACACATGGTGCGCATGCATGCAAATCTAATTTGCATGTAATGTACACACACGCATGCATTCATAATATATATATTATTTTATTTTATTAATATCTAATATTAATAATAGGTAATATCATTAATTAAATTGCACAATCCAAGTGTATCTTATACACATTAAATGTGGCGCCCATTTGACCAACAAATTGGCTTCCGGAATATTCTTTAATTAATATAATTAATATCTTGTATTTTATTTATTCATAATAAATAAATAACACCATATTAATTTACCACTATAACCTTTATAGTACGAGATAAATTCTTTCCTTATTTGGTCATCATCTATAACCACATTTTAATCCGGCTAGATGTTCTTATGTGTGTGACCCGATAGGCTTCCGAATATGTTGGCCGTAGACACAAAGTGCAAATTACGAAAATGCCCTTCATGCCTAACGATCACGGGATAGCGTCTAGCAACACACCGTGACCCCCAATCATCGGAAGAGTCAAATGCAATGACTACTACCTTTCATGTGAAACAGTTACCATGTAACTTACAATCCTATCACTGTAATAATATCCATACGGTCGTTAGTCGAGTGTCAAAACATCAACGACCGTATCTTATAATCTGGATATCAAGCTCTCTCGAAGTAACTCGTTTACTCCCACTTTGCAAAGATTCACGAGAGTAAGACATTCCTTATAAGAAGGCCATTTCGGATATTCGATCCTAATCATAGGATACGCGATTCCCGGACGACCAATCATGTATATCCGCATGCTTCAGTATCATACCCAATCACTACCGCATGATCGCCCCGTGGCTAGGGGAAACCTCAATAGTGTCAAAGCATGACAATCCACACCGTGATGCCATGAAGACTCCGGTCTTAAGGATAATTACACAACCGCCACATAGTGTGACACTTATCCATGTAAGTGGGTCAGTCTAACGTAAGCATTCTCTAATACACGTCCACGTACAGTCCAAGTGTCTCTACACTTCGATAGACGAGATCTATCCCTGCCCTTGAAGACAGAAGACATCTAATACATGCTAGTCTGTTTATACTATCAATGCCCTGTTTAATAGTACATCAGCCTAGAGACATTTAAGTATCAAACTTATTAAAGTGATTAGAGATCTCATCAACCATAATCGCCTATCATGGTTTCTCTATCACAGTCTAATACTAAGGACGTTATCATATAACAATTCACAATTGGTTCTTTAAAAGAACATATATATGACAACAGAAAAGCCATTTAATATATGTATAAACATAAAGAAATAGTAGAAATGATCCGACCCGGTCGGATCCGGTCCAACCCGATTGGGTTTAGGACACTATTTCAACAATCTCCCACTTGGCCTAAAACCAATCTCTCGCACACACAAGACCAAGTTGAAACACAAGAATCTCATGCAATACTCGCAACCAGCCCTAGCCATAAACGGATCACTATCCGTGGGGACTCAGACTATCTTCATATCATGTTCCAAATGACCAAGTCAAAGGAACCGCCTCAACACACACACGAATCTCTAACGAGACCCTGGTCATTGCTTCAAGCAATAAATCCACTTACTATATCAGCTATACAGAAAAGGTGGAAGAACCGTATAAGGTTCAGGAATTAACCTTCTAGATCCATGTACTGCTCCAGCTGCGCCTCTAAGGCACTACTGTGTTTTGGCCTAGTTGTAGAATTTACAGTGACCCATAGGCTGGAACATTTCCAGCTCATTGTATCACTTAATCAAGGTGATTGCAAACCCAGACTGTAGCTCCCACTTGCCTTCATAAGACTCAGGATATACGTCTGTATATCTACGTTTATTTAATTCCAAGTTTCAATAAACTAGGAAACTTTCCTCAACTTGTTTAAGGATATTCTCGACATTCACCAGATTTACTTTCATACTTGCTCATGATTGTTCATGGACTACGAACATCCGGCATTACCTTTATGATGGTTTCCATCGTAGTAGCGAAGGAAACCTTACATAAGCATCATCTTTCACCTTATCTTTAGGACAAACGTCCTAACATAGATAGATCTTGAGAACACCGGCTAGCAGTATCCCCTGTTGCGATCTATGCTAAACTCTTTTAGCATCACATCTATATAGGTAAACTATAATTTAACAGCAGTTAAATCTGTCACTACAGATTCTTATTTCTAAAATAAGAACTGCTAATCCAAGTGCTTTCGTAAAGACCTTGAACAACCAAACATTAATTGACTATGACATGGGGTGATAATGCTCGAGAGAGATATATAATACCTTACTCAAAAATCGTAACACACTCCCACTATCCATCTTGCACATTGGGCATATCCTTCTTTTTGACTAAATCAAACTCCTTTGATTATCAAACAAAGAAATTGTCTGGAGAAACTTGTTTGAGTCCATAAATGGATCTCGTGGGCATACATATCATGTTATTGTCTATGAACATCGAGCTGTCTGCCCAACGTCTTCAACACTATCATATAGTCATGATACAAAGTTATAACAAGCATAATCTGAATAGAACTAGGCTCAGCCTTACAGGGACATTCCCTCAAGGTAAGACAGACTAGGTTCACAACCTGGTTGTCACTGATGGAATCTAATTCAGATACTATAGCTCCTGGCCATATCTCTCAAACCTGCCTTTCAAACATTCTTTCATAAGTCGTGAGATATTCATTCTTCAAGATGAACATACCAACAGCCTTTTCAGGCTTGAGGTTATCCACAGACTTACAGAACTTTTGTGTGCACTGAGCAGTGTTTTACACCTCATCTCTATGTGGCGTCCGCTAATGTTCCTATGGTTGAATATATCTTTGTGGTTCTCAAACTCTTTTGAGATCTGATTCACTCCCCTGTTTCTCTTGGAAGAAACACTTTCTCTAGAAGACAGCATGTTTGGAGACAAACATTTTGCTCTGCAGACAAGTAAATAATATCCAGCGTGCTAGCTTAGACATTCCACAAAGTTTCATATGTCGTACTAGGCTCCAAGCCTTTCTGACTTTGCCTATGACAACTTCAAATCATTGGTTAAGATAGATTCGACATTATCATCTTCCATATCTAGTATGGAATTTATTCAACCTTTATTCTTTGGAACTCGGTTAAGTATAAGGGCACTATCCCGAAACGGGTAAGGGATACTTCGCATGGCTTGCGCCACACCTTTATCATATAAAGTGTTGTTGCCATTTTGGGAACACAATCTAATTGCGTATCCCAAAGATGGTATCCTACAAGGGAGAATCTTATTCCTTTCGCATTTACTTCAAAACACCCTTCGTGTATTAATTACTTCAATCCAATTGAAGATTAATTCCTAAGTAGCTCATCAATCTCATATTCGCATGCGCTCTCGAACTTTTCGGCTTTCCGAATCATGCACTTCACTGAGTACACTTGACTATTTCTAAAAATAGTCATAGAGACTAATAAACAATTATTTGTGGCATTAATTGTCACAAGCCAACAAACATTTGTATGTTTAGGCTTTAGACAATTTTTCTAGATTTTACAACCTTTTCGAAAAAGGGTATTATAGTCCTCTTTGGATAAGATACGTATAACCCACATGATTCATAATCATATGGTTCAACATCATCAGAATGACGTTTAATTACGCGCTTCCCTTCCAGAGAGACTACATCTAGAACAACTACAAATATCAAGGATAACAGCCATACAAATATTTAGTTGAGATCTCATCACATATATCAACTATATAGTGACATCAATCTAGTATGTTAGATTCAGTGACCTTCCAACTTTATCGGAATAACATTTATTCTTTACAATTGAATATGTCTACTAAATCCTAACAAATAACTGAAAGTATGTTCTTCATAAGAACCGGAACATTATAACATTTATTTAGATCCCTTATCAGTTTACTAGATCCAGAATGTGGTAAGTGTTACAACGTTTGCTTCACCTTCCATATCTGTATTAACCTTTCCAATTTAATCACACTCATAAGATATCATATATCTTAGAGTTGAGTTGAACTTAGATAGGTTTATCTCAACTCACTTGCCTAGAATAGAAACTTCAATAAGTTCTCTATTTAAGCACATGCCCTAACTTTCCTTTTCAATCCTTTAAGCACTTGAAAAATGTTTCTTACTTTAGTCTTCATAAGACTTAAGAAAGATCACAAGAGCTATGTCTTTGATTTCCTTTCATAAAGAAAATCTAAAGTTTATTAAATAGTTTATTTAACCTTTTGAATCGTATTCAAAACATTGACTATTTAATTAACCTTTAAGCAATGATAGAATTAAGTCGATACTTAAATCTTACAATTTTGAAAACAACCTTTCCAAAATTAGATGTGGTCATTCTTATCCAACGTTTGAATTAATTGTCATCGTATGACTGAATGATCATCTTGGATCGTATCCAATATATGACTAATTCGTTGAAACTTATTTCAAATGATTTAATCATATCATGAGCTTCCGCTTTCATTAATAATTAAAGTCTCGAGCACTGAATCAATTATGTAATCTCCTTGTCTCTAACTACTATAACGGGATGGCTCATGTCATTGAAAGGATTACTTAACCATATTTGAGAACGTTTCTCAAAATTAACAGTCATAATTTGGTTTTACTAATCGAGAAAAACATAAATATAAAAGTTTGCTAAAAAAACTACAACATAAAAAAAATGAAGATAAAAGAGTGTTGTTGTCTATACACGCAAAATCAAATATGGTCTTTGGGATTATGATTTTGCTCCCACTAGTCAACTACTCCCTATTGATTTTCAAGAATTTTTAATTTCTTTAGTGGACAAGATCCCACTAAACTACCCCGACCCCCGCTTTGGCTGGTGGGCCGAAAATAGCATAATAGGTAGACAACTCTTTGTCAATCGTATCTTATACGACTCTTGTTGTTTAACTAGTCAACTCTTTGACAATTTTCATCTTATGAAGTAGTCAAACCCTTGCCTCTAAAATCCAAACGACCCCGCTTTGGCTGGTGGCCGAGAGAATTCTTAGTCAAGTCATAAGCCCAATATTCGTGAGATATACGATCATATCTCGATAATAACGATATACCCGAGGTAGGTCAACCCCCTGCTTTGGCTGATGAGTTGGATCCGAACAAGGGCTCTTCACCGTCATTATAATATGGGGAGGCAATTTCAAATTGATTCTTTTGAGGTGGAAGTATTTATTTAAATTAATTCACTTAATTAATTTTAATTAATTCTCTTAATTAATTTATTACGGTCTCATCAAATATATCTATCTCTATAGACATACATCCTACACATTTATCTAGATCGTGCCTAGTCATGCATCTATCGTATCATATAAAATAAATACAAGCACAGAATAAATAAATGCGTAAAGTAACCGGTATGTTCATGGACTTTTCCTAGGCGCGGTTTCGAATACAAACTGACGAAACCACGGGTCACAATCTAAGGGTAGCTGCAACCGCCAATAGGATCTTTAATGCTCCATTCTCCAATGAGAACTTTATTTTCGTCTTTCTTTGGTCTCATCTTCTGCTCCATTCTTGTAACATTTAATTCTATCTAATAAAATAAATACACCCGCCGCAAACGGGGGGGAGCTTACGGGAATGGGATAAAATGCAGAAAATAAACTAGGTCACGTTCTTCATAACGGCCTAGGACAATTTTTAAACCAACAAAAAAATTAAATCATTCGCATCTATCCTATTGGTCGAGTCCATGATCAATCGGGGTCCATATAATCATATTATATCTACTATATCTAATCCATACAATAACATCTTATGAAAAAGATAAAATTAAAATTTACCTACTCGCGTCTTAATTAATCAATTAACATTTAATCTATTAAATAATTTTATCCAATCAATTAACTAATTAACATTTAATTAATTAAATGATTTTAATCGAAATAAAATTAACGATTAATTTTAAACCGATTTTAATTTTAATTTTAATTAATTAGAACTATTCCAAAAATAAATCAAAATTAAAATTATTTCTCTTTTGTTTCTTTCCTTTTGATTCGTAATCAAAAGGGATGCCTTTGGTTTCCTAAACCAAATTTGGCTTAGGCCTGGCCACTATCCAAAATCAAAATTTTGGAAGTGGCCTAGGCCTTTTACAAATCAAATATTTGAAAAGGGCCTAGGCCTATTCCAAATCAAATATTTAGAAAGGCCAAATAATTTTGGTTTAGGCCTGGCCACTTTCCAAAATCAAAATTTTGGAAGTGGCCTAGGCCTAGGCCTTTTCCCAAATCAAATATTTGGAAAGGGCCTAGGCCTATTTCAAATTAAGTTTGGAAATGCCATTATTATTTTAATGCCATGTGGCATCCCAATGGCCCAAACTATTTGAACCATTGGTTAGCCACATGACACAACTAAACAAAGGAGATATCAATCACAACTATGAACCATATTGAATCACAAAACACACAAAACAAAAGTTTGGAGATCCGCCAGCATTGACCGGCCGACTGCCGGCAGCAGGCTGCCCTGCCGCCGCCGCTGCTGGGGTGGTGCCGCCGCCAGTCGGCCGAGCACCACCAGATCTCGTTTTTTTTCTTTTCATGTATCAATTTTGCAAATCAAAAATCTTTCATCTTTTAATTACGTGATTTAAACGATAAAATTAACTACGCATAATAACATGCTTATTGCTTAAGCTCGAAGCTCTCTCTGATACCACTGTTAGGAAATCTACGCGGGAACGCAGCGGAATTTAAAATTTTGATTTCCTTTTACCCAAGATCGACTTCGTTTAAGCAATAAACAAATAGATAGTAGACGGTGGTTACCTTGGTTGATCCAAAAGATCGACGCTTTGACCGTCTAAGAGATTAGTTCTGCATAGAGCCGCCCAAGTGTTCGGCCTCTACCGCTAGTCCACACGAACAGCCCGCCGGAATCCCATCATGGATTGCTACTGGAAAACTCCGGTTGCTAGACCGGCCTTTTTCCCTCTCTCCAACTCTCCAAAAGATGCTCTCTATTTTACACAAGAACTATGAGCTCTTGCAATTGTGGTGTACAAAAGAGCTTGACACCCACCTCTTATTTATAGTGAGTGGGGCGCCTCTAATAGAGTGGAAAGGAAGAAAACCTTTCTCCAATAAAATAAGGAAAATATAATTGATTGATTTATCTCATTTGTTACAATATCTCATATTAAATAAATCTAGGATATTGTCAATATCTTATATTGAATATTTCCAAGATATTGTTAATATCTTATATTGACATTATATTACCATAAATCAATTTACACATGTGTATATATATCACATATATATATTACACAAATAAATCTATATATTATATATATATATCCACACATGGTGCGCATGCATGCAAATCTAATTTGCATGTAATGTACACACACAAATCTAATTTGCATGTAATGCATGCATTCATAATATATATATTATTTTATTTTATTAATAACTAATATTAATAAAAGGTAATATCATTAATTAAATTGTGCAATCCAAGTGTATTTTATACACATTAAATGTGGCGCCCATTTGACCAACAAATTGGCTTCCGGAATATTCTTTAATTAATATAATTAATATCTTGTATTTTATTTATTCATAATAAATAAATAACACCATATTAATTTACCACTATAACCTTTATAGTACGAGATAAATTCTTTCCTTATTTGGTCATCATCTATAACCACATTTTAATCCGGCTAGATGTTCTTATGTGTGTGACCCGATAGGCTTCGAATATGTTGGCCGTAGACACAAAGTGCAAATTACTTAAAATGCCCTTCATGCCTAATGATCACGTGGGATAGCGTCTAGCAACACACCGTGACCCCAATCATCGGAAGAGTCAAATGCAATGACTACTACCTTTCATGTGAAACAGCTTACGTGTAACTTACAATCCTATCATTTGTAATAATATCCATACGGTCGTTAGTCGAGTGTCAAAACATCAACGACCGTATCTTATAATCCGGATATCAAGCTCTCTCGAAGTAACTCGTTTACTCCCACTTTGCAAAGATTCACGAGAGTAAGACATTCCTTATAAGAAGGCCATTTCGGATATTCGATCCCAATCATAGGATACGCGATTCCCGGATGACCAATCATGTATACTCCGCGATGCTTCAAAGATCATACCCAATCACTACCGCATGATCGCCCGTGGCTGTGGAAACCTCAATAGTGTCAAAGCATGACAATCCACACCGTGATGCCATGAAGACTCCGGTCTTAAGGATAATTACACAACCGCCACATAGTGTGACACTTATCCGTGTAAGTGGGTCGATCTAACGTCGCGCATTCTCTAATACACGCCCACGCATACCCAAGTGTCTCTACACTTCGATAGACGAGATCTATCCTCGCCTCTAAAGATAGAAGACATGTAATACGTGCTAGTCTGTTTATACTATCAATGCCCTGTTTAATAGTACATCAGCCTAGAGACATTTAAGTATAAAACTTATTAAAGTGATTAGAGATCTCATCAACCATAATCGCCTATCATGGTTTCTCTATCACAGTCTAATACTAAGGACGTTATCATATAACAATTCACAATTGGTTCTTTAAAAGAACATATATATGACAACAGAAAAGCCATTTAATATATGTATAAACATAAAGAAATAGTAGAAATGATCCGACCCGGTCGGATCCGGTCCAACCCGATTGGGTTTAGGACACTATTTCAACACCGGTCGGATCCGGTCCAACCCGATTGGGTTTAGGACACTATTTCAACAGACTAGCGGTAGAGGCCAAACACTTGGGCGGCTCTATGCAGAACTACTCTCCTAAGATGGTCAAAGCGTTGATCTTTTAGATCAAGCAAGGTAACACCGTCTACTAGCTTATTTGTTTATTAATTGCTTAAACGAAGTTGATCTTTGGTCGATAGGAAATAAAATTTTGAATTCCATTGCGTTCCCGCATAGATTTCCTAAGAAGAATGTGCTTTCTCCTCCGGACTAGCATAATCTGCAGAACTGGCATCCCCTCTATCAGATAAAGAAGTCCACAGTCCTTGTTGCTTTACCAAGGCCTGCATCTTGATTTGCCACAAACTAAAATTGTTCCTCCTTGTAAATTTATCAATCTTTACATTCATTACTGACATCCTCCTTACTAAAGAACAAACCTTTGATCACAAAATCCTAGCACCGATCACCGGTCTTTGTGAATATCAACTCTGTTCAACCTGCAACTATCTGAATCTTGAACATTTCTCTGATACCAGTTTGTTGAAAACACAGAAGAGATGCTTGCATTTTAAGAAAGATTATAACAGAAGCAATTCAAACATAAAGTATGGCAGAATTGATAAAACACTGAAACAAAGAGAACACAATGATTTAACGTGGTTTCCTGCGTTGTGCCGACTACTCCACGGACAAAAAGGAGATATTTTACTATACACAGAATTACAAGGTATTTCTCACAAAGTGAGAGACACACTCTTGAAAGACACACGTTGCATTGATTACAACATTGGTATTTATAGGCATAAATCTCAAACCCTATCCGCCAAAGATCTTTGTCGGAATTGCATAAATACCCCAGATATGGACCCCCAGCTCCAGCTGTTATCCACCAGACGAAACTCAGCTTCAAAATGACTTTCCAGACTTGTAATCAACTGCCCAGATGTAGAACTCAGTTATACTCAGCAAACCTCAACAGACCAAAACTGACTGCTGACTTCAGAAGAAACTCAGTTGCACTTCATCAAACTGACTTTCAAAGAACTAAATATACTTTACTAAAACTGACCATCATTCTCAGTCTCAGCTTCAAAGATTAGTTCCACCAGTTTATTAATCAGTTTAGAGATCAAGCCACCAAAACTGTCAATATCTTAATATCAGAATACCAAAATACCATCTTGTAACTATCACCGTGACTTTAGAGTACGATCTTGCCGTCCTTTTTTTTCATTTTCTATGCATATCCGTCGAACCATTTTTTTGGTCTAATATCAAGACCAAGCACTTGATTCTGAGTTATAACCTGAATCACAGATGATGAATATCCCCCTCTTGGTGTTGCAGTTGCACTACCATAATAAACAAGCAGCTGCAGCAACAAGGTGAGGCTGGCTAAGATGCAAAAACACCTCCAAGAACTTGATAAATTGCACACATAGTGAAATGATATGAATAACTTTGGTAGCTGATGTTTATCGATGATGAAGATGAAAACAAACTGCTGTTGATCGCCATCATTTATGTGTTGTTTTCTACAGCCGGAGATTGTTTTTCTTCGTCAGCTCCGAACGTCGGAAAAAGTTTTCCGGTTGGTTTCTTATCAGAATTTAGGAGAATTTTATTACACGGCTCAATCGGTAGAGATTCGTGCTGATAACGTGTTATTAAATATATGCACCATCAAGCTCAGAAGTATAAGAGTAAACTCATTCAAAGAAAACCAAATGGAAGATAGATGAATTGACAGTGTATTCTTTCTTATTTGTTTTCTTCTACTTTACTGCTGCTGAACATCTTATCCTATCCTACTATATATAATAAGAAAGAAGTGTGTTAAGGTAGTGTAACAAGTGTAATTTTTTCATTGGCTCCCTTTTTTTTTATTTACTGTTCATCAGCCTGGCCCAAAATAATTTTTTTTTTTTAAATTTTTATTTTTACTGTTCATGGCCCAGTCAAGAATATATATATATATATATATATATATATATATATATATATATATATATATATATATTAGAAGAAGGGTTTGAGTTAAATTGTTCCATTTTGGAGGACTCAATTGTATCACCTTTTAATGTGCGAATATATGTAGCAAATGTATGACTAATTTCAAAATATAAGGCAACGACTTGTTGCCGACACGATCTTTGTATCATACCAAAAAAATTGTGTTGACGTTTACCTGAAATATTATAAATTTCTTAAAATAAATTCATTTCATAAAAAAAAATATCGTTTGTACACGGCGATATGACTTATTTCAAGATATAAGGCCACGACATGTTGCCTACACGATCTTTATATCATGCCAAAAAATTTGGATTTGACGATTACATGAAATATTAAATTTCTTGAAATGAATTTTTTTTCGTAAAAAAACATATCGTTTATATAAAATATTAAATATCCTGAAAAAAATTATTTCGGCCACAAATATTGTTAAATTGACTATAGTGTATTGTTGATTTAATTTCTATAGAAATTCGAATTGTGTATTTTTCCATGGCCGTTAAAATTAGCCTAGATCTGAGAATACAAAAAAAGGGTTCGGTAGTGTCGAAAGGTGTCGATTTTGTGTCATGGAGTGTTGAGAGTGTGTTAGATTTTAATTAATATTCATTTCATCAACCGACACTTGTTGGATATGGCATCGGGGTGTATCGAAGCGTGTCGTGTCGTGTTTTTGGTAGAACACGTGTTATTGCAAATAATGTCGAAGATAGCTTCATTTTTTCGGTTAAAATAGATTTAATTATTAATTGAAAAAAAATTGTTCCGTAGTGTCGAAAAGTATTCATACGATGTCGGGAGGTGTCGAAGATGTGTCGGATATTCATTTCATCAACCGACACGTGCCGGACATGCCATCGTAATGTATCAGAGCGTATCATGTCGTGTTGGTTGTCGGACACGTATCGTATACCTTTTTATAGTTTACTCGGGTTTATTATTTCAGTCCTCTATGATTATTACATTTGCTGATTCACTTTTAATTTTCACATTTCGGTGATTATAAAAATAAACCGGAGCACCAATAGTGCAGAGCACGCATGCTTTCTTGGATGTTTGATGTTCCACATTTTCCCTATATCATTTACATATTCCAACGACTTATCATTTATTATAATATACTGTTACATCTCTGGCCTGAAACCAAAAATCCAATTCATCAACGATGTATACATACGTTAAATTGCATTGTATATTTACAACCTGGGACACTGGGAGTGTGGAGCACGGGTGCCTCTTTTCCTAGTTTATATACAAGGAAGGTCGGCCAACTTTATCCTAAGTATGACTAAAAAAGACGGCTAGACAAGAGGGCCTGCACGTGATATTACAATGCCCCCCAAAGGATATCATGTGATGAGATAATCCGGAATAATTATCTATTATGTTACCGTTTAATAAATACACGACATATGAAATGTGGTTTTATGATGTAGAAACATCCGTCGATTACTTCGTGTATTTATGTTGATGCTTATCTACTTTGTTGTGTTTGCGTCGAGACTTAGTTATTAAGTAAACTAACTGCGGGCTAGTATTTTACACGGAGGAGATAGATATTATATCTAATGGAGGAGAGAGATATATATATATATATATATATATATATATATATATATATATATATATATATATATATATATATATTATATATATATGCTTTAGTATAATATGCTAATAAATAAGGAAAATATGCTAATTAATACATGAAATGATTAGTACAGAATTCTACATCTCATCCCCGAAATGGAAATGTGTGGTCCAGAATTTTTGTGTTATTTTTTTTTGCTTTAAAAGTTAAAGTGTGTGGTTATAAAGTGTTGTGTCGATGATTTATGTGTATATTTTCTGTGCCTAAATCACTATCCAATAAATAAACCTCAATCAAGGAATCAAGGAACCCAATAAGCAGGAGATCGGGACTCACGTGATTGCGGGAAAAAGCCAAGAGGAGTAGAATTTTCTCGAGAAGAGGGAATAGGGGCTGAATCGGCAAATGACTAAGAAGGCGAGAGCGAATGAGAAGAAGAGTTGTTTGTCGGAGGAAGTTCTTGAACGAGAATCGTATGTTGCTCCGCTGGAACGGGATTTGCGGATGGTTGGACGCTGGAAAGAGCAGGTGGCGGAAAAACAGGATTGTGCGCACGAGGCTCACCAGAGAGGATGGTAGAGTCGAACGCAAGTGCCGGAGAAGATGAGTGCAGGTGCCGGAGGTTGAATCATGTGATATCTTCTGATAGCAATGATCCTTTTTACCAGATTTAATCAGCCCTTTAAGGTTAGTGATAGAGAGGATGAGTACATACTCCGGAGAAGAAGCAGCTGTGCCGGATTTTATTTTATTTTTAAATTTCTTTTTGTTTTTTGTTTTTGTTTTTTTTGGGAAAGGGTTAGGGTTTAGTGAAGAATTGATATAACGAGAGAGAGAAAATCGATTCGTTCTGATACCATATCATAGCTCAAAGTGTATTGTGTTTTCATTGATACTACTGAACGGAGAGAGTATAAAACTTATAAAACTCATTCAAACCATAACTAGGGCTAAAATTCATACTTATAAAACTTCCAACTTTTGGTGTTGAAACGAAACCCTCTTCACACTGATTCCGAAACTCTACTCGAATCTGAGAACAGCCAAGAACTCCATGAGTAATTGGAAGAACCCTCTTTGTCTCACACTCTCGAAGAAACGTAAAAACAAATTCTGATTTTCTATTAGGTTATAAGATTAATGAGGATTTATTTTCCTTAAATAACCATTCCCAAAAATAATATATATAGCCAATCGGCCATATATATTGCACAGAATCCGGTCTTTCGTTAGCGCACGAAGCACATCGAAGCGATCATCACTTTTCTGTGATGCCATCACGGATGCCATCATTCTTCCGCATCGTCCCAACGGGCGGATATTTTTTTTATGAAGGCGTTAGGTCGGCCACAGTTTGAGTTTTTGTTTGGGCGTTATAGACCTCCACGCTCCCACTTGAGGGGAGTTCTACGCTATGGAAAGATTAATATAGAGAAATTTAAGCATGTGATTGTAGAACAATGTATATAGATATATATATTCAAATGACATTATCCTCAACAAGTGCAATTGTAGAACAATGTTTTGATTGTAAATTTGAAATGAGTTTCTTAGATTCTTGGAGATATTTGGAATTTTCTTTTGTATCTAGGATTTCTTCAAGATTCAAGTAGTGTTCTTAAATATTTTGGAGATTTGATATGAATCTCATCAATTTCTTGAAGAGATCGAGTTAAAGGATGTTCAACCGCAATCTAAAGGTGTTAAATATGCCAATGATCTGACTATTGGGCAGCTTTTAGTTGAGCTTTCTTTCCTAATCGCATATTTAACGAACATGATATCAAACTGCTGTGTTTTGAAGTTGAATAAAAGGTTTATGCTTTGATTTAGATACCTACTCATGAGTTCTTTCCACATTTTCCCTATGAAATCGTTAGACATGGTGTCCGAAAAGCAATATTGTATTATTTTTAATTAAATAAGATGACATTTGTTATTAATCCTTTTATCTATCTATTTGTATATATTTAAATGTACATCACAGAAAATCACAAAGGGTTCATAATGTGACCATAATACTCAGCGCATAAGAGTTATGTACAAGATGATTAAGTTTATGGTGATACTCTTTAAATGTTAAGTCCTTGGTGAAATTAATTGAATTTTGGGATCTTTCAATTAACACATCATTAGTGCCCAGAACACTTCATGTGTGACCGTCTGATCCGGACCGTCGATGTTGGACATCTTAGTGGCAACACTTTTATATAATTTGATCATGTACGACAAGGACCGATTTGATTTGATGATCTCATGATAATTCCGTAATGAAGAATCTAATTAAATCACAAAATGGCCATTTATTGATTAATCTTAATCCTGATATGATTATAGACTCGTGACTATTTCAGGGTGGTGTTTGATGTGGCATTAAAGTAAGCCCAGTGAAGCTTTCCCAAACACGTCCATGTTGGCATCAGTAAGGGATAGGTAGCCGGGAATGTATGTCACAAAGATGGAGTGCATTCCTTTCAGTGGGAAATAGAAAGACGGTTCCCTTGTTTGTTATTTCTGAAACTGATCGATCGGCCGAATTTATGGTCTTGGATCATAAATATCATCATTGGTGATTTAATGGTAGTCGAGGATAAGATGTTACAGACATGTTAAACGGAAAATGCCTAGCTTTATAAACGAATCGTCTATGGAGGGTTATCCAAATGTAATGGTTATATTAGTGGACACTAGGTATCTATTTATTTTTATATATATAGTAGAGTAAGAAATTCTATGATCGAAAGAGTGTAATCCTGAATATATGATGGCATAATATTCGGATTAAGAACGAGGATGATATGATTGAAGAGTTTGATCCGTTATTCATTTTATTGGAGTTTTTGATTACAGGTCCATGGTCCCCAGATTGACTCCCGTTATACGAGTTGAAATCAGTTCTATTTTAATTGTCTGTTTCGATAGAAAATAGATTTCTATTTAATAGAATATGCTTTGGTTATTTATTTGATAAATAAAATATTAGAATAGAAAATAGTTTTCTATTTTGGTGTGAGTGTGTGCGCATGTTTGTGTATATATCATGTGTGTGTTTTGTTGTTTAGTTGATAAATAATAAAATAGATAATTAGTAATTAGTTTTTATTATTTATTTGATAAATAATAAAAAGAGATAATTAGTAATTAGTTTTCTTTCTCATTAAGGAAAAGAAAATTGATTTGAGATAAACTCTTAATTATATTCTAATTAGGCTTGACCTAATTTTGATAATATAAATTAGAATAGTTAGACATCTCAAAACAGACACACAAAAATACATGTTGCTTTTCCAATATAGTAGGAACGTGTTGTGCGCACATCAACTGAATTAGGATGAAAAATTAGTTTTTTCATGAACTCCAAAATTAAGGGAAAAATCTATTTTTTCCTAAATGCATATATAAGCAATCCAAGAACGATGATTTAGACGTCCACCAATTTTCGTGGGAAATACAATCGGGAAGATTTTGGCATCTACATAGTTCTTCAAGATTGGTATCGATTTCTATTTCATCTTTTGCATTGTAGATTAATTAAATTTAATTCATTACAAACATTTTTCGTATTTTATGGATTTTGAATCCAATTCCGCTGTGTGATTCAATAAGATTGAATCTTTGATTATCCGATCCGGATCTTGATTTCCAACATGTGGTATCAGAGCCAGGTTGGTCAAGATATGAAAAAAAATTGTGATGAATTAATTTTAATAAAAGAGTGGGATTAGGGTTTTAATTTAAAGATATGATTTTTGAATGTTTAGAATATTAAAAGATTTGATCTTGCATATTTTCTGTTCATATATGAGATTGTAGGATTTGGTGGTTTCCTGGTTTTATTTATTTATATTATTTTAGAAATGACTTAAATAGAAAAAAGTTGTAGTCTGGTTGTAATTGCGATTGGAGTAGTCATATATATGTGGTACCCAATTTTCAACAAATTGAAGTTTATCCCGGTGGTTTAAAGGCCTTGAATCTCCATTGAAGCTCTCGTGTCCGACCACAGCAGTATGCAATTTTTTTATTCTTTTGGAGTAGACGAAAGGAAAAAAAAACAAAAACAGTAGTCTCATTGACGAGATTCAAACCAGTGTTGCCATATGTGCAGACGGAATCATTTGAAGCACAAGAGACCATACATTGGAAGCGGATCTTGGCGTATATTTAACCGATTACTCCTTTGTTCAATTTATTAGTAAATTGAATTTTACCCAATAGGAAATTTAATTTAATGGTCGGGGCACTAAACCAGTTCATCTCATATTTTAGTTTATGCACGTGCTTACTTTTTTTTTTAAATTATTTATTTACGTGCTAGATGTATGATAGGATTATATGTGATATATTATCATGCATAATTAGATCCCACTATTTGCATATCATACATATAGATTTTTGTGATAAGATCTCACGTTTGAATTTTTGATAGAAAATAATCGGAAATCTTGATGTCGGGCAAATGTTGTCGGATTAACGACTATGGCTTCCGTTAGGCTTTATATGTTATAGAATTCATAAATTTTGTATATGTTACACGTTTGATTTAAAAGTTAAATTAAGATTAGTTATTTCTTATTTAGGTTATATAAATTTATTTTTCTAAATTGTTAGAAGTTTAAATTTATGGTAAATGTTACCAACGGATTAATAAAATTTCAAATGTTGATATCTAGGTATTAATCCTAATAACCTATATAGATTAAATAATTAATAACATTATTTTGCTAAAGGCTAGAAAAATGATAAACCAAATTTTTTCCCAATTTATAAATAAGGACTTTTCTAAAATTATTTTCTAAGTAGTTAGAAAATGGTAATTTTAAATTTGTAATTGTTACAAATAGATTTCAATCCAGAACAAAAGAGAACGGAAAGGTTTAGTGTCATTATATTGATAAAAGTTATCACAATGGTGACATGTGGATTTTAAATTTTTCGTTTTTTTCTTAACAATTATGATTACATATGATGTACCTATATTATGATAGTAAATAATTATTTGAAATCAAAAAAGTCCCAAATAATTAAAATAACTTAATAGATGTTCGAGATGGTCTCAGTTCAACCGTCATTCGTTTTGACCTACCCTACGGAGGCACTACGGATATGAGGTTGAATAAAATTGAAAATAATAAGTGAGAGCGAGATTTATGATAGTAAATCTCATAGCCTCCATTGTCGACTAAAGCACCGTGAGAGAAGGGACCGTGAGAGAAGGGACCGTGAGAGAAGGGCGACGCCTCGTGACCCTTTGACTTCGTCCCCCTACGGATTGCCTTCGCCCTTTATCAATATTCAAGGCTTGGTCTCCGAAAGGATACGACTTTGGTCTTTTCTTGAGGAAGTGACCTACCCTACGGCGGCACTCTTCTGATATACTAAAAGTCAAAGACGGTGGGTTACAGTTATAAGGACACAACCGAATTGTTTAAGTGTGTCTAGGCTAAACAAAAATGTGGTTAATGTTTAAATGAAGATACGAGATATCTTATCGATTTAAATATTAATTTAAGATTGTCTCGCTTTAATCATCATTTGTTTTGACCTACCTACAAATAAGCGCTACAGATGTGAGGTTAAATTCCTTAGGGATTGGTAGGATAAACTGCATTCATACATCATGTTTATAATTCCTGAAATTTGTTTTGTGATGTTATGATTTAATAATTCTTGTCATTTTATTTACACCAAATAGTCTTGTCGCAATAGTTTACTATTCGTTAGAATTGACCAAATCAAACTTCGTAAATGTGGTACAGTAACAAGACTGTTGCACTCGAATAAAGAGAATGATGAAATTCAGTTTCGATGGAAGATTGTCTTCATGATCTAATAGACAAAATTCATTCGTAATGTATGAAGGGTATCCGGAGTGTACTAAAGCCGGTCAATACTATCGCTCGTATTGTATGAGAGGTGGAAAGCTAATGATTTTAGGCTAAGGGATTGATCGAAACAAATATAGAAAAGTTCTATATGAAAGAGGAAATAAATCCATCTTATTTGACCTAAGGAAAAATGTTTCCATAAGGAAAGGGATCGTCCCAAATTTTCAAACATAGGTTTACAAGATGGATAGTAAGATAAATATGATTTATTCATAAGTCTTATCTAATGGCAAGAGATTCATCTACCCAAGTGGTTGACTTAGGGTGCTACTAAGATACGTTGTTTCTCCTTTGAAATTGTAAGTTCTTCATAAGAACTAGGATATGATATAACATTCATTATACGAGTAGGCAACAAAGCAGTTGTTTCAGATAAAATAGTGGGAGTCAAAAGATTTAATTAAATATATAAATTCACGATACTTGATCATGATTTTATGAAAACCGTAGAAATTTGATTTCTGTTTCAAAGTTGTTTGAGCAAATCGATTTCATTTTTGGAAATGATAATGCAATTATTATTTATGAAAATGGGTATGATATTTTTATTACAACTTAGAAAACCGGATTTAATTTGATAAGGCAAACCACTATTAAAAGCTTAAAGGAGATTAAGTAGAACATCATGAACCTATAAAGCAAAACTCGCTTTTATACAAAGGCGATATATTTGACATCTATTCATAAGCATTTCCTTGATGGGATGGAAAGATTGGCAAGGATACGTCCTTTGAAATAACTAAATGTTGGTTTATTATCAGTCTTTAAATTTTATGAAAAAGGATAAACTGTTGAAATAGTGTCTTAAACCCAATCGGGTTGGACCGGATCCGACCGGGTCGGATCATTATTACTATTTTTTTATTTTTATACATATGATAAATGGCTTTTCTATTGTCATATATTTGTTCTATTAAAGAACCAATTATGAATTTTATATGATAACGTTCTTAGTATTAAACTGTGATAGAGAAACCATGATAGACGATTATGATTGATGAGATCTCTAATAACTTTAATAAGTTCGATACTTAAATGTCTCTAGGCTAATGTACTATTAAACAGGGCATTGATAGTACAAACAGGCTAGCACGTATTAAATGTCTTTTGTCTTTAAGGGCAGGGAAGATCTCGTATGTCGAAGTGTAGAGACACTTGGACTGTATGTGGAAGTGTATTAGAGAATGCATACGTTAGACTGACCCACTTACACTGTTACGTGTCACACTATGTGATGGTTGTGTAATTATCATTAGGACCGGAGTCTACATGGCATCACGGTGTGGATTGTCATGCTTTTGATGCTATTAAGGTTTCCCCTAGCCACGGGGCGATCATGCGGTTGTGATTGGGTCCGATCATCAAGCCTGCGGGTATACATGTTTGTACGTCCGGAAATCGCATACCCAATCAGTATGGGTGAATATCCGAAAAGGCCTTCTTATAAGGAATGTCTTACTCTCGTGAATCTTTGCAAAGTGGAAGTATATGAGTTATTTCGAGAGAGCATGATATCTAGATTATAAGATACGGTCATTGATGTTTGACACTCGACGAACGACCGTATGGATATTATTACATCGATACGATTCTATTTACACGGTAACCGTTTCACATAAAAGGTAGTAGTCATTGCATTTGACTCTTCCGATAAATGGGGGTCACGGTGTGTTGCTAGACGCTATCCCGTGATCGTTGGGTATGAAGGGCATTTTCGTAATTTGCACTTTGTGTCTATGGCTAACATATTCGGAAGCCTATTGGGTCACACACATAAGAACATCTAGCCGGATTAAAATGCAGTTATAGCGATAACCAAATAAGGAAAGTTTTATCTTATACAATAAAGGTTATAGTGGTAAATTAATATGGTGTTATTTATTTATTATGAATATATATAATACAAGATATTAATTATGTTGATTAATTAAATATACACATAATGTATGTGTATGTCGAATATATATATATATATATATATATATATATATATATATATATATATATATATATATATATATATATATATATGGCGCCACTTTCTAACTATATAGATATATTTGGTTTATACACATGAATTAATAATATATAAATTGTATTATCTTATATTAATATTAGATATTAATGAATATAGATTTGCACACATATGTAAATTGATTTATGGTAATAAAATATGGATATTCAATATTAGATATTGACAATATATTGGAAATATTTAATATAGGATATTAAATTAAATGAGATAAATCAATCAAATATATTTTCGTTATTTTATTGGGAAAATGTTTTCTTTCTCCTCTATCTACAAGGAAGCTAATCCCAACCAGATTGGGATAGCAAAGGGGCGCCCCATACTTTATATAAAGGAGGGATTGGCTAGCTCTTTTGTATAATACAATTCCACGAGCTAATAGTTCTTGTGAAAATTAGAGCTCTTCTTAAAGAGAGTTTTGAGTGAGAGAAAAAGTCGGTCTAGAAACCGAGTTTTTCTGCTGCAATCCATGATGGGATTCCGGCGGCCTGTTCGTGTGGATCTCCGGTAGAGGACGAACGCTTGGGCGGCTTCATGCACCACTACTCTCCTAAGACGGTCAAAGCATCGATCTTTTAGATCAAGCAAGGTAACCACCGTCTACTAGCTTATTTGTTTATTGCTTAAACGAAGTCGATCTTGGTTAAAAGGAAATAAATTTTTGAATTCCGGTGCGTTCCCGCATAGATTTCCTAATAGTGGTAGCAGTGCGAGCTTCGAGTTTAAGCAATAAGCATGTTAATTTGCATAGTAATTAATCGATAGATGCAAGATCTAGATTCGCGATAACGAAAAAAAATAATTATAATATTCGGGTAGGGAACTCGGCCGACTGGCGGCGGCTCCCCACCATGCGGCGCCCCTAGGGTGCTGCCGTCGGCTGGTTGTCTTGTGGCGGTCCCGATTTTGTTTTTCATTTTGTGATATTTATTGTGCATTGATATCTCATTTGTTTAGTTGTGTCATGTGGCTAACCAGACCAGTGGTTCTAATAATTTGGGCCATTGGGATGCCATGGCATTGAAATAATAATGGCCTTTCCAAACTTTGTATGGAATAGGCCTAGGCCCTTTCCAGATATTTGATTTGGGAAAAGGTCTAGGCCTAGGCCACTTTCAAAATTTTGATTTTTAAAAGTGGTCAGGCAAATCAACCAAAATATTGGTCTTTCCAAATATTGTTTGGAATAGGCCTAGGCCATTTCCAAATATTTGATTAGGAAAAGGCCTAGGCCTAGGCCACTTTAAAATTTTGATTTTGGAAAGTGGCCTAGGTCAACCAAATTTTGTTTGAAAAGATGTCTTTTGGTTTAGGAAACCAAAGACATCCCTTTTGGTAAAGAACCAAAAGGAAAGGAAACAAAAGAGACGTTTTAATTATGATTTTAATTTTGAATAGTTCCAAATTAATAAAATCAAAATTAAAATTGATTTAATATTAAGTGTTAATTTTGTTTTCGATTTAAATCATTTATTTAATTAAAAGTTTATTGATTATTTGATGTGATAAAATAATGCGTATAAGTAGTTAAATTTTAATTTGATATTTTTCATAAGATATAATTGCTTGGATTAGATGTGTAGATATTGTTGGGTGGGTCACTCCTTTGTGGAGCCCAAGCCCACTAAATAATTGGAAAAATAATAATATGTCAAGTAGTATTTAAGGGAAAAAATTAGGTTAATTTTTCCCTAATCTTCACAATCTTACAACATAAAAAAGAAGAAATTCGCAGCAATTTTCTGTGTTGTAGCAGCAACTTTACGGCGACGACCGGGTATCGAAATGGACTCCGATCGGTACGAAATTTTGAGGGTTTGTTCGTCTCTCATTATTCTTCAATCTGAACGGTGGAATTTACGTTTCAAAGGTTCAATTTCCGGAAATCTTCCGACAACTTTCGCTGCGCTTTATTGCTGCGTTTTGATGATATTTTCAACAACTCTTGTATTTTGCATTCTTAGTTGATGATTTGGTGTATTTGGGTTGGTTGATGTGTTTGAAACACTTTTGTATCTTCTTTTTCTGATTAGTGGAGTTTTGTGGGTCTCGGCCTCGTGGTTTTTACTCTCTCACATCGATAGGGGTTTTCCACGTTAAAATTGTGGTGTTGATTTTTTTTGTTTTTTGTTTCACTTTATTTGTGATTTGACTTCGTTGGGGCTGCCTCGTTTAATTCCGTGGCATGTAATTGGGAAGACTTTATGGGTATTTGTGATACATGTGGTATTGCGGTTGTTTGTTTTCCCAACAAGTGGTATCAGAGCCAGGTTAGTTGATTTGGTTTTGAAAGAGTTTTTGGTGAATTTTTTTTATTGGCGTAATGGAAGCCAACTTGAATAGAATGATCACTTTAAATGGGTCTAACTATGCGATTTGGAAAAATAAAATGGAGGATCTTTTGTATGTGAAAAATTATTTCTTGCCGGTTTTCGGTGTTGAAAAAACTAAAGATAAAATAGATGAAGAGTGGAGCTTGTTGCTGTTGGATGTAATATTGCCGGACGGATCTAGATCCGCCCGATTACGCAGCGGAATAAACAAGAAGATCACGATCATATAAAATTAAACTACATAATTTAATATCTACCTACAAGAAGGAGAGATCTACTTACCAATCAAAAATGAGATCCAAAAGATTGATGAAGTCGAGATCCAATTTGAGATGCCACGATCTTCCGATGTGTATCTCCAAGCAACAACCGGTGGATGTTGATCCTTGATGCTTGACCTCATTGATATGCTACCCGGAAAATCCCGAAGATTTTCCCAACTCTAAACCCTAAGCTTGGCCGAAATTCCCAGCTTATTTTGGTGTGTATAATGCGTGTATATGATGGATGAAAAGGCTTAGGAGAACTCTCTTTATATATGAGAGAAATCCTTGTCCTCCAAGGATTTAATAATTAATACAAAATCAATTATAATAATTCTTTTCCATAAAAGATACTAGAATAATCTAGAATAAATCTAAAATATTTAAGGATCAATCTAATATATTTTCCTTAATTAATTATTTTACAAATAAACAATTAACCTCATGTCTTATAATTATCAAGAAAACTAATTCCTTAATAATTACCAAGACAATACACACGCCCCCAATACTAGAAAATTAGGGTTCACACGAAATTTCACATAATGGGCCGAGTCCATGAAAAATGTCTTTTCCATGTATTTTATTATTTAGTCCAATAAATAATAAATCGCACATCAATTAAATAGTCCAACTACTTAATTATTATTTGAAGCCCAACGTCAAGAAACATATGCATGTTAGGAGCCACATCGGGGACCATGGACCTATAACCAGTAGCTACAATAAATTAAATAAAATTATTCATCGAACAGAACAATTCTTATTCAATCTATTAATTCCGAGATTACGCCACCATAAACCCGAAACTGAACTTTATCGATTATAAATATATACTTACACTCTAATCACTGAGTCGATAAGCGTCCATTGATATAATCATTACATATAGACTAATCCTCCATAGACTGTTCGTTTTGATTTGGGATATTTCCGTCTCAAAACATCTTATCCTTATTTACCATTAACCCCCTAGTGATCAATTAGTTCATACCTAATATAATATGAACTGGTCCCATCGATCAGTTTCTAGGATTAACAAATAAGGGAACTGTCTGTCTACTTCCTGTAGGACGGAATGGATTCCATATCTGTGAAGTCACAGACTACTCACTCATTCCAGAATAGAGCCAACGAGAAGTGTTCAGATCACATGTATCCAAGTGATCCTTAACTAACACATGAAACCCTACTTTGAACCAAGCAGTAGACTGTGATCACATCAGGATTGAGATTAATCCATATATGATCATCTTGTGATTCGATAAGATTATTCGATCACGGAATTATATCGAGAATTCAAATTAAATCGGTCCGGTCCTATATGATAGACATCATATATAAATGCCCCACTAGGTACCCTATATCGACGGTCCGGATAAGACGGTCACACCGTTAAATGTTCTGGGTGCATTATTGGTATATTAATCATGAGACCCATACTCTGATTAAATTCACCACGGACTAAATAGTTTTAAGCATATCATCACCAACTCAATCCTCGTGTGTATGCCATACACTGAGTTACGTGATTACATACCGATATACTTAGGGTTTTCAGCAGTGTATTAATATAAGCATAAATGCAAATATTAAGATGAATTATAAATCCTGTCAAAAACAATTACAGAAATTGTCTTTCGGGCACTACACCTAACAGGCTTCCTCTTGCATGAAAGGAAAGTGATTAATTTTTTAGAGCATACCCCTTATACACAACATTCTCCCATTTGCTCTAAAAACAAATGAGATATATTCTTCAATTCTGTACCCGCCAAGTGCAACAAACCATTTTGATGTCAAAATACACTCCGAGTGCGCCACCGCAGGGTCGGTCAGTGTCTCGGTGAGTATGCAACATCTAAATGCCACGCGACTTAGTATACTGATCCGTTAGGTTGTCACCGAGACGATCTTTAGGATCGAACGTCGCCGTCCATCCGGTCGGTGGTACTACTCTCCCAAATATGCCTTTTTGTCTTCTAGTGATCACGAAGATCCTTATCAGCTACCTCTCCACCGTTTTCACAATGAAGTGGTATCGGCTTACCAGATCTGGAATTACTCCCAAATATGAAAGGAAATCCTCAATCTGACTTAAAGTCAGAATCACACGAGTAAACACTGAGCCCGAGATCAAATTAATGATCATCCTTAATCTGACTTCAATTCAGAATCAGTGTAATCATTTATATTCACGTTCGCACCCGAATATGCTAGCATATTATTCCTCGTTCTCCAAAGATACTAGAGGACGTACTAAACTTGCTATTTAATACTCAAATCCAAGATTCGATTAACTTGTAATTAGCTGACTTTCTCTTATCAAAAGAGAGTCTATCCCATTTTCTATTCATCCTCAGGTTTAGAGAAGCATTCCGTAAGAGGTAGGGTAAAACTACTTCGTTGAATGTTGCATAGCGGTATGCAAAATCATCTTAACCATTAGGATAGATGGGATTGCCAGTCACATATTCTCGGGAATTTGACCGAATCAAATCCTTTAGAATGCAGTCCGATTCTTTCATAAAGAGAATCTTGGCATGTCGATTTCGACTTGGATAACACACCCATGTTGTTTCCATGATTTTGAGTGTTACCATTCATGAACACTAATGTATATACTACTTTACCAATACTGAAATCCATCTATATGAAAGACTTATCAATATTCTGGTCAAGTCCACATACTTGAAATATGTGACTTTTAAATGACCTAAAGGTTTTCTTTGATCCTTAAAGGATATAAGCCTTGGTTCCTGAATCAATTCAGATTACGTTTGATTGGCAAGAAAGTCTCAGGGAGTTACCCCTATTTCCTACTTTCTAATGAAATCATGCATTTATTCTTACCTAAAACCCTTCTGTTCCGAATGAATTCAGATTCCGTTTGTTCGGCAAGAAAGTCTTAGGGAATCACCCCTATTTTCTGCTTTCTAACGGAATCAAACAAGACCGAGTGGTGAGAGAGTTCACGGTCTGGTTAACTCTCTACTTGTTAGGGAATCACCCCTAGACCACTTAGCTTTGTTCCGAAAGTTAAACTTTCTATTCATTTGACTCTTATCATGTAGATCCAATTACTCCCACTGGGCCTGAGACACTCAAGTGGTTCTACTAGAGTGTGAACAGAACTGGAGTACCAAAACTCCATTCATAGGGTTATGGCTTTTAAACCAACCTCTATTAATCAGAATCCTATACAGCCCGCAAGGAACCATAGGTTATCAATCACCTCTATAAACTGCAAAGTCTTCATAAAACCACAATAGGTAATGGTTAAACCATACTCCCATTGTGTTCTTGGTGGATTGATATTCTGATCTAGTAATAATTATCAGTGTTATCACAAACAACCAATGTTGGACGTGGTCTGATCTAAACAGTTAGTAACTACCTTGAGTAACCGTACTCCAAAGTCCAAGGTTGTTATTCATAGACCCTTTCAGAAGGGGTTTTGACAGTATAACCGTCACTTTCTGATCTTAAGAATCTTATAACCAACCTTTACTCAACGTATAAGATATTGCACGAACAGTCATCATCTGAACATGTACGCAAAATTTCCAGTCCTACCTTCAAGCACTAAGTGCTAAATGCCTATATTGACATAAGTGGGGTAAACCGAATTTTATCCACAAATTTGTAAGCATCTTCTAGGTAGACTTCTCGGTTTTACATGATAGTGTAAACCGTTATTTCGCAACCAATATCTTAAATGAGTTAAGCAGTGTATTGTAGCACATTATTAACTATATGAGGAAAATTTATGGTGTTATCCTTAGTGGATAAATTCCACTGGGAGGCAGGCCGAGCATCAGTCCCAAGACTATGCTATGGCCTATTACTAAGCATGGAATACTCTATCTCTGGTGAAATCAGAGATACCTCCAAATATTTTAGATAATCTTACTGGCGTTTCGAGTAGTTGTCTGACGAGATGTCACTACTCAGAAGCTCCTTCTAACTTGTATCTTTCACAAGACCCCAAAGGTCATTATGAACAAGCTATGTTACTTCTTTTAAATCTATTACCATTTCCCGATTGAAAGGAAGCTTAGTCATTGTTACTTTTGAGACAGTGTTCCTTGACTGGGAGATAGGAATCACCCTAAGCCAGTCTTCAGATATTGTCTTTAGGAAATATGCACTAATTAATAGAGTATGGAGAAGTGTTTATCTAAATGCGGAAACCTTTTGCCTTTGATAGTTTAAGATGTGTTACATATACCTTTTCAGCATTTCTTAGTGGTTCTGACTTTATCAACAAAAGTCCGAGTCTTGGATTCATACTACAAATGTCATATTCACTTTCTATAAGACAAACAAATTATTGAATTGAAAATGAGTCCATTCGTTCCAACGAATCTGAAAACAGAAAATAAATTTTCTGTGATATTCAAGGATTGAATCCGAAATTCATTTCCTTATATCACTCCCACTATTCTAGCTGAAATAACTGCCCGTTGTCTACTCTATTTATCGTTTAATGCATAGCTACCTTGTTCTTCCAAAGAACTTAGCTTTTGAGTAATTAGTTAATGATGCATTGGTCAGTGATCCGAAATCACTTTCCTTATCCTCTAATTTTCTATTTATTAATATTCCGGTTTAGCTTTAAAATTACTTAGTTTAGATGACTAACACGTATAGACATTCTTGCAGTTCAGTTGAGTAGACACTACTCGTGAACTGTGGGATGTCTAATGATAGTGTTACTCGTTTGGACTATTTGATTTTTCTAATAAATCAACAAATCATAAGGTTAAAGCTCCCACTAGTTTATCGGTTCTAAATACCGTCTAACTAGCAATACTTTATTTATGATTTTTCAGAGATTAGAAAATCACCAGAACTAAGCTCCCACTAGTTTATTGGTTCCAAATACCGTCTAACTAGTAATGCTTTGTTCATGTTTTTCCAGGAATGGAAAAACTCTTGTGCAGTCTCTTATACATTTCTAATGATTCAAAAAAACAACAAATCATAAGAATAAAGCTCCCACTAGTTTATCGATTCCAAATACCGTCTAACTAGCAACACTTTATTTATGATTTTCCAATTTTTCAATTAGAAATTTCTTGTGTGATTACTCACACAATTAAAATTCACTAGTAGAATTTTATATAGTCCTACATCATCTTTGAACTAGGTGCGTCTCTCGTTCAACACGAGTGACAGCAGTGACTATGTCACTTAAGATTTAATGGCTCAAGAGGAATATCTCTTCCGAAATTTAATTGCATTCTTCGATGAGTTCAACGTTCTTGTTACTTTCCACTTTTAATGAAGTCATTACACTAGCAGTTTAGTAGCCTAGAGATGATAGTTGTAAACAAAATTGACAGAAAAAATTCATACATACACGACTAGATAAATTTTAGGAATTATAAACTGTAAAAGTCTATGCTACCATTCCAAGGATTTAACCTCGCATCGTACCGCCACCTAGGGGGTCGGTATCAGCACGATGATGGTTAAACTGAGACAATCTCTCTCGATGATTAAACTTTGAGAATCAAACATCTCATGGGAATCGTGCATCCCATACTTTAATCATCGATTACCTTCCTTTTTCAGCCAAGATATTTCCTAAAATATCCTAATGAGTGTGACCTACTATATAAGACCTTTAAGTACGCCCCGAGTATGCCTACGTAGGGCAGGTCAGTGACCCGGCGAGTCCTCAAGATCCTATCCTTTCGGAGACCAAGCCTTGAATTTTGATAGCGGTGAACACCATCCGAAGGGGGCCAAAATCAAAGCGGCACGAGGCGTCACCATTCTCTCACTTGCTTGCATCTATAGTAGAGGCCGTGGGGTCGGCTGTCGCCTTCCCCGCTCCCACTCAATATTTTGAAAAAGTGGTGGGTTTACTGATTGCGGTTTTGGACTTGACAATATTTTAAGAAACAACAAATCATGTACCCGAATGGTGTCGGTAATGTAAGCAAGCCTACCCGTCTTATTCGTTGGAACATATGTGTCTGTCGGTCGGATCGGGCTAAGAGAAGCCCCGTTTAGCCGTAAAGGCTTGTCGGATATGCTAAGTCTTGCCGAACCCCCGTGCAAAAGACACACGTGGGGGGTGAGTCGATCGAGCCGTAGCTCAGTTGAACTTACCCAACCATGGTTAGACCATTTCCGAACCCATGTATCATGATTTTTCGATTTCTTAAATTGTCAAACTTTCCCGTAGACACTACGGAACAAACCCGCAATCTCGTTCCGGTTTAAGGTGGGATTCACCGAGAATCCATCACCGAAAAACGTAACGATCGACAAAACCCGTTTCCTCGGTTCTATAATCAGTTTCTAATAATTAATTTCCACAACAATTAATTAAAACATAAACTAATTAATCGAGTTGAATACATGCCTAATTAATTATCCAAAATCAAATAGCTACATGTATGCATATGGAGTGGAATTCATGCTATGATGCATGTCATGGCAATTTTCCGGTTAAACACATAATCACAATCATACACGCAAATTACGGAAAATAAACACCGAGATGGATTGTTGGTACCCCCGTATCTAACCTATTAAACAAACAAACAAAAAAAATCCTAACTAGGGTTTACTATTTTCTAATCTGCTGCTAATCCATTTTATCGATGATCGTATATCCAAACGAACTTTGATCGTCACGAAACCTTATGGACCTGTTCTTCACTACTCCTACTTGAATATGGACGGTTGGATCCGAGTTATGAAGGCCCAATTGATCTCAGCAAGCCGCCGATCCAACTGCTGCAACTGCTAATGACTGCTGCGTAGCAGTGTCTTTCTAGAGCCGATCGGACATCGAGACAAAAACCCGATCGTCCTGAAATTTTTAGGGCTTGTTCATAACTCCATGTTAGTCAATTGGAACGGTCAGATCTTCATTTCGACGGACCAATCTCTTCCAAAAATTCGACGAACTAACAGCTGGGGCTGCGGTGCTTTTATGACACAGTAGCAAATTTATAGCAACGATTGGACATCTAGATGGAATCCGATCGAAACGAAATTTCGAGGGCTTGTTCTTAAAACTTTATTCTTCATTATGACCGGAGGGATTGTCGTTTCAACGGCTCAATCTCCGGAAAAATATAAAAAAAACGAACAGCAACTAAAATATATCTACTTCTGGGAAACAAAAATTACAACAACAAATAAATTACATAATTTCCTATACTCATATAAACGAATTTATATGAGTTTACAATTGATCTAACGGGTAAACAGTACCAACCCCAATCCTTCTCTTCAACCATAACAACTCAAAGCATTCATCATCATGAAAATTTTCGAATTTAAAAAAACGAAAAACAATGCAATCTAAACATGCAAATCCACTGCTAGATCTATCAATTATATACTTTAATTTATAGATCGGGGTCTCTGATACCACTTGTTGGATGTAATATCGCCGGACGGATCTAGATCCACCCGATTACGCAGCGGAATAAACGAGAGGATCACGATCATATAAAATTAAACTACATAATTTAAGGTCTACCAACAAGAAGGTGAGATGTACTTACCAATCAAAAATGAGATCCAAAAGATTGATGAAGTCGAGATCCAATTTGAGATGCCACGATCTTCCGATGTGTATCTTCAAGCAACAACCGGTGGATGTTGATCCTTGATGTTTGACCTCCTTGATATGCTACCCGGAAAATCCCGATGATATTCCCAACTCTAAACCCTAAGCTTGGCCGAAATTCCAAGCTTATTTTGGTGTTTATAATGCGTGTATATGATGGATGAAAAGGCTTAGGAGAACTCTCTTTATATAGGAGAGAAATCTTGTCCTCCAAGGATTTAATAATTAATACAAAATCAATTATAATAATCCTTTTCCAGACAATTGAGAAAACTTCCCTCTCATTCTTTTTCTCTGACTAAAATTTTCTCTCGGCTGAGGAATGAAATTCTTTTTCTCTCACTAAACTTTTCTCTCGGCTTGCTTCCCTTTTCCAGCAAAGTTTCCGACGTCGGCGGCGATTATTGCTGCCGGCGTCCCATCTGTTTATTTTTCTTATGTTTCCTTATCTTTCCTTTATTCTGTTTTGATCCTTGATCTGCAAAGCTTCATCTTTTGTGGCTACTATCACTTTCCTCCGCCAGATCTGGCGGTTTCGGCCTTGGTGGTGGCGTGTTGCAGATCTAAGGCGTCGGTCTTTGGATTTCTTCCGATTTTGGGGCCGTGTCACGGTTTTTGCTTCAACCCATCAAGAAGCTTAACCCCTGCTGTCTTTTCTCCACAAGCTTGGATTGTTTTCAGATGGAGGTGGTTAGATCTGCGGCTATCTTGTTTGGCTCTGGAGAGGATCGTCGGCTTCAGCTCGATGTCATCGGCGGTTGGGTTGCCTCGTCCGTTTTGTCCGTGTCACATTCCGTTAGTTTCCTTTCCGGTTGGGAAGGAAAGTCAGGCATGCGGGCTCTTTCTGATTGGGTAGTGGGTTGCGGCGGTGCGTGGGTGGCGCGGCGCTTCTTCCGGTGGGGATGTTATGGAAGAAAGTCCTTGTTTTCTTAGTCTGTTTAAGTTGTTTTTTATTTAGTTCTGTGTTTGTTGTTGGTCGAATAATAGATTACCTAGAGGATCCATGTGTCTGAACGTCTGTCGGTAGAATTTCCTTCGGGTCAGCACCCTCGACCCAATCTATTATTTGACCTTGTTTGTTTTATTGTTGTTTGTAGTGCGGCTAGGCCGTGTTGTAGTGCAGCTTGTGGCCGTGTTGTAGTGCGGGCTGACCGTGTTGTAAATATGCTTTTGTGAATAAATGCTTTTGTTTCTGGGGTTAAAAAAAACTTTTCTCTCGGCTTGCTTCCCTTTTCCAGCAAAGTTTCCGACGCCAGTGGCGATTATTGATGCCGGCGTCCCATCTGTTTATTTTCTTATGTTCCTTATCTTTCCTTTATTCTATCTTGATCCTTGATCTGCAAAGCTTCATCTTTTGTGGCTGTTATCACTTTCCTCCGCCAGATCTTGCGGTTTCGGCCTTGGTGGTGGCGGGTTGCAGATCTAAGGCGTCGGTCTTTGGATTTCTTCCGATTTTGGGGTTGTGTCACGGTTTTTGTTGGAAATAATATTTGTGTTTTGATGATGATTCATCACGTAATTAATAAGATCACTTATAACCCATGATGATGAAGTCATAACTAGCTGTTATAGTGCACAATGGAAGAAGAAGCAAGAAACAGTCTAGAGAAAAATGTATAAGTTCTATCTAGAGTGTGAACCTTGTATAGGTTATTTTAGACAAGCATTGTAATAGTTAGGAACTAGGCAAACAGCTGAGTCGCAACAAGAAAACTGAGTTTATATATGAAGAACTGAGGGAGCAGACTCAGTTATGCAAGAACTGGAAAAGATAAGCTCGTTGAGGGACACAGACTCAGTTGGCCTATCTAAGAAGATCAAGGGGTCGAGGACACAGACTCGATTGTTGAAGATCAAGAACCGAGGTGGCAAACTCGATTAGAAGTCGATTAAGCCGTGACTATAAATCGAGATTCGAGCAAATATGTGGTAACATGGCCGAACTATAGATCATGTAAAAAGTTGAATAATCTTAAGGACAAAGATTATCGATTATCGGGAGAAGAAGAAGAAGTTTGAATGGTGTACTCCGACTTTCTCAATAAAAGTCGGATGTCAAGAATACAAGGTACTCAGTTTTGAAGAAGAGTAGAAAACTGAGTTAAGGCCTTGTTGAATTTGAACTGACAAAACGACAAAAGGTCGTACATATGAACGTTGGCTAAACGACAAATGTAATGGCTACAAGAGCTAGTTGACCGTTACATCACCCCTATAAATACACAGAGAAAAATGATTAAGAAGGGGGGATCGGAGAAGTTTTGAAAAGCACATATCTAAAGATCCAGATCCAGAAAATCAGATTTCATATCTAGAAAAGGGGAAGCCAACAGAATTGCCATAGATATTTAAAAGAAAGATCCAGCAACCCATTAAGGGGGGAAGAAGGCATCTTGGAGCTACGACGCTATATCCAGAAGAATCAGACAACTCACTGAATTAATCTTTTGATTAATTTTAAACCTAACCTTTGTGAAAAAGGGTTGGCTGTGCATAGTTTGAGGAGAGCAACTCCACCTTTCCTCATACGGTTGCAACTTGGTTGCCACAGCTGTTGGTGCAGTCTGCGGACTATGTGTATGTCAGTGGTGAGCTGGGGAAGGAGTCATTCCACCTCCGAAGGATCAGTGTGCAGAATGAAGGGAGCAATCCTACCTTTCTTCATTATGTGTAGACAGTGAAACTAGGTGTCGTGAAGGACTGTCATTAGGCTAGGATTTTGTAACGGTTATCTCAAGATTCTAGTGATACCTCCTACACCACAGGAGAAGGGGAGACGTACGGGATTACACAACCCGGAACTTCCATAAACAAATCTTGTGTTCATTTATTTTATGCTTTTACATTTGTGCTGTGATTGTTTAAATTATTGCATAATCACTTCATCACTTCACTCAACAAACATTAGACACTGAGTCAGCACCAAACTGATACATAGGAGGTTCAGATCTTTATTGACACATCTATTGCACCAAGGCTAGTTCTATCCGCTGCCAGTTAACTAGACTAAGAATAAGTCAGTATTGACTTATACTCAGTTGAGTTAGCTGAACTCCGCCTAAGTTAAGGGACAGGAACAAAACTGAACTGAGCGTCAGTTTAAGTTTCGAAGAAACTGAGTTCCTGGGGTACTTTCAGTTTAGGGAAAGTTTTTGGTGACAAGTTTATTCACCCCCCTCTAAACTTGTGTTAGCCTTTCCAAGGGACCAACAATTGGTATCGGAGCAGTGCTTTTGTTTTGAAGAGATCCATTAGTGAATATCAGTATCAATTTGTTTGCTTGAAGTAACTGGCCATTAGTTATTTCCGATACACACCAGTTGTTGGAAGCCCTCACTGTATCAGTTGTAAAAGCACTTAGTTTGATTTCAATGGTAACATCCATAATTAGAAGTTGGCTTATTCAACCCCTGACTTATTGTTTGCAAAATGTATCTGATTTTCAGGATCAATTATCTGAGAGGTTCAGTGTGAAAAAATTGCATACAAATCCAGAACTTCAACTCAGTGATGATGTGGATACGAACATCAATGTTTATATAGAGAAATCTAGAGGAGTTCCATCACTAAGAGATCTCTCAAAAGAAGAAGAAAAGAAGTTGTTGCAAGTTACTATTGATATAGAAGATTCATTAGAGCAACAAAAGAATGTACATTCAAATCTTAAAACTGCATCAAACCATCAAGAAAAGGTACATTCTTCTACTCAGTTATCATTCGCTGAACTCAGTAAGAGAAACTCTGACCTTGTCAAGTTAACCGAAAAACTCACATTGGAATTAAGATTAAAAGACCTAGAACTTGGCAAAGCAAAAGGCTGGAATGAGTTTCTTGAAACTGAGATGTCAAATCTTGCTGAAAGATTAATGTCTAGTAGATTTGACAAAAGCAATTATGATTCCTCACCCCTACCCAGTCTTAAGATTTCAAAGAGTATAAACTCTAGACACCAAGATACTGGAAGACCTAGTGGATTACACAAAGAAATTAAAGATGTAAAATCTAAAAGAATCCTTGTGAAATCAACTAAGGTTGAGCGTAATGGTTTATCTAGAAAAGAGTTGAGAAGGCTTAATTCTCTCAACCAAGAAACTGAAAGTTATACTTCAGTAACTAATCCAGCCGGACCCAAGAAGATATGGGTACCGAACAAAACTTAAAACTATTTTGCAGGAAAAGTCAGTTTTTATTGCAAAATCTTCAGAAAAACTGACTTCTACACAAAGCTGAAAATTCAGAAGCTGATGAAGGATAAATTAGTCAAAAGTAGAAAAATTTCCAGCTACCATCTGTCGTTTGGGCTGACGTGACAAATCACTTATAGCCACGTGTCAATCTGGGAGAAAAAGTAGATGTACATCCCTACAAATCTCATTGATTGCGAGACGACTCTTATTTGAAAACGATTGGAAGACTAAGAAACGCAATCTTGACGAAATCCTATTCAATCAATTTCAAAAACATTCAAAGTTCTATCAAGACTTCCTAAATCAGAAAATCATGGAGCGATACAACATTGATGAAGGAATCACCACAAGCCTAGACGATTTCTGTCAAAAATTTTCAAACTCCACTCTGTCAACTCAGATTGTAAGCAAAATCAAGAAAATTCGAGGATTGGAGAATTTGATTGATACAAAGGTCACTACTTTGTGTCCAGACGGCATCAAAGACTTCTACAAAAATGCCGTAATCACCAATGATGGAAAAAGCTTCAGGACAACGGTTCAAGACAAGTGCTTCACTGTTAATGAACATCTTCTTTCACTAGTCTTTGGTTTAGACATAATCGGAGGATCTTCATCTCTCACATTTGGAAATGAAGAAAAAGGCAAGCTTTGGAAAGTCACAGCACTTAACAAGGACAAGAAAAATTTCATTGGATCCATCTATCAACAGAAACAAGAATTCGCATTCTTGACGATCCTTCTGACCAAAAATGCCATTGGTCATGCTCAGAATTTCTACACTCTTTCAACAGATAAACTTAAGCTGATCTATGCTATATGGTTTGAAGAGAGATTGGATTGGAACAAGTTTGTTCTCAATTATTTGATCAAACAAGTCTCAGATGAGAAAGAGAAAGCCAAAGAAAGAAAGGCTACTGGAGAAAAGTTTTTATTGAAAAAGGGATACACTTATCTAGTTCAAAGGATACTAGATCATTTCTCCATTTCAAAATCCACACAAACAGAAGTGAAACACAAATCAGTGTCCACTGGAGTGAAGAAGAGGAAAATCGTTGAAGAAGAAAGAAGTGAGATGTCAGATTCTAGTTCAAGTGAGACTGTAAGATTGGATGACAGAACCTTGAGGAGACAAAGAAGGATGTGGAACAAATTTGAGGATCTGGCCAGGCGAAGATGTAATTCAGATTGATGATGAAATTGAAGGAAGTGAGCGTGAAGAAATGAAGGAAGTGAACATCCAACCGAGACATGGGAGAGTACACCATGAAGAGCAAAGAGAAGCCTTGGAAGATGCTGAATTTTGCGGGCTGATTATGAAAAGGAACTGTCAAGTCATGATGTTCATTTTCATTATCAAGAACCAAGCGCCTCATCTAAAGTTTATGAGGCATCTACGAGCAAATCACAAGCGAAAGAATCTCGTCAAGAAACTGGCGAGAGAAAGCTGGAAGGATTGAAAGAGATCATTGAAAGCTTTGATGCAAACTCTGAAGAAAACTCTACAATCTACATGACTTTATTGGAAAATCACATTACTCGAGGTTTAAACAAGTACTCTAACATCATCACCTTACGCAAGTTATTTGAAGAAATCTTTTGCATATCTTCAAACAAGGGGGAAGAGAAAACTGAAGGTGATGAAGAGAATGATGAAGAGAAAGTCAAGATGATCTTTCACTGGCGATGTTGATAAAGCGGAAGAGAAGACCAAGTTGGTAAAACCGAAGAAATCTATGCCAAAAAGTTGGTGGAAGAACAAGATAAACAAGTAGATGCTGATCTACTAGCTATCCAACAAAATGGAGAAGAAATTGATAATCTGATTGAGGAGTTAACTGCAGAAGAGACCTTCACAGAAACAAGAATTGAGAAAGATGAAGAAGCCTCACTCAAAGCTGTGCTGAATATAAGGAAGAAACTTGCAATCTGTGTCAGATTGAAAGAAGGTCTAAAGCGACAAAAAGATAGAAAGACAAGAACTGAGGGGGAAAGACTAAAGGGAAGGAACATAGTCTTATTTCTGAAGAAGAAGAGAAGTTGATGAATGAGGAGATCAAGAAGATCTTGGTAAAATTTAAAAACCAGGACAATGAAGATGCAAATCAGTTAATCAATGAATACTTGGAGATCAAGCCTAGAGATGGTGAATCAAAAGAAGAAGGAAAGGCAAGAAGACTCCTGGAGACAAAAATGAGCATCTTTATTGGTGAAAAATTGATGAATTTGGAAAAAGGAAATTTTTAATCATTTTTAGTAATTCAGTTTGTTGTGGCGTAATCTTGTAATGAACTCAGCTGTTTAGTTTGTTATCTTAATTTCTTTTGTTATGTTTTCTTGCATTATTCTTTTATTATTGCTTTTAGGGAGGGTTATGATACATCATGAAAAAGGGGGAAATTGTTGCAAATAATATTTGTTTTTTGATGATGATTCGTCACGTAATTAATAAGATCACTTATAACCCATGATGATGAAGTCATAACTAGCTGTTATAGTGCATAATGGAAGAAGAAGCAAGAAACAGTCTAGAGAAAAATGTATAAGTTCTATCTAGAGTCTGAACCTTGTATAGGTTATTTCAGACAAGCATTGTAATAGTTAGGAACTAGGCAAGCAATTTGAGTCGCAACAAGAAAACGAGTTTACATATGAAGAATCGAGGAGCGGACTCGATTATGCAAGAAGCTGGAAAAGATAAGCTCGCTGAGGGACACAGACTCAGTTGGCCTATCTAAGAAGACTGAAGGATTGAGGGACACAGACTCAGTTGTTGAAGACTGAAGAACTGAGGTGTCAAACTCAATTAGAAGCTGATTAAGCCGTGACTATAAATCGGGATTCGGAAAATGCTGGTAACTGGCCGAACTATAGATCATGTAAAGCTGAATAATCTTAAGGACAAAGATTATCAGTTATTAGGAGAAGAAGGAAGCTGAATGGTGTACTCCGACTTAGTCAATAAAAGTCGGATGTCAAGAATACAAGGTACTCATTTTTTAAGAAGAGTAGAAAACTGAGTTAAGGCCTTGTTGAATTTGAACTGACAAAACGACAAAAGGTCGTACTTATGAACGTTGGCTAAAAGACAAATGTAACAGCTACAAGAGCTAGTTGACTGTTACATCACCCCTATAAATACACAGAGAAAAAGGATTAAAAAGGGGGGATCGGAGAAGTTTTGAAAATCACATATCTAAAGATCCAGATCCAGAAAATCAGATTTCATATCTAGAAAAGGGGAAGCCAACAGAATTGCCTTGGAGATTTAAAAGAAAGATCCAGCAACCCATTAAGGGGGAAGAAGGCATCTTGGAGCTACAACGCTATATCCAGAAGAATCAGACAGCTCACTGAATTAATCTTTTGATTAATTCTAAACCTAACCTTTGTGAAAAAGGGTTGGATGTGTATAGTTTGAGGAGAGCAACTCCACCTTTCCTCATACGGTTGAAACTTGGTTGCCACAGCTGTTGGTGCAGTCTGCGGACTGTGTGTATGTCAGTGGTGAGCTGGTGAAGGAGTCATTCCACCTCCGAAGGATCAGTGTGCAGAATGAAGGGAGCAATCCTACCTTTCTTCATTATGTGTAGACAATGAAACTAGGGTGTCGTGAAGGACTATCATTTGGCTAAGATTTTGTACCGGTTATCTCAAGATTCTAGTGATACCTCCTACACCACAGGAGAAGGGGAGACGTACTGGATTACACCACCCGGAACTTCCATAAACAAATCTTGTGTTGATTTATTTAATGCTTTTACATTTGTGCTATGATTGTTTTAATTATTGCATAATCACTTCATCTCTTCACTCAGCAAACATTACACTGAGTCAGCACCAAGCTGATACATAGGAGGTTCAGATCTTTATTGACACATCTATTGCACCAAGGCTAGTTCTATCCACTGCTAATTAACAAGACTAAGAATAAGTCAGTATTGACTTATACTCAGTTGAGTTAGCTGAACTCCGCACAAGTTAAGGGGCGAGAACAAAAGCGAGGCGGCGTCGCTTTAAGTTTCAAGAAACCGAGTTCTGAGGTACTTTCGATTTTGGGAAAGTTTTTGGTGACAAGTTTATTCACCCCTCTAAACTTGTGTTAGCCTTTCCAAGGGACCAACAGTTTTTGCTTCAACCCATCAAGAAGCTTAACCCCTGCTGTCTTTTCTCCACAAGCTTGGCTTGTTTTCAGATGGAGGTGGTTAGATCTGCGGCTGTCTTGTTTGGATCTGGAGAGGATCGTTGGCTTCAGCTCGATGTCATCGGCAGTTGGGTTGCCTCGTCCGTTTTGTCCGCGTCTCCTTCCGTTAGTTGCCTTTCCGGTTGGGAAGGAAAGTCAGGCTTGCGGGCTCTTTCTGATTGGGTAGTGGCTTGCAGCGGTGTGTGGGTGGCGCAGCGCTTCTTCCGGTGGCGATGTTATGGAAGAAAGTCCTTGTTTTCTTAGTCTGTTTAAGTTGTTTTTTATTTAGTTCTGTGTTTGTTGTTGGTCGAATAATAGATTACCTAGAGGATCCATGTGTCTCGAGCGTCTTTGGTAGAATTTCCTTCGGTTCGACACCTCGACCCAATCTATTATTTGACCTTGTTTGTTTTTGTTGTTGTTTGTAGTGCGGCTAGGCCGTGTTGTAGTCTTGATTGTGGCCGTGTTGTAGTGCGGGCTGACCGTGTTGTAAATATGCTTTTGTTAATAAATGCTTTCATTTCTGGGGTAAAAAAAAATTCCTTTTCCATAAAAGATACTAGAATAATCTAGAATAAATCTACAATATTTAAGGATCAATCTAATATATTTTCCTTAATTATTTAATAAATAAACAATTAATCTCACGTCTTATAATTATCATGAAAACTAATTCCTTAATAATTACCAAGACAATACACACGCCCCCAATGCTAGAAAATTAGGGTTCACACGAAATTTTCACATAATGGGCCGAGTCCACGAAAAATATCTTTTCCATGTATTTTATTATTTAGTCCAATAAATAATAAATCGCACATCAATTAAATAGTCCAACTACTTAATTATTATTTGAGGCCCAACGTCAAGAAACATATGCATGTTAGGAGCCACATCGGGGACCATGGACCTATAACCAGTAGCTACAATAAATTAAACAAAATTATTCATCGAATAGAATAATTCTTATTCAGTCTATTAATTCCGGGATTACGCCACCATAAACCTGAAACTGAACTCTATCGATTATAGATATATACTTACACTCTAATCACTGAGTCGATAAGCATCCATTGATATAATCATTACATATAGACAAATCTCCATAGACTGTTCGTTTTGATTCAGGATATTTCCGTCTCAAAACATCTTATCCTTATTTACTATTAACCCACTAGTGATCAATTAGTTCATAACTAATATAATATGAACTGGGCCCATCGATCAGTTTCTAGGATTAACAAATAAGAGAACTGTCTGTCTACTTCCCGCAGGACGGAATGAATTCCATATCTGTGAAGTCACAGATTACTCACTCATTCCAGAATAGAGCCAACAAGAAGTGTTCAGATCACATGTATCCAAGTGATCCTTAACTAACACATCAAACCTACTTTGAACCAAGCAGTAGACTGTGATCACATCAGGATTGAGATTAATCCATATATGATCATCTTGTGATTCGATAAGATTTCTCGATCACGGAATTATATCGAGAATTCAAATCAAATCGGTCCAGTCATATATGATAGACATCATATATAAATGCCCCACTAGGTACCCTATACCGACGGTCCGGATAAGACGGTCACACCGTTAAATGTTCTGGGCGCATTATTGGTATATTAATCATGAGACCCATACTCTGATTAAATTCACAACGGACTAAATAGTTTTAAGCATATCATCACCAACTCAATCCTCGTGTGTATGACATACACTGAGTTATGTGATTACATACCGATATACTTAGGGTTTTCATCAGTGTATTAATATAAGCATAAATGCAAATATTAAGATGAATTATAAATCCTGTCAAAAACAATTACAGAAATTGTCTTTCAGGCACTACACCTAACAGTTGCATAGACAAGTTTGTGGTTATATTAGGCAATGGGTTGATGATAATGTTTTAAATCACATTAGTGAAGAGAAACATGCTAGGTCTTTGTGGAAAAAGCTTGAAGACTTGTATGCCAGGAAAACTGGAAACAATAAGATGCTTTTGATGAATAAATTGATGAATTTGAGATATCATGATAGAACTCCTATAGCTGATCATTTGAATACTTTCTTGGGTATTATGAACCAACTTAATGCTATGGGTACTAAGTTTGATGATGAAGGGCAGGGATGGATGCTTCTTGGCTCTTTACCGGAATCGTGGGAAAAGTTTCAAAGTTCTCTATCTAATTCTACCCAGATAGTGCTATGACCATTGATCTTGCAAAGACTAGTGTTTTGGAAGAAGAGACAATGAGGAAGGCACATGACGTTTCCTAACAGTTGGAGTCTTGGTTACCGAGTCACGTGGGAGAAGCCAAAGTAGAGCTTCTAAAGATAGAGGTCGGAGTATAAGTAAATCCAAGGGCAAGTACAAATTTTTTTTTTATTTCAAAAAAAACAAAATTTTTGAATGCAATCACTGTGGCAAGAAGGGACACATCAAGAAATTTTGCTTTAAATTGAAACGGGAGAAAAAGAAAAGAAATGACAAGAAAGATGATGAGAAGAAGGAAGATACAGTTAATGCAACTTCTTCTGATGATTTCCTTGTGTTTCAAGAGGTTGATAATGTTATTCATGCTGATGATATGACTAGTTGGGTTGTTGATAGTGGTGCTTCGGTCCATGCTACTTCAAAAAGAGAGTTTTTCACATCATACACTCCAGGTGACTTTGATGATGAGAGAACGGCTCAGGATTCTATCTTAAAATGTGTAGGTGTTGGAGATATTAGTTTGGAGACGGCTAATGGTACCACACTGATTCTTAAACGGGTTAAGCATTGACATGATCCGTGACCAAATCAGATCCGAAAATGCCAAAGGACCGACTGAAGGTATCAATAAAACGAGCACCGCGACCCTTAGCTAACTCGTAACTAAGAACCTTGGTATGACCTCAACCCTTTGATAACTCGTATCTAAGAACCTTGGTATACGAACGCCACAAGATATGCTCAGAACCTTGATAAGTTCCGTTTGGAATCCACCAAACAACGGCGTTGGAATCCATCAAACACCAACGTGAGAAAACTCACCAAAGCTTAAAGCTTCAAATAAAATATATCAAAATTTGTCTGATGATTAAAATGACTCTTAATGCCTTTATATAGGCTACAGACTCCAAGACTAATTGCTAATTTAGCAATGTGGGACAAAATAACCATAATTAAAAATAATAACAAAAACAAAATACTATCTAACCAATATGAGATAATAAAAGATAACTAAAAATAAATAAAAGACTCCAAATAAATTTGACAAGTTTCTTCTCGATGGGAATCACATCATTCCCTCCCGGCTCCGAAAGGATTCGACCTCGAATCAAAAGGATGTCGCAAAACGCAGCAACAAGGACAAAATAGGCCGAACCAACAACGAACACCAATGATATGCCCGGATCAAATACAAGGCGGACAGACCAATTCAAATCAATGGCACTTTGTGATGTTGAACCAAGCGTGACAAATGCAACATCAAAGAAGTCTTCCAACATGCTAAAAACTGGGATAAATCTTGGCAAAGTAGCAATATAATGAAAACAATTCACAGCCGTATGGACAACAACATTTTTAGAAAATGGATCAATGAAATGGTTCTCCGGTTTGCCACCAAATAAATGCTCTTCACGAACCTGCAAATAAGAGGAAATAGGACTCGCACAAGTGGTCGGTGTAATAAGACTAACTGCCTCATCTACCTCAATTTTCTCCACCACTTTTTCAGTCTCCTCAGTGATTGCCTCTTCCACAATCGACTCTTCGACTACATCCACTAATTTTTCTTCAACAACCTCTTCCAAATTCTCCACCTTCACTCCCTCATCCACAGCTTTAGGAGTAGCTGCATCATCCATCTCCACCACACTCTCATTTTTCTCGACCAATCGCTCATCATCACCATTTTTCAACTTATCCTCTCGAGTGTTAGCAATCTCTACGCTGGTCTCTACAATCTTCTCTAGGATATGAACATTCACCTGGTCTTCCTTAGGTGATTTATCACGTAAACTACGCATTTTCTGCCAAAAATTAGGGCAATCATAATAGTAATGATCACTCTGTGACAATGATCGCAATAAACAGAAAACGGCCCTATAGAAGTTTTCTTAACCACCTCTGTACCACCACGGTTACCTTTACTACCACGATTACCTCTACCACAATGTTTATCTTTACCAACAACTTTTTCTGTTAACATGTCTTCAAACTGAGCCCTCATCTCTGCAAATTTTCTATTTATCACGGCAACTTGTGCCCCCGCCAATACCTGAATACGAGCATCAATAGCATGCTCCACTCCCTCGGCGAGCTCTTCTGACATGATGTACGTTCAACAAAAATATGTATATCCTCACAATCGCTCGTGTTTACACTCCCCTCGTGTAGAGTTCAAATCGTAGAACAAATCAAAATAATGAGCACCCGAAGCAATCAATACCAAAGAGCTTATATAAGGACCTAGGGCTTTGGGTGGGACAATTGGAAGATGATAGAACATAAAAGAAGAAAGGATTTTTTTTTTTTTTTTTTTTTTTTTTTTTGAGACTACAGAATTTTCACAGGTGTGAAAAATTCCACACTAGGGTTGTGGCGCCCTCGTATTTTCTGACCAAACTATAACGAATCTGGGAAAAGTCAAAAGACAAAAGTTGTAGAACAGAGAGTTTTCTAAAGGATTACAAAATTTCAGATTTTTTTGAGATACAAAACTCACTCAACAATCGTTTTACAGAAACTGATGCACTCTGTCAAAAATTTCCAGATTGATTGCCGTGACTTAAGGTGCTGATTCCAATACAACTACAGAGCATTTGCCAAAATTCAAAAGACAAAAGTTGTAGATATGAAAATTTCCTATAAGTTCACCAATGTTCAGGTAATTTCGATTCGTTTAACCCACTGAAAACGAATTCAAACGATGATTTACTGCTGCAGTTTTTCTGGACAGATTGTTTGGGTTAATCGGCTGGTTTAAGCAAGATATACGGGGAATCTGGGTTGGATGTAAAGACAACAATTGTAGATTGGGATGTGTAGAAGATGTGGTAAGAATTTAGGAATTTTTCGAGGTTGTTTGGTTAGGGAACGGTCTGATACAAAAACGGGTCTGGCTGGGGAGGGGACGAAATTAATGGAAAACAATTATTTTTATTTTTTGTTTGTTTGGAATAAGAACGAAAATTAAACAAGAAAATTAAAAACAGGGATATTTGATTACCTTTAGTCAACCGAATCTCTGATACCAACTGATTTGATCCGTGACCGAATCAGATCCGAAAATGCCGAAGGACCGACTGAAGGCATCAATAAAACGAGCACCGCGACCCTTAGCTAACTCGTAACTAAGAACCCTGGTATGACCTCAACCCTTAGATAACCCGTATCTAAGAACCTTGGTATCTGAACATACAAGGTATGCTCAGAACCTTGATAACTTCCGTTTGGAATCCACCAAACAATGGCGTTGGAATCCACCAAACACCAACGTAAGAAAACTCACCAAAGCTTAAAGCTTCAAATAAAATATATCAAAATTTGTCTGATAATTACAATGACTCTTAATGCCTTTATATAGGCTACATACTCCAAGACTAATTGCTAATTTAGCAATGTGGGACAAAATAACCATAATTAAAATTAATAACAAAAATAAAATACTATCTAACCAATGTGGGATAATAAAAGATAACTAAAAATAAATAAAAGACTCCAAATAAATTTGACAAGTTTCTTCTCGATGGGAATCACATCAAGCATGTTCCAGGGATCCGGTTCAATTTGATTTCTGTTGGCAGACTGTGTGATGATGGTTATAATAGCTCATTTTCTTGTGATAAGTGGAAGCTCACAAAAGGGTTTTCAGTTGTGGCTAGAGGTACAAAGTCACCTACACTTTTCTTGACTCAAGCCAAAGTTATTGTTGATGAGGCTCATGCAGTGGAGTCACGTGATGTTATGGCATAAGAGGTTATGTCATATGTTAGCTTGAAAGGAATGACTGTCTTATCTAAGAAAAATTTATTGTCTTGTTCTAACAGTTTGCATTTGGAAAAGTGTGCTCATTGTCTTGTAGGGAAGCAATCTAGAGTTTCTTTTAAATCAAATCCACCTTCAAGAAAGTCAGAAGTACTTGAGCTTGTTCATTCTGATGTTTGTGGTCCTATGAAGACAAGAACGCTTGGTGGTTTTCGTTATTTTGTGACTTTTATTGACGATCACTCAAGAAAACTTTGGGTCTACACTTTGAAGACAAAAGATCAAGTGTTAGGCGTGTTCAAGCAGTTTCAAGTTTCAGTTGAAAGGGAAACTGGAAAGAAGTTGAAGTGTATTCGGACTGACAAATGGAGGTGAATACAAAGGTCATTTCATTATTCTTTATGTAGCGGTAGGGTATCGACATGAGAGCACTCCGCCAAAGACTCCATGATTGAATGGCTTGGCGGAGAGGATGAACAGAACATTAGTGGAGAGAGTCAGATGTTTGCATTCACAAGCCGGATTGCCTAAATCCTTTTGGGGTGAAGCTTTGAGTACATTGGTTGCTGTACTAAATATGTCTCCATGTGTTTCTTTGCAGAATGATGTTCCTCAAAAGGTATGGTCAAGTAATGATGTATCTTACCATTATTTACGAGTTTTTGGTTGTAAAGCTTATGTTCACATTCCAAAAGATGAGAGGTCTGAGCTTGATGCTAAGACTAAACAATGTATTTTTCTGGGTTATGGTCAAGATGAGTTTGGGTACAAATTTTATGATCCTGTTGACAAGAAAGTGATTAGAAGCCGAGATGTTGTGTTTGCAGAGAATGAGACTTTGCAGGATGTTGATAAAAATCAGAGTTCAACACCTCAGGCTAGTGATGGTTCAGCTGACTTGGAGATAATTTATCCTACACCTATAGAGGAGCATGGTGCAGTTGATGACCAGGGTAATCAGCAGGATGATGCAGATGATGCAGTTGATTTTGATCAGAACATTGACGATGATATGATTGTGGAACCAGATGCAGATGAGGCTCCACTGATTATTCCCGGAGATCTACTAGAGAGAGACACCCTTCTACTAGATATCCAAAGTGGTCGAGTATGTTTTGCTCTCAGAAAGTGGAGAGCCTGAATGTTTTGAGGAGGCCATGGATGATGAACATAAAGATAAATGGCTTGATGCTATTTAAGACGAGATGGAGTCTTTGCATGACAATCACACATATGAGTTGGTGAAATTGCCTAAAGGGAAGAAAGCTTTGAAGAATAAGTGGGTCTTCAGAATTAAGAACGAAGACGGTAATTCTACACCTCGGTATAAAGCAAGATTAGTAGTCAAAGGTTTTGGTCTGAGAAAAGGCATTGATTTTGGTGAGATTTTCTCTCCTATTGTGAAAATGTCTTTTATACGGACTGTTCTTGGCTTGGCAGCTAGTCTTGATTTGGAGGTTGAGCAGATGGATGTTAAAACAACTTTCTTCATGGTGATTTGGAAGAAGACATCTACATGGAGCAGCCAGAAGGTTTCCAGGTGAAAGGAAAAGAGGATCTTGTGTGCAAGTTGATGAAGAGTCTTTATGGGTTGAAGCAAGCACCTAGATAGTGGTATAAGGAATTTGAGTCTGTCATGAAGGAGCAGGGTTACCGGAAGACTACTTCAGATCATTGCGTGTTTATTAATAGATTCTCAGAGGATGATTTTATCATTCTTTTACTCTATGTTGATGCTATTTTTATTGATGGCAAGAATGCTGCAAGGATTGACGGGTTGAAGCAGCAGTTAAGCAAGTCTTTTGCCATGAAAGACTTGGGCCATGCAAAGCATATTTCAGGGATGTAGATTACTCGTGACAGAGAGGCCGGGAAAATTTATTTGTCACAAGAGAAGTACATAAAGAAGGTGCTTCAGAGATTTAGCATGAGTGATGCTAAAGTAGTGTCCCACTTGCATCTCATTTCAAGTTGAGTATCAAACAGTGTCCTTCTAGCGATGTTGAAAAGGAAAGTATGTAGAAGGTCCCGTATGCTTCAACAGTGGGTAGTCTGATGTATGCCATGGTATGTACAAGACCAGACATAGCTTATGCAGTTGGGAAGGTTAGTCGTTTTCTCTCTAATCCTGGTAGAGAGCATTGGAATGTTGTGAAATGGATTATGAGATATCTCAAGGGTACTATGGATTTATGACTTACTTTTGGTGGTGAAAACCAGTGTTGGTTGGTTTCACTGATTCTGATATGGCTGGAGATGTTGATTTTTACAAGTCTACTTCAGGATATTTGGTTAAATTTGCAGGGGGAGCTGTGTCATGGCAATCGAGGTTGCAAAAATGTGTTGCACTTTCAACTACTGAAGCTGAGTATATTGCAGCAACTGAAGCATGTAAAGAGTTGTTGTGGATGAAGAAGTTTCTCCGGGAGCTTGGTTTGAAGCAAGATCAGTATGTGTTGCTTTGTGATAGCCAGAGTGCTATTCACCTTGGTAAGAATGTAGCCTTTCATTCTAGGACCAAGCACATTGATGTTCGTTATCAATGGATTCGGGATGTGTTGGAGTTGAAGTTGCTAGCACTTGAAAAAGTACACACGGATGACAATGGTGCGGATATGTTGACAAAAAGCGTTGACAAGGGAGAAGTTTGAGATATGTCGTTCTATTGTGGAATGACGAATTCCTCCACAATGTCGTGAGGGGGAGATTTGTTGGGTGGATCACTCCTTTGTGGAGCCCAAGCCCACTAAATAATTGGAAAAATAATAATATGTCAAGTAGTATTTATGGGAACAAATTAGGTTAATTTTTTTCCCTAGTCTTCACAATCTTTTACAACAAAAAAGAGAAGAAATTCGCAGCAATTTTCTGTGTTGCAGCAGCAACTTTACGGCGACGATCGGGCATCGAAACGGACTTCGATCGGCATGAAAGTTTGAGGGCTTGTTCGTCTCTCATTATTCTTCAATCTGAATGGTGGAATTTACGTTTTCAACGGCTCAATTTCCGGAAATCTTCCGACGACCTGACTGCTGCGTTTCTGCTGCGTTTTCGGTGATAATTTTCAAAAACTCTTGTATTTTGCATTCTTAGTTGATGCTTTGGTGTATTTGAGTTGGTTGATGTGTTTGAAACACTTTTGTCTCATCTTTTTCTGATTAGTGGAGTTTTGTGGGTCTCGGCTTCGTGGTTTTTACTTTCTCACATCGAGAGGGGTTTTCCACGTTAAAATTGTGTTGTTGATTTTCTTTGTGTTTTGTTTCGTTTTATTTGTGATTTGACTTCGTTGGGGCTGCCTCGTTTAATTCCGTTGCATGTAATTGGGAAGACTTTGTGGGTATTTATGATACGTGTGGTAGTGCGGTTGTTTCATTTCCCAACATATATAATATGATTATATGGACCCCGATTGATCATGGATTCGACCAATAGGATAGATGTGAATGATTTTATTTTTCTGTTGGATTTTAAAAATTGTCCTAGGCTGTTATGAAGAGCGTGACCTACTTTATTTTGTGCATTATCCCATTCCCGTTAGCTCCCCCCGTGTGCGGCTGGTGTATTTATTTTATTAGATAAAATTTATGTAACAAGAATTGTGCGGAAGATGAAGACCAAAGAAAGACGAAAATAAAGATCCCATTGGAGAATAACGCATTAGAGATCCTATTGGTGGTTGGAGCTACCCTTAATTGTGACCCGCGGTTTCGTCAGTTTGTATTCGAAACCGCACCTAGGAAAAATCCATGATCATACCGGTTACTTTATGCATTTATTTATTTTGTGCTTGTATTTATTTTATATGATATGATAGATGTATAACTAGGCACGATCTAGATGAATGTGTAGGATGTATGTCTATAGAGATAGATATACATGATGAGACCATAATTATATTAATTAAGAGAATCAATTTGAATTTATTAAGTGAATTAATTTAAAATTACTCCCACAACAAAAATCGAGTTATATTTGTCTCCCAATATTATAATGACGGTGAAGAGCCCTTGTTCGGATCCAACTGATCGGCCCTCGTCGGGAGTTGATCTACCTCAGGTATATCGTCGTTATCGAGATATGATCGTTATGAGATCTCATGAATACTTGGGTTGCGACTCGACTAAGAATTTTGCGGTGATTGGCCCTCGTCGGGACCGTCTCATTTTAGAGACAAATGGTTGACTATCACATAAGATGTGAATTGCCAAAGAGTTGACTAGTCAACCACCAAGAGTCACATAGAGATGTGATTGGTAAAGTGTTACCTACCTTTCGAATTATTCCGGTTGATCGGCCCTCGTCGGGAATCGGGGTAACTAGATGTGATCTTGGCCACTAAAGAATTTTTGGAAGATTCTTAAATGTCAATTGGGAGTAGTTGACTAGTGGGAGCAAAATCATAAATCAAAAGACCATTTTTGATTTTGCGTGTATAAACAACAACACTCTTTTATCTTTATTTTATGTTGTAGTTTTTAGCAAAATTTTATATGTATGTTTTTAATTCTCGATTAGTAAAACCAAATTGTAGATTTATTACCTTTTGAGAAACGTTCTCAAGTATGGTTAAGTAATTTTAATCCTTTTAAAATAAGAAATGACGCAAGCAACCCGTTATAGTAGTTAGAGACAATGAGACTATATATTTGATGCACGATGCTCCAAGACTTTAATTATAATGAAAAATGGAAGCTAATGATATGATTAAATCACTTGAAATAAGTTTCAACGAATTAATCAAATATTGGATACGATCCAATATGATCATTCAGTCATACGATGACAATTAATTCAAACATTGCATAAGAATGACCACATCGAATTTTGGAAATGTTGTTTTCAAAATTGTAAGATTTAAGTATCGACTTATTTCTTTAATCATTGCTTGAAGGTTTAATTAAATAGTTCATGTTTTGAATGTGATTCAAAAGACTAAATAAACTATCTAATAAGCTTTAGATCGATTTTCTTTATGAAAGGAAATTAAAGACATAGCTCTGGTGATCTTTCTTAAGTCTTATGAAGACTACACTAAGAAATATTTACAAGTGCTTAAAAGATTAAAAAGGAAGTTAGAGTATGTGCTTAAAATAAGAGATCTTATCGAAGTCATTATACTAGGCAAGTGTGTTGAGATAAATCCATCTAAGTTCAAGTCAACTCTTAGATATATGATATCTTACGAGTATGATTAAATTAGAAGGATTAAATACGGAATACACAATGGTACGGAAAAGTGAAGCAAACGTTGCAGCATTTTCGGTTTTGTATTCTGAGTCAAGTAAACTGATAAAGGAACTAAATAAATGTTATCATGTTCCGGTTCTTATGAAGAACATATTTTCAGTTAGATGTTAGGATTTAATGGACAAATTCAATTGTAATGAATAAATGTTATCCCGATAAAGTTGAACAGTCAATGAATCTGACATACTAGATTGGTGTCACTATATAGTTGATATCGGTGATGAAATCTCAACTAAGTATTTGTATGGATGTTATCCTTAATATTTGGTGGTCGTTCTAGAAATAATCTCTATGGAAGAGGAACGTGTAATCAAATACCATTCTGATGATGTCTGAACTATGTGATTATGAATCATGTGGGTAATACATACCTTATCTGAAGATGACTGAAATATCCTTTTACGAAAAGGTTACAAAATCTAGAAAGTTGTCTAAAGCCTAAACATACCAATGTTTGCTGGCTCATGACAATTAATACCACAAATAATGTTTATTACTCTCTGTGACTATTTTTTGAAATAGTTGAACGTTCTTAGTGAAGAACAACAATTTAGAAAGCCCAAAAGGTTCGAGCTAGTACGAATATGAGATTGATGAGCAACATGGGAATTAATCTTCAATTTGATTGAAGCAATTAATACCTGAAGGGTGTTTCAAAAGTTGTCTGAAAAGGAATAAGATTCTCTCTTGAAGGTTACCATCTTTGGGATACGCAATCAGATTGTGTTCCTAAAATAGAAACAACACTTTAAATGATTAAGGTGTGACATAAGCCTTGCAAAGTATCCCTTACCCGTTTCGGGATAGTGCCTTTATACAATACATATACTTAACTGAGTTCCAAAGAATAAAGGTTGAACAATTTCCATATTAGATATGGAAAGGGATAATGTCGAATCTATCTTAACCGATGACTTGAAGTTGTCATAGGCAAAGTCAGAAAGGCTTGGAGCCTAGTACGATATATGCAACTTTGTGGAATATCTTAGTAAGTACACTAGATGTTATTTACTCGTCTGCGGAGCAAAAGGTGTTTGTCTCCAAACATGATGTCTTCTAGAGGAAGTGTTTCTTCTAAAAGAAACAGTGGGAGTAAATTAAGATCTTAAATGTAGTTTGAGAACCATAAGGAGATATTCAACCATGAGAACATGAAGCGAGATACCATATAGTGATGAGGTGTAGAACAACTTTGCTCAGTGCACACAAAAGTTACATAAGTCTATGAATAACCTCAAGCACGAAAAGGCTGCTATTATGTTCATCTTGAAGAATGAATATCTCACGACTTATAAAGAATGTTTGAAAGGCAAGATTGAGAGATGTGGCCAGAGGAGCCATAATATCTCGAATTAGATTCCATCGGTGACAACCAGGTTGTGAACCTAGTCCATCTTACCTAGAGGGAATGTCCCCGAAAGGTCGACGTGGATATTAATATGATTACCATAAGGCTATAGTGACGGCTAAAGTGGCACGCGAGGTGTAAACCTTGTAATTATCTTTATCTTTGCCGAGATGAGCCCAGATTCTATTATGACTATGCTTGTGATAACCCATTATCATAGCTATATGATAGTGTTCAAGACGTTGGGAAAACAGCTCGATGTTCATAAATGATAACATGATATGTGAGCCCACGAGATCCGTTTATGGACTCAAACAAGTTTCTCTAGACAATTTCTTTGTTTGATAATCAATGGAGTTTGATTTAGTCAAAAGAAGGGATATGCCCAATGTGCAAGAGGGATAGTGGGAGTGTGTTACGATTTTTGAATAAGTTATTGGATATCTCTCTCGGGAATCATCACCCTATGTCACAGTCAATTAATGTTTGGTAGTTCAAGGTCTTTACGAAAGCACTTGGATTTGCAATTCTTATTTTTTGAAATAAGAATCTATAGTGATAGATATAACTGCTGTTGGTTTATAGTTTACCTATATAGATGTGATGCTAAGGAGTTTAGCATAGATCGCGACAGGAGATACTACTAGCCGGTGTTCTCAAGATCTATCTGTGTTAGGACGTTAGTCCTAAAGATAAGTTGAAAGATGATACTTATGGAAGGTTTCCTTTGCTACTGCGGTAGGTTACATCATAAAAGTAACTCCAGATTTTCATAGTCCATGAAGAGTCATGAGCAAGTATGAAAGTAATTCTGGTAAATATCGAGAATATCATTAAACAAGTTAAGGATGGTTTCCTAGTTTATCGAAACTTGGAATCAGATAAATATATTTATCTGAGGCGTATATCCCGAGTCTTATGAAGGCGGTCACGAGCTACTGATCTAGGTTTGCAGTCACTTTGATTAAGTGATACAGTGAACTGGAAATGTTCTTGGCTATGGGTCAGTGAAAATTCTAAAACTTAGCCAAAGCACAGTAGTGCCCTTGGAGGTGCAGCGGGAGCAGTACATGAGTCTATGAGGTTCATTCCTAAACCTTATACGGTTCTTCCACCTTTTTTATATAGCTGATATAGTAAGTGGATTTATTGCTTGAAGCAAGGACCAGGGTCTCGTCAGAGATTCATGTGTGTGTTGAGGCGGTTCCTTTGACTTGGTCATTTGGAGCATGGTATGAAGATAGTCTGAGTCCCCATGGATAGTGATCCGTTCACGGCTAGGGCTGGCTGTGAGTATTGCATGAGATTCTTGTGTTTCAACTAGGTCTTGTGTGTGCGAGTGATTGGTTTTAGGGCAAGTGGGAGATTGTTGAAATAGTGTCCTAAACCCAATCGGGTTGTACCGGATCCAACCGGGTCGGATCATTATTACAATTTCTTTATGTTTATACATATGATAAATGGCTTTTCAGTTGTCATATATTTGTTCATTTAAAGAACCAATTATGAATTGTTATATGATAACGTCTTTAGTATTAAACTGTGATAGAGAAACCATGATACACGATTATGGTTGATGAGATCTCTAATCACTTTAATAAGTTCGATATTTAAATGTCTCTAGGCATGAACGTGTATTAGAGAATGCATACGTTAGACTGACCCACTTACACTGTTAAATGCCACAGTATGTGACGGTTGTGTAATTATCCTTAGGACCGGAGTCTATATGGCATCACGGTGTGGATTGTCATGCTTTGACGCTATGGAGGTTTCCCCTAGCCACGGGGGGATCATACGGTAGTGATTGGGTGTGATCTTGAAGAATCACGGAGAATACATGTTTGTATGCGTCCGAAATCGCGTACCTATCGGTAGGGGTGAATATCCGAAAGGGCCTTCTTATAAGGAATGTCTTACTCTCGTGAATCTTAGCAAAGTGGAAGTAAATAAGTTACTTGAGAGAGTATGATATCCAGTTATAAGATACGGTCATTGATGTTTGACACTCGACGAGCGACCGTATGGATATTATTACAATGATATGATTCTATTTACACGGTAACCATTTCACATGAAAGGTAGTATTCATTGCATTTGACTCTTCCGATAATTAGGGGTCACGGTGTGTTGCTAGACGCTATCCGTGATCGTTAGGTATGAAGGGCATTTTAAGTAATTTGCATTTTGTGTCTACGGCCAACATATTCGGAAGCCTATCGGGTCACACACATAAGAACATCTAGCGGATTAAAATGAGGTTATAGAGATAACCAAATAAAGAAAGTTTTATCTCATACTATAAAGGTTATAGTGGTAAATTAATATGGTGGTATTTATTTATTATGAATAAATATAATACAAGATATTAATTATGTTGATTAATTAAATATACACATAATGTATGTGTATGTCAAATATATATATATATATATATATATATATATATATATATATATATATATATATATATGGCGCCACTTTCTAACTATATAAGATATAGTTGGTTTGCATACATCAATTAATAATATATAAATTGTATTACCTTATATTAATATTAGATATTAATGAATATAGATTTGCACATATGTGTAAATTGATTTATGATAATTAGATAAAGATAGTCAATATTAGATATTGACAATATCTTGAAAATATTTAATAAAGAATATTAAATTAAATGAGATAAATCAATCAAATATATTTTACTTATTTTATTGGGAAAGCGTTTTCCTACTTCTCTATCTACAAAGCTAATCCCAACAGATTGGGATAGCAAAGGCGCCCCATACTTTATATAAAAAGGTGGGATTGGCTAGCTCTTTTGTATAATACAATTCTAAGAGCTAATAGTTCTTGTGAAAAATAGAGAGCTTCTTAGAGAGAGTTTTGAGAGAGAGAAAAAGTCGGTCTAGCAACCGAGTTTTTCAGGTAGCAATCCATGATGGGATTCCGGTGGGCTGTTCGTGTGGATCACCGGTAGAGGCCGAACAGCTTGGGCGACTCCATGCACCACTACTCTCCTAGATAGTCAAAGCGTCGATCTTTTAGATCGAACAAGATAACCACCGTCTACTAGCTTATTTATTTATTAATTAAACGAGGTCGATCCTGGTTAAAAGGAAATAAAATTTTGAATTCTGATGTGTTCCCGTGTAGATTTCCTAACATAAACAACTAATGTAATCTTTTGTCACAAAAGGTGATAGATCAATAAAATCACAAGAGTTTATTCATACAGACCTTTAAGGCTGTGTGAAGATGTGGACTTGTGAATGATTGGGTGGCCAACAATATTGATTGCAAACTACTCAAACAAACAATATGTCAATCTTGATATATGAAATCTGAGACCTTTTGAAGGTCAATGGGACTTCTAATAAACGCTTAAAACTTTTAGCGTATGTCTTTGAAACTTCTTTGACTTGATCAAGGAAGAGAGTATATAGATGCTAAATTCAAAAAAGCATGGTATTTGATTCCATAGCTTGTCATCCAAGATTCTTAGCGAAATTGTTTCACTAAAAGTGAAAACTGTAAATGCTTAAAATGGTTGACTTGATGATGAACTATTTTCGGTAGCTTTACTCGATCTTAGGATATGTGTTGCAAGTGATGTTGTACATTTCGAATGTAAGCACCTTCTACAGTCTATTAAGAAAGACACTACCAATGTTGTGGATAAGGTGTAAAGCTTGTTTACCCCACTCCCACATGCAGGGTGTCCAACACTTGTGCAAAAAAGCTAGACAAGAAAGTGACATATTATATGTAGAAATGTATGTATGACCTATTGGAATTGAGAAGTTTAGTTATATGATTCTCAAAATAAGAAACTGATATTATCAAATATCATTGTACCTTTTGAGAATGATTATATACCAACTTCAAACCTCAAAGTAAATTAGTTCTTGAAAGAGTTACTATCAGTTAGATCGGACCACGCCGGGACAAATAGTTGTTGGGTAACACTTATTGAACCACCATACCATATCGAAATGTCATTTAACTTTGAATGTAGTAGGAGTTTGGTCTAATCATTTAAATAAAGACAACAAAGAGGCAAATGTTGCATACTATAAAAGGGTCATCAATGACTTATAATCTTTGAGAAAGACAATTAAGCTTCTGATAAAGAGAGGTGACTTGATGCTTAAACCTGAATATAGAGTTAATGTAACTCTAGTCATGTCTATGTTCTTATAAAACCACCTGAATACTTGATCGCGTGTAAGTCACTAACGTCGATATTACTAGCAAGAATACTAGGTACATCATAATATAGAAAATGCGAGTCAAGGTCGATCCCACATAGATAATGCAACTTTAATTATAAATGATTCTAGCCTAATTAAGAAGCGACATAGAGGTGGTCATTGAACAACAATAAATATGAAAGAAACTTGGTATTTCTCCCCCGCTTCCCACCGATCTACTAACTTGGATTAGTTAATCTTTATATTTACTTCCCCACATAATTTCCTTAAATTAATTGAGCGAGATTTTAATTTAGTTTTAAGCTACGGGTGCAACTCCTAACCCTATCTACTCCGACCATGGTAGTAGACAATCTATCATAAGCTACCCTCCTTAATTGGTCCGTAATAGCCCATACACATAATGAACTAGAATTGCCGATATCGGCGCTAACTAACTCATACCGCTAACCCGCTGCTGAAGGTTGTAAACAGCGATCGACCGTTCTAGGGTCCATCAAGACTATGTCCAAATTAATACTTAGCTATTAAGTATTTCATGTTAATTTTACGATTACAATAAGCGATTGGCGAGATCTAACCTACCGTTAATTAAACCTATCGATCAACGTAGATGACGTGAATCCTCCGGATTAAGTTTCCTAAATATTTTCTCGGTAAACCGGTATAGACTGCCGGTTTACCGGGGTCAGCTTTTCTTAATTTTAGATCTACATTGCTCAATTATGATTAATCTAAGTAAATCATAGGGTCGTTAAACATACAGATTAACTAAAACACATAAATACGAACAGATCTACCATATTGAAGACAAAAAGGAACGTTCAAAGCTTCATACCTTCAACAATAGAGATCTAACTCGATCTACTTAAGCTAGAGATGGTAGAGAAGGAGAGAAAACCATAAATAACTCCTCAAGAGCTTGGAATAACTTTATTCATCAAATTGTATAATGTATGTAATATATATTATGCAAAACTTTTTACTCCTCTACAATAATCTGTTAATGTGGCCTTATATGGATACAATGACCGACTTACGACTCTCAGAAACCCTAACTGGCCTAGACAATGCGGCAGAATCAATTTCGTGTTCCATAAGGCCCTCGGTTTACCAGACCTGCCCTCGGTAAACCGGGATGACTTTCCTTCTTTTTCTTCAACAGACTTCTTCTTGGACTTTAATTACTAGAAACAACATGCTTCTTTTGGTCCAGATCTGTTCTCCAATGCTCAGTTAAATTACATCCTATAAAACACATAAAACGAGACAAAACAATAGCAAATCTTCGGGAAAATAACATAGATGCAGAATTACAATCCTGGGAATACGCACATAGCATTTAACACATATTCCATATAATAATGAGCTTATCTATCATCTCTTGAACAGAATTTGGGGCGAATAAAAGTATAATTATTTGTGCCATTTAGGGGCGTTATCAATACGTCGAGGCCCATTTAGATAAGCTTGGAACAATATGAAAATAGACAAATGAATGGAGAAAGTATGGACTTTTAAAGCAAAGCTAGATTCATGCGTGGAATTTGAACATGATAATTATTACCATGTTTTTGTTTCAGTTTTCTTCGTGCCCTCTTCATCGATTTGGTGTGGTCTGCGTTTCGGTGGCTCCCCCTGGTATGGTCTCCGGCTGCGGTCTCAATTTGTTTTACATCATGTGCTCATCGGCTCTATTCACCATTTAACTTTGCTAGGGGTTTTACTCGGCTTTGGTGGTTCACGGTGGTCTTCTCCGGCCTTCCTGTGGCGTTCTCACGTTTTCTCTTCGGTTTCTTTGCTAGGATCTCTTCTGCGCTCTGGTTCAGGTACTCGTTTTTCCCGGCATTTTTGCTCATCAACAACAGGCTTTCGTTGGCGTCTTTTGTTCTTGTGCAGCAAGTTTGCTGTCGGCTTCTATGGCTGACCCTCCTGGGCTCGGCCGGCGGCGACCACTCCTCGGTCGGACGGCGTTGCGGCTCGATCAAATCTTCTGTGGCGGCGACCATACGGTTCAAAGGTAGATAGATATTCACGATTTTGGTGTCTATGGTACTTGCAAAGGTGACCACTTTTTTTTGTGTTCCTGAGTTAGAAGTTCTCGCTCGGCCTTTTAAAATGCATTAGTAGCTCCTTTCCAGATTATAGACCTTGAATTGATGATATAAGGAAATTTTCTTGCGACTTGACTTAAAAGCTACATGCAAAGTAGGTCTGCTTGACTCAAAACACCTACTTGTGCACCCTGGTTGTCAGGAGGATTACAATCGTTTATTTACACGACGGGAATGGTACAAGAGGTCACATAGATTTGTGCTATCTAAATAGACTGTCAACTTTCACGGTAATGCTGACTGTTCGATGGTTCCTATCTGGTTTGAATTTCTAGGCCTCCCACTTTGCGTGCTTTAACCCTAAATATGTGAACAAGATTGTTGGACTTATTGGTAGACCTTTCTGAGATGGATGCAACTACTCTTGATATGAGGCGGCCGTCAGTAGCCAGGGCTCTGGTTGAGGTTGACATTCAGAAACCGCGTTGCACTAGAATATGGCTAGGGGAAGATGTCCATAGAGGACAATGGAAAGAGGTTCATGCTGAATACTGGCCTGAATATTGTACATTTTATCACGGGATTGGTCATTCTAAGGAGCGATGTAGGCGGAAGAACCCGCCTCGACATTCCTCATAAAAAGAAAAACCACAGTGGTGGGCTTTGAGCCTCAAGGAAAAAACATGCGGGCCTAAGATTCAACAAGTGTATCGAGTAAAGCGGTGGGCATGTGGTGCCCTCAGTGCCCTCTCTTGTTCCTGATGCAGTATTGACAAAATCTACTGATGACGTTTTGGCTAAATCCATTGAGAGGGATGCGATTCATATTACTTCAACTTTGGCTTCATGCTATAGACCTTTGAAGTCACAAAGTAATCAGAATTCTTTCCATGTTACGCAATCGCTTAATGATGGCGATATTCTTGAAACCGTCCATCACTCACTTTTGAAAGGCGATAGAATCGGACATGTCGAGAACGAGGCGCGTTCGGCGAGGAAGGTCTCGATCATATTGTTCTGGCGATTTCTTTGGATTTCCATTCTAAGCTTGACCGAACACATGGTCAATTATGGGATTGAGATAGAAGTGAAAAAAGAGGCGGCGCGTCGAAGCGATTGGTTATCACTCGTATGCGGGATCCTCTTAATCCACGATGGCGGAGTGGGTAACATTCCTTCGGCTATGTTAGGACTAATCGAAGATGTGGCCGTGCATGATGATCAAAGTGCTTATAAGGAAAGGACCCCGTCATGAAGATATTGTGCGTGATGACACGTCATTTGAAGCTCATACTTCCTCGGCTAAGGGATTACGGGATACTCATGTGTCTAATCTAATCGTGCGAAAATCACACAGAGACAACCATATACAAGACGGATGCTTCAACTTCTTTCCTTGGCAACTCTAAGAAAGGGAAGAAAAAGGGGAAAACCAAATCCACACAAGACATGGTACTTTCTCAAACTTATCACTTACGCTCTTCTGATGTTTAGTCCGATCAATCTTTTGTTTTGGAATGTGCGTGGAGCAGGTAATGATTCCACTCAAACTTGTTTAAAGAACATTTGTAGACAACATAATGTTAAGATCCTTGTTCTTATCGAACCCCTCTGTTCGGATAAGTTCATTTATCTTATCCGTCATAAGCTGGGATTTGACTTCTCACACTCTTTTTTGCGAGGTAAAATCTGGTTTTTATGAGTGCAGGTGGATTGTACTTTTGTTGTGGATGGTGACCGGATGTATGCGGTGATGTCACGGACGAGAATGGGGACCATTTTTCAATATTAGGAATTTATGCCAAACATAGTCGAATCCACTAAACAAGCTCTCTAGCAAATGATTCTCGATAGAATTTGCTAATGTTGACAAGCCTGGATTCTTGGAGGGACTTTAACACTATTCGTCGGTGATGAAAGAAAAGGGGGAGGTCCTCCTAGGCTGAATGACATGCAAGATTTCAATGACTGTATTCAGGGGGCTAATCCCACCGAAGCTTCCTTTGAGAGTTCCCATTACACTTGGTTTAATCGCAAAATATGGCAACGCTAGGAAAAAGTTTTCTTTAATGCCAAGTGGTGGATCATTTGACACCACGAAAGTCTCTCATCTTACGAGTGCATTCGGATCATTGTCCGCTTTTGACGATGTGTGGCTCAAAGAAAGCGGGTAAGTCCTCCTTTTCGATTTATTAATGTTTGGACGGAAGATAGTTCGTTTGGATTTGGTGAAGCGTCTTGGGAAGAGTCCGAGGGCGGCCAGGTATGTATCTTTTGGGTAAGAAACTTAGAAGGCGGCTTACAAATTAGCCGAGTGGAACCATGTGGTTTTTGGCAATATCTTGAGAGAATACTAAGAGGCGTTGGCGAGAGGTTAATGAGCTGCACGGTCATCCATGATCAAGAGGGGCGGAAGCCTCTAAACTTAAGTTGGAACATGCCACATTGGATTACAAGAAGTGTATTAGTAGAGACTCGGTTCCTCAATCGAAAGCTACGGTTAAGTGGATTGAAGGCGATGATGCAAATAGTAAATATTTTCATGCTCTATGTAAGCGAGAGGCGGAACGAGAACTACATTCATCGGATAAAGCGGACGATGGCAATTAGATTGATAATCGGGATGACATCCGTCTTTCTTACATGCGGTTTCTGAACAACTTTTCTCGGTAGATAGGGAAGGTATGGGCACTCCTCTTATTCATTTTACCCTTCCTCAAATCTCTACGGATCGAAATCGGACCCTCGCGTGGCTGTCCGCTTCTCTGAAGAGATCCATGCTACGATTTTATCTATGAGCTCGATAGTGTTCTTTGGTCCGGATGGGTATCGTCACATTTTTTTAAATCATCTTTGGCGGATCAATAAGCATGATATTGTCTCATTTGTTGGTGAATTTTTCATTGGAGGCACCTTCCTCGTTATTTCTCTACCTCCACGATCATCATTCTTCCGAAAAAGCAAAGGGTGATAGATGGAAGGACTTTCGACGATCGGTCTCTTCACCGTCTTTTCCAAACTTATCACCAAAATTATCACGCGTATGAATTCTTATCTTCCCATGCGATAGTGGATCAGCAGATGGCTTAGTCACTGGCAGATGCATCACTAATAATATCTTGTTGGCTCAAGAGCTTTGTAAAAATATTAATAAAAAGATCCGGAGCCCCAATATTATGCTCAAATTAGATATGGAGAAGGCGTATGACCGCATGGATTGGGGTTTCATAATGAAGATGCGGAGGATGTTTGGCTTTCATGAGCCTTTTGTTGACCTCATTTTCAGAACCCTTAGGGATAAGCGGTTTTACATCTGCTCAATGGTACTCCTTCCACGCACTTTCATGCTACTCGTGGTTTGAAGCAGGGCGACCCTCTGTCGCCTGCTCTTTTTTTATCCTAACCAGAGTATTTAGGAAGGCTCATTAATGATTTTATGGATCGAGAATCCTGGCATGCGATTTCACTCGAAGGTCAAGGGTATTCACTATCGGCTTTTGCCGATGATACGATCCTTTTCACTCGCTGCAATCGGAAAGGACTGAGAGGCATCAAGGAGCTGTTCCACCATTATGAGCTTGTCTCGGGGCAACATATTAATTCCACCAAAAGCACTCTCATCGGGCACAAGCTTTCGGCAACAAAGGCAGGATGGGTGCACAATATCTTAGGCTTTAAGCGCGAGGATATGCCCTTTCGTAATCTGGGTGCACCTCTTTTTCGGGGTCAGAATCGCATTTTGTTCTACCAGGATATTATTGATAAGGTGCAGAGGAAGCTTCACCACTGGGGTACCAGTCTCTTGTCCTTTGGGGGTAAGCTTATTCTTCTCAGGCATGTTCTAACGTCCATACCGATTTACACCCTTCAAGTCCTTGTTCCCCTGAAAGAGGTTATTCATCGTATTCATCGCATCTTTAATAAGTTTATGTGGGATAGTGGACCTGATGGGGGCTGAATTCATTTGAAATCTTGGGATAAATTGTGTACGCTGACTTCGGAAGGTGGTTTGGGGTTCGCCCTTTTTGATGTGAGTGACACTTTGCGATCAAGTCATGGGTCCGTTTAAGGCGGAAGAAGCGGTATTTGGGCTAAAGCTATCTATAATGCTTATATTATTGATCAATCCCCTTTGGATGCTCCTGAGCCAACGCTGTCAACACCTATGTTAAAGAGAGTTTGGATGATGCGGAATTTTGCAGAGCATGCTATCACATGGAGAGTAAATGAGGGTAAATGGACAACGCATGACTTGGGCAACCCTCCTGAAGAACGTTTCTGGAAGATTAATGAATTTTAGGATAACGGAAAATGGGATACTCACCTTCTGCAATCTCTTCTTCCCTCACACATTGTTGAGGAGATTTTGCTTGTTCAATCGACCACAGGATAGGCGGCGAGCTCATATGGTCCGTTACCCACGATGGCGGGTTCACCACTCGCTCAGCGTGGGACATGGCGCGCACTCACCTCCACGAGAGCGTTATCTACAAGATGATTTGGAACAACCTTTTACGTCTCAAAATCTCTTTCTTTGCTTGGAGGATCCTTCATAACATTTTACCTCTGAGACCACAACATTCAATGCCGTGGTATCCTCACGGTAACTAAGTGTTTTGCTTGCTCTCATGGGAGGACATCCGCCATCTATTTATTGAGTGCCCTTTTTCGCCCACTGCGATTTGGTCTACTTCATGAATCATTTTGGCCTCAGTTTTACCTACTTACGGGATTGTGCATTTTTACCTTTTGGAGGAACTCGGCTACTAGTATCTATAGCCTTAGCCTTTTTGTGCATGTGATTGTCTATCGGGAATTTAGGCGGCGAAACCCGATGTCGGCACGATGATATACAACCTTACACTCGGCGGACTATCATTCTTATTGAAGCGGGCCGTCGGGCAACTTGCTTTCCGTCGGGTTTTGGGCGCATCTATCTTGGGAAGCTGATAAAGGATGCCTTTCTTGGTGTTCAAATTCAAATCCGGTCCTAGAAGCCAATTGATTTCTCTGCGGTGAAACCACCCCTTCCTAGGAATGTTAAGTTGAGCGTGGATGGGAGTGTTCGGCATGGCATTGCTTATGGAGGAGGTATTCTACATGATTCTGCCGGAAGGTTCATTATGGCCTTTCATGCTTGCTTTGGCGAGTACCATTGTGGGCCTTGAGAGATTAAAGCTTTATTATTCGGTCTTGGTTGTGTAATAAGGATCGGCCCGTGGATATTGAATCGATCCGCTTTTTGTTTCTTGAATTATATACAGTGCGAATGGCGGAGGATGGCCCTTATGTCTCTTTATTACTCGGATACATCACATCCATTGCTCGATGTAAGTATACCATTTCCCACATTCTGAGATAGTGTAGCAGGGTTGCAGGCGACCTTCTTTGCTTTGGAAGGGAGGATCGGATTTTCCATCAGCGAGTATGTCCCTCCACATATTTTGCATCTTATTCATGATGATCTACATGGACCACCTCATATCCGACATATCGATCATACACGGGAAGCACTCTTCACTTGTGAAGAGTGCAAACCAGTCGTGTTGTTCCACTTCATTTACTCTCCTATTTTTTATTACGATTCTACTTTGTATTGCGTTACACATTGTTTCTGATTGGCGGCTCTGAGACAAAGAAGGCGCCTTATGAGTCAAAACGCATACATACAACTCACTCTGCCTTACATGGATGCACCCCTCCGGTCTTGGTTGGGGTGCAAACCAGTGTTTTTATTCTTTATCTACTTTACTCTTTGGAGTTTGCTTGGTATTTTCCACTTATTACGCTTGTTGGTGATGTGGGCGAGTCTTTGATACACCTCCTTTCAACGAGACTAGATTTACGGAGTGCATTGAGCTTTGGGCGCTGCTACCACTCGATAGGGGTGCAATTAAGGTGTTTTTGTTCCTTTAGTGCTTTACAATGGTGCTCCTCTTTTATTGCTATGTGATGTTTTGCCTACGTGAAGGCGGTAGCCAATGCTCGAGATCGGGCTGGACTTTACATACTCTCAAGCTGCAACGATCTATGAAAGGCAGCGACTTTCGGATGTATCATCGGCGATCGAGTCACTTTTCATTCCTACAAGATTCGAGACACACTTGCGCCATTCTTCCACTTATGATTTCCACTTTTGTACATATTTTTGGAGTTTGGGATTTTTGGGAATGCATAGGCGAGTACTCTTTCTATGTGATGGATTTTCCTACACTAGGTTTGCCACACATAGGGTTTAAGGAGGCCATGCTATAAATTCTATCACGCAAACTTGGGGCGGGCCGGGATATGGCAAAAACTTTGTAGCACTTTATTTCTTCTTTTAATAAAATAAAGTTGGTTTTAAAAAAAAAAACAAAGCTAGTGGAATACGGACTCCCAATAGCAATGCTTAAAACCATTCAACCAAAAAGTTTTATAGCAAAGGTCATACAGAATATCTGCATATTGTTTAGATCTAATCAAGGATTAAAAGCAAACCTTTGGGTCAAGCAACCACGTGCTTGATATGATTAAGCACTATGATATTGACCCGACACATTGGCCGAGTCTTGTGTTGGCAAGAGGATCAATAATGGTAAAGTGATATTGTAGTGTTATTTGTAGATATCATTGTATGCATCATTAATGATGTGCGAATGTTATCTAAAGTTCAAGGTTGACTAGACAAGGTATGCGAAATACTAAATGCAGGAAGGCTAACAATATTCTTTGAATTTGAATAGTTCAAGTTTACAAGAATAGGTTGTTGGTATTATCCCAAGTATCTTATCTTGATAATATATTCCAAGATTCCGGGAAGGGTTTCTACCAACCTTACGAGGAATAGTTATCTACACACGTCGATTAATCGTGAAAGCAGGATATGAACAATAAGGGATACATGCTCTATATGATAAATGATTGGATCATTGAATAAGCAGTAAATAATTTTCTTAAGTATCTTTGGAGAGAAAGAATTTAGATGCATGTCTAATAAGGTTTTGACATGAAGGAAATAGATACACTAATTACAGTTACTAATCGAGATAAGGATGATCGAAAGTCGATTTCTAGATTAGTGTATATTCTTGTGAAATTCATTCTTTCAAGTCTGAATTGAACAACTTATGAAGTAGTTCCCATCAAAATAACCCTTTCAAAATGTTTGATAGACATTAGCATTAAATGTGATGGTGGACTTTACCCATTTGTTTTATAGCAAGTGGGAGATTGTTGTGAAATATGGAGTGCTCTAAAATCAATCCATATTGCCTTTGCGAGGAGCAAGGGTGAGATTGTTAGACATGTAGCCAAAAGCAACATTTCTTGTTTTTAATTAAATAAGATGACATTTGTTATTAATCCTTTTATCTATCTATTTGTATATATTTAAATGTACATCACAGAAAATCCCAAAAGGTTCATAATGTGACCATAATACTCGGTGCATAAGAGTTATGTACAAGAGGATTGAGTTTATGGTGATACTCTTTAATATTAAGTCCGTGGTGATTAAATGAAGTTTGGGATCTTTCAATTAACACACCATTAGTTCCCCAGAACACTTCATGTGTGACTGCCTGATCCGGGCCGTCAATCTTTGGACATCATAGTGGCAGCACTTGTATATGGTTTGATCATGTAGGACTTGGACCGATTTGATTTGATGATCTCATGATAATTTACGTAATGAGAAAATCTAATTAAATCACAATATGACCATTTATGGATTAATCTTAATCTGATGTGATTATAGACTCATGCCTATTTGAGTGGTGTTTGATGTGGCGTTAAAGTTAGCTTAGTGAAGCTTTCCCAAACACGTCCATGTTGGCATCGATTAGGGATATGTAGCCAGGAATGTAAGTCACAAAGATGGAGTCCATTCATTTCTATAGGAAGTAGAAAGAGCGGTTCCTTCGTTTTATTAATTACGGAACCGATCGATCGGCCGAATTTATGGTCTTGGATCATAAATATCAATCACTAGTGAATTAATGGTAGTCGAGGAGAAGATGTTATGAAGAGGTTCGTGGAAAATGCACGGCTTCATAAGCGAATAAATCATGGAGGGTTATCCATAAGTAATAGTTATATTAGTAGACACTCAGTATCTATTTAATTATATATATATATATATATATATATATATATATATATATATATATATATATATATATATATATATATATAGTAAGTAAAAATTCTATGATCGAAAGAGTGCAATCTGAATTTATGGTGACATAATATCGGGATTAATAAAGAAGGATGATATGATTGAAGAGTTTGATCGGTTATTCGATTTATTGGAGATTTTGATTACAGTCCATGGTCCCAAGATTGGCTCCGTTATACTAGTTGAAATCGGTTCTATTTTCATTTATGCTTCGATAGAAAAGTTTTCTATTTAATAGAATATCTTTGGTTATTTATTTGATAAATAAAATATTAGAATAGAAAATAGTTTTCTATTTTGGTGTGAGTGTGTGCGCATGTTTGTATATATATCATGTGTGTGTTTTTATTATTTATTTGATAAATAATAAAATAGATAATTAATAATTACCTTTTATTATTTATTTGATAAATAACAAAAGAGATAATTAGTAATTAGTTTTTTTTCTTTAAGGAACAGAAAATTGATTTGAGATAATTAGGTTTGACCTAATTTTGATAATATAAATTAGAAGAGTTAGGCATCTCAAAATAGACACACAAAAATACACGTTGCTTTTCCAATATACTTGGAAGGTGTTGTGCGTACATCAAGCTGAATTAGGATGAAAAATTAGTTTTCATGAACTTTGCGATCACGATCATCACCCCTTTGACTTATCAATGGATAAAGTGTAAATCATCCCAGCGTCTTTTTAATCTCGGCCTTTGATTTGCTTGTAGAGTATTATCCATATAATCTTCAATAATCTTGAATTAATCGAGGTATATATCAGCGAGTTCGTGATGCTGCTTGTAATGCCAATCGATTTCTTGAACATCATATTTTTATGCAGTAAAAATATAATGCAGTGATTCCTTTATCAACTTTTATTGTGAAGTTGGATTACATCATTTTAATTATAACTAAGTTCCAACATCATCCACCTTATGGAACTTAGACCTTACACACCGAGGTATATTGCCAATGAGTTTAGGTCATCACAGACTTGCGAAATTGCGATTCATATCCTTCGACTTTAAATACTAAGTTTGATCCATAGCTTTCCATTTCATTCACGAGTTTGAACCCCTCGGCTGCTTGATCTCTTGATTCACGACAAGTCTCACGAAACCTATACTGCCATCTTTGACCTAAATCGATCTGCGATATCGATAAGCTGACCACTTTCTGATCTTGTTTGATCAAACCTATTTATAGATCAAACTCTACTAACCTACACATTTATCTAGTCTTTTGCATTTGCCTTATAGCGGTAGTATGGCATCAATGCATCAAAACTAAGAAATAAGTCCGACAATTTCCCTTTTTGGTGATGATACCTACTACCCTCCTTTAATCGACAAAGCAAAAGATAAAAACAAAAGCGAGAACAAATTCGGTCAATTCTCATTATAAATATTTGTTCACAGTTATTACAACTAGATACGGCCAAAGATAAGCAGTGATAAGTAAATTTGATCAATTGTCTCTTCTCTCTTTCTTGTTTAGCCTTCGACGCTCTTGATAGGCTACGATCTCTTACTATCATTTAGGTCATCCAGTCATTTCTCAATTAGTGTAAAAATCAATATAAGAATTGACATTTGACTCTGATTCCATGTGTGTCAAGCCCCGGCACTCATTTGGCCATTCTACTGCGGTAGATCCATGTTGAGCTCCTCCAATATGTTGTGTACTGTTGTTGCGGCCAGTGTGTTAACTTATACTCAAAAAATTTGAAATTCTTCTCCGTCATTGTAGTCATAGTCCATCTGTTTGCTCATCCTCGTTACGGCGATCTGCGACTATCCTTCCTCTGCGGTGCCCTTGGCTCAAGCGAGGCTCCCCTCTGACGACCTCGTCAACAGCAGGGGTTTCCTCGTACCCGACCTTTCTGGTTCAACGCTGTCTCAGTCTTTATTTGAGACTTCAATGACTGTGCCTCCATTTCCCAACCTTTGTCAGTCTTGTTTGTACCTGACAACACATACCTCCTCTTCAATTTCTGTGGATTAAATATGGCTTCATTATCCCTTGAAATACCTGCGTGACCAACCTTGAGTGAATCATGATGATTTTGGTGAGAATTCCCTCAGAAGTCAAATCACTTTGATATCCAATGGATTCCTCGAAACTAGCACTTGGTTCTTGAAGTCGGTGGTCTTTTCCATCAAATCAACATGTATATCTTGGAGTTGTGCGGCCGGGCTCTTCAACAACCTACCGGCCTCAATGTAATTCCTTGGTGATTAGTGCTTACAGATCATGCATGGTGAGATCTTGTAGATCTCATCCATTTCTCGATCTCTTTGATCCTCGCGAGATCTACTGACATTATTAGTGGGTATCAGTATGCGAGGATGGTACATGTTGAATTAGTCGCGGCTTGATTCTCCTGGTCAGAGGAAAATCTCCTCTGCCCACTCCACATGTTGTGATGAAGAAGAATCATTCTCTTGGATCTACAAATTTGATACCCTCGCCATACACATTGCTCAAATCCATCGATCTGGATTGCGGCGGTGGTGTCAAAAATCGATCATTGGTTGGCCAGTGGCTTTTATCTCTTATAAACCAAACTTCCATTAAAATAATCGGCAATTTCTTTGAAGTTTGAGGATCCACACCTGCCAGTTTCTTGCTCTTTTCACATGCCTTTCAAATGGCATGAAAGATCTCTGAGGCAGCTCCAGTGGCATTGACCTCGAAAGTTCACAACAAAGCGATTCATAGTTTCTTACGAGATGTTTGAAAATTGTCCAGAGTTACTTCAGCTGATTGTACATTTGTACCTACCCTTCTCAATACATCACACTTGGTTCCCCACGACTGACATGCTCATCGGCTGAGGGTTAGCGGTATTTGCTCTTCCCTGAACTATTGCCAAATTTGTAGGGTCTTCAGCAGTCTCCCAGTCACCTCTTCCAACCACCACCAGTGGGTTCAGGGGTTAGATGGTTTCTTGTGGTTCTTGATGAATATAATGGGCTCGAGTCGGTGAGCTAGCTTGTACATCCTCCTCTGATTGCTCAATAACAACTTTGACCCGGCATCGAGTAGACTTGATAACTTCTTCATTTGAGAATCACGATAACAAGCAGGTGGAATGATAGTTAGAGGCTCAAGCCTCCAGCGACCTCTTCTTCCCTCTTCTCTTTGGTGCTTCCTCTTGGACTCTTTGAGCTTCCAAGTTTTCAGCTCTTTCCCTTGCCATATTTCTTCTTTTTGGCAACTTACTTCCGTCTTTTGGAGAGGGTTCATCATCATCATCTTTTTCTAGTCAATTTTCTTTTCTACTAGCTTCATACCTTTTGTTCTACAAAATTTCTGTGATTTTTCTTGAAACCACAGCCGAGTCATTGATAACCTCGAAAAATTGACCCTCGTGCCGGACTCGGCTGATCCCCATCTTTGTTTCCCTTTCTTGTTTTCTTTGAAGGCTTTAACATGGATTATCTTAAGCCCCATAGTTCCGTACTTTCTTTTCCCGGCCCGACTTTCTTTGGTGCGGCGGGTTTGATAATATCTTCTTGAATCTGCTGAACACTACACCTGACATCACCATCATCTCCAATCATTATAATCGCCATTGTGACCTGCTCCGGCTTATCTCTTATAAATCATCATCAAGTCCGAGGTGCATAATCAATCTCAACTTTTGTATCTGGGTGATTTATGTTTTCTTTGATTCAAGATCGGGAACGTCAAGTGATTGACGGTCTAAATCATCAAACCTAGGTAAGGCCTTTGATTTCCTTTTCACTAGTTTGTCCTCTTACGCGGCTTTCTTCATATAATGAATAAAGTACCTAGCCGAGTCAAACATTCCGTGCTCCTGCAGATAATTATCATCATTTCTATCTTGGGTCGATAGAGTATCCATACTTGCGATTAGCCCAGTATGTTTCTTTGCAATGAAGCTTGCTTTCGTGGTATGCTCATTTCCAATATATGCACCCAATTGATGCACAATGATTCGATTTGATGGTTGCATACATGGCTTCTTGTCAATCCCATTTTAGCTTGAGTTGGCAGAACCATACCCTACACTAACTGTGAATCCAAATACTTCTCTGATTAGATTGGAGGAAATTACAAGCTCCTCACCATTCACGATGGTCTTAAATGCTTGATTCAGAAATCAATAACATTGGTGTATAGAAATTGTGTCTGTCGATGTTGAGTTATATTTTCAAGCTGCAAAAACCTCAGCATTCTTGACCTTTTTAATAGCCAGTCCAGTTCTGTTTGCATCAACAACATAGCCTCTTACACTTTGGCTTGATTCGATTTGAACCTTCAACTCTTCCGCCATTGAAATAAGAAAAGATAAGAAAGAATTGCTTTCAAATGCATGTTCACACAAGTAAGTTTGAGAGATAAGCGAAATTGCAAGTAGAGAGTCACCTTTATATAGTGATCGATTATATGAGCGAATTAGGTAGTTAAGCGTCATTGCGTACATTAGAGTAACCGCCATTAATCTGAATAAATTAAATGTGCGACCGCGTGGCCCGTTACTCCATCATAGCGTTTATGGCCGTTGGATGGTTTAAGCGTAGTAATAATGGATAGAATAAATATCCATAATATGGCTTTTGACTTTATTGATGTCTCACGTTGTGCTTGGTTCTTGAGTGCAAAGCGAGTTTGTGATTTGCAATTGCACTTGTGTTATCACGCATGATTGGAATTTCCCTTTCTTCAATTCCGTAATCCACTTAATTGTTGTCTTAACCAAAGTTATTTGATATCGAATCTGTTCTTGCTAAACCGAGGAGACCCAGATCTATTCCCATTAGCGTGCCAGTTCACGAGGTGCTTTTTACATCAATCTTGCATCAGACATAATCCGAATCTTAGTAGGATATTGGCTTTGAAAGCTTCTACTTCCTTGGAATACCATATCCCCACTCCCAAAGTCTCTTTTAGATACTTAAGAACTCTTTTAGACACTAAATGACTTTCTTTAGGTTTAGATTGAAATCTTGCAAACACTCTACGAAAGGGATATGCTTTGGCGATGAGATACATCAGGCGCCTATCATCATACGTACACAAGTCGTCAACATCTTTGCCCCTTCTTTATCTTCATCCAATCTAATGTTTGTACTCATAGGAGTTGAATTTTTAGTCTTTGTTTTCCATACCAAATTTCTTGACCCAACTCTTTTGTATACTTAGTTTGATGAATGAAGATTCCATCTTTCATCTGTTTAACTTGCAATCCCAAAAAGTAATTCATTTCTCCATCATACTCATTTGGAATTTGCTCTTCATTAGATTGCAAACTTTTCACAAAGTAAATCATTCTCGAACCAAATATTATGTCATCCACGTAAATTTGCACCGAGAATCTTTGTTCCTTGCTCCAACGGTTACGAAAAGTGTCTTATCAATGGTGCCTTTAGTAACCATTGTCACCAGAATTGAGATAGAGTCTAAATCATTGCTCTTGGTGCTTGTTTCAATCCATAAAGTGCTTTGTTGAGTCTATACACTTTATCTTCTTGATCTTTGACTTCCAAATCCAGGAATTTCTTTGAACATACACTTCCTCCTACAGGATACCATTCAAAAAATGCACTCTTGACATCCATTTGATTCTTAAAGAATAGTCGATGACTTCAATCTTTTAGCAGTATTGTTTTATTATTTATTTGATAAATAATAAAATAGATAATTAGTAATTACCTTTTATTATTTATTTGATAAATAACAAAAAGAGATAATTAGTAATTAGTTTTCTTTTTCTTTAAGGAACAGAAAATTGATTTGAGATAATTAGGATTGACCTAATTTTGATAATATAAATTAGAAGAGTTAGGCATCTCAAAATAGACACACAAAAATACACGTTGCTTTTCCAATATACTTGGAAGGTGTTGTGCGTACATCAACTGAATTAGGATGAAAAATTAGTTTTTCATGAACTCCAAAATTTAGGGAAAAATCTATTTTTTCCTAGATGCATATTCAAAATCCAAGAACGATGGTTTACACGTCCACCCATTTTAAGTGGAAGATATAATCGGGAAGATCTTGGCATCTACATAGTTCTTCAAGATTGGTAACGATTTCTATTTCATCTTTTGCATAGTAATTAATTAAATTTAATTCATTACAAACATTTTTCGTATTTAACGGATTTTGAATCGATTCCATTTGCATGAGTTAATAAGATTGAATCTTTGATGATCCGATCTGGATCTAGATTTCCAACGAAATGGCAGGCTTTAAATGCTGTACTTCAGGCTTGATGCTGAGTGATGGATCATAATAGCCTGAAATTTGGAAGAGGTAAAAGTGTTTTTGGACATGGCATGTTTGTATGAGTGATTGTGTCATCTCCCCCCTCACCCTGTCCTTTTTTTTTTAAATTTTATTATTTACGTTTGCTATTGTAATATTCTGATTTTTTATTTTTTTATTTACGTTTGCTATTGTAATATTCTGATTTACGGGAAAGGGCAGACGTATCATTTTACGAAAATAAAATATTATGCTCATTATTATTTTGGATTAAAGGATTATATATATATATATACACACACACACACACATATATATATATATATATATATATATATATATATATATATATATATATATATATATATATATATATATATATGTGTGTGTGTGTGTGTGTGTGTGTGTGTGTGTGATTTTTGGACTCAATTAATTAATGGACAATTAAGGGAAATAATAAGTGATTATTTTTGGGAATGGTTATTTAAGGAAAATAAATCCTCATTAATCTTATAACCTAATAGAAAATCAGAATTTGTTTTTTACGTTCTCTGAGAGTGCAGACAAAGAGGGTTCTTCCAATTACTCATGGAGTTCTTGGCTGTTCTCAGATTCGCAGGATTGTTGTTTTATAAGCGTGTGATCGAATCTAATCTAATTTTGGGATTGATCACATCGGTTTTACTGTGGAAAGGTTCGAGTTCACTGCAGATTTTCTTGGTTTTGGATTTGGATTTTTCTTGCAATCAAGTAAGATGTTATTCCTACGATTTAATTATGCTTTATAAGGTTAAGGTTTATGTTTTGATATGTTTTAGATGACAGAAATCATGCATACTTGTTGTTAGAGGAGTATGGGATGAATTGGTTCGTAAAGTCTGAGTTTTTCTGTTGTTTTCTGAGTATTTTCGATGTTGACCATGTTTGGAATTGGGTAGAAATCGTAAAAGTGCAGAAAATCGTGTTTAGGGTTGTTTTAGTGCTCAATGTGCACGCACAAGATAGAATGCGCACGCATTGAGGATCAGAAAGTGGGAAAATCGATACAACATTATTTGTGCATGCGCACAGGAGAGCAATGCACACACATTGGCTGAACAGAAGCAGCCTGAATGTTTCTGGTCGGTCTATGCGCGCGCATTCACAGGGATGCGCATGCATTGACCCTTGTTTTTGGAAAATGAGAGGTTTAAGCTCCGAGATCAGTTTTAAATGTTGTTTCTTGATTTAATAACATTAAATGAAAAAGAACAAGCCTTGATTGAGTTTCAGATGCGTTTAGTTCTGGGACCGAATGGATTCTTTATAAGAGTTGAAGTTCAGGACCATCGGAAAGGCATGATAGGCTTGTGCTGTGATTAGGTAGTACTCATCAATGTTTGTGAATGTGATAGGATGTTGTGTCTAATCATGTCTAAGCGAGGAGTAGAGTTGCTAAGATTGTTTTGCCTTGAAAACACTTAGGTGGCTAGTTAACGGTTAATAAAATATATAACTGTGTAGTAAAAGACTAAACATCATGTCACTCTTGGATAGACACATGTTCATATCACGATGTGTGGGTGGTCAGTAAAAGTGAATAATTCTGCTGGCCTATAAACGGCTGAATGGTAGGGTGACTTCGCCGAACGTGTACACAATAGGGACTAGCCCATGGCTATTGGTATGATCCACTGATAGGTTGTAAATGATATCTCATGGAGGATATACACCATGCGTAGTGCCATTGAGTGCAGATGTAACATAGATAAGTTAAGTTAAAAACGTATAGTCATGACATGTTGATGGATATGAAGTGAACCCTAGATTGAGTCGGTTATATAAAGACAATTTAATAATTATGATACTTACTTTATAACCTTTAATTAAGTAATAACTTCAACCTTTTATTAAGTACTTTTGTACTTACCTCAAATGCATGTTTGTTGTGTGTTTGGGGATGAGAAGATGAACAGGTGGAACCAGATTACGATGATGGTTTTGATGACGACGTTTGATGACGCCTTCAATGAAGCTTTTAATTCTTCTTTTTCATACGAGATTCTAGACTATGTTACTGTTGGTTTTGGGAAATTGATAAGTTTTTCTTTTAAGACTTCCTGATTTCTTTTGTTGAACCTTTTGGAGGTTTTTCATACGTTGTAAGTTTTGGAGATTTCGTTGTAATAAGTTTACCTTTCTATCTTTAGTTTGATGTTTCTATTCTTGTTGTTGGAAAAAAATATATATACCTGAGTCTTTTAGCTTCCGTTAATGCTAAACTCGATACGATGTAATAGAGGCATATGTATAATATGGAATTTATTTTATATTATACGTGACAAATTAATCAATGTATTTTCATCTCCCTCAATCAATCAAAGATTACAATATTTATAGCCACTAGCCGGGCCCCTACGACCATATAAAACACCCAAACTACCCTTACTAAATCAATCCACTAATATCAATATTTTCCATAACTTAAATTTCTCTATATTAATCTTTCCATAGCGTAGAACCCCCCTCAAGTGGGAGCGTGGAGGTCTCTAACGCCCAACTTGCGGAACAAAAACTCAAACTGTGGCCGACCTAACGCCTTCGTAAAAATATCCGCCAACTAATGCTTCGTTGGGACGTATGACGGAAGAATCAAACCATCCGTGATGGCATCACGGACAAAGTGATAGTCTGCCTCGATGTGCTTCGTGCGCTCATGAAAGACCGGATTCTGTGCAATATATATGGCCGATTGGCTATCACAAAAGAGTCGTATCCCAGGGGGTAGGGTACCCAAAGCTCAGCTAGTAACTATTTCAACCACTTCAATTCACACGTAATCGTTGCCATAGATTTATATTCCGCTTCGGCCGAGGACCGAGAAACCGTGGTTTGTTTCTTGGATTTCTAGGATATAGGTGAAAGACCAAGAAAAATGAACCAACCACTCAATGAACGGTGGGTAAGAGGGAAACTCGCCCAATCAGAATCGCACCAACCCTCGAGAATATGAGAACTGTCAGACCGCAACAAGATACCTTGTCCAGGATGTTTCTTCAAATAACGAACCAAGCGTAAGTGATGTGATCCGTGACCGAATCAGATTCGAAAATGCCGAAGGACCGACTAAAGGTATCAATAAAACGAGCACCGCGACCCTTAGCTATCTCGTAACTAAGAACCTTGGTATGACCTCAACCCTTAGATAACCCGTATCTAAGAACCTTGGTATCTGACGCCACAAAGGTATGCTCAGAACCTTGATAAGTTCCGTTTGGAATCCACCAAACACCAACGTGAGAAAACTCACCAAAGCTTAAAGCTTCAAATAAAATATATCAAAATTTGTCTTATGATTACAATGACTCTTAATGCCTTTATATAGGCTACAAACTCCAAGACTAATTGCTAATTTAGCAATATGAGACAAAATAACCATAATTAAAAATAATAAAAAAATAAAATACTATCTAACCAATGTGGGATAATAAAAGATAACTAAAAATAAATAAAAGACTCCAAATAAATTTGACAACTTTCTTCTCGATGGGAATCACATCATTCCCTCCCGGCTCCGAAAGGATTCGACCTTGAATGAAAAGGATGTCGTAAAACGCAGCAACAAGGACAAAATAGGCTGAACCAACAATGAACACCAATGATATGCCCGGATCAAATACAAGGTGGACAGACCACTTCAAATCAATGGCATTTTGTGATGTTGAACCAAGCGTGACAAATGCAACATCAAAGAAGTCTTCCAACATGCTAAAAACTTGGATAAATCTCGGCAAAGTAGCAATATAATGAAAACAATTCACAGCCGGATGGACAACAACATTTTGAGAAAATGGATCAATGAAATGGTTCTCCGGTTTGCCACCAAGTAAATGCTCTCCACGAACCTGCAAATAAGAGGAAATAGGACTCGCACATGTGGTCGGTGTAATAGGACTTACTGCCTCATCTACCTCGATTTTCTCCATCACTTTTTCAATCTCCTCAGTGATTGCCTCTTCCACAATCGACTATTGGACTACATCCACTAATTTTGCTTCAACAACCTCTTCCAAATTCTCCACCTTCACTCCCTCATCCACAGCTTTAGGAGTAGCTGCATCATCCATCTCCACCACACTCTCATTTTTCTCGACCAATCGCTCATCATCACCATTTTTCAACTTATCCTCTCGAGTGTTAGCAATCTCTACGCTGGTCTCTACAATCTTCTTTGGGATATGAACATTCACCTGGTCTTCCTTAGGTGATTTATCACGTAAACTACGCATTTTCTGCCAAAAATTAGGGAAATCATAATAGTAATGATCACTCCCGTGACAATGATCGCAATAAATAGAAAACGGCCCTATAGAAGTTTTCTTAACCACCTCTGTACCACCACAGTTACCTTTACTACCACGATTACCTCTACCACAACGTTTATCTTTACCAACAACTTTTTCTGTTAACATGTCTTCAAACTGAGCCCTCATCTCTGCAAATTTTCTATTTATCACGGAAACTTGTGCCTCCGCCAATACCTAAATACGAGCATCAATAGCATGCTCCACTCCCTCGGTGAGCTCTTCTGACATGATGTACGTTCAACAAAAATATGTTATCCTCACAATCTCTCGTGTTTACACTCCCCTCGTGTAGAGTTCAAATCGTAGAACAAATCAAAATAATGAGCACCCGAAGCAATCAATACCAAAGAGCTTATATAAGGACCTTGGGCTTTGGGTGGGAAAATTGGAATATGATTGAACATAAAAGAAGAAAGGATTTTTTTTTTGAGACTACAGAATTTTCATAGGTGTGAAAAATTCCACACTAGGGTGTGAAGCCCTCGTATTTTCCTCGACCAAACTATAACGAATGCATGGCATCCCAACTTTTCATAAAAGGGTAAAATAGTCATTGAGTGTATTAACTACGACCTAATTATTATTTGTCTTTTATTTAATTAAAAAGAATTTAATTAAGGGATTTAGTTATTATTTAAAATGGATTTAATTAATAACTATAAAAAGGAAATAATTCCCCAAAATAATGTATTAGTCACACGCTATTTATGAAAAAAAGAAGAAGAGAGGAACGACAATCAGAGAACCAACGGAGAAGAAGAAAGCGAAATAAAAGGGAGAACGTAATCTTAAACCATGTGACCAATCCGTTCATCGTTTCAAGATGCCGCATGAGAGAAAAGCGATCAGCGCGAGGAGACGCAACTTTGGAAAATAACATCTCTCAATTTCGTAAGTTTTCAATTTAGCCCTAGTTTTTGGTAACCGTTGAGTTCGATTCTTCAGAAATTCGTATCTTTCAATCCGTAGCTCTGTTTTTCAGCCATGAGTAGTCGAAACGATCGTCTTGGAGCGTAGATCAATCTAAAAATATTTTCGCAGTAGTTAATCAAGGTAATCTGCAGTTTTGATCACTTTTCAGTTTCGGTTTTCTGCAAAGAAATAGGATTTTAGGGTTTCTCGTTGATCAAATAGGTTTTGGGGTTGAGGATCAACGATTATTGTTGCGATTGCTTGACGCTTTGCTTTTCGGTTTTGCTGGAAATTAAGGTAAGAGGCTCTTCCTAATGAGTAATTATAGTTTTATAATGATAGGTTGAGTTTTGGTGAGTTTTGGTGTTGTTTGGTGATAGAATTCATGCTATGTTGTAATTAATAAGATGTGATATGTTTTGGTATATTTGTGTTGAGTTTTAAATTTCTATTTTTTTTGATTCAATAACATTAATTAAATATAAACAAGCTTCGATTGAACTTCTGATTCGTTCAGTTAAAACACTGAATGTACTCTTAAAGGGAGTTGAAGTTCGGATCCGTCGGAAGGGCATGAAAGGGCTTGTTCTTTGATGAACTAGAGTTCATCAATGTCTGTGTAATTGATAGGATGTGATGTCTAGTTGTCTAAGTGAGGGAGTAGATTTGTTAAGGTGAGATTTCATCTTGAAAACACTTAGGTGGCTAGTTAATTCACCATAATAATTACATAAGTGTAGTAAAAGCTAAAACGTCATCTATTCTCGGTTAGTCACTGATTCATATCGGCGATGTGATATGTTCAGTAAAAGCAAACAACACTGCTGGCCTATAAACGGCTAAATGGCAGTGGAGGAAATTTGCCGAACGTATATGCATACCGGGGAGATCCCGGGACTATCGGTGCTACTCACCGTAGTTGGCAAGTACATCTCGTGCTGGAATTTTCACCATGCATTGTGTCTTTGAGTGATGATGTAACCACGATAAGCTAATCTAGAAATGTTTAGTCATGACATGTCGATGGGCATGTATTGAACCATAGATTGAGTCGGTCTCATAAAGATAATTTAATAATCATAATAATAACCTTTCGTTGTATAACTTAGTTATTCATTAGCTTCTCACTTTTACTAAGTACTTTGTACTTACCTCCTTTGCATTTTCTTTTGTATGCATTGTGGGGTGAGAAGACGAACAGGTTGATCAACTGTAGATGACGACCTTTGAAGACTTTGATGTCTTGACAAAGCTCTTAGTTTATTTCTTTGTAAAGGTTGTACTAGACTAGTTTTATTTCTTTTCTTAGACTTGTTGTACTTCTACTTTTAAGACATCGTATTGTATAAGTCTTTGGGTTTTTCGTCGTTGTAATTTAACTATCCATCTTTAGCATGGTTACTTTCTATTCATAGTAGCATTTATGTTTTTACCCGAGTCTTTTTAGCTTCTGTTTGCTTTTATTTGATATGACGACGTAGAGTTTTGCATATAATGTTAGATTTATTTAATGCTATACGCGCCGAACGTTTCTCTTCCGGATAAGGGCTCGGTATCCGGGAGCGGGGCGTTACAGTTGGTATCAGAGAGAAGCGTCCTTTCTTTCCTAGGATTCTTCCCTCTAAGATAAGACTTCTTTAGCCCTTCTGATCTCTCTTGATCTTCGTGGTAAATTCTCGTAGGATTAGGAATCCTTAGAACGTGGTTATGTTGCACTAGGACCAAGTGAAAAGTCTCCTTAGGCGTAGGTTGAGTTTTAAGCTCACGTCTCTTATATGATCCTCTTAAGTTTTTTTTTTCTTTCTTTTTGAGGTTTTAATGCTTTCGTAATGCTAAATTGGTTCAAATCACTTCCTTGTAACTTGGTGTTATGCAAAACGAGTAAACGATTTTGTTCACGTTTCTACATGTCATGTTATATCATTTTTTTTTTGTTCCAAGAATTCTGTAAATTTTCAGCCACTTAGAAAGTTGTCTTATCCACAATTTCTCTTTTTACATCAATTTAGTTTTCTATATGGATTGTTCACAAATTGTTTAACAAGGAGGGGTACTCTGTTCAGAAAATTCTGCAGCGGTACTCTTACTTATCATTCTGTTTTGAATAAGATAAATACCTCCAAATGACTTGGATTTTTGATGTGTTGTAGAAAACATCCTGAACTATAATTTTTCTTTTGGAACCAAGTGCAAATTCGTTTTGGTCTGAGCACAATCTGCAACACACGACAGTTGATGAAGTCCTGAAATTTTTTGACAGCTTATAGCAGTAGATGAAAAGAATTATTTTGACCGACCTATGGCTTCCCAAAAATTTTGATTTTTGAGCATCATATGTAAAACTTATATACTCACAGATTTTCTCTTTGCCTCATGTTCAAAATCAGCTCAGTTTGTTTTGTGCAAATCAATTATATCATGGCTTATGTATGCACCCGAATTTCTCAAAACCATTTAAGTCCTCTGGCCAAGAAAGGGTAGATGTCTTTCTTTCACCCTGTAATTTATAGTGTAGTAGGTTATGGGAGATGAGAATACTTTGATTTATCTGATTCTTAAGCTAGCTGTTACCCTGGATAAGAAGTTTGGTAGGTAGAGACTAGGTGTTGTCGTTATAGTGCTCCTCGATGGCAAGAAACGATTGCGTGGTGATTTTCCAATCTTATATCTTCATCAATAAGGTTCTCTTCTATAATCATCTAGTTTCCTATTTGGTTATTCCGATTTCAAAATGTTTCCACATCCATACTAATTGTAACCCATGTTCTAGATAAATCCTCCATTTGAAACTTTTGAAACTCGGTAAAAGTCCCTTATTACGAAGTTTTGTTTTCCAAGTGTGTACATTCATTGATGTGCCTTATTTTTTTAGATGTTTTCATCGTGTCAAATGCTTGACTTAAGAAAAATAAGTTTCTCATCCTTCGAACTATTTGAACTGACAATTGCATATCCGTCCAACTATATCATGTTTAGCTATTTCAGGGCAACACACTTTTGCATCCTAGTGATTAACCTTAATGAATCCCCTACAAGATGTTTTAGTACATACAAACTTTTGTTTAAAGACTCGACTCTACAAATCCTTCGTTTTCTCTTTTCGCTATCGCTTGGTTTATGTTTACAAAAATTCTTTGGCCTTGCTTTGCTCGAGATGGGTTCCACACGAACTCCATATGCAAATTTTATCCTTTCCAAGTACTCCTCAGTCGTTTCAACTATTAGTGTTAAAGGTCTCCTACTTTGGCACATAGATTTCATTATCCTCGTTTTTTTGCTTTATCCAACATGAGTGAATGCTTTTGTTTCTGTGTTTTCCTTTCAGGTTAGACCACTTACCCTGCTCTAAAAATTCTAGAAATTTTCCACAATATAGACCGATGTCTTATTTACAATTTATCTTTTAACATTGATTCGATAATCTTTATGGATTGTTCAGAAAATCCATGTTATTACCGGACACTTTGTCCAGAAAATCTGCAGCAGCACCTTCACTTCCTCTTCTGTTTTGAACAGGTTAAACACCCTTAAATGATCTGAATTTTTGATATGTTGCAGAAAAAACTTTTATCTACAATTTTCTTTTGGAATTAGGCTCATATTATTTTTGTTTGATCTCGATTTGCAATTCAACTCAGTGTTTATTAATCTGGAAATTCTGACAGCTTGTGCAATCGTCAGAAATAACTGTTTTTGACCAACTTATTTTCATTCAAAAATTCCAATATTTTTATATCACGTGGGAAACTCAAGTATCTAAATCTTTTCTCTTTGGATCGTGCTCAAATTCCTCTTTGTTTGTTCTGTACAAATTGATAATGTCAGATCCGGAGTAAATTTCATACACATCAACCTAAAAGGAATTTTCACCTCTTTGACTTGGGGTTTGGGCTAAGAGGGTAGTAAGTTACGACTGTTATGTTTAGGAGTTCCCCGAAGTTTGATCTCCTTATGAGTTAAACATTTTAGTAGGAGTTTGTAAAGCTAACGTTATAATTTCTTTTGCAGTTTTAAACAAGAACCAATATGCTATCCTCAAGCATGCCATGTTTGTTGTTCCGACCCTTTTTAGTGTCCTTTTTGTAATTATACTTTTTCTAGTAATTTGTTTCTCATGTAATCCCTCACTTGAGACCTTTAAACTCAACAGGTCCTCTCTGTTTGGTGTCATGAATTACCTCCGAAATATATCTCTATAAGCCTTTTCCTCTTAACTAGTTCATACTTTCCTACTTTTCAAATCAAGAAACAAGTTCTCTCCAAAACTTCTATTGAATTTCAATCCAGATTAATGTACCTTGTACCATTCAGTTTTAACTCACCTTTAGGCCATTTAGAGCCATGAACCACCAGATATGCCTTTTGATTTTCTATCCTCTGTTTGGCGTTTCTATTCCAATTTTGTTACATCGGTTGAAAGTCTATTTTATTTTAACCTTGAGCATTTATTCCTTGGCAGTGTACTATTGCTTTCGAGTAGTGCAACCTTGAACCTTTGATTTGAATCGTCAATGATCGTTTAAACTTCCTTTGAAGGTTTGAATTAATTCTTTGAAATCAAACCTTATCCGACAATTCTTATGTGTATTTTCCTCTTCACTTAAAAAAAATCTTGTTTGCTACTTACTTATTCAAACTTTTGATATTCCCTTACAATTCCTTGAGGGAATTTCTATTTCTATTAAATCCTAAAATAACCTCTCTTTGACTATTGCAAACTTGGACACTTCTTGACAAGTGTTTATATTATTCTGAGACCTTTTGGTGTACTCGTTTTGTCTCCATGGATCCTTCATGTTGAGATTCTTGCTCTCTTTTGATTTCTATCTTTTTAGTCCTTCTGGTGCTAGACCTTGCACCTTTACCTTGATTCTGTTGTGTGATGTTACCTTTAACATCTCCACTTTCTCAAGGCTTATATGAAAGCTTATTACCATCCTTTCAAGTTACCTCTGAAGTCTTTGCAGACCACCGTATCTTGCAGAATTCCTCTCTCTCAACAAAAAATCATCTGCAAGGTGTCCTTTTGTTTTCCTTTTTGTTGCTATCCCTTGTATTATGATACAATGTCTCATTCTTCAGTTTGGAACCACCTTCAACTTTTCCCCAACACGAAATCATATTGTTTTTCTTGTAACCCAAGGAACCTTTCTTATTTCAAGTGCATTGTATCATTCCTTTGCTTACCTAGTTGACAAGACACCCTGGTACCCAACTTGTCACTTTTCAATTTTATTTATTCTCCAAGCTAACTCTTTTTGGCATAAGAATTGGATCAGACCGTCAGAGAGAAAGTATGACAATGAATGTTCCCCACCCACAGGGAGTCTCAGAAGTCCTTAGCTGGGATCCTTGCAGTTCTTCATCAAGCTTGTGGTGCCATGATGGAAGTTGGGATCGAAAGATGTCAAGTGTGCTAGAAGTGTGGTTTCGGCTGGAAAGATTCAGCTTTCCGGGTATAGGGCAGCAGGAGCAAGCAAAGAGTGTTGAACCGATGATTTTAAGATTCGAGGTATTTGATGAGTTCGTGAAGAAACAAGACAAAGACCCGAGCTTGTCTCCGGTTACAAGTGAGTGGTCGGAGCCCAACCAGCCATTGGTCACGAGTTAGATGAAGATAGCAACCGTCGGCATCGGAATCGACTTTGGGTTCCGAATCACGGAAGATTGTGAAGGACAATGAAGAATGAAAACCTCGAGATGACAATTGATGTTCATCTCGGAGCGACCAAGATGTACAAGAGTTGGAATAGTACTCTGGCGATGATCTTTCTTTAAGATAGAGATAGAAGAACGTGAGTTTCTGGGATGAAGTGGAGCGGCAGTAGAATACGAGACCAAAGTTGATACATCAAGACGACATGAAGATTGAAGCGGATCATCGCAATCTCAAGTTGGCTAAGACAAGCAGAAGAGTTGGGATGATGGAAGAAGAAGAAGAAGATTTTAAGAGTTAGAAGACGAAACGCCTTGCAATGTCCAGAGTTCAAGCACACCCCAGTTACATTCGAGTTTCAAGGACGAAACTCCTCTTAAGGGGGAAGGAATGTAACATCACGACTTTCCATAAAAGGGAAAAATAGAAAAAATAGTCATTGAGTGTATTTACTACGACCTAATCATTATTTGTCTTTTATTTAATTAAAAAGGATTTAATTAAGGGATTTAGTTATTATTTAAAATGGATTTAATTAATAACTATAAAAAGGAAATAGTTCCCCATAATAACTTATTAGTCACATACTGTTTATGAAAAGAAGAAAAAGAGAGGAACGGCAATCAGAGAACCAACGGAGAAGAAGAAAGCGAAACAAAAGGGAGAACGTAATCTTCAACCATGTAACCAATCTGTTCATCGTTTCAAGATGCCGCAGGAGAGAAAAGAGATCAACGCGAGGAGACGCAACTTTGGAAAATAACATCTCTCAATTTCGTAAGTTTTCAATTTAGCCCTAGTTTTTGGTAACCGTTGAGTTCGATTCTTCAGAAATTCGTATCTTTCAATCCATAGCTCTGTTTTTCAGCAATGAGTAGTCAAAACGATCGTCTTGGAGCGTAGATCAATCTGAAAATAGTTTCACAGCAGTTAATCCATGTAATCTGCAGTTTTGATCACTTTTCACTTTCGGTTTTCTGTAAAGAAATAGGATTTTACGGTTTCTCGTTGATCAAATAGGTTTTGGGGTTGAGGATCAACAGTTGTTGCAGTTGCTTGACGTTTTGCTTTCGCTTTTGCTGGAAATTAAGGTAATAGGCTCTTCCTAATGAGTAATTATAGTTTTATAATGATAGGTTGAGTTTTGGTGAGTTTTGGTGTTGTTTGGTGATAGAATTCATGCTAAGTTGTAATTAATAAGATGTGATATGTTTTGGTATATTTGTGTTGAGTTTTAAATTCTATTTTTTTTGATTCAATAACATTAATTAAATATGAACAAGGTTCGATTGAACTTCTGATTCGTTCAGTTAAAACACCGAATGTACTCTTAAAGGGAGTTAAAGTTCGGATCCGTCGAAAGGGCATGAAAGGGCTTGTGGTTTGATGAACTAGAGTTCATCAATGTCTGTGTAATTGATAGGATGTGATGTCTAGTTGTCTAAGTGAGGAATTAGAGTTGTTAAGGTGAGATTTCATCTTGAAAACACTTAGGTGGCTAGTTAATTCACCATAATAATTACATAAGTGTAGTAAAAGCTAAAACGTCATCTATTCTCGGTTAGGCACTAATTCATATCGGCGATGTTATACGTTCAGTAAAAGCGAACAACGCTGCTGGCCTATAAACGGCTAAATGGCAGTGGAGGAAATTCGCCGAATGTATATGCATACCAGGGAGATCCCGGGACTATCGGTGCTACTCACCGTAGTTGGCAAGTACATCTCGTGGTGGAATTTTCACCATGCATTGTGTCCTTGAGTGATGATGTAACCAAGATAAGCTTAGCTAGAAACGTTTAGTCATGGCATGTCGATGGGCATGTATTGAACCTTAGATTGAGTCGGTCTCATAAAGATAATTTAATAATCATAATAATAACCTTTCGTTGTATAACTTAGTTATTCATTAGCTTCTCACTTTTACTAAGTACTTTGTACTTACCTCCTTTGCATTTTCTTTTGTATGCATTGTGGGGTGAGAAGACGAACAGGTTGATCAAGTGTAGATGACGACCTTTGAAGACTTTGAAGTCTTGACAAATCTCTTAGTTTATTTCTTTGTAAAGGTTGTACTAGACTAGTTGTATTTCTTTTCTTAGACTTGTTGTACTTCTACTTTTAAGACATCGTTGTAACCCCCCGTTCCTGGACACCGAGTCCTTATCCGGAAAAGGAACGTTCGGCACGTATAAAATAAAAATGAATTCACTTTATACGTAAGCCTCTACTACGTCGTATCAAAAATAAGCAAACGGAAGCAAAAGACTCGGGTATAAAATTCCAAACAATCAAGAATAGAAATGAAATCTAAAGATGGAAATGTAACTTATTACATTCAAGGGAAAGTACGAAATCCAAACAAAACGTACGATACTACAAGTCTCGAAAGACCAAAAGTCTAAACAGTCTAATAAATGAATAGCTAAATAAATAATGTAAAGTCTTCAATGAGGCGTCTTCAAACGTCATCATCGAACTCCTCCTCGTAACCAATACCAACCTGTTCGTCTTCTCGCCCCCAAACACATAGAAAACATGCATTTGAGGTAAGTACAACGTACTTAATAAGAAAGAGAAGCTATGACAACAATTATAATTTATAAAGAGAAGATAATTAAAAGTTTAGTTGATTATGTGTGACCGACTCGATCTAGGGTTCACTCCATGTCCATCAACATGAATTGACTAAACGTTTCTACTTAACTTATCTATGTTACAACCGCACTCAAGGGCACTACGCGTATCCACTTTTGGGACACTCTTGGCAACATATTAGTGGATCACACCAATATCCACGGAGGCTAGAATAGGTAGGCTCCGATAGTACGCACATCTCAGCGGAGTCCCTCGTTACTTAGGGTTTTTTTGACCTACGGAGTTCTTCCACCTTCAGAGGTAGGCATACATCGCGATATAGACTGGTGCCTATCCAAGAGGGACATGTTGTTTAATCTTTTACTAGTCAAGTACGTATTTTATTAGGGTGATTAACTAGCCACCTAAGTGTTTTCAATTAATCTCCCTCACATTAACTACTCTCTTCCTAGACCACTAAACATTAACAAGGCCTAGAAATTACACAGACAGTGATGAATGCTAATTCATCAAAGCACAAGCCTATCATGCCCTTCCGACGGATCCGAACTTCAACTCCCTTTAAGAGTACATTCGGTGTTTTAACTGAACGAATCAGAAGTTCAATTCAGGCTTGTTTTATTTATACCATGTTATCATATCATAAATAAGGGTTTAAAACAATTATAATATAATTTTAAAAACCCAAAACCAAACAAAAATGATAAAACCGTAAAAACAAGTAAAAGCAGGCCAGGCCTGCGTTTGACCTCCTATGGGCGCCCGTCCGTAACTGACGCCCGTCCCACTAAACCCCAGGCGCCCGTCCGTCTAAAACGACTACATCTCGAATCAAAAATCTAACCTCAGGCGCCCGTGCGCTTATTGCAAACGCCTTCACGGGCTACTAGGTCTCGGACACCCGTGCGCTAAGTTAGGCGCCCGTCCGCTGGGTTTTTCCCAAAACGCTAAGATCGACAAAACTCGATTTTCGCACCGTTTCTAACTTATTTAGCATCGAATTAAACCTAGAAAACGTAGAAAACTATATCTAATCCACCACGACATCTATGATCCTTTGATCAACATAAAAGCACAACTTTTACTAGCATCTACACGTCTCAAAACCATAATCTAACTTTTACGAATTATAACCGAAATCATAGGAAGAGTTTCTTACCTAATTGCTGCTCTAAAACAGATCCAAACAGCCTCGAAATCCTGCAGCCCTTCCAATCAAACGATATCCAAATGTTGTCCTTCTCACAACGATTCCAAATCTTCCGTCTGATCCAAAACGGTTACGCTTTGCCTCGTAAATCGTGAAATCGTGAAAACTATCCAAGCCCTATTTTCTCCTCAAAATTGGTACGCAGAGAGAGAGAGATAAAAAAAATGAATTTTTTGATTTTGATTAGGTTATGGGATTATTGTGTGTAAATCTCCCTTCCTTAAATACAATTCCCAAATAAATCCTTTTTTCCTTAATTGTCCCTTTAATTACCAAAATCGAATAATCCCTTAATTAAATACTAACTCGAAAATTACATATATTTAATTAATACAACACTTAACTCCAATAAAAGAAAAGAAATAATAATATTTCGTTTTACTTGAAAATACGCCTGCCTTTTTCCGAAAATCAGAATATTACATTCCTCCCCCCTTAAAAGGAGTTTCGTCCTCGAAACTAGAACGTAACTGGTAAATCCACGAACTCTTGGAATTCACTGATCATATCATCTTCAACTTCCCAAGTTGCCTCCTCGGGTGAATGATTACTCCACTGAACCAAAACCAAAGGAATCATCCGTCTCTTTACCATCTTTTCTTTCCGGTCCAAAATCATGATCGGTCTCTCATCATAAGCAAGGTTGTCTTGTAGGATTCCTGGATCAACCGTAGTTTCAACATCATTCCTCATCAGACACTTCTTCAACATCGAAACGTGAAACACACTATGGACCCTTGACATCGATTCCGGTAACTTAAGCTTGTAAGCCAATGGTCAAATCCTTTCCATAATTTCAAAAGGTCCAACATACCTTGGACATAGCTTTCCCTTTTGTCCAAAGCGTTTCACTCCCTTCATCGGAGAAGCTCGTAAATACACTCTATCACCGACTTCGAACTCAAGCGGTCTTCTTCTAACCGTCCGCCCAACTTTTCTCCCTGTCTGAGCTGCCTTCAGTTCTTCTTAACCAAACGAACTCTTTCCTTAGCTTGTTCAACCATTTCCGGCCCTGTAATCTGTCTTTCCCCGACTTCATCCCAAAACAACGGCGTTCTACATCTCCTTCCATACAACGCTTCAAACGGCGGCATGCCTATACTTGCATGATAACTATTATTGTAGGCAAATTCTGCTACCGGTAGGTAGTCATCCCATGATCCACCTACTTCCAAAACACAAGCTCTTAGCATGTCCTCGAGTTTTTGGATGGTCCTCTCAGATTGTCCATCTGTCTGAGGATGAAAGGCCATACTCAAATCCAACTTGGTTCCAAAAGCTTCTTGTAAACTCTTTCAAAACCGATCGATTTAATCGACTATCTCGATCCGAGACTATGGAGATAGGAACTCCGTGTAACTTCACTATATTATCCAAGTATAGTGTCGTCATCTTCTTCAAAGGCATATCAACCTTATACGGTAAGAAATGGGCAGATTTGGTCAATCTATCCACAATTACCCAAATCGCATCATGACCGCCTCTCGTCTTAGGTAACCCGGTGATGAAGTCCATCGTGATCTTATCCCATTTCCATTCAGGGATATCCAAGGGCTTAAGCATTCCCCCTGGTCTTCTATGCTCCGCCTTCACCTTTTGACAAATGTCACACTCTGCTACGAACTTGGCTATCTCTACCTTCATCGAAGGCCACCAAAACTTCTCCTTCAAGTCTCGATACATCTTGGTAGCTTCTGGATGAACTGCAAAAGCAATCCTATGTGCCTCTTCCATAACCCTTTGTCTTAGGTTGCCAACATTAGGCACACATAAATGATCCTGGTACCAAAGGTTGCCATTCTTATCCAAGACATATCCCACTGTAGGCTTCTCTCTAGCAACCCGCTTCAAATCAACCAATGCTGGGTCGTCATCTTGCTTTTCCCGAATGTCATCCATCAACTCTGACCTTGCTAACAACGGCGCCACAAACTGTCGTTCCTCAATCTGATCAAACCTGCTGATTTCCAGTCCATCTAACCTTTCTGCCACATCTTCGACGCTTGATACTGCAAACAATGGTTTCCTGCTTAAGGCATCTGCCACTACATTGGCTTTGCCTGGATGGTGCTGAATATCCAAATCATATTCCTTCACGAACTCTAGCCATCTTCTCTGTCTCATTTTCATATTCTCTTGTGTGAAGAAATACTTTAAACTCTTGTGGTCGGTGAAGATCCTTGCCTTAACTCCATACAAGTAGTGCCTCCAAGTCTTTAATGCAAACACTACTGCTGCCAATTCTAAGTCATGTGTCGGGTAGTTCTTCTCATGCACCTTCAACTGCCTAGATGCATAAGCAATCATTTTTCCTCCTTGCATCAACACACAACCTAGACCTGTCCCCAAGCATCCGTGTAAACATCGTAGTTATCAAAAACCTCCGGAACTGCCAACACTGGGCTGTAGTCAACTTCTTTTTCAACGTCTGAAAAGCCATTTCACACACTCTAGTCCATTCAAACTTCACATTCTTCTGTGTAAGCTTAGTGAGTGGAGTACCTATCTTTGAAAAGTCTTGTACCTATAATAGCCAGCCAAACCAAGAAAGCTCCTTACTTCCGAAACTGTAGTAGGTTTAGGCCAATTCTCCACTGCTTCTATCTTGGCGGGATCAACTTGTATGCCATCTCCACAAATGACATGACCCAAGAAACTGACTTGCTTCAACCAAAAGTCACACTTAGAGAACTTAGCAAACAACTGATTCTTCTTCAAGGTATCTAACACTATCCTTAAGTGTTCTTCATGTTCTTTCTCATCCTTAGAGTACACTAGGATGTCGTCTATGAACACTATCACAAACTTATCCAAGTACGGCATGAAGACTCGCTGCATCAAATCCATAAATGCAGATGGAGCATTAGTGAGTCCAAAAGACATAACTAAGAACTCATAATGTCCATACCTCGTACTAAAAGCCGTCTTCGGTATATCTGCTACATTGATCTTCAACTGATGATATCCGGACCTAAGATCAATCTTAGAGAACACTTTCTTGCCTTGCAACTGATTGAACAGATCATCTATCCTCGGCCAAAGGATACTTATTCTTGATGGTAAGATTATTCAATGCTCTATAATCGATGCACATCCTCATGCTACCATCTTTCTTCTTCACAAATAAAACAGGGGCTCCCCAAGGTGAAGTACTGGGCTGAATTATATTCCTCTCAAGCATATCCTTAAGTTGAGCCTTCAACTCCTTTAATTCAGCCGGTGCCATCCTATAGGGTGCCTTAGCAACTGGTGCCGCTCCGGGTACCAACTTGATCTCAAACTCAATTTACCATAAATCAATTTACACAAGTGTATATATATCACATATATATATTACACAAATAAATCTATATATTATATATATATATCCACACAAGGTGCGCATGCATGCAAATCTAATTTGCATGTAATTTACACACACGCATGCATTCATAATATATATATTATTTTATTTTATTAATATCTAATATTAATAATAGGTAATATCATTAATTAAATTGCACAATCCAAATGTATCATATACACATTAAATGTGGCGCCCATTTGACCAACAAATTGGCTTCCGGAATATTCTTTAATTAATATAATTAATATCTTGTATTTTATTTATTCATAATAAATAAATAACACCATATTAATTTACCACTATAACCTTTATAGTACGAGATAAATTCTTTCCTTATTTGGTCATCATCTATAACCACATTTTAATCCGGCTAGATGTTCTTATGTGTGTGACCCGATAGGCTTCCGAATATGTTGGCCGTAGACACAAAGTGCAAATTACGAAAATGCCCTTCATGCCTAACGATCACGGGATAGCGTCTAGCAACACACCGTGACCCCCAATCATTGGAAGAGTCAAATGCAATGACTACTACCTTTCATGTGAAACAGTTACCGTGTAACTTACAATCCTATCGCTGTAATAATATCGATACGGTCGTTAGTCGAGTGTCAAAACATCAACGACCGTATCTTATAATCTGGATATCAAGCTCTCTCGAAGTAACTCGTTTACTTCCACTTTGCAAAGATTCACGAGAGTAAGACATTCCTTATAAGAAGGCCATTTCGGATATTCGATCCCAATCATAGGATACGCGATTCCCGGACGACCAATCATGTATACTCCGCATGCTTCAAAGATCATACCCAATCACTACCGCATGATCGCCCGTGGCTGAGAAACCTCAATAGTGTCAAAGCATGACAATCCACACCGTGATGCCATGAAGACTCCGGTCATAAGGATAATTACACAACCGCCATATAGTGTGACACTTATCCATGTAAGTGGGTCGATCCCAACGTCGCATTCTCTAATACACGTCCACGTCACGGTCAAGTGTCTCTACACTTCGATAGACGAGACTATCCACCCTACTTAAAGACGAAGACATCTAATACGTGCTAGTCTGCTTATACTATCAATGCCCTGTTTAATAGTACATCGACTGAGACATTTAAGTATCAAACTTATTAAAGTGATTAGAGATCTCATCAACCATAATCGCCTATCATGGTTTCTCTATCACGATCTAATACTAAGGACGTTATCATATAACAATTCACAATTGGTTCTTTAAAGAACATATACATGACAACAAAAAAGCCATTTAATATATGTATAAACATAAAGAAATAGTAGAAATGATCCGACCCGGTCGGATCCGGTCCAACCCGATTGGGTTTAGGACACTATTTCAACAATCTCCCACTTGGCCTAAAACCAATCACTCGCACACACAAGACCAAGTTGAAACACAAGAATCTCATGCAATACTCGCAACCAAACCACTAGCCATAAACGGATCACTATCCGTGGGGACTCGAGACTATCTTCATATCATGTTCCAAATGACCAAGTCAAAGGAACCGCCTCAACACACACACGAATCTCTAACGAGACCCTGGTCATTGCTTCAAGCAATAAATCCACTTACTATATCATCTATACAGAAAAGGTGGAAGAACCGTATAAGGTTCGGAATGAACCTTCTAGATCCATGTCTTCGCTCTCCATTAGCCTCTAAGGCACTACTGTGTTTTGGCCTAGTTGTAGAATTTACAGTGACCCATAGGCTGGAACATTTCCAGCTCACTGTATCACTTAATCAAGGTGATTGCAAACCCAGACTGTAGCTCCCACTTGCCTTCATAAGACTCAGGATATACGTCTGTATATTTACGTTTATTTAATTCCAAGTTTCAATAAACTAGGAAACTTTCCTCAACTTGTTTAAGGATATTCTCGACATTCACCATATTTACATTCATACTTGCTCATGATTGTTCATGGACTACGAACATCCGGCATTACCTTTCTGATGGTTTCCATCGTAGTAGCGAAGGAAACCTTCCATAAGCATCATCTTTCACCTTATCTTTAGGACGAACGTCCTAACATAGATAGATCTTGAGAACACCGGCTAGCAGTATCCCCTATTGCGATCTATGCTAAACTCTTTTAGCATCACATCTATATAGGTAAACTATAATTTAACAGCAGTTAAATCTGTCACTAAAGATTCTTATTTCTAAAATAAGAACTGCTAATCCAAGTGCTTTCGTAAAGACCTTGAACTACCAAACATTAATTGACTGTGACATGGGGTGATAATTCACGAGAGAGATATATAATACCTTACTCAAAAATCGTAACACACTCCCACTATCCATCTTGCACATTGGGCATATCCTTCTTTTTGACTAAATCAAACTCCTTTGATTATCAAACAAAGAAATTGTCTGGAGAAACTTGTTTGAGTCCATAAATGGATCTCGTGGGCTTACATATCATGTTATTGTCTATGAACATCGAGTTGTCTGCCCAACGTCTTCAACACTATCATATAGTCATGATACAAAGTTATAACAAGCATAATCTGAATAAAACTAGGCTCAGCCTTACAGGGACATTCCCTCAAGGTAAGACAGACTAGGTTCACAACCTGGTTGTCACTGATGGAATCTAATTCAGATACTATAGCTCCTGGCCATATCTCTCAAACCTGCCTTTCAAACATTCTTTCATAAGTCGTGAGATATTCATTCTTCAAGATGAACATACCAACAAATTTTTTCAGGCTTGAGGTTATCCACAGACTTACAAAACTTTGTGTGCACTTGAGCAATGTTTTTACACCTCATCTCTATGTGGCGTCCGCTCATGTTCCTATGGTTGAATATATCTTTGTGGTTCTCAAACTCTTTTGAGATCTGATTCACTCCCACTGTTTCTCTTGGAAGAAACACTTCCTCTTGAAGACAGCATGTTTGGAGACAAACATTTTGCTCCGCAGACAAGTAAATAATATCCAGCATGCTAGCTTAGACATTCCACAAAGTTTCATATGTCGTACTAGGCTCCAAGCCTTTCTGACTTTGCCTATGACAACTTCAAATCATCGGTTAAGATAGATTCGACATTATCATCTTCCATATCTAGTATGGAATTTATTCAACCTTTATTCTTTGGAACTCGGTTAAGTATAAGGGCACTATCCCGAACGGGTAAGGGATACTTCGCGATGGCTTGCGTCACACCTTTATCATATAAAGTGTTGTTGCCATTTTGGGAACACACAATCTAATTGCGTATCCCAAAGATGGTATCCTTCAAGGGAGAATCTTATTCCTTTTCAGACGACTTCTGAAACACCCTTCAGGTATTAATTACTTCAATCCAATTGAAGATTAATTCCTAAGTAGCTCATCAATCTCATATTCGCACTGGCTCGAACTTTTCGGGCTTTCCGAATCATGCACTTCACTGAGTACACTTGACTATTTCTAAAAATAGTCATAGAGACTAATAAACAATTATTTGTGGCATTAATTGTCACAAGCCAACAAACATTGGTTTGTTTAGGCTTTAGACAATTTTTCTAGATTTTACAACCTTTTTCGAAAAAGGGTATTATAGTCCTCTTTGGATAAGATACGTATAACCCACATGATTCATAATCGTATGGTTCAACATCATCAGAATGACGTTTAATTACGCGCTTCCCTTCCAGAGAGACTACATCTAGAACAACTACAAATATCAAGGATAACAGCCATACAAATATTTAGTTGAGATCTCATCACATATATCAACTATATAGTGACATCAATCTAGTATGTTAGATTCAGTGACCTTCCAACTTTATCGGAATAACACTTATTCTTTACAATTGAATATGTCTACTAAATCCTAACAAATAACTCGAAGTATGTTCTTCATAAGAACCGAACATAATAACATTTATTTAGTTCCTTATCGCTTTACTAGATCCGAATGTGTAGTAAGTGTTACAACGTTTGCTTCACCTTCCATATCTCATTAACCTTTCCAATTTAATCAAACTCGTAAGATATCATATATCTTAGAGTTGACTTGAACTTAGATAGGTTTATCTCAACTCACTTGCCTAGAATAGAAACTTCAATAAGTTCTCTATTTAAGCACATGCCCTAACTTTCCTTTTCAATCCTTTAAGCACTTGAAAAATGTTTCTTACTGTAGTCTTCATAAGACTTAAGAAAGATCACAAGAGCTATGTCTTTGATTTCCTTTCATAAAGAAAATCTAAAGTTTATTAAATAGTTTATTTAACCTTTTGAATCGTATTCAAAACATTGACTATTTAATTAACCTTTAAGCAATGATAGAATTAAGTCGATACTTAAATCTTACAATTTTGAAAACAACCTTTCCAAAATTAGATGTGGTCATTCTTATCCAACGTTTGAATTAATTGTCATCGTATGACTGAATGATCATCTTGGATCGTATCCAATATATGACTAATTCGTTGAAACTTATTTCAAATGATTTAATCATATCATGAGCTTCCGCTTTCATTAATAATTAAAGTCTCGAACCTTGCATCAATTATGTAATCTCCTTGTCTCTAACTACTATAACGGGATGGCTCATGTCATTGCTTATTTTAAAAGGATTAAAATTACTTAACCATATTTGAGAACGTTTCTCAAAATTAACAGTCATAATTTGGTTTTACTAATCGAGAAAAACATAAATATAAAAGTTTGCTAAAAACAACTACAACATAAAAAAATGAAGATAAAAGAGTGTTGTTGTCTATACACGCAAAATCAAATATGGTCTTTGGGATTATGATTTTGCTCCCACTAGTCAACTACTCCCTATTGACTTTCAAGAATTTTTAATTTCTTTAGTGGACAAGATCCTACTAAACTACCCCGACCCCCGCTTTGGCTGTTGGGCCGAAAATAGCATAATAGGTAGACAACTCTTTGTCAATCGTATCTTATACGACTCTTGTTGTTTGACTAGTCAACTCTTTGACAATTTTCATCTTATGAAGTAGTCAAACCCTTGCCTCTAAAATCCAAACGACCCCGCTTTGGCTGGTGGCCGAGAGAATTCTTAGTCAAGTCATAACCCCAATATTCGTGAGATCTCATACAATCATATCTCGATAATAACGATATACCCGAGGTAGGTCAACCCCCTGCTTTGGCTGATGAGTTGGATCCGAACAAGGGCTCTTCACCGTCATTATAATATGGGGAGGCAATTTCAACTTGATTCTTTTGAGGTGGAAGTATTTATTTAAATTAATTCACTTAATTAATTTTAATTAATTCTCTTAATTAATTTATTACGGTCTCATCAAATATATCTATCTCTATAGACATACATCCTACACATTTATCTAGATCGTGCCTAGTCATGCATCTATCGTATCATATAAAATAAATACAAGCACAGAATAAATAAATGCGTAAAGTAACCGGTATGTTCATGGACTTTTCCTAGGTGCTGTTTCGAATACAAACTGACGAAACCGCGGGTCACAATCTAAGGGTAGCTGCAACCGCCAATAGGATATTTAATGCTCCATTATCCAATGAGATCTTTATTTTCGTCTTTCTTTGGTCTCATCTTCTGCTCCATTCTTGTTACATTTAATTCTATCTAATAAAATAAATACACCCGCCGCAAACGGGGGGGAGCTTACGGGAATGGGATAAAATGCAGAAAATAAACTAGGTCACGTTCTTCATAACGGCCTAGGACAATTTTTAAACCAACAGAAAAATTAAATCATTCGCATCTATCCTATTGGTCGAGTCCATGATCAATCGGGGTCCATATAATCATATTATATCTACTATATATAATCCATACAATAACATCTTATGAAAAAGATAAAATTAAAATTTACCTACTCGCGTCTTAATTAATCAATTAACATTTAATCTATTAAATAATTTTATCCAATCAATTAACTAATTAACATTTAATTAATTAAATGATTTTAATCGAAATAAAATTAACGATTAATTTTAAACCGATTTTAATTTTAATTTTAATTAATTAGAACTATTCCAAAAATAAATCAAAATTAAAATTATTTCTCTTTTGTTTCTTTCCTTTTGATTCGTAATCAAAAGGGATGTCTTTGGTTTCCTAAACCAAATTTGGCTTAGGCCTGGCCACTATCCAAAATCAAAATTTTGGAAGTGGCTTGAGCTAGCCTTTACAAATCAAATATTTGAAAAGGGCCTAGGCCTATTCCAAATCAAATATTTGGAAAGGCCAAATAATTTTGGTTTAGGCCTGGCCACTTTTCAAAATCAAAATTTTGGAAGTGGCTGCAAGCTAGCCTTTTCCCAAATCAAATATTTGGAAAGGCTGGCTATTCCAAATTAAGTTTGGAAATGCCATTATTATTTTAATGCCATGTGGCATCCCAATGGCCCAAACTATTTGAACCATTGGTTAGCCACATGACACAACTAAACAAAGGAGATATCAATCACAACTATGAACCATATTGAATCACAAAACACACAAAACAAAAGTTTGGAGATCCACCAAAGATTGACCGACCGATCGCCGCGCGAAGCCGCCGCCGCCGCCGTCGCCGCTGGGGTGGTGCCGCCGCTAGTCGGCCGAGCACCACCAGATCTTGTTTTTTTTTTTTTCGTGTATCAATTTTGCAAATCAAAAAATCTTTCATCTTTTAATTACGTGATTTAAACGATAAAATTAACTACGCATAATAACATGCTTATTGCTTAAGCTCGAAGCTCTCTCTGATACCACTGTTAGGAAATCTACGCGGGAACGCAGCGGAATTTAAAATTTTGATTTCCTTTTACCCAAGATCGACTTCGTTTAAGCAATAAACAAGATCGACGCTTTGACCGTCTAAGGAGAGTAGTTCTGCATAGAGCCGCCCAAGTGTTCGGCCTCTACCGCTAGTCCACACGAACAGCCCGCCGGAATCCCATCATGGATTGCTATTGGAAAACTCCGGTTGCTAGACCGGCCTTTTTCCCCTCTCTCCAACTCTCCAAAAGATGCTCTCTATTTTACACAAGAACTATGAGCTCTTGCAATTGTGGTGTACAAAAGAGCTTGACACCCACTTCTTATTTATAGTGAGTGGGGCGCCTCTAATAGAGTGGAAAGGAAGAAAACCTTTCTCCAATAAAATAAGGAAAATATAATTGATTGATTTATCTCATTTGTTACAATATCTCATATTAAATAAATCTAGGATATTGTCAATATCTTATATTGAATATTTCCAAGATATTGTCAATATCTTATATTGACATTATATTACCATAAATCAATTTACACATGTGTATATATATCACATACATATATTACACAAATAAATCTATATATTATATATATATATACACATCCATGCAAATCTAATTTGCATGTAATGTACACACACGCATGCATGCAAATCTAATTTGCATGTAATGTACACACACGCATGCATTCATAATATATATATTATTTTATTTTATTAATATCTAATATTAATAATATTAATAATATCATTAATTAATTAAATTGCACAATCCAAGTGTATCTTATACACATTAAATGTGGCGCCCATTTGACCAACAAATTGGCTTCCGGAATATTCTTTAATTAATATAATTAATATTTTGTATTTTATTTATTCATAATAAATAAATAACACAATATTAATTTACCACTATAACCTTTATAGTACGAGATAAATTCTTTCCTTATTTGGTCATCATCTATAACCACATTTTAATCCGGCTAGATGTTCTTATGTGTGTGACCCGATAGGCTTCCGAATATGTTGGCCGTAGACACAAAGTGCAAATTACAAAAATGCCCTTCATGCCTAACGATCACGGGATAGCGTCTAGCAACACACCGTGACCCCCAATCATCGGAAGAGTCAAATGCAATGACTACTACCTTTCATGTGAAACAGTTACCGTGTAACTTACAATCCTATCGCTGTAATAATATCCATACGGTCGTTAGTCGAGTGTCAAAACATCAACGACCGTATCTTATAATCTGGATATCAAGCTCTCTCGAAGTAACTCGTTTACTCCCACTTTGCAAAGATTCACGAGAGTAAGACATTCCTTATAAGAAGGCCATTTCGGATATTCGATCCCAATCATAGGATACGCGATTCCCGGACGACCAATCATGTATACTCCGCATGCTTCAGTATCATACCCAATCACTACCGCATGATCGCCCCGTGGCTAGGGGAAACCTCAATAGTGTCAAAGCATGACAATCCACACCGTGATGCCATGAAGACTCCGGTCTTAAGGATAATTACACAACCGCCACATAGTGTGACACTTATCCGTGTAAGTGGGTCGATCCTAACGTCGCGTTCTCTAATACACGCCCACGCATACCCAAGTGTCTCTACACTTCGATAGACGCGAGATCTATCCACTCGCCTAAAGGCGATGAAGACATCTAATACGTGCTGTCTGCTGCTTATACTATCAATGCCCTGTTTAATAGTACATCGACCTAGAGATATTTAAGTATCAAACTTATGAAAGTGATTAGAGATCTCATCAACCATAATCGCCTATCATGGTTTCTCTATCACAGTCTAATACTAAGGACGTTATCATATAACAATTCACAATTGGTTCTTTAAAAGAACATATATATGACAACATAAAAGCCATTTAATATATGTATAAACATAAAGAAATAGTAGAAATGATCCGACCCGGTCGGATCCGGTCCAACCCGATTGGGTTTAGGACACTATTTCAACACCGGTCGGATCCGGTCCAACCCGATTGGGTTTAGGACACTATTTCAACAGACTAGCGGTAGAGGCCAAACACTTGGGCGGCTCTATGCAGAACTACTCTCCTAAGATGGTCAAAGCGTCGATCTTTTAGATCAAGCAAGGTAACACCGTCTACTAGCTTATTTGTTTATTAATTGCTTAAACGAAGTTGATCTTGGGTCGATAGGAAATAAAATTTTGAATTCCATTGCGTTCCCGCATAGATTTCCTAACAAGAATGTGCTTTCTCCTCCAGACTAGCATAATCTGCAGAACTGGCATCCCCTCTATCAGATAAAGAAGTCCACAATCCTTGTTGCTTTACCAAGACCTGCATCTTGATTTGCCACAAACTAAAATTGTTCCTCCTTGTAAATTTATCAATCTTTACATTCATTACTGACATCCTCCTTACTAAAGAACAAACCTTTGATCACAAAATCCTAGCACCGATCACCGGTCTTGGTGAATATCAACTCTGTTCAACCTGCAACTATCTGAATCTTGAACATTTCTCTGATACCAGTTTGTTGAAAACACAGAAGAGATGCTTGCATTTTAAGAAAGATTATAACAGAAGCAATTCAAACATAAAGTATGGCAGAATTGATAAAACACTGAAACAAAGAGAACACAGTGATTTAACGTGGTTTCCGGCGTTGTGCCGACTACTCCACGGACAGAAAATGAGATATTTTACTATACACAGAATTACAAGGTATTTCTCACAAAGTGAGAGACACACTCTTGAAAGACACACGTTGCATTGATTACAACATTGATATTTATAGGCATAAATCTCAAACCCTATCCGCCAAAGATCTTTGTCGGAATTGCATAAATACCCCAGATATGGACCCCAGCTCCAGCTGTTATCCACCAGACAAAACTCAGCTTCAAAATGACTTTCCAGACTTGTAATCAACTGCCCAGATGTAGAACTCAGCTATACTCAGCAAACCTCAACAGACCAAAATCGATCACGACTTGGAAGAAACTCAGTTGCACTTCATCAAACTGACTTTCACAGAACTGAATATACTTTACTAAAACTGACCATCATTCTCAGTCTCAGCTTCAAAGATTAGTTCCACCAGTTTATTAATCATTTTAGATATCAAGCCACCAAAACTGTCAATATCTTAATATCAGAATACCAAAATACCATCTTGTAACTATCACCGTGACTTTAGAGTTCGATCTTGCCGTCCTTTTTTTTCATTTTTTTTGTATATCCGTCGAACCATTTATTGGTCTAATATCAAGACCAAGCACTTGATTCTGAGTTATAACCTGAATCACAGATGATGAATATCCCCCTCTTGGTGTTGCGGTTTGCTACCATAATAAACAAGCAAATTCAAAGAACAAGGTGAGGCTGGCTAAGATGCAAAAACACCTCCAAGAACTTGATAAATTGCACACATAGTGAAATGATATGAATAACTTTGGTAGCTGATGTTTATCGATGATGAATATGAAAACAAACTGCTGTTGATCGCCATCATTTCGTGTTGTTTTCTACAGCCGGAGATTGTTTTTCTTCGTCAGCTCCGAACGTCGGAAAAGGTTTTCCGGTTGGTTTCTTATCAGAATTTAGGAGAATTTTATTACACGGCTCAATCGGTAGAGATTCGTGCTGATAACGTGTTATTAATATATGCACCATCAAGCTCAGAAGTATAAGAGTAAACTCATTCAAAGAAAACCAAATGGAAGATAGATGAATTGACAGTGTATTCTTTCTTATTTGTTTTCTTCTACTTTACTACTGCTGAACATCTTATCCTATCCTACTATATATAATAAGAAAGAAGTGTGTTAAGGGAGTGTAACAAGTGTAATTTTTTCATTGGCTCCCCTTTTTTTATTTACTGTTCATCAGCCTGGCCCAAAATAAATTTTTTTTTAAATTTTTATTTTTACTGTTCATGGCCCAGTCAAGAATATATATATATATATATATATATATATATATATATATATATATATATATATATATATATATAAGAGAAGAAGAGTTTGAGTTAAATTGTTCCATTTTGGATGACTCAATTGTATCACCTTTTAATGTGCGAATATATGTAGCAAAGGTATGACTAATTTCAAAATATAAAGCAACGACTTGTTGCCGACACGATCTTTGTATCATACCAAAAAAATTGTGTTGACGTTTACATGAAATATTATAAATTTCTTAAAATAAATTCATTTCATAAAAAAAAATATCTTTTGTACACGGCGATATGACTTATTTCAAGATATAAGGCCACGACATGTTGCCTACACGATTTTTATATCATGCCAAAAAAATTTGGATTTGACGATTACATGAAATATTAAATTTCTTGAAATGAATTTTTTTTCGTAAAAAAACATATCGTTTATATAAAATATTAAATATCCTGAAAAAAATTATTTCGGCCACAAATATTGTTAAACTGACTATAGTGTATTGTTGATTTAATTTCTATGGAAATTCGAATTGTGTATTTTTCCATTGCCGTTAAAATTAGCCTAGATCTGAGAATACAAAAAAAGGGTTCGGTAGTGTCGAAATGTGTCGATTTTGTGTCGTGGAGTGTTGAGAGTGTGTTAAATTTTAATTAATATTCATTTCATCAACCGACACCTGTTGGATATGGCATCGGGGTGTATCAAAGCGTGTCGTGTCGTGTTTTTGGTAGAACACGTGTTATTGCAAATAATGTCGAAGATAGCTTCATTTTTTCGGTTAAAATAGATTTAATTATTAATTGAAAAAAAATTGTTCCGTAGTGTCGAAAAGTATTCATACGATGTCGGGAGGTGTCGAAGATGTGTCGGATATTCATTTCATCAACCGACGCGTGCGACATGCCATCGTAATGTATCAGAGCGTATCATGTCGTGTTGGTTGTCGGACACGTATCGTATACCTTTTTATAGTTTACTCGGGTTTATTATTTCAGTCCTCTATGATTATTACATTTGTTGATTCACTTTTAATTTTCACATTTCGGTGATTATAAAAATAAACCGGAGCACCAATAGTGCAGAGCACGCATGCTTTCTTGGATGTTGGATGTTCTACATTTTCCCTATATCATTTACATATTCCAACGACTTATCATTTATTATAATATACTGTTACATCTCTGGCCTGAAACCAAAAATCCAATTCATCAACGATGTATACATACGTTAAATTGCATTGTATATTTACAATCTGGGACACTGGGAGTGTGGAGCACGGGTGCCTCTTTTCCTAGTTTATATACAAGGAAGGTCGGCCAACTTTATCCTAAGTATGACTAAAAAAGATGGCTAGACAAGAGGGCCTGCACGTGATATTACAATGCCCCCTAAAGGATATCATGTGATGAGATAATCCGGAATAATTATCTATTATGTTACCGTTTAATAAATACACGACATATGAAATGTGGTTTTATGATGTAGAAACATCCGTCGATTACTTCGTGTATTTATGTTGATGCTTATCTACTTTGTTGTGTTTGCGTCGAGACTTAGTTATTAAGTAAACTAACTGCGGGCTAGTATTTTACACGGAGGAGATAGATATTATATCTAATGGAGGAGGAGATATATATATATATATATATATATGTATATATATATATATATATATATGTATATATATATATATATATATATAAAATTGTTTTTTTTGCTGCTTTAGTATAATATGCTAATAAATAAGGAAAATGATTAGTACACAGAATTGTGTATCGATCTCATCCCCGAAATGGAAATGTGTGGTCCAGAATTTTTGTGTTATTTTTTTTTGCTTTAAAAGTTAAAGTGTGTGGTTATAAAGTGTTGTGTCGATGATTTATGTGTATATTTTCTGTGCCTAAATCACTATCCAATAAATAAACCTCAATCAAGGAATCAAGGAACCCAATAAGCAGGAGATCGGGACTACTGTGATTGCGGGAAAAGCCGAAGAGGAGTAGAATTTTCTGAGAAGAGGGAATAGGGGCTGAATCGAAGCAGCTAGAAGGGGCAGAGAGCAGTCAGAGAAGAAGGAGTTGCTGTCGGAGGAAGTTCTTGAACGAGAATCGTATGTTGCTCCGCTGGAACGGGATTTGCGGATGGTTGGACGCTGGAAAGAGCAGGTGGCGGAAAAACAGGATTGTGCGAACGAGGCTCACCAGAGAGGATGGTAGAGTCGAACGCAAGTGCCGGAGAAGATGAGTGCAGTGCGGAGGTTGAATCATGTGATATCTTCGATAGCAATGATCCTTTTACCATTTAATCACTTCTTTTTAAGTAGTGATAAAGAGGATGAGTACATACTCCGGAGAAGAAGCAGCTGTGCGAGATTTTATTTTATTTTTAAATTTCTTTTTGTTTTTTTGTTTTTGTTTTTTTTTGGGAAAAGGTTAGGGTTTAGTGAAGAATTGATATAACGAGAGAGAGAAAATTGATTCGTTCTGATACCATATCATAGCTCAAAGTGTATTGTGTTTTCATTGATACTACTGAACGGAGAGAGTATAAAACTTATAAAACTCATTCAAACCATAACTAGGGCTAAAATTCATACTTATAAAACTTCCAACTTTTGGTGTTGAAACGAAACCCTCTTCACACTGATTCCGAAACTCTACTCGAATCTGAGAACAGCCAAGAACTCCATGAGTAATTGGAAGAACCCTCTTTGTCTGCACTCTCAAAGAACGTAAAAAACAAATTCTGATTTTCTATTAGGTTATAAGATTAATGAGGATTTATTTTCCTTAAATAACCATTCCCAAAAATAATATATATATAGCCAATCGGCCATATATATTGCACAGAATCCGGTCTTTCGTGAGCGCACGAAGCACATCGAGGCAGACTGTCACTTTTTCTGTGATGCCATCACGGATGGTTTGATTCTTCCGTCATACGTCCCAACGAAGCATCAGTTGGCGGATATTTTTATGAAGGCGTTAGGTCGGCCACAGTTTGAGTTTTTGTTCCGCAAGTTGGGCGTTATAGACCTCCACGCTCCCACTTGAGGGGAGTTCTACGCTATGGAAAGATTAATATAGAGAAATTTAAGCGTGTGATTGTAGAACAATGTGTGTATATATATATATATATATATATATATATATATATATATATATATATATTCAAATGACATTATCCTCAACAAGTGCAATTGTAGAACAATGTTTTGATTGTAAATTTGAAATGAGTTTCTTAGATTCTTGGAGATATTTGGAATTTTCTTTTGTATCTAGGATTTCTTCAAGATTCAAGTAGTGTTCTTAAATATTTTGGAGATTTGATATGAATCTCATCAATTTCTTGAAGAGATCGAGTTAAAGGATGTTCAACCGCAATCTAAAGGTGTTAAATATGCCAATGATCTGACTATTGGGCAGCTTTTAGTTGAGCTTTCTTTCCTAATCGCATATTTAACGAACATGATATCAAACTGATGTGTTTTGAAGTTGAATAAAAGGTTTATGCTTTGATTTAGATACCTACTCATGAGTTCTTTCCACATTTTCCCTATGAAATCGTTAGACATGGTGTCCGAAAAGCAATATTGTATTATTTTTAATTAAATAAGATGACATTTATTATTAATCCTTTTATCTATCTATTTGTATATATTTAAATGTACATCACAGAAAATCACAAAGGGTTCATAATGTGACCATAATACTCAAAGCATAAGAGTTATGTACAAGAGGATTAAGTTTATGGTGATACTCTTTAAATGTTAAGTCCTTGGTGAAATTAATTGAATTTTGGGATCTTTCAATTAACACATCATTAGTGCCCAGAACACTTCATGTGTGACCGTCTGATCCGGACCGTCGATGTTGGACATCTTAGTGGCAACACTTATATATAATTTGATCATGTACGACAAGGACCGATTTGATTTGATGATCTCATGATAATTCCGTAATGAAGAATCTAATTAAATCACAAAATGGCCATTTATTGATTAATCTTAATCCTGATGTGATTATAGACTCGTGACTATTTCAGGGTGGTGTTTGATGTGGCATTAAAGTAAGCTCAGTGAAGCTTTCCCAAACACGTCCATGTTGGCATCAGTAAGGGATAGGTAGCCGGGAATGTACGTCACAAAGATGGAGTCCATTCCTTTCAGTGGGAAATAGAAAGACGGTTCCCTCGTTTGTTAATTCTGAAACTGATCGATCGGCCGAATTTATGGTCTTGGATCATAAATATCATCATTGGTGATTTAATGGTAGTGGAGGATAAGATGTTACAGACATGTTAAACGGAAAATGCCTAGCTTTATAAACGAATCGTCTATGGAGGGTTATCCAAATGTAATGGTTATATTAGTGGACACTAGGTATCTATTTATTTTTATATATATAGTAGAGTAAGAAATTCTATGATCGAAAGAGTGTAATCCTGAATATATGATGGCATAATATTCGGATTAAGAACGAGGATGATATGATTGAAGAGTTTGATCCGTTATTCATTTTATTGGAGTTTTTGATTACAGGTCCATGGTCCCCCAGTTGACTCCGTTATACGAGTTGAAATCAGTTCTATTTTAATTGTCTGTTTTAATAAAAAATAGATTTCTATTTAATAGAATATGCTTTGGTTATTTATTTGATAAATAAAATATTAGAATAGAAAATAGTTTTCTATTTTGGTGTGAGTGTGTGCGCATGTTTGTGTATATATCATGTGTGTGTTTTGTTGTTTAGTTGATAAATAATAAAATAGATAATTAGTAATTAGTTTTTATTATTTATTTGATAAATAATAAAAAGAGATAATTAGTAATTAGTTTTCTTTCTCATTAAGGAAAAGAAAATTGATTTGAGATAAACTCTTAATTATATTCTAATTAGGCTTGACCTAATTTTGATAATATAAATTAGAATAGTTAGACATCTCAAAACAGACACACAAAAATACATGTTGCTTTTCCAATATAGTAGGAACGTGTTGTGCGCACATCAACTGAATCAGGATGAAAAATTAGTTTTTCATGAACTCCAAAATTAAGGAAAAATCTATTTTTCCCTAAATGCATATATAAGCAATCCAAGAACGATGATTTAGACGTCCACCAATTTTCGTGGGAAATACAATCGGGAAGATTTTGGCATCTACATAGTTCTTCAAGATTGGTATCGATTTCTATTTCATCTATTGCACTGTAGATTAATTAAATTTAATTCATTACAAACATTTTTCGTATTTTATGGATTTTGAATCCAATTCTGCTGTGTGATTCAATAAGATTGAATCTTTGATTATCCGATCCGGATCTTGATTTCCAACATGTGGTATCAGAGCCAGGTTGGTCAAGATATGAAAAAAAATTGTGATGAATTAATTTTAATAAAAGAGTGGGATTAGGGTTTTAATTTAAAGATATGATTTTTGAATGTTTAGAATATTAAAAGATTTGATCTTGCATATTTTCTGTTCATATATGAGATTGTAGGATTTGGTGGTTTCCTGGTTTTATTTATTTATATTATTTTTAGAAATGACTTAAATAGAAAAAAGTTGTAGTCTGGTTGTAATTGCGATTGGAGTAGTCATATATATGTGGTACCCAATTTTCAACAAATTGAAGTTTATCCCGGTGGTTTAAAGGCCTTGAATCTCCATTGAAGCTCTCAGGTCCGACCCGCGCAGTATGCAATTTTTTTTTATTCTTTTGGAGTAGACGAAAGGAAAAAAAAAAACACAAAAAACAGGTACTGTTGACGAGATTCAAACCAGTGTTGCCATATGTGCAGACGGAATCCGCTGAAGCACAAGAGACCATACATTGGAAGCAGATGCGCGTATATTTAACCAGTTACTCCTTTGTTCAATTTATTAGTAAATTGAATTTTACCCAATAGGAAATTTAATTTAATGGTCGGGGCACTAAACCAGTTCATCTCATATTTTAGTTTATGCACGTGCTTACTTTTGTTTTAAAATTATTTATTTACGTACTAGATGTATGATAGGATTATATGTGATATATTATCATGCATAATTAGATCCCACTATTTGCATATCATACATATAGATTTTTGTGATAAGATCTCACGTTTGAATTTTTGATAGAAAATAATCGGAAATCTTGATGTCGGGCAAATGTTGTCGGATTAACGACTATGGCTTCCGTTAGGCTTTATATGTTATAGAATTCATAAATTTTGTATATGTTACACGTTTGATTTAAAAGTTAAATTAAGATTAGTTATTTCTTATTTAGGTTATATAAATTTATTTTTCTAAATTGTTAGAAGTTTAAATTTATGGTAAAAGTTACCAACGGATTAATAAAATTTCAAATGTTGATATCTAGGTATTAATCCTAATAACCTATATAGATTAAATAATTAATAACATGATTTTGCTAAAGGCTAGAAAAATGATACAAGATTAAATTAAATAAATTGGGACAAGTTACATATTGTTTTTCTAATATGTTAGATAAGAACAATGTTCATTCGAAATGTTACTAGTTTATAAGATAAACCAAATTTTTTCCCAATTTATAAATAAGGACTTTTCTAAAATTATTTTCTAAGTAGTTAGAAAATGGTAATTTTAAATTTGTAATTGTTACAAATAGATTTCAATCCAGAACAAAAGAGAACGGAAAGGTTTAGTGTCATTATATTGATAAAAGTTATCACAATGGTGACATGTAGATTTTAAATTTTTCGTTTTTTTCTTAACAATTATGATTACATATGATGTACCTATATTATGATAGTAAATAATTATTTGAAATCATAAAAGTCCCAAATAATTAAAATAACTTAATAGATGTTCGAGATGGTCTCAGTTCAACCGTCATTCGTTTTGACCTACCCTACGGAGGCACTACGGATATGAGGTTGAATAAAATTGAAAATAATAAGTGAGAGCGAGATTTATGATAGTAAATCTCATAGCCTCCATTGTCGACTAAAGCACCGTGAGAGAAGGGACCGTGAGAGAAGGGCGACGCCTCGTGACCCTTTGACTTCGTCCCCCTACGGATTGCCTTCGCCCCTATCAATATTCAAGGCTTGGTCTCCGAAAGGATACGACTTTGGTCTTTTCTTGAGGAAGAGACCTACCCTACGGCGGCACTCTTCTGATATACTAAAAGTCAAAGACGGTGGGTTACAGTTATAAGGACACAACCGAATTGTTTAAGTGTGTCTAGGCTAAACAAAAATGTGGTTAATGTTTAAATGAAGATACGAGATATCTTATCGATTTAAATATTAATTTAAGATTGTCTCAGTTTAATCATCATTTGTTTTGACCTACCTACTACACAAATACAATTACATGATGTGAGGTTAAATTCCTTAGGGATTGGTAGGATAAACTGCATTCATACATCATGTTTATAATTCCTGAAATTTGTTTTGTGATGTTATGATTTAATAATTATTGTCATTTTATTTACACCAAATAGTCTTGTCGCAATACTTTACTATTCGTTAGAATTGACCAAATCAAACTTCGTAAATGTGGTACAGTAACAAGACTGTTGCACTCGAATAAAGAGAATGATGAAATTCAGTTTCGATGGAAGATTGTTTTCATGATCTAATAGACAAAATTCATTCGTAATGTATGAAGGGCATCCGGAGTGTACTAAAGCCGGTCAATACTATCGCTCGTATTGTATGAGAGGTGGAAAGCTAATGATTTTAGGCTAAAGGATTGATCGAAACAAATATAGAAAAGTTCTATATGAAAGAGGAAATAAATCCATCTTATTTGACCTAAGGAAAAATGTTTCCATAAGGAAAGGGATCGTCCCAAATTTTCAAACATAGGTTTACAAGATGGATAGTAATATAAATATGATTTATTCATAAGTCTTATCTAATGGAAAGAGATTCATCTACCCAAGTGGTTGACTTAGGGTGCTACTAAGATACGTTGTTTCTCCTTTGAAATTGTAAGTTCTTCAGAAGAACTAGGATATGATATAACATTCATTATACGAGTAGGCAACAAAGCAGTTGTTTCGGATAAAATAGTGGGAGTCAAAAGATTTAATTAAATATATAAATTCACGATACTTGATCATGATTTTATGAAAACCGTAGAAATTTGATTTACTTTTCAAAGTTGTTTGAGCAAATCGATTTCATTTTTGGAAATGATAATGCAATTATTATTTATGAAAATGGGTATGATATTTTATTACAACTTAGAAAACCGGATTTAATTTGATAAGGCAAACCACTATTAAAAGCTTAAAGGAGATTAAGTAGAACATCATGAACCTATAAAGCAAAAGCTCTGCTTTTATACAAAGGTGATATATTTTGACATCTATTCATAAGCATTTCCTTGATGGGATGGAAAGATTGGCAAGGATACGCCCTTTGAAATAACTAAATGTTGGTTTATTATCGGTCTTTAAATTTTATGAAAAAGGATAAATGTTGAAATAGTGTCTTAAACCCAATCGATCGGTTGGACCGGATCCGACCGGTCGGATCATTATTACTATTTTTTTATTTTTATACATATGATAAATGGCTTTTCTATTGTCATATATTTGTTCTATTAAAGAACCAATTATGAATTTTATATGATAACGTTCTTAGTATTAAACTGTGATAGAGAAACCATGATAGGCGATTATGATTGATGAGATCTCTAATAACTTTAATAAGTTCGATACTTAAATGTCTCTAGGCTAATGTACTATTAAACAGGGCATTGATAGTACAAACAGGCTAGCACGTATTAAATGTCTTTTGTCTTTAAGGGCAGGGAAGATCTCGTATGTCGAAGTGTAGAGACACTTGGACTGTATGTGGAAGTGTATTAGAGAATGCATACGTTAGACTGACCCACTTACACTGTTACGTGTCACACTATGTGATGGTTGTGTAATTATCATTAGGACCGGAGTCTACATGGCATCACGGTGTGGATTGTTATGCTTTTGATGCTATTAAGGTTTCCCCTAGCCACGGGGCGATCATGCGGTTGTGATTGGGTGTGATACTGAAGCTGCGGAGTATACATGTTTGTACGTCCGGAAATCGCATACCCAATCAGTATGGGTGAATATCCGAAAGGGCCTTCTTATAAGGAATGTCTTACTCTCGTGAATCTTTGCAAAGTGGAAGTATATGAGTTATTTCGAGAGAGCATGATATCTAGATTATAAGATACGGTCATTGATGTTTGACACTCGACGAACGACCGTATGGATATTATTACATCGATACGATTCTATTTACACGGTAACCGTTTCACATGAAAGGTAGTAGTCATTGCATTTGACTCTTCCGATAAATGGGGGTCACGGTGTGTTGTTAGACGCTATCCCGTGATCGTTGGGTATGAAGGGCATTTTCGTAATTTGCACTTTGTGTCTATGGCTAACATATTCGGAAGCCTATTGGGTCACACACATAAGAACATCTAGCCGGATTAAAATGCAGTTATAGCGATAACCAAATAAGGAAAGTTTTATCTTATACAATAAAGGTTATAGTGGTAAATTAATATGGTGTTATTTATTTATTATGAATATATATAATACAAGATATTAATTATGTTGATTAATTAAATATACACATAATGTATGTGTATGTCGAATATATATATATATATATATATATATATATGGCGCCACTTTCTAACTATATAGATATATTTGGTTTATACACATGAATTAATAATATATAAATTGTATTATCTTATATTAATATTAGATATTAATGAATATAGATTTGCACACATGTGTAAATTGATTTATGGTAATAAAATATGGATATTCAATATTAGATATTGACAATATATTGGAAATATTTAATATAGGATATTAAATTAAATGAGATAAATCAATCAAATATATTTTCGTTATTTTATTGGGAAAATGTTTTCTTTCTCCTCTATCTACAAGGAAGCTAATCCCAACCAGATTGGGATAGCAAAGGGGCGCCCCATACTTTATATAAAGGAGGGATTGGCTAGCTCTTTTGTATAATACAATTCCACGAGCTAATAGTTCTTGTGAAAATTAGAGAGCTTCTTAAAGAGAGTTTTGAGTGAGAGAAAAGTCGGTCTAGAAACCGAGTTTTTCTCAATGCAATCCATGATGGGATTCCGTGGCCTGCTCGTGTGGATCTCCGGTGAGGACGAACGCTGGGCGGCTTCATGCACCACTACTCTCCTAAGACGGTCAAAGCATCGATCTTTTAGATCAAGCAAGGTAACCACCGTCTACTAGCTTATTTGTTTATTGCTTAAACGAAGTCGATCTTGGTTAAAAGGAAATAAATTTTTGAATTCCGGTGCGTTCCCGCGTAGATTTCCTAATAGTGGTAGCAGTGCGAACTTCGAGTTTAAGCAATAAGCATGTTAATTTGCATAGTAATTAATCGATAGATGCAAGATCTAGATTCGCGATAACGAAAAAAATAATTATAATATTCGGTAGTGAACTCGCCGATCGGGCGGCGCTCCTCACCATGCGGCGACCTAGGTGTCTTTGCCGTCGGTGTTGTCTTGTATGCGGTCCCGATTTTGTTTTTCATTTTGTGATATTTATTGTGCATTGATATCTCATTTGTTTAGTTGTGTCATGTGGCTAACCAGACCAGTGGTTCTAATAATTTGGGCCATTGGGATGCCATGGCATTGAAATAATAATGGCCTTTCCAAACTTTGTATGGAATAGGCCTAGGCCCTTTCCAGATATTTGATTTGAGAAAAGGTCTAGGCCTAGGCCACTTTCAAAATTTTGATTTTTAAAAGTGGTCAGGCAAATCAACCAAAATATTGGTCTTTCCAAATATTGTTTGGAATAGGCCTAGGCCATTTCCAAATATTTGATTAGGAAAGTTTTGCTAGGCCTAGCCACTTTTTAAAATTTTGATTTTGGAAAGTGGCTTCAGGTCAACCAAATTTTGTTTGAAAAGATGTCTTTTGGTTTAGGAAACCAAAGACATCCCTTTTGGTAAAGAACCAAAAGGAAAGGAAACAAAAGAGACCTTTTAATTATGATTTTAATTTTGAATAGTTCCAAATTAATAAAATCAAAATTAAAATTGATTTAATATTAAGTGTTAATTTTGTTTTCGATTTAAATCATTTAATTAATTAAAAGTTTATTGATTATTTGATGTGATAAAATAATGCGTATAAGTAGTTAAATTTTAATTTGATATTTTTCATAAGATATAATTGGTTGGATTAGATGTGTAGATATTGTTGGGTGGGTCACTCCTTTGTGGAGCCCAAGCCCACTAAATAATTGAAAAAATAATAATATGTCAAGTAGTATTTAAGGGAACAAATTAGGTTAATTTTTCCCTAATATTCACAATCTTACAACATAAAAAAGAAGAAATTCGCAGCAATTTTCTGTGTTGTAGCAGCAACTTTACGGCGACGACCGGGTATCGAAATGGACTCCGATCGGTACGAAATTTTGAGGGTTTGTTCGTCTCTCATTATTCTTCAATTTGAACGGTGTAATTTACGTTTCAACGGTTCAATTTCCGGAAATCTTCCGACAACCTGACTGCTGCGTTTCTGCTGCGTTTTCGGTGATATTTTTCAACAACTCTTGTATTTTGCATTCTTAGTTGATGATTTGGTGTATTTGGGTTGGTTGATGTGTTTGAAACACTTCTGTACCTTCTTTTTCTGATTAGTGGAGTTTTGTGGGTCTCGGCCTCGTGGTTTTTACTCTCTCACATCGATAGGGGTTTTCCACGTTAAAATTGTGGTGTTGATTTTTTTTGTTTTTTGTTTCACTTTATTTGTGATTTGACTTCGTTGGGGCTGCCTCGTTTAATTCCGTGGCATGTAATTGGGAAGACTTTATGGGTATTTGTGATATATGTGGTATTGCGGTTGTTTGTTTTCCCAACAAGTGGTATCAGAGCCAGGTTAGTTGATTTGGTTTTGAAAGAGTTTTGGTGAATTTTTTTTATTGGCGTAATGGAAGCATAAAATGGAGGATCTTTTGTATGTGAAAAATTATTTCTTGCCGGTTTTCGGTGTTGAAAAAACTAAAGATAAAACAGATGAAGAGTGGAGCTTGTTGCTGTTGGATGTAATATTGCCGGACGGATCTAGATCCGCCCGATTACGCAGCGGAATAAACAAGAAGATCACGATCATACAAAATTAAACTACATAATTTAATATCTACCTACAAGAAGGTGAGATCTACTTACCAATCAAAAATGAGATCCAAAAGATTGATGAAGTCGAGATCCAATTTGAGATGCCACGATCTTCCGATGTGTATCTCCAAGCAACAACCGGTGGATGTTGATCCTTGATGCTTGACCTCATTGATATGCTACCCGGAAAATCCCGAAGATTTTCCCAACTCTAAACCCTAAGCTTGGCCGAAATTCCCAGCTTATTTTGGTGTGTATAATGCGTGTATATGATGGATGAAAAGGCTTAGGAGAACTCTCTTTATATATGAGAGAAATCCTTGTCCTCCAAGGATTTAATAATTAATACAAAATCAATTATAATAATCCTTTTCTATAAAAGATACTAGAATAATCTAGAATAAATCTAGAATATTTAAGGATCAATCTAATATATTTTCCTTAATTAATTATTTTACAAATAAACAATTAACCTCATGTCTTATAATTATCAAGAAAACTAATTCCTTAATAATTACCAAGACAATACACACGCCCCCAATACTAGAAAATTAGGATTCACACGAAATTTCACATAATGGGCCGAGTCCATGAAAAATGTCTTTTCCATGTATTTTATTATTTAGTCCAATAAATAATAAATCGCACATCAATTAAATAGTCCAACTACTTAATTATTATTTGAAGCCCAACGTCAAGAAACATATGCATGTTAGGAGCCACATCGGGACCATGGACCTATAACCAGTTAGCTACAATAAATTAAATAAAATTATTCATCGAACAGAACAATTCTTATTCAATCTATTAATTCCGAGATTACGCCACCATAAACCCGAAACTGAACTTTATCGATTATAAATATATACTTACACTCTAATCACTAAGTCGATAAGCGTCTATTGATATAATCATTACATATAGACTAATCCTCCATAGACTGTTCGTTTTGATTTGGGATATTTCCGTCTCAAAACATCTTATCCTTATTTACCATTAACCCCCTAGTGATCAATTAGTTCATAACTAATATAATGTGAACTGGTGACGTCACCAAAACTAAGCCTTAGAAACGGCGTCAAGAAAGGGACAGACCTTTTCTAGGTTAGACGGATCCTAACCGGCAGTGTACCGGGTCAAATTGTAGTGATAAAGTGGTGAGTCAGGTGTCGAATCCTTAGGGAAAAAGTGGTAATTCTTTTAAGTGTGGTTAAACACCAAAGAGCAGCTATTAACTCGATCTAAACCGTAATTTTATAACACAGATTACTACTATTCTAACCAACATAAAATAAATGCGTAATTTAAAAGTTATTCTATAATATATATAGATATATAAATATATATAGATGTACATAAATAGTAATATATATATATATATATATATATATATATATATATATATATATATATATATATATATATATATATATAAATATATAGATACCAATATATAGTTTATAGACTAGACTAGCCAAAGTATATGTAATCAATTTATTCGATCTTTTCAATTAATAGAATGTGTTCGATCTTCCTTTTATTAGGTCCAATTGAGTAAATGAAACGGTGTACTCCTAATGTCAACAATTCCTCCTCACACGAAAGCGTATGAAATTGTCATATGTCAAATTGTCATCACCCCAATGTCCACAATCGCCCCATGCTAAACTTAGTTAGTCAAAACAGTAAATGAGTACAAATCTACCCCGGATAAAAGAGGTGATTCCATTTGTCGATGGCCGATGTTATTCAAGAGGCTCCGGTTGTCAAGCGGATCGATTTAATACAAACGGTGTAGTTTCAATTAAACTCGTGATTTTAACATTATTAAGATCTCGAGTACAAATTTTAATAAGATTTGTTTTACTAGGACAAATCGCCTTCGGTAGGAAATAGGATTCCGTTAATCGACGGGCCATTTTTACCTCCGGTTTTTCTATTTTTACTCATATCCTCGACTTCTCCGGTCGGGTTCATCGTCAGTTATATGTGGTATTCATCATGATTGATTACGCCATTCCGAATATGTTATCATTTACGTAGTGAAATAGAAAAAGATTCATTTTAACTCAATTTTAATCATTTTTATTTTAACATCATTCTTTTAACGAAAAGATCGAAATAATACGATTACATAACTTTGGCTAGTTATTAGATTTAGCCTAATAACATTATAAAACTAAAAAAGAAGAAAATAACAAACATAAACATAATTATTATAGAAATTACCCGATTACAATCAATGACTTAGAAATCGTCTTTTTCCGGACATTACAACGACTTTCAAAGAACAACGAACTTCCGATAATTTCCGAGCATTACTACGATACTACTACTACTTTATTTATTTTGGCATAAGGCCTATTTACAAACTAAAGAAAAGGGATAGAGAATATATATAGAATATTGTATATATATATTGGTACCCTCCGAAAGTGAGTCTCTGCATCCATATTTATAGAAAAACTCCTTCCCGGACCGGTCCTGAATTTTTGCCGGATCGGTCCGTGTAATGATTGCCCCATGTTACTAATGATGATTCCCATGTGAGCGGTTAGAGAAGGTAATGATTACCTATAATTATATATAATTATATAATTATATCATTATCTTGTAAAATTCATAACTTGCATTCCCGAACTCCAAATGACATGATTCAAGATTCATTGGAAATCTCGTTGAATTCTCTACAACTTTCATCAAGACCACTTCTTCAGAAAATACATTCTCGATGAGCCATTTGTATTACGTGTCCTTTTCGAGATTTTTCAATAGTACGAATCAATTAGCCACTTGACCATCATTTAAGTTGTAGACCTCTAATCTTCATGATTTAAAGTGCTTTAGAAATATTATATGAAGATCTTCAACTTTAAATGAAGAACATTTTCCCGGAGAAAATGTCTTTTTTAACGAGCCATTCCCAATACATGTCATTCTCTAGATTAAGAAACAATTATCCCTCGACCATTTACATCGGTGACGCTTTATAACTTCCTTCCAACAACTTGAATTTGACTTCAAAAAATGTCGATACTGGGATTTCATTTATCTTAGGATTCTCGCAATGAAATAAACACAAAATACCCGTGTAAAATAGACACAATACTCCGGTCACTAAAACCGTAAAACTACAACTTTTACTATAAATACTAACTTTTACTACTAACTATACTAAACTATAAAGATTAATATTTTATACTAATTATATCATAATTTCACATATTTTACATAGAATTGCTCATAAAACATAATAATATTACATATATTTAATCATATAAAAATAATACATCAAATTACTCCCCACTTAGCTTTTGATCGTCCTCGAGCAAAAATAAGCGGTAATATATAAATAAATACTATAATTGATCAAATTAAAATTTCAAAAGTAATATATATCGTCAATATTACAAACATATAAGTTATAACTTTTATAGAAATTTAATAAGAGAGAAAGTTTATATAACTTAAATAAATTAAATATCAAATGTTAATCAGATGGAAACATGCATGCAATAATTCATAAATATAAATAAAATATTAGAATTACTTTCTATCTTGATTATTACGAATTTCCGGAATCATTAACTAAGTCAGATAGAAGACACAATGGCTTATAATATATTAGGATAGGACATTGGTTAATCGAAAAGATAGAAAAAGAAATCAAAAAGAGAAAGAGGCAAGTCGTACGTACCTACGTCTTCACATTTTTTATCAAAAATAATTCCGATTAGTAACATCCTTTTATTCCAACTATTTTTTAGATTTTCTCTCTTCTCTCTTTTTTTTTTTTTTTTTATTTTTTTTTTAACATTAAGAACTAAAACGTGAGTGTGTGTAGAAAAAAATCAAATTTTACAAGCATTGCTTCATCAAGATTGATCGGAGTACTACTCTTTCGATCTAAAATTACGAGTCCGGTTTCCTTAAACCCGTAATCATTCTTGAGATCTAATGATTCGACTTATGCCTTCATTCCCAGCAATAGGACATTTCGAGATAATACCCTAGCTGGACTACTATCATCAGGCATTATTATTATTTTTATATGGTCGATCAAAGATAGGGAAGATACCTGATATTTGACTAATTCTGTGTAAAAATGGTGCTTTAATTCTTAATATAATTTTTTCATAGGACACTAACATATTTGAACTCATTGCCAAAATCAGCTATCTTGCAAGCGTCATGAGGTGAGAACATCTATATTAGAATTTATCTACCTATTCCAATCTCAGCATAACCATTTTTTCTCAACTCTTAACTCTTTTGTCATCATCTCCTCTCATAAGTACGTACAAACTCGAAGGATTTCAAAGAAATGTAGACCAAAACAAGCTAAGGGTCGGAAATTTCTAGTTAATCAAAATGGCTAAATTCCGAGTGAGGTCTTGATCACTCTTTTAAAAAGCTGAGGTAGGGTCAAAAATTGGAATTTTTATTTAGGTAGGCTATTTGGCTATAGTTATATTTTTGTGGTGTCAAAAAAAATCATCATTCCTAATTTTGATTCCAAATTCATAATTTCTCTTAAAAAGAAAATTATCTAAAAATTTATTTATAAATATAAAAATTACTTGAATAATTCCATAAAAGAAATATTTGACAAAAATTATTTAGTTATACATACTCAAAATCTTAAAAATCTTACAAAAGATATAAAACATATTCATAATATATCTAATATATTTTACTAAATCAAAAATTAATCTTCTCAAATTATATCATTTTTATTCATATATTAACTAACTTAAATCATTCAAGAAAAATTAAAACTAAGAAATAAGTAATTAAAGTACTAATTTATATGAAAAAGGTTATATTTTATAAAATATTTTAATTTTTTCGAAAATTTTAATGAAATTTTCAAACCTAACTCTACTCCCCACTTACGAAGTGGCATCGTCCCGATGTTCAATAAGTATGAAAAAGTAGGTTCGAAAATTAAATTAAAATTATAGATGATCGTTTTAAATATCGATAACACGCGTATATTAAAAACAAACAAACATATATATTAAACAAAAAGAAACTATTACAACTAAAAGATTCAAAATAAAACAACTTACTAACTAACTTACTAACCTTAACCAACTTACTAACTTATTAAAGCAAACCAACCTTAAACAGACTTAAATAAAACCACTAACAACTATCTCAAATAGTTGATGAACAACCCGGATTCTCCACTGGTAGCAATCCTCTACGATAATCACGAGACGGATATATCTCGCCGATGCAATTTCGTGGACTTCATTCAAATGAATACATAACCTTGAAATTAACCAAGCAAAAGGCATCGGCCTTCCATTATTATACCGCTCCACCGCAAAGTTTATCGCCGTCTTAAAAATCAAAATCCCCACCACACATGAGCTCCGCTTATCAACGCAAACAACAAAAGTATCTCACTATCACTAACCCACGCAAAGTCACTAGTCGGATAGACTCGTGAGTTAATGAAGTGTTTCCATGCTCTCAGATGAGCAGGTAGAGCGGAAGTGGTAGAGTCGTAATTTTGATCGAACTCTGGAAACAAATACGGAAAAGCTTCCGTGACATAGTTGACAACGTTAAAGGAGTTCCCTAACGCCCCATTGATATTCAAAATGAAGATTATGGATTTGATTGAAAATCGGTATTTCATAAATATGATTGATAATATGAGGTGACAAGTGAATAAGTGTACCACGAACGGATACAAGTTGTGACGGATCGACAAGATCGACAAGAGAGAGAGCGGAATAAAATTCCTAACGATAGAAACATTAATCCTACCTCTTGGATTCCTTACAAACTTTCTCCAACCTCTATTCTCGAATTAAATCCTTCCTCGACCGATCAATTTTTCATAGTTGATACCTTTTTCAACCAAAATTGAGAATTTTCAAACCTCGCATTCACCAAGTAAATTAACATTTGAAGCGCTAGACTCCGGGACAAAAACATCTAATGCCTCCGGATCGTATGAATTGACTCGACGGTGATGACCGGTTTGACATTTTAAATCGATTTAAAAAAGAGTGAAAGATGAAAGTAATAAGTGAATTTGCAATTTATTTACTTTCACTCTCTTCCTTAAATGGTCAAAAATTAGAGTACACGTGCATGCATACCAACACTTTTTCAATGACTAAGCAAAGTTAACTCCCGGATCGGTCCTGGCCGGCCGGACCGGTCCGGTTTTAAAATGTTTTCACCGTGTACAAAGTTGTAAAATTCAAGTTTGCTTGTTTATCTTTAATAGGCTCATGGCTATTAGAATTTATATAAGTTAATAAAGTTTATCTAAATGATACGGATAACCGATACACGAATTATATTTTAAAAACGACATACGAAAATATTTTTTTTTCTTAGATTTTTTATGAAATATTTAAATACTATTAAAAATGATTAAATTTACTACTACGACATAAAACGATTATGAAAACGAAAAACTATTAAATTAGCAAACTTAATATTTAATTAAGTTAAAATGCGGAAAATAAAATAAACAGACAGAAAATGTTTAAAACTAACAAAGTTGTATGAAATCAAACAATGTCAACATCATCATCCTCAGCTGGATAAACTGGATCATTCAAACTTGGAACCGATGACGTAACTGGCTGTGGAAACGTAGTCGTGGTCCGAACTGAACTGTCGAGACCCATCGAACTCATACTTGACGTCATCCTTGCAAAATCCGAAAATCCTCCCCAGCTAGATGTAACAGCACCCTGAGAACCTGTATAAAAGACACCCTGACCACTAGACTGGCTTCCAAAAGGATTTGGCATATGATGAAAGCTCTGAGATGGTGGGATAGGTGCTATCCAATCTGGTAAAGTATATGGGTCAGATTGACAGGGCGGATAGGCAGTTTTATCGAAAGAAGGATTAAGATGCATCTGCTCATGTCTCAACATCCCTCTACGTAAATCATCACTCCACTGCCTACTCTGCTCAGCAAACAAAGCCATATTAGCCTGTCCTCGGGCTACATCTGACACTAAAGATTGAAACATATCGTATGTAATGGTGTTTGGGAGAGAAGTCTGCTGCTGATCAGAAAAAGATGAAAATGCTGAAACTGGTGGAACTGGTGGAGGTGCACTACGTCTAACTATCGAGTCTATCGAACCCTCCGAGACCTCCTCAGACTAGGGCCTATCAGGGACTCATCTGCCATAGTTAATTTATCGTTAGATAGGAAAGGAACTCCTGATCTACGACATAAATCCGAAATAAAGCCAGGAAAGTACATGTGACTCCCTGCCTTGGCAGTAACAATAAACTAAAAACCCTTCTATACATAATTTTCCCCACATCCACCTTAATATCATGAATCATCGCCCAAGTAATGCATAAATCTTCTTTACCAAAGGCGGTGTGTTTGGTAGTGGGATAGAGAGTATGGCTCAAAAATCTTTTGATTGCCCTCGATCTCTAAAACACTTCCCATAATTAAATCTGCTGTCCACCCACTCTGCTTTGTAGCATCAAACTCCTCTGAGCTCTGTGAGGCAATCTGCTTCATACATAGCAGGGATCATCTAATCTATAAACAAACCAGAATCCTCCTCATCCGGAAAAACTTCTACCCTAAAACAAAGATTGATAAGTTCAGGACTAAAAGAAACATGTCTAGACCTAAGGGGATAGACTTCATCATACTACCCTCAGTGGGTGTCAAAGTAGACAGAACTGCATAAAACTCTGCCACTAAGGTAGTATTGATCTCTCCTGTCCTCTGAGCTGCAAAATCCAACCATTGGCGTCTTGCAAAAATACGCCTAACTTCCTCTCCTAAGTCATCAAAATCTAAGCCTCTTTCCAACACAACTCCACATTTACTATAGATATTCTTATAAGCATTCTTAGCTTGAGGTGAAGCTGTAGCAACAAAACTAACAGACTCTTCTTCCGGTGTTAAATCTTTAAGACCTACGACTGGTACTTCTATTGGAATATTAGGCTTTCGTTTCTTAGAGATTTTGCGACTAGATGAGGCCATTCTACGAGTTTTGAAATTAAAAAAACACAAACAAAAACAACACAAATAAAATGTCACAACACACTTAAAAATCAAAACAGTTGAAAAATAAATCTAAAGATTACAAAAATCATGAAATTAATAACTAGAGTAAACAAATTATACCTTATAATGAACAAAACGGTGAAAAGTGACCGGAAAAGTCGTAGAAGCCACCGGGATGAAATGGAGCTTGTGTTCGATCTTTTCCGAATTTTTCACTTGTGTTGAAGAGAGGAGAGTAAAAGAGGAAGAATATATGTAATGGTATAGTGTAATTTGTATTTTTGAAGAGAATTTTTTTTTTTATTTTTTTTTTTTTTTTGGGGTGGAGGTGGTGTTGCGGCTCTTTTGAAAGAAAAGAGGAGAAATGAAGAAGAAGAAAAGATCCGTCCTTTTAGGTTAACTTTCGAACCGGACCGGTCCTGGATAAGGGCGGATCGGTCCGTGTGAAATTTTATGATTTTTTTCAAATTTTTATTTTTATTTTTTTGAATTTTGATATAAAACTTATAAAACTCAATAAAACTTAATAAAAATAGAAAATAAAATTTATAAATTTTATAAAAATTTCTTAAAATTTATAAAATCTTTATAAAACTTATTTAAAAGTTTATAAAAATTCAATAAATTTCTATTAATTCTTATAAAATATCTAAAAACTTAAAAAACTTTTTATAAAACTTTTATAAAACTCCTTAATTTTATAAAGATCCAATTTTATAAAATTTTTAAAGTTATGCAAAATTTTTATAAAACTAAAAAACAATAAAAGACTTGAACGTTCCCTTCTTAATTACATTCAAACACTCATTCTGAGATTGAGTTATATTTTTCCCACATTGCCCACTGTGTTCAATCTTTCCACAGATTCTGCACTTCCTTAAAAACTTAGCCCTTCTCTTTATCGAGCTTCTCGACGTACCATTACAAACTTCTTTCAATTTTTTCTCTCTCAACAATTGCTTGTTCTTTCCAAAAACTAAAGCTTCTATAGTAAAGGCAATATCTTTATCAAAACCTAAATTTAAAAGTAAAACAAAAATTCCTAATCTATCTAAAAAAGACATCCAGTTCTTTTACGTCTATCCGGTAAAAGACGAAACTAGTTTAGACATATAAAAGTAAAGATAAAACCTGGTAATGTGATACTTTCGACTTTTCGAGAGCAATCGCTTTTTTAGTCTTTTGGAGGGTCGATCGGAACATCACTTCATTTATGAGAGAGACTTCTTCACCTTCCAGAAATAGTTTCACCCTGTGACCATTGGCTATAAAAGTTGTATTCCCATCAGTTAGTTCAACAGCTCCAGATTTATAAACTCGTGTTACTTTAAATGGTCCTGTCCATCTTGATTTAAGCTTTCCTGGAAACAACTTTAAACGTGAATTGTACAATAACACTCGATCACCTACATGGAACTCACGACTATAGATTCTCTTATCATGGAAGGATTTCGTGCGTTCCTTGTAGATTCGAGCATTTTCATATGAATCAAGGCGAAATTCTTCTAATTCTGTTAACTGAAGTAATCTATGATCACCGACGGCCTTAGGATCGAAATTCAGAAATCTAATAGCCTGAAGGCTCGGTGTTCTAACTCTACCGGAGATGACAAGATTTACCAAAGACTAATTTGTAGGAGAAAATGGCCCGGTTTTAAAAGTCATTCAGACGCCCATAATGCATCATCTAGTCTAACTGCCCAGTTTTTACGGTTTGAGTCCACTGTCTTTTCTATGATTCTTTTAATCTCTCTATTCGACACCTCTGCGACCAACGGTTTACGGATGATAAGGTGTTCCTAACTTATGCGTTACACCATATTTTTCAATTAACTTAGTAAATGGTCGATTGCAAAAGTGTGAACCTCTATCACTAATGATCGCCCTTGGAATGCCATATCTAGTGAATATGTTCTTTTTAAGGAATCGTATGACAACCTTGGTATCATTAGTGGGAAGAGCTTCAGCTTCTACCCATTTCGAGACATAATCTACCATTACAAGAATAAATCTTTTTCCAAACGATATAGGGAAAGGTCCAATGAAATCTATACCCCAAACATCAAATAACTCACATTCTAAAATAGGTTGCATAGGCATTTCATGTTTTTTCGAAATATTTCCCCATTTTTGACATGATTCACAAGATTTAGCATATGTATACGCATCTCTATAAAGTGTAGGCCAATAAAAACCACATTGCAAGACTTTAAAAGCAGTTTTCCAACCTCCATGATGACCTCCTGCCTCACGATCATGACAAAACGATAAAACACTTAAAATTTCATTATCAGGCACACATTTTCTGATTATCCCATCCTAACATTTACGGAAAAGGTCCGTTCCTCCCAAGAATAAAATTTTAAGTCATAAAAGAACTTCTTTTCATTGCCAAGTCCAATGAGACGGAATGTAATCACAGTTAAGTAGTTAATGATATCTCCAAACCAAGGTGAATTTTCCTTAGAAGGAATTCTTTTCTTTAATAATGCATGGTTGAAGGCATATCGATTCTAAATGATTTGTTCATCGTGAAATGAATCTTTAATTTCATTTCCTATCTCTTCATCGATTTCCATTCTACTTAGATGATCTCGCTACTACATTCTCACTTCCTTTTTTATCTTTAATCTCAATATCAAATTCTTGAAGTAGGAGAATCCATCTAAGAAGACGTGGTTTTGCATCTTTCTTACTCAAGAAATATTTCAATGTTTGAATGGTCTCAGTATAAACTATTACCTTAGAGCCAACAATATACGATCTAAACTTATCTAAGGCAAAAATCACAATACAATTCTTTTTCTCAGTAGTTGCATAGTTCAATTGAGTCTGCATTTAACGTATGTGATGCATAGTAAATAGCTTTGAGAATTCTATTATATCTTTGACCTAAAACAGCTCCTACAAATAAATCGCTTGCATCACACATAATCTCAAAGGTAAATCCTGATCTGGTGCTACCAATCACCGTGCAAGAATCAACTTCGCTTTCGGGGTCTTAAATGCTTCCATACATTTACTATCAAAATTAAAAGGTACTTCTTTTTCAAGCAAATGACTTAGAGGTTTTGCTATCTTTGAAAAATCTGCAATAAATCTCCTATAAAATCCTGCATGTCCAAGAAATCCTCTTAACGTTCTTAGATTAATCGGTGGAGGCAATTTCTGATTACCTCGACTTTAGCTTTATCAACTTGATTCCTACTTGAGATTCTATGACCTAGTACAATTCCTTCCGATACCATCAAATGACATTTTTCCCGATTAAGCACTAAATTGGTATCTCACAGCGTTGTAACACTCATTCTAAGTGTAACAAACAGCCATTAAAAGAGTCTCCGTAAACACTAAAGTCGTCCATAAAAATTTCTAAGAATTTCTCAACCATATCGTAAAATATAGACATCATACATCTTTGAAACGTGCAGAGCATTACATAAACCAAACGGCATTCTTTTATACGTGAAAGTTCCATAAGGACAAGTGAAAGTAGTCTTTTCCCCTATCTCCTGCTTGCAATGAAAATCAGAAATATCCTCAATAACCATCTAAGAAACAATAATACTTATGTCCACTTAAACGCTCCAACATTTGCACTATGAATGGAAGTGGATGATGATCTTTCTTAGTATGATCATTTAGTTTTATAAAATCAATGCACATTCGATATCCTGTAATTTCCCTTGTTGGAATCCATTCATTCTTATCATTCTCTTTCACTGAAACCTCTTTTCTTTGGTACAACTTGAGTTGGACTTACCCATTCACTATCCGATATAGGAAAAATTATTCCCATTTCTAATAGCTTAATAACCTCTTTCTTAACGATTAACTCGCAAATTTGGGTTGAGGCGGCGTTGCGTTGAATACAAGGTTTAGCATCTTCTTTCGAATTATCTTATGAACACATATCTCGTGGGCTAATACCTCGAATATCGCAATTTGTCCATCCAAAAGCTTTCTTATGCTTTTTCAACATTCCTAATAATTGATCTTCTTGTTGCTCCGTTAAAGTTGATGAAATAATAACTGGTAATAGATTATCAATTTCAAGAAAAGCATACTTCAGATTTAAAGGTAACGGTTTCAATTCCAGATTCTTAGGCGGATCTTCTATTGATGATTTAAGAACTGGTCCTTCTAGTTCTAATTCCAAATATTTATGCCATGGTGGTTTCAAAGTAAAACTTCCTTCGTTTAGAGAAAGGATTATCTCTTTCATTTCAATGTCTTCCTCATCTTCTTTATAGATGGATAGAGTTAAGCATTCTTCTAATCTGTCTTCAAAAGTTGGTAACTGATTATCATAGACAGAATGAATATCTTCTATAAAAGAACATGATTCTGGTGATGTATATTGATGGTTCATAGCTTTGAAAATATTGAAAGCAACTTCATCTTCATTGACTCTCAAAATTAATTCTCCTTTACGAACATCGATTAAAGTTCTCCTCAGCAGCTAGAAATGGACGTCCCCAAGATAAGTGGCGCTGAAAATCCTTCTTCCATTTCCATAACTACAAAGTCTCTTGGAAAATAGAACTTGTCTACCTTAACCAATATGTCCTCAATTATTCCTTTAGGGTACTTAATCGATCTATCCGCCATTTGCAGAGTCATTTCGATCTTAGTAAGCTTTCCTATGCCTAGCTTTCTATAATCCTCATAAGACATGAGATTTATACTAGCTCCAAGATCACATAAGACATTCTTAAACAGAAATCCTCCAATTTCATATGGAATGGTAAAACTTCCAGGATCTTTCAGTTTAGGTGGTAACTTATGCTGCAAAATTGCAGAACATTCTTCATTTAGGCATATATTCTCATATTCCTCTAATTTTTTCTTATTTGATAGTATATCCTTCAATAACTTTCCATAGGTAGGCATATTTATCAGAGCTTCGATAACAGGGATATTAACATGAATATGACGAAAAGTATCAAGGAAACGAGCATACTTCTGATCAGTCTTAATCTTTTTAATTTGATATTTAGGTGGAAAAGGTAAAGACTCTAAATCTATAACCTTTGGTTCCGAAGTCATTCTCTCTTTTCCTTTATCCTTAAACTTTTGAGTATTACTTGATCGCCATGTTTCGAGTTCTTGAATTTTTCTTTTAAATTGTTCCTCGAATCAATCTCTACTTGAGACTCTTCGATTTTCTGCTTTTCATCCTTGTTTTCTTTATCTTCTATTCTAACATGTTCCTTAAATAGATTCCTTAAATCTTTATCCATGGGATCTTTCAAAATCCTAGGGATTTTTACCCATTTCTCACCTTCATTCTCAGGTTCCAAACTTCTATTCCTTTTCAAGAAATTCTCTATGATTTCTTCTTCCTCATCAGTAAAGTCAAGTTCATCTTTAGTCTCTTCATTTTTATCTAAATCATTTTCTACTTCATTATTCCCGAAGTTTTCTACTCCATTACTACCGTAGAGTTTCCTACTTCTCGTAACTACAACATTTACCTCTCTTGGGTTTCTTTCAGTATTACTTGGTAATCCTCCAGGAGGTCTACCTGTTGTTACGCTTCACCTTCCCTACTCAAATGATCTTCCATATTTCTTAATGAAGCTTCTATCGTTCTCATTCTGGTATCATGTCCATTCATAGATGTTTTCATTGAACTCATATCCTTACTGACTGAACCTATAGAAGTCATCATTGTTTCCATATTCTTAGCTTGAGAAGATACTACACCCATCATATTTTCCATCTGTTTTTCCTATTTTTCAACCCCTTCTGCAGGTTGAGTTGAACTTTGAGTTCTTGGTATACTTTGAGTGGTATCTCAATGATAGGATCTTGGTAATGATTGTAAATTCGATTAGATGTATTTCCTTGATAAACTTGATTATTATTCATATTCTTATACTTTGATCGATACGGCGGTTGTCCTGGCTTACTAGGGTTTTCACCATCTAAAAGTTGGGTGGTCTCTTCTAATAGCATTAAACGAGTTTGAATATGCATTGTTCAAATTCCTATGTTGCTGAAGAAAACTTACCTCCTCTCTTGAATATCATGTTGGTTCTTCTATCCCTAATGACACATTCTCATGATTTGAGTATTCAGTTGGCAAACTATTTTCTGAATTTTGATTCTTACCTTGTTGTAATCCATCAAACTTTCTACTCAAATTCTCCAAGTGTGCTAGAACTTCCGCGTTTTACATTCTCCTGCAAAAGCTACTTTTCTAGTGCTAGAACCGGTTTCCCACATTCTGTTATTTTTGGAAATCTTTTCTATAGCATCGTAAACTGCTTGAGCTTCACTCATCATTAACGAACCACCACATGCATGATCTACATCCATTGCGTGAATCCTTTCTTAGTTTCTGACGTAAAAGTTGAATTTGCATATCTAAGGAATAACCATGATCGGGACAAGCTCTTAACAAATTTTAAACCTTTCCCGAGGCATTCCCAAGTGTTTCTTCGAGATCCTTGTCTAAAGTTAGCAACCTCGACCTTTAATTCCAAATTCCGTCTGGAGTGAAATATTGTTTGTAAATTCAGGTTTGAATATCCTCCCAACTAGTTAACGAGTGGTGTGGAAGAGACATAAACCAATCTCGGGCTCGTCCTTTTAGAGAAAAAGGAAACATAGTCATCCTCGTTAATTCCTTATGAGCACCTTGACTTTTGGCTGTATTGCATAGTTCTTCAAACAGATAGAGATGATGATGTGGATCTTCATCATCTTCTCCTAGAAATTGGGCTCTTGCGTCAATTAAACCAAAAAGATGAGATTTAATTTCGAAATTATTCGCTCCTTCATTAGGTAAAAGTATGGGATTATTAGTCTGGTTTCTCCTAACAGTTTGATCACAGATAGGTCTTGGGTTTGGCGGATTGTTACGATTATTCTGGTTCCGATCTTGATTGTTCCTATTATTATTATTCTGATTATTATTAGGGTTAACAGGGTTTTGGCCATGCCCTAAAGCATGATCTAGCCTCTGTTCGTTTGTTTCATCACTAGTTTCAGCCATTTCTTTATTTTTATTAGAAGATGATTCCGTTGGAGATTTTCCAAGGAGTCCTAAGCTGGTTTGACCACGTTTACTCTCTATCCGCAACTGCCTTTCGTAAGCGTTTATATCAGGCTTATAAGGAGTAAGTGAGGCTTTACCGCTTCTGGTCATCAACTAACGAAAATAAAAAAATGCTCGAGTTTTAAAGAAGAAGAAAATTGGTACTAAAAGAAAGTAGATACCAACGAAAAATAAAAAAAGAAATGTGATAAGAAGAGTGTTGGTTTATCCTCGAGAATTTTTAAGCTAATACAAGTAGTAACCATAGACACAAAAAAAAATAGCGACTTTGTTCCCGGCAGCGGCGCCGTAAAGTTGACGTCACCAAAACCAAGCCTTAGAAATGGCGTCAAAGAAAGGGACAGACCTTTTCTAGGTTAGACGGATCCTAACCGGCAGTGTACCGGGTCAAATTGTAGTGATAAAGTGGTGAGTCAGGTGTCGAATCCTCAGGGAAAAAGTGGTAATTCTTTTAAGTGTGGTTAAACACCAAAGAGCTGCTATTAACTCGATCTAAACCGCAATTTTATAACACAGATTACTACTATTCTAACCAACATAAAATAAATGCGTAATTTAAAAGTTATTCTATAATATATATAGATATATAAATATATATAGATGTACATAAATAGTAAAATATATATATATATATAAATATATAGATACCAATATATAGTTTATAGACTAGACTAGCCAAAGTATATGTAATCAATTTATTCGATCTTTTCAATTAATAGAATGTGTTCGATCTTCCTTTTATTACGTCCAATTGAGTAAATGAAACGGTGTACTCTAATGTCAACAATTCCTCCTCACACGAAGCGTATGAAATTGTCATATGTCAAATTGTCATCACCCAATGTCCACAACCCGCCCCATGCTAAACTTAGTTAGTCAAAACAGTACAGAGTATAAATCTACCCCGGATAAAAGAGGTGATTCCATTTGTCGGATGGCCGATGTTATTCAAGAGGCTCCGGTTGTCAAGCGGATCGATTTAATACAAACGGTGTAGTTTCAATTAAACGTGATTTTAACATTATTAAGATCTCGAGTACAAATTTTAATAAGATTTGTTTTACTAGGACAAATCGCTTCGGGTAGGAAATAGGATTCCGTTAATCGACGGCCATTTTTACCCTCCGGTTTTTCTATTTTTACTCATATCCCGACTTCTCCGGTCGAGTTCATCGTCAGTTATATGTGGTATTCATCATGATTGATTACGTCATTCGAATATGTTATCATTTACGTAGTGAAATAGAAAAAGATTCATTTTAACTCAATTTTAATCATTTTTATTTTAACATCATTCTTTTAACGAAAAGATCGAAATAATACGATTACATAACTTTGGCTAGTTATTAGATTTAGCCTAATAACATTATAAAAACTAAAAAGAAGAAAATAACAAACATAAACATAATTATTATAGAAATTACCCGATTACAACTGCTGACTTAGAAATCGTCTATTTCCGGATATTACAACGACTTCAGCAACAACGAACTTCCGATAATTTCCCGAGCATTACTACGATACTACTACTACTTTATTTATTTTGGCATAAGGCCTATTTACAAACTAAAGAAAAGAGGGGATAGAGAATATATATAGAATATTGTATATATATATTGGTACCCTCCGAAAGTGAGTCTCTGCATCCCTATTTATAGAAAAACTCCCTTCCCGGACCGGTCCTGAATTTTTGCCGGATCGGTCCGGTGTAATGATTGCCCCATGTTACTAATGATGATTCCCATATGAGCGGTTAGAGAAGGTAATGATTACCTATAATTATATATAATTATATAATTATATCATTATCTTGTAAAATTCATAACTTGCATTCCCGAACTCCAAATGACATGATTCAAGATTCATTGGAAATCTCGTTGAATTCTCTACAACTTTCATCAAGACCACTTCTTCAGAAAATACATTCTCGATGAGCCATTTGTATTACGTGTCCTTTTCGAGATTTTTCAATAGTACGAATCAATTAGCCACTTGACCATCATTTAAGTTGTAGACCTCTAATCTTCATGATTTAAAGTGCTTTAGAAATATTATATGAAGATCTTCAACTTTAAGTGAAGAACATTTTCCCGAAAATGTCTTTTAACGAGCCATTCCCAATACATGTCATTCTCGAGATTAAGAAACAATTATCCCTTGACCATTTACATCGGTGACGCTTTATAACTTCCTTCCAACAACTTGAATTTGACTTAAAAATGTCGATACTCGGGATTTCAGTTTATCTTAGGATTACGCAATGAAATAAACACAAAATACCCGTGTAAAATAGACACAATACTCTCAGTCACTAAAAACCGTAAAAACTACAACTTTTACTATAAATACTAACTTTTACTACTAACTATACTAAACTATAAAGATTAATATTTTATACTAATTATATCATAATTTCACATATTTTACATAGAATTCGTTCATAAAACATAATAATATTACATATATTTAATCATATAAAAATAATACATCAACTGGTCCCATCGATCAGTTTCTAGGATTAACAAATAAGGGAACTGTCTGTCTACTTCCTGTAGGACGGAATGGATTCCATATATGTGAAGTCACAGACTACTCACTCATTCCAGAATAGAGCCAACGAGAAGTGTTCAGATCACATGTATCCAAGTGATCCTTAAATAACACATGAAACCCTACTTTGAACCAAGCAGTAGACTGTGATCACATCAGGATTGAGATTAATCCATATATGATCATCTTGTGATTCCATAAGATTATTCGATCACGGAATTATATCGAGAATTTAAATTAAATCGGTCCAGTCCTATATGATAGACATCATATATAAATGCCCCACTAGGTACCCTATACCGACGGTCCGGATAAGACGGTCACACCGTTAAATGTTCTGGGTGCATTATTGGTATATTAATCATGAGACCCATACTCTGATTAAATTCACCACGGACTAAATAGTTTTAAGCATATCATCACCAACTCAATCCTCGTGTGTATGCCATACACTGAGTTACGTGATTACATACCGATATACTTAGGGTTTTCAGCAGTGTATTAATATAAGCATAAATGCAAATATTAAGATGAATTATAAATCCTGTCAAAAACAATTACAGAAATTGTCTTTCGGGCACTACACCTAACAGGCTTCCTCTTGCATGAAAGGAAAGTGATTAATTTTTTAGAGCATACCCCTTATACACAACATTCTCCCATTTGCTCTAAAAACAAATGAGATATATTCTTCAATTCTGTACCCGCCAAGTGCAACAAACCATTTTGATGTCAAAATACACTCCGAGTACGCCGCCATAGGGTCGGTCAGTGTCTCGGTGAGTATGCAACATCTAAATGCCACGCGACTTAGTATACTGATCCGTTAGGTTGTCAGCTCGAGACGATCTTTAGGATCGAAACGTCGCCGGTCCATCCGGTCAGGTGGTACTCTCCCAATATGCCTTTTTTGTCTTCTAGTGACTGCGAAGATCCTTATCAGCTACCTCTCCACCGTTTTCACAATGAAGTGGTATCGGCTTACCAGATCTGGAATTACTCCCAAATATGAAAGGAAATCCTCAATCTGACTTAAAGTCAGAATCACACGAGTAAACACTGAGCCCGAGATCAAATTAATGATCATCCTTAATCTGACTTCAATTCAGAATCAGTGTAATCATTTATATTCACGTTCGCACCCGAATATGCTAGCATATTATTCCTCGTTCTCCAAAGATACTAGAGGACGTACTAAACTTGCTATTTAATACTCAAATCCAAGATTCGATTAACTTGTAATTAGCTGACTTTCTCTTATCAAAAGAGAGTCTATCCCATTTTCTATTCATCCTCAGGTTTAGAGAAGCATTCCGTAAGAGGTAGGGTAAAACTACTTCGTTGAATGTTGCATAGCGGTATGCAAAATCATCTTAACCATTAGGATAGATGGGATTTCCAGTCACATATTCTCGGGAATTTGACCGAATCAAATCCTTTAGAATGAAGTCCGATTCTTTCATAAAGAGAATCTTGGCATGTCAGTTTCCGACTTCAGATAACACACCCATGTTGTTTCCAACAGTTTCAGTGTTACCATTCATGAACACTAATGTATATACTACTTTACCAATACTGACATCCAGTCTATGAAAGACTTATCAATATTCTGGTCAAGTCCACATACTTGAAATATGTGACTTTTAAATGACCTAAAGGTTTTCTTTGATCCTTAAAGGATATAAGCCTTGGTTCCTGAATCAATTCAGATTCCGTTTGATTGGCAAGAAAGTCTCAGGGAGTTACCCCTATTTCCTACTTTCTAATGAAATCATGCATTTATTCTTACCTAAAACCCTTCTGTTCCGAATGAATTCAGATTCTGTTTGTTCGGCAAGAAAGTCTTAGGGAATCACCCCTATTTTCTGCTTTCTAACGGAATCAAACAAGACCGAGTGGTGAGAGAGTTCACGGTCTGGTTAACTCTCTACTTGTTAGGGAATCACCCCTAGACCACTTAGCTTTGTTCCGAAAGTTAAACTTTCTATTCATTTGACTCTTATCATGTAGATCCAATTACTCCCATCAGGCTGAGACACTCAAGTGGTTCTACTAGAGTGTGAACAGAACTGGAGTACCAAAACTCCATTCATAGGGTTATGGCTTTTAAACCAACCTCTATTAATTAGAATCCTATACAGCCCGCAAGGAACCATAGGTTATCAATCACCTCTATAAACTGCGAAGTCTTCAGAAAACCACAATAGGTAATGGTTAAACCATACTCCCATTGCGTTCTTGGTGGATTGATATTCTGATCTAGTAATAATTATCAGTGTTATCACAAACAACCAATGTTGGACGTGGTCTGATCTAAACAGTTAGTAACTACCTTGAGTAACCGTACTCCAAAGTCCAAGGTTGTTATTCATAGACCCTTTCAGAAGGGGTTTTGACAGTATAACCATCACTTTCTGATCTTAAGAATCTTATAACCAACCTTTACTCAACGTATAAGATATTGCACGAACAGTCATCATCTGAACATGTACGCAAAATTTCCAGTCCTACCTTCAAGCACTAAGTGCTAAATGCCTATATTGACATAAGTGGGGTAAACCGAATTCACTCCTTATCCACAAATTTGTAAGCATCTTCTAGGTAGACTTCTCGGTTTTACATGATAGTGTAAACCGTTATTTCGCAACCAATATCTTAAATGAGTTAAGCAGTGTATTGTAGCACATTAATAACTATATGAGGAAAATTTATGGTGTTATCCTTAGTGGATAAATTCCACTGGGAGGCAGGCCGAGCATTAGTCCCAAGACTATGCTATGGCCTATTATCGAGCATGGAATACTCTATCTCTCGTGAAATCGAGATACCTCCAAATATTTTAGATAATCTTACTGGCGTTTCGAGTAGTTGTCCGACGAGATGTCACTACTCAGAAGCTCCTTCTAACTTGTATCTTTCACAAGACCCCAAAGGTCATTATGAACAAGCTATGATACTTCTTTTAAATCTATTACCATTTCCGATTGAAAGGAAGCTTAGTCATTGTTACTTTTGAGACAAGTGTTCCTTGACCGAGATACGAATCACCCTAAGCCGCCTTGAGATATTGTCTTTAGGAAATATGCACTAATTAATAGAGTATGGAGAAGTGTTTATCTAAATGCGGAAACCTTTTGCCTTTGATAGTTTAAGATGTGTTACATATACCTTTTCAACATTTCTTAGTGGTTCTGACTTTATCAACAAAAGTCCGAGTCTTGGATTCATGCTACAAATGTCATATTCACTTTCTATAAGACAAACAAATTATTGAATTGAAAATGAGTCCATTCGTTCCAACGAATCAAAAAACGTAAAATAAATTTTCTGTGATATTCAATGATTGAATCCAAATTCATTTCCTTATATCACTCCCACTATTCTAGTGAAATAATCGCCCGTTGTCTACTCTATTTATCGCTTTAATGCATAGCTACCTTGTTCTTCCAAAGAACTTAGCTTTTGAGTAATTAGTTAATGATGCATTGGTCGGTGATCCAAATCACTTTCCTTATCCTCTAATTTTCTATTTATTAATATTCGGTTTAGCTTTAAAATTACTTAGTTTAGATGACTAACACGTATAGACATTCTTGCGCTTCGAGTTGAGTAGACACTACTCGTGAACCGTGGGATGTCTAATGATAGTGTTACTGTTTGGACTATTTGATTTTTCTAATAAATCAACAAATCATAAGGTTAAAGCTCCCACTAGTTTATCGGTTCTAAATACCGTCTAACTAGCAATACTTTATTTATGATTTTTCGAGATTAGAAAATCACGTAACTAAGCTCCCACTAGTTTATTGGTTCCAAATACCGCCTAACTAGTAATGCTTTGTTCATGTTTTTCCGAGAATGGAAAAACTCTTGTGCGATCTCTTATACATTTCTAATGATTCAAAAAACAACAAATCATAAGAATAAAGCTCCCACTAGTTTATCGATTCCAAATACCGTCTAACTAACAACACTTTATTTATGATTTTCCAATTTTTCAATTAGAAATTTCTTGTGTGATTACTCACACAATTAAAATTCACTAGTAGAATTTTATATAGTCCTACATCATCTTTGAACTAGGTGCGTCTCTCGTTCAACACGAGTGACAGTAGTGACTATGTCACTTAAGATTTAATGGCTCAAGAGGAATATCTCTTCCGAAATTTAATTGCATTCTTCGATGAGTTCAACGTTCTTGTTACTTTCCACTTTTAGTGAAGTCATTACACTAGCAGTTTAGTAGCCTAGAGATGATAGTTGTAAACAAAATTGACAGAAAAAATTCATACATACACGACTAGATAAATTTTAAGAATTATAAACTGTAAAAGTCTATGCTACCATTCCATGGATTTAACCTCGCATCGTACCGCCGCCTAGGGGGTCGGTATCAGCACGATGATGGTTAAACCGAGACAATCTCTCTCGATGATTAAACTTTGAGAATCAAACATCTTATGGGAATCGTGCATCCCATACTTTAATCATCGATTACCTTCATTTTTCAGCCAAGATATTTCCTAAAATATCCTGATGAGTGTGACCTACTATATCAGACCTTTAAGTACGCCCCGAGTATGCCTACGTAGGGCAGGTCAGTGACCCGGCGAGTCCTCAAGATCCTATCCTTTCGGAGACCAAGCCTTGAATTTTGATAGCGGTGAACACCATCCGAAGGGGCCCGAAATCAAAGCGGCACGAGGCGTCACCATTCTCTCACTTGCTTGCATCTATAGTAGAGGCCGTGGGGTCGGCAGTCGCCTTCCCCGCTCCCACTCAATATTTTGAAAAAGTGGTGGGTTTACTGATTGCGGCTTTGGACTTGAGAATATTTTAAGAAACAACAAATCATGTACCCGAATGGTGTCGGTAATGTAAGCAAGCCTACCCGTCTTATTCGTTGGAACATATGTGACTGTCGGTCGGATCGGGCTAAGAGAAGCCCCGTTTAGCCGTAAAGGCTTGTCGGATATGCTAAGTCTTGCCGAACCCCCGTGCAAACGTCACACGTGGGGGGTGAGTCGATCGAGCCGTAGCTCAGTTGAACTTACCCAACCATGGTTAGACCATTTCCGAACCCATGTATCATGATTTTTCGATTTCTTAAATTGTCAAACTTTCCCGTAGACACTACGGAACAAACCCGCAATCTCGTTCTGGTTTAAGGTGGGATTCACCGAGAATCCATCACCGAAAAACGTAACGATTGACAAAACCCGTTTCCTCGGTTCTATAATCAGTTTCTAATAATTAATTTCCACAACAATTAATTAAAACTTAAACTAATTAATCGAGTTGAATACATGCCTAATTAATTATCCAAAATCAAATAGCTACATGTATGCATATGGAGTGGAATTCATGCTATGATGCATGTCATGGCAATTTTCCGGTTAAACACATAATCACAATCATACACGCAAATTACGGAAAATAAACACCGAGATGGATTGTTGGTACCCCCGTATCTAACCTATTAAACAAACAAACAAAAAAAATCCTAACTAGGGTTTACTATTTTCTAATCTGCTGCTAATCCATTTTATCGATGATCGTATATCCAAACGAACTTTGATCGTCACAAAACCTTATGGACCTGTTCTTCACTACTCCTACTTGAATATGGACGGTTGGATCCGAGTTATGAAGGCCCAATTGATCTCGGCAAAGCCGCCGATCCAACCGGGTGCAATCAAGTAATGATCGCCACTGCAGCAGTTGTCTTTCTAGAGCCGATCGGACATCGAGACAAAAACCCGATCGTCCTGAAATTTTTAGGGCTTGTTCATAACTCCATGTTAGTCAATTGGAACGGTCAGATCTTCATTTCGACGGACCAATCTCTTCCAAAAATTCGATGAACTAACAGCTGGGGCTGCGGTGCTTTTATGACACAGTAGCAAATTTATAGCAACGATTGGACATCTAGATGGAATCCGATCGAAACAAAATTTCGAGGGCTTGTTCTTAAAACTTTATTCTTCATTATGACCGGAGGGATTGTCGTTTCAACGGCTCAATCTCCGGAAAAATATAAAAAAAACGAACAACAACTAAAATATATCTACTTCTGGGAAACAAAAATTACAACAACAAATAAATTACATAATTTCCTATACTCATATAAACGAATTTATATGAGTTTACAATTGATCTAACGGGTAAACAGTACCAACCCCAATCCATCTCTTCAACCATAACAACTCAAAGCATTCATCATCATGAAAATTTTCGAATTGAAAAAACGAAAAACAATGCAATCTAAACATGCAAATCCACTGCTAGATCTATCAATTATATACTTTAATTTATAGATCGGGGTCTCTGATACCACTTGTTGGATGTAATATCGCCGGACGGATCTAGATCCACCCGATTACGCAGCGGAATAAACGAGAGGATCACGATCATATAAAATTAAACTACATAATTTAAGGTCTACCTACAAGAAGGTGAGATGTACTTACCAATCAAAAATGAGATCCAAAAGATTGATGAAGTCGAGATCCAATTTGAGATGCCACGATCTTCCGATGTGTATCTTCAAGCAACAACCGGTGGATGTTGATCCTTGATGTTTGACCTCCTTGATATGCTACCCGGAAAATCCCGATGATATTCCCAACTCTAAACCCTAAGCTTGGCCGAAATTCCAAGCTTATTTTGGTGTTTATAATGCGTGTATATGATGGATGAAAAGGCTTAGGAGAACTCTCTTTATATAGGAGAGAAATCTTGTCCTCCAAGGATTTAATAATTAATACAAAATCAATTATAATAATCCTTTTCCAGACAATTGAGAAAACCTCCTTCTCATTCTTTTTCTCTCACTAAAATTTTCTCTCGGCTGAGGAATGAAATTCTTTTTCTCTCACTAAAATTTTCTCTCGGCTGAGGAATGAAATTCTTTTTCTCTCACTAAACTTTTCTCTCGGCTTGCTTCCCTTTTCAAAGCAAAGTTTCCGGCGTCGGGCGGCGATTATTGCTGCCGGCGTCCCATCTGTTTATTTTTCTTATGTTTCCTTATCTTTCCTTTATTCTGTTTTGATCCTTGATCTGCAAAGCTTCATCTTTTGTGGCTACTATCACTTTCCTCCGCCAGATCTGGCGGTTTCGGCCTTGGTGGTGGCGTGTTGCAGATCTAAGGCGTCGGTCTTTGGATTTCTTCCGATTTTGGGGCTGTGTCACGGTTTTTGCTTCAACCCATCAAGAAGCTTAACCCCTGCTGTCTTTTCTCCACAAGCTTGGATTGTTTTCAGATGGAGGTGGTTAGATCTGCGGCTATCTTGTTTGGCTCTGGAGAGGATCGTCGGCTTCAGCTCGATGTCATCGGCGGTTGGGTTGCCTCGTCCGTTTTGTCCGTGTCACATTCCGTTAGTTTCCTTTCCGGTTGGGAAGGAAAGTCAGGCATGCGGGCTCTTTCTGATTGGGTATTGGGTGGCGCGGCACTTCTTCCGGTGGGGATGTTATGGAAGAAAGTCCTTGTTTTCTTAGTCTGTTTAAGTTGTTTTTTATTTAGTTCTGTGTTTGTTGTTGGTCGAATAATAGATTACCTAGAGGATCCATGTGTCTGAACGTCTGTCGGTAGAATTTCATTCGGTTCAGCACCCTCGACCCAATCTATTATTTGACCTTGTTTGTTTTATTGTTGTTTGTAGTGTGGCTAGGCCGTGTTGTAGTGCAGCTTGTGGCCGTGTTGTAGTGCGGGCTGACCGTGTTGTAAATATGCTTTTGTGAATAAATGCTTTTGTTTCTGGGGTTAAAAAAAACTTTTCTCTCGGCTTGCTTCCCTTTTCCAGCAAAGTTTCCGACGCCAGTGGCGATTATTGATGCCGGCGTCCCATCTGTTTATTTTCTTATGTTCCTTATCTTTCCTTTATTCTATCTTGATCCTTGATCTGCAAAGCTTCATCTTTTGTGGTTGTTATCACTTTCCTCCGCCAGATCTTGCGGTTTCGGCCTTGGTGGTGGCGGGTTGTAGATCTAAGGCGTCGGTCTTTGGATTTCTTCCGATTTTGGGGTTGTGTCACGGTTTTTGTTGGAAATAATATTTGTGTTTTGATGATGATTCGTCACGTAATTAATAAGATCACTTATAACCCATGATGATGAATTCATAACTAGCTGTTATAGTGCATAATGGAAGAAAAAGCAAGAAACAGTCTAGAGAAAAATGTATAAGTTCTATCTAGAGTGTGAACCTTGTATAGGTTATTTTAGACAAGCATTGTAATAGTTAGGAACTAGGCAAACAGCATCTGAGTCGCAACAAGAAAACTGAGTTTATATATGAAGAATCGAGGAGCGGACTCAGCCAGTGCAAGAACTGAAAAGATAAGCTCATTGAGGACACTGACTCGCTTGGCCTATCTAAGAAGATCAAGGACTGAGGACACAGACTCGGCTTGTTGAAGATCAAGAACCGAGGTGGCAAACTCGGCTAGAAGTCGATTAAGCCGTGACTATAAATCAGGATTCAGGCAAATATGTGGTAACATGAAACTGAACTATAGATCATGTAAAGCTGAATAATCTTAAGGACAAAGATTATCAGTTATCAGGAGAAGAAGGAAGCTGAATGGTGTACTCCGACTTTCTCAATAAAAGTCGGATGTCAAGAATACAAGGTACTCAGTTTTGAAGAAGAGTAGAAAACTGAGTTAAGGCCTTGTTGAATTTGAACTGACAAAACGACAAAAGGTCGTACATATGAACGTTGGCTAAACGACAAATGTAATGGCTACAAGAGCTAGTTGACCGTTACATCACCCCTATAAATACACAGAGAAAAATGATTAAGAAGGGGGGATCGGAGTAGTTTTGAAAAGCACATATCTAAAGATCCAGATCCAGAAAATCAGATTTCATATCTAGAAAAAGGGGAAGCCAACAGAATTGCCATAGAGATTTAAAAGAAATATCCAGCAACCCATTAAGGGGGGAAGAAGGCATCTTGGAGCTACGACGCTATATCCAGAAGAATCAGACAACTCACTGAATTAATCTTTTGATTAATTTTAAACCTAACCTTTGTGAAAAAGGGTTGGCTGTGCATAGTTTGAGGAGAGCAACTCCACCTTTCCTCATACGGTTGCAACTTGGTTGCCACAGCTGTTGGTGCAGTCTGCGGACTATGTGTATGTCAGTGGTGAGCTGGGGAAGGAGTCATTCCACCTCCGAAGGATCAGTGTGCAGAATGAAGGGAGCAATCCTACCTTTCTTCATTATGTGTAGACAGTGAAACTAGGTGTCGTGAAGGACTGTCATTAGGCTAGGATTTTGTAACGGTTATCTCAAGATTATAGTGATACCTCCTACACCACAGGAGAAGGGGAGACGTACGGGATTACACAACCCGGAACTTCCATAAACAAATCTTTTGTTCATTTATTTTATGCTTTTACATTTGTGCTGTGATTGTTTAAATTATTGCATAATCACTTCATCACTTCACTCAACAAACATTAGACACTGAGTCAGCACCAAACTGATACATAGGAGGTTTAGATCTTTATTGACACATCTATTGCACCAAGGCTAGTTCTATCCGCTGCCAGTTAACTAGACTAAGAATAAGTCAGTATTGACTTATACTCAGCTGAGTTAGTTGAACTCCGCCTAAGTTAAGGGACAGGAACAAAACTGAACTGAGCGTCAGTTTAAGTTTCGAAGAAACTGAGTTCCTGGGGTACTTTCAGTTTAGGGAAAGTTTTTGGTGACAAGTTTATTCACCCCCCTCTAAACTTGTGTTAGCCTTTCCAAGGGACCAACAATTGGTATCGGAGCAGTGCTTTTGTTTTGAAGAGATCCATTAGTGAATATAAGTATCAGTTTGTTTGCTTGAAGTAACTGGCCATTAGTTATTTCCGATACACACCAGTTGTTGGAAGCCCTCATCATATCGCTTGTAAAAGCACTTAGTTTGATTTCAATGGTAACATCCGAATTAGAAGTTGGCTTATTCAACCCCTGACTTATTGCTTGCAAAATGTATCTGATTTTCAGGATCAATTATCTGAGAGGTTCAGTGTGAAAATTTTGCATACAAATCCAGAACTTCAACTCAGTGATGATGTGGATACGAACTTCATTGTTTATATAGAGAAATCCAGAGGAGTTCCATCACTAAGAGATCTCTCAGAAGAAGAAGAAAAGAAGTTGTTGCAAGTTACTATTGATATAGAAGATTCATTAGAGCAACAAAAGAATTTACATTCAAATCTTAAAACTGCATCAAACCATCAAGAAAAGGTACATTCTTCTACTCAGTTATCATTCGCTGAACTCAGTAAGAGAAACTCTGACCTTGTCAAGTTAACCGAAAAACTCACATTGGAATTAAGATTAAAAGACCTAGAACTTGGCAAAGCAAAAGGCTGGAATGAGTTTCTTGAAACTGAGATGTCAAATCTTGCTGAAAGATTAATGTCTAGTAGATTTGACAAAAGCAATTATGATTCCTCACCCCTACCCAGTCTTAAGATTTCAAAGAGTATAAACTCTAGACACCAAGATACTGGAAGACCTAGTGGATTACACAAAGAAATTAAAGATGTAAAATCTAAAAGAATCCTTGTGAAATCAACTATGGTTGAGCGTAATGGTTTATCTAGAAAAGAGTTGAGAAGGCTTAATTCTCTCAACCAAGAAACTGAAAGTTATACTTCAGTAACTAATCCAGCCGGACCCAAGAAGATATGGGTATCGAAGAAAACTTAAAACTGTTTTGCAGGAAAAGTCAGTTTTTATTGCAAAATCTTCAGAAAAACTGACTTCTACACAAAGCTGAAAATGCGTGTCGATGAAGGGTAAATTAGTCAAAAGTAGAAAAATTTCCAGCTACCATCTGTCGTTTGGGCTGACGTGACAAATCACTTATAGCCACGTGTCAATCTGGGAGAAAAAGTAGATGTACATCCCTACAAATCTCATTGATTGCGAGACGACTCTTATTTGAAAACGATTGGAAGAATAAGAAACGCAATCTTGACGAAATCCTATTCAATCAATTTCAAAAACATTCAAAGTTCTATCAAGACTTCCTAAATCAGAAAATCATGGAGCGATACAACATTGATGAAGGAATCACCACATGCCTAGACGATTTCTGTCAAAAATTTTCAAACTCCACTCTGTCAACTCAGATTGTAAGCAAAATCAAGAAAATTCGAGGATTGGAGAATTTGATTGATACAAAGGTCACTACTTTGTGTCCAGACGGCATCAAAGACTTCTACAAAAATGCCATAATCACCAATGATGGAAAAAGCTTCAGGACAACGGTTCAAGACAAGTGCTTCACTGTTAATGAACATCTTCTTTCACTAGTCTTTGGTTTAGACATAATCGGAGGATCTTCATCTCTCACATTTGGAAATGAAGAAAAAGGCAAGCTTTGGAAAGTCACAGCACTTAACAAGGAGAAGAAAAATTTCATTGGATCCATCTATCAACAGAAACAAGAATTCGCATTCTTGACGATCCTTCTGACCAAAAATGTCATTGGTCATGCTCGGAATTTCTACACTCTTTCAACAGATAAACTTAAGCTGATCTATGCTATATGGTTTGAAGAGAGATTGGATTGGAACAAGTTTGTTCTCAATTATTTGATCAAACAAGTCTCAGATGAGAAAGAGAAAGCCAAAGAAAGAAAGGCTACTGGAGAAAAGTTTTTATTGAAAAAGGGATACACTTATCTAGTTCAAAGGATACTAGATCATTTCTCTATTTCAAAATCCACACAAATAGAAGTGAAACACAAATCAGTGTCCACTGGAGTGAAGAAGAGGAAAATCGTTGAAGAAGAAAGAAGTGAGATGTCAGATTCTAGTTCAAGTGAGACTGTAAGATTGGATGACAGAACCTTGAGGAGACAAAGAAGGATGTGGAACAAATTTCAGGATACGAAAACTGAAACTGAAGATGTAATTCAGATTGATGATGAAATTGAAGGAAGTGAACGTGAAGAAACTGAAGGAAGTGAACATCCAACTGAGACGCATGGAGAGTACACTGAAGAGCAAAGAGAAGCCTTGGAAGATGCTGAATTTTGCGAGGCTGATTATGAAAAGGAACTGTCAAGTCATGATGTTCATTTTCATTATCAAGAACCAAGCGCCTCATCTAAAGTTTATGAGGCATCTACGAGCAAATCTGCAACAGAAGAATCTCAGCGTCAAGAAACTGAAACTGAAGAGAAACTGGAAGGATTGAAAGAGATCATTGAAAGCCTGATGCAAACTCTACAGCAGAAACTCTACAATCTACATGACTTTATTGGAAAATCACATTACTCAGGTTTAAACAAGTACTCTAACATCATCACCTTACGCAAGTTATTTGAAGAAATATTTTGCATATCTTCAAACAAGGGGGAAGAGAAAACTGAAGGTGATGAAGAGAATGATGAAGAGAAAGCTGAAGATGATGCTGCTGTTGATGTTGATAAAACGGAAGAGAAGACTGAAGTTGGTAAAACCGAAGAAATCTATGCCAAAAAGTTGGTGGAAGAACAAGATAAACAAGTAGATGCTGATCTACTAGCTATCCAACAAAATGGAGAAGAAATTGATAATCTGATTGAGGAGTTAACTGCAGAAGAGACCTTTGTTGGACTTATTTCTTAGTTTTGATGATGAGTGCCATACTAGCTGTTATAGTGCAAAGGCAAAAAGATGTCTAGATAAAATGTATAGGTTTATTAGAGTTTGATTCATAAATAGGTTTGATCAAACAAGCATCGTAAAGTGGTCAGCGATTGATATCGCCAGACTGGTCAGGTCGATAGGGTAGATAGGTCAGTAGACTAGTCAGGAACCTGCTGAAGACTGGAGACTGAAGGCTGAGGGTTCAAACTCAGTAAATGAAGGCTAAGGGATCAAACTTAGTAATTCAAGTCAAGGATATGGGATCAGAATTTAGGCAAGTCTGTGATGACCTAAACTGATTACATATACCTTGTGTAGAAGGTCTAAGTTCCATAAGTTGGATGATGTTTGGAACTTAGTTACAATTAAAATGATGTGATCTAACTACACAAATAAAAGTTAGATAGAAGTAATCAATGCATTGTATTTTATATACAGATTATATGATGATCAAGCAGATCGATAGTATCTCTCGCAGATTCATAAACTCAATGATGTATTACCTCGATTAATTCAAGATTATCTTGGAAGATTACATGGATAAGGACAGCCAACTACCTCGACTTATCAAGTAAATCAAAGGATGAGATTAAAAAGACGTTGGATGATCCATATTTTTATCCATTGGATACAAGTCAAAGGGTGGATGATCGCATCACAAAAAGGAATTTCGATGATGTCACCCCTATGAATAGTGATGATTGGTTATCAGATGGGACAAATACAAGGAACGGTCACATTTGAATTTCAAATGCAAGTCACATGCATTCCTACCTATAAATAGAAGACTTTCAACTCAAGAAAATAGGATGAATTTTTGGGAAAAACTTTAAGTGATAATACTGAGCTGAAAAACACCTGCTGAACTTACCGAGCTTAAGGTCACGATCTAGTTATTTTCTTCAAGTGCATTCTCAGTTCAAGCTACATCAAGCATACACACTTGAAGACCGCAAGTCAGCTGATTACATCATCCTAATAAAGTCTGCAGAATCGAATCATTTATTTGATTCATTCTTTATTTTATAAAGAACTCACAAGACAATGAAGCATCCGTTAGTGTGAAAGATCGTTGTTTGTGGTGGAGCCGGTGAAGAGGCAATCCTACCCTTCAAGGACCAGTGGAAGACTAAGGAGCAAAGCAATTCTACCTGCTCCCGCCAGTTTGTGAAGCCATAGTCATTGGTGAAGGACAAACAACTTAGGAATCTTTGTAACAAATACCTCAAAGATCTCTAGTGAATTTCCTCCAACATCACATGAGAAGAGTGGACGTGCAGGATTACATCACCTGGAACCACTATAAAAACTCCGCTACTTACTCTTTGCTTTTACTTTCTGCACTTGTTTTATTTCACTCATCAACTCACCGAATCTAGCAACCAAATCACACACCGCACTAATGAGTATCTAATACTTAGTATCATATTTAACAACAAGTAATAAGGCTTAAATTTTGATATTATTCATTGCACAAATTCAAAGAAACTCAACTATCAGAGAGACTCTTGTTTATCGCCAGACCTCATCAAGTCTCAAGCAGACTCTGAAGTATCGCAGATCACCGGCTGCAGAATTTGTTAACTCTAAAGTTTTAAGTGTTAAGTTTATTCACCCCCTCTAAACTTAACCAAAGCCTTTTCAAGGACCAACAATTGGTATCGGAGCGAAGGCTTCGCTTACAAGGAATCCTACTTGTTGTGCTTGTGAAAATTCTTTAAAACTTTCTTTCAAGTTACTGATTTTCAAGACTTGCATCATGGACAACACACAGTATGCTAGAACTATGTTGATGTGTTCTCATGATAGATTTGATGAGTATAAATGTCGAATGCAGGCATATCTTGCTGCTACCCATGATGAGATGATGGATGTACTAACTGAAGGACCACTGGAGATTACAAAGCGTGAATGGGTGGGTGACAGAATCGAGTACATTCCTAAACCAAAAAGAGAATGGAATGCGTAAGGCATGAAAAAAAAGCAAACCTCAACAACATTGCTATTGATATCATTTACAGAACCTTGGATAGCAATATGTACATGAAGGTTAAAGATTGCAAGAATGCAAAGGAACTTTGGGACAAGATTCACTTGATCTGTGAAGGCACTGATGCAATAAAGAAGAACAAAATCAGTGTAGCCAGAAAGAGGTTCCAAAAGTTCAAAATGCTGGCAAATGAAACCATTGAGCAAATGGAGTCCAGATTCAATGCAATCCTGGATGAACTTACCCTACTGAGTGTAAGTTATTCAAAAGAGGAAATAAACACCAAAATCTTGGAAGCTCTACCTGCAAAAGATGTTTGGAAAATGAAGGTGACTGCAATTGAAGAAATGAGGAAATTGCATGAAGAAGACACCTTCAAGTTGTTCTCTGATCTTAAGGCATATGAATTTAGCAAGAAGCTGGTGCCTGAAACTGAGAAGGAAGAGCCAAAGACCACTGCATTGGCTGCTTCACATCATGAAGAAACATCAGGAGGACAGGATGAAATGCTGGATGAGATGCAAGAACAAATTGCCCTACTGAGCAAGAAAATCAGGATGATGAAGACTGGAAAGGCCCCTGCAAGAAATTTTACAAAAAGGCCTACTGAAAGAAGGAAAGAAGAACCAAGGAAAGATAATGACTATCTCATGCTTTCATCAAGAAGAAACCAGGACAATTCAAACTCGATCGTCCCGAGTTAAAACAAGGCAAGGAACTCGATTATCTTTGTTTCAACCGCAAGAAGCCTGGACATTTTAGACTGATTTGTCGGCACCTCATCAAGACCAAAAGTCAACAAAGAAGACTTGGCAAGAAGGCTATGGTTGTTGAAGATGAATCAAAGCTATGAAGTTGAATCTGAAAAAGGAAATGAATCAGATGACGCCGCCTTCGTTGGTGATATGGAGGATTATGCTTTGATGGCTAATATGGATGAAACTGAGGAGGTATACAACACTATATCTATCAACACTCCTGCTGGAAGTGATTGTGAATCAACTTGTGGTTCAAATCCTAGAAATTCTGACAACAATGGGACTTTGGATGCTATCCTTAATCAACCGAGGGTAATACAATCTGCTATGAGGTTGTGAAGGCCGAAAAAGAAACTCTTGAGTTAGAAGTTGGAAGATTGAAAGTTGAATTAAGGGGTTCTCAAGGGTAAGGAAAAGATGTTGAACAGAATCAAAATAAGTCTCACAACATCCAAAGAACCTCTCGAATCTGTCACGAACCATCTTGTTCCAATCGCATACAAATCGGGAAAGCCTTATGGGGATAGAACAGGGCTTTGGATTTGGAACTCAAAGAATCTAACAAGAGTGGATCCAGTAAGGTTCTTGAATCAAGTACCGAGAATTTGTCCTAAGTTTGTACCGCACTAGATCCAACTCCCGATAAGGTTCTTTGAAGCAAGAAAAACCCAATGAGAATGCTTCAAGGAAGCAAAATCAGAAGTCTAAGAAGTCAACGACTCTAGTAAAAGAATAAATTCAAAAATAGGATCATTGTGCCTTCTAAGCTCTTGATAGCGCACCTTCTACCAAGTCTGCTGACCACCATAGAAAGAAACAGAAATATTCCAAGGATAAGAATCATAAACCCAAAAATGTTGATCATTCAAGGGATACTTATCTCGGGGAAAGGTAGACTGTTCCCTACTGATGATGATTGGAATATTCCCGCATCTACTTGTTAAAAATAGTAAGTATAACCATATTGCTAGGGTAAAACCTATGCAATGGAATCAGCCAAGGGCTCAACAGAGGACTTATACAAGGCCTCAAAGAGACCTCAATGAGACTCCATATTATAGGGCTGTTCCTAATAGACAACACACCTATGGTTATGCAAATGTTTTTAACAACAAGAATCACTTCAAACAAAGATTATAAACCAAAAGGCCGAGAAAACATATGTGATTCCTACACAACCTCACTCATGCGTAACTTATGGATGTGTGGAATACATGTATGAACCAAAGTATGAACCAAAGTATGACACATTCAGAGAAGACCTTATGGAGACATGCCAAGGGTCATGCTTACCATCGACCATTATGGACCCAAACAGGTTTGGGTACCTAAAATGCATTAACCTTGTTTTGTAGGGTGTCCAGTACTTTGACAAAGGATGTTCCAGGACACATGACAAAGAATAAGCATCTGCTTTATCAAATTTTGTGGCAAAAGATGGTCCAAGAGTGAATTTTGGCAACAAAAATACACCTGGATATACAAGAGGATATGGCACACTTATCAGAAATGGACTTACAATCAAGAATGTTGCATATGTGGAAGGACTGGATTACAACTTGCTGAGCACTGGACAATTCTGTGATATGGGATACAAGGTCACTTTTGACAAAGACAACTGCATTGTCATTAGAGAAAGAGGTGATCGAGTTGTACATGCTGGTAGAAGACAACAGAATATGTATGTTGTGGATTGGTTTACTGCAGTTCCAGAAACCTGCCTGATAGTGCATACTAAGTCTGAACTCAATTGGCTATGGCACAAGAAGTTGAATCACTTAAACTTTGATGATATTAATCAATTGGTAAAGAAGAAACTGGTGGTTGGTTTACCTGAGATCACATTCAAGAAGAATGCTATATGTGATGCTTGTCAGCAAGGTAAACAGATAAAGTCAAGTTTCAAATCAAAGACCAAACAATCAACTAATAGAGTGTTGGAGCTGATGCACATGGATCTTTTTGGACCAATAACTCCAACAAGTGTAACAGGAAAGAAGTATACCCTAGTGGTTGTGGATGATTATTCCAGATACACTTGGGTGATATTCATGAACAAGAAAAGTGAAACACTTCAAAGCATGCCTAATCTTTTGAAGAGATTACGAATGAGAAAAGTTTAACAAATCATAAAGATAAGATCGGATCGAGTCTTCGAATTTCTCAACAAAGTTGTAAGAGAATATTGTGAATGAATGGTGTACTACATCAACTTGTTCTTCTTTGGTACACCTCAAAGAAATGGGGTTCTTGAAAGAAGAAACAGAACCTTAAAGGAAGCGGGAAGAACAATGATTTGTGAAGCATTGCTACTGAAAGATATTGGGTCAAGCAAAGAAATACAAAGATGCTATACACAAAACAGAACATCAAGAAATAAGAAGTCTGCTTGAAGACACCTTATGAGATCTGGAATGGAAGGATACCTAACATATCCTATTTTCATCCATTTGGAAGCAAATGTTTTATTCTAAATCATAAAGTTCATTTGAAAACATTCCAACCAAAATCGATGAAGGAATTTTCTTAGGATATTCTTCATCAAAGTGAGCATTGAGTCTTGAACAAAATAACAACTGAAACATGAAGAAACAATCCATGTTGTGTTTGATGAACCTAAGTTTACCGGTATGGAAGATAAAGATTGTGAACTCTTGAGAATCAACAAGTCACCGATCCAGATTGTGTTGAAGTTTTGGAAAGATTCAATGACTTGAAAGTTTCGATCATCGCCTCACTGAACACCCCCGCTAATAATGTTATCGATGCAACAAGCCAGGCGGTTCAAAAATCTCGACTTCCACAGTAGAAGAAACTACAAGACCCTATTGAAGATGATGTTCTGAAAATCAAAATAACCAAAATCCACAATGGTTAAGGAATCACCTGTTTGAACAAGTTATTGGCAATGTACACAAGGTGTGAGGACTAGAAGACAACCTGGAAGCTATGTTTACTTGTTTTCTATCTCAAATGGAACCTAAAGTTGTTGAAGAAGCAATTTGAGATCCAGATGGATAATTGCTATGCAAGAGGAATTGAATGAATTTGAAAGAAATCAAGTTTGGACACTAGTTGAAAGACCAATTTATGCAAATATCATTCGTACTAAGTGGGTATACTGAAAATAAACTTGATGAATCAGGTACCATTGTGAGAAACAAGGCCGACTAGTTGGAAAAGGCTATTCTCAAGCGTAAGAATAGATTTTGATGAAACTTATGCACTGTTGCAAGATTGGAAGCTATCGATTATTTTTGGCACATCTTTGCATACAAGAACTTCAAAGTATATCAAATGGATGTCAAGAGTGCATTTTTGAATGGTATCCTAGAGGAGGAAGTATATGTTCAAAGAACCTCCTGGATTTGAAGTTAAAGATCAAGAAGATAAAGTGTATAGACTCAACAAAGCACTTTATGGATTAAAGCAAGCACCAAGAGCTTGGTATGAGACTCTATCTCAATTCTTGGTGGACAATGGTTTTACAAAAGGCACCATTGACAAGACACTTTTCGAGAATCGAGTGAAGGGACAAAGACTGCTGGGTACAAATTTATGTGGATGACATAATTTTTGGTTCTGAAAATGATTTACTTTGTGAAAAGTTTGCAAATCTAATGAAGAGTAAATTCCAAATGAGTATGATGGGAGAAATGAATTACTTTTTGGGATTGCAAGTCAAACAAATGAAGGATGGTATCTTCATTCATCAAACCAAGTACACCAAGGAGTTGCTGAAGAAGTTTGGCATGGAAAATAGCACTAAGAATTCAACTCCTATGAGTACAAGCATCAGATTGGATGAAGATAAAGAAGGCAAAGATGTTGATCAGACATTGTACGTATGATGATAGGCGATCTGCAGTACCTCACCGCCAATGAGACTGATATATCCTTTGCTGTAGGTGTTTGTGCAAGATTTCAATCCAAACCTAAAGAAAGTCATTTAGGTGCAGTTAAGAGAGTTCTCAAGTATCTCAAAGAGACTTTGGGAGTAGGGATATGGTACTCCAAGGAAGGAAGCTTCAAAGTTATATCCTACTCAGATTACGATTATCTTTGGATGCAAGATTGATAGAAAAAGCACAACAGAAACTCCGCTTAATGGGAAATAGACTGGTCTCCTGGTTTAGCAAGAAATGCAATTCTATTTCAACTTCCACTCTTTGAAAATTGAATACATTGTCAGAAGTTCTTTGTGCACAAGTATTATGGCTAAGACAACAATTAAGGGATTATGGAATTGAAGAAAAGGAAATTCCAATTATGTGTGATAACACAAGTGCAATTGCAATCACAGAAAATCCTGTTTTGCACTCAAGAACCAAACACATTGATGTGAGGCATCATTTTATAAGAGATCATGTTGAAAAGAAAGATGTGGTGGTTCTATACATCCCTACTGAAGATCAACTTGCTGATATTTTCACTAAGCCACTTGATAGTGAAAGATTTGCCAAATTAAGAACTGAACTTGGAATATTAAAGATTGACTGATATTCAGCAATGTACTGGAATTCACCAAGGGGATTAGTCTTTGCTATGTTGGGTGAGCTCACTTAGCAGATTAGTCATTGGTATCAACAATTCCATGTACTTATGTTTGGATAATTGAGCAAATGAGGTTGTCAAGGGGATTGGTCTTTGTCATGTTGGGTGAGCTCACTTGACAGATCAGTCATTGGTATTAAACTTCATCTTGTATTATCAATTGAACAAAACAAGAAGGAAACAAGGATCAGCAGACTGCTGAGCCCACCCTGCTGAGGATTACCCTGCTGGATGGAACGTTACTCAGTCAAAGTTATTAAAGTCAAAAAGCATATTGGCGGGATATTTATCCTATCTTTTATTACCATAGTTAAACCATCCAACGGTTACAAATGTTATGGAGGAGTAATGGGCCACGTGTCAAGACAGATTTTACGCAAGATTAATCGTGGTTACCTCAATGTACGTGCAATGACAGTTTCAACTACCCACTGTCTATATAATCGATCATTGCACAGTAACTCTCTACTTGCAATTTACGCTTTATCTCTCGCAAATCCTACTTGTGTGAACACAGATTTGAGAGCAATTCTTCTTCATCTTTTTCTTATTTCAATGGCGGAAAGAGTTGAAGTTCAAATCGAATCAAGCCAAAGTGTTAGAGGATATGTTGTTGATGCAAATCAAACAGAGTTGGCCATCAATATAGGTCGAAGAATATGGAGGTTTGCAGGTTTGGAAAACAAACTCAATATCAGATTAGAAACAATTTCATATACCAATGTCATTGATTTCTCGAAGAATATGGTTGTGGAAGAAGGAATCAAGCATTCAAAACCATCAGAATGCCGAGGAGCTTGTAATCTCCTCCAGTCTACTGAGACAAGTGTTTGGTTTTGAAGAAGTTGTAGATGGTCCTGTCAATCCTGAAGCAATGGGATTGAACAAGATGGCATTTGTGGATCAGATTAAGATAAATCAAGACACAAAATCGTTCCTGGCATCAAGCTGCAGGGGATATTTGGCCTGAGTACAACTCTTGAGCAAACTGATTGCAAAGAACATCTTTGGGGTTGGTTGGCGGTATGGATACTCTATCGGGACCCAAGATAGAGCCGATGATAATCATCTCGCGAGAGCATGAAGTTTGATTGGGTGGTTACTTTATTCATTATATGAAGAAAGTTGCCAAGGAAGAGAAACTAGGGAAAAGGAAATCAAAGGCCTTACCCTTAGGTTTGATGATTCAGACCCTGCTGAATCACTTGGAAGTTCCTGATCTTGAACCTGCAAACATAAATCAGTCCAGATACAAGAAGGAGATTGATTATGCAATTCCTGGACTTGATGATGATGAAGAGATTGCTGGAGAGGCTGCTGATGATGATAATGATGGAGATGATGGTGATGCTGATGGTGAGCAGGTTCAGCAAACTAAGAAGATATCTATCAAACCTGCTACACCAAAGAAAGCTGCTGGGAAAAGAAAGGCTGGAGCTACAAGGAAGATAACTGAAGTGTTAAAGCCTTCAAAGAAAACAAGGAAGGAAACAAAGACAGATCAGCTGAGTCTCTTTGAGGTCAAGTGGAGGTTACCGACCTCTGCTTTGTGGCTCCAAGAAAAAGCTGTTGGTGAAATTCGAGGAACAACGAGAAGGAAGCCAATAGAAAGAGGAAGTCTACTGTAATTGAGAAAGATGATGATGAACCCCTCTCCAAAAGAATGAAGGAGATTGCCAAAAAGAAGAAATATGGCAAGGGAAAAGAGCTGAAAAACCTGGAAGCTCAAAGGATCCAAGAAGAAACACCAGTAGAAGAAGAAGAAGAGGCTGTTGAGGCTGAGCCCCTAACTATCATTCCACCAGTTGTAATCAGTGATTCCTCACCTGAAGAGGTTATCAAACCTACTGGAAGTGAACAGGTTGTTATTGAGCAATCTGTTGAAGAATCACAGCAGTCTGCTGTACCAGAGCCTGCTGTAGAAAATATTATTGGTGAATCTACTGAAGCTGCACAGGTTGTTGTTGAGCAATCTGTTGAAGACATACAGCAGTCTATTGAGCCTGAGCCTGCTGTAGTATCAACTGAAGAACCACAACAATCTACTGAACCTGCTGTGGTAGTTGAAGAGGTGATTGAAGACTTGGTTGAAGACCCTGCAAGTTTGGCAATAATTCAGGGGGAAGAGCAGTCTGCTGCTAACCCTGCTGATGAGCATGTAAGTCAGGGGGAACCAAGTGTGATACAGATGGAAGTAGTAGGTACAAATGTACAATCACAGCAACCTGCTGACTTTCAAACATCTGTAGAAGAGACCATGAATCTGCTTGTTGGAACCTTTGGAGGTCAACAAGATAATCAAGTCGCTCTCCCTGGAGATCTTTCATGCCCTTTGAGAGGCATGTGAAAGAGAGGAAGAAAATCAAGATTATGTGGATCCCAAACTTCAAAGAAATTGCTGATTATTTTCAATGGAAGTTTGGTTTCTACAAGAAACAAAAGCCAGCTGCTGAACCTATGACTGATTTTGAAGAATGGGCTTTTAACAAGTTGGGAGTAGAGAACTTGCTGGATCTGGTTGATACCACCTGCTCGCAATCCAGATCTGGTGGATCTGCTTTGATGAGCAACGAGATGAGGAAGGTATTAAGTTTAGGGATCCAAGAGATGGAGATGATGATTCTTCCTCATCATCCGACTCAGCAGGAGATTTCCCTCAGACTGTGGAGGAAGCAAAGTGGGGCTGCATTGATAAATGAACCTCCCGCACAACATCCATCGATCTCGTAAGTCTGCCGAGGCCGCCAGATTGGAGAAATGGATGAGGATCTACAGGATCTCACCTTGGATGATCTTGAAGCACCGATCAATGAAGGAATCACTTTGAGTCTTTGGTAGGTCGGGCCGATGAACCAAGTACATTTCATGTTGTAGAGCATCTTTGCACAAAATGAAGATGAACAAAGTGAGGATTTGGATGGAGAAACAAGATTCGATTTTAATGAACCTAGTGCCACTGTAAGAGTCCATTGAATATCAAGATGGATTTGACATTGAAGGCACTCTTACTAAAACATCCATCATCCTGCACAAGATTGGTCATGCAGAAGGTTTTCAAGTGGATAATGAGGCTATATTCAATCCACAAAGAACTGAAGAGGAGGTACAGGTTGCTGGGATACAAATAGCACCTGCACAAAGGTTGGAACAGGAGGTACAGTCATTGAGTCTCAAACAAAGACTGGACACAAAGTTGGAACAAACTTTGGGTTTGGAGGAAACCCTGCTTTTGTTGAGGCTCAGTAGTGGAGCCACCGGAGCCAAGGCCATCAGTAGGGAAGGATAGTCGACAAGCTACCGTTGTTTATCAAGAAGAACAATTTCTTTGGACTATGACTACAAATGATGAAGAATTTCAAATTTTTGGAGAAGAAGAAGTTCTTTGAGGAACCCGCACAAGATCCGGTTATGGAAGACATTCTTGGTGCAATGGTAGAGGAAGGACCTCCCCTGGCCGGGAGAGATATGAGTAAAGCAATGGTCATCGGCCAGACAACAGCACAATATAGAGTGGAGGAACTCATGGCATGGATCTACCGACAAGAGAATGAGGAGTGAAGTGCCGCTTGAAGTGTTCAATGAGTTGAGGATCAGAAGAGATGATATGCATCAGTTAAGGACACAACTGGACAGACAGGAACAGAGATTTGAAGAACTGATGAAGATGGTGAATGAAAACAGACAGTCTGTTGATACGGTTGCTTCAAATTTTCAATCCACTCAAAATGCTGTCACTGATATGATGCTAGATGTGAGAGGCATCAAGGTCGGAAATACTGCCAAAGAAAAGTTTCTAAAAGACCAACTTATTTCCATCTATGAGAAACTTGATAAGCTTGCTGATACGCCTAAACCTCTCGAGCCTCACCGTTGTTTGCACAACAACTTGCTATGCCTGATCCCAAACTTACTGAAAGGATCAACAGACTGGAGGAGACATTGCAATCCAGGATTACTTCTCTTGATACTAGAACTGGAACCATGGAAGGTCAAATGCATAGAGTGATAGTGTCACAGAGGCTATTCATGGCCTTATATCCCGCTTTGTTGATGATGTCACTAAGGGGAAAAGGGCCAATCACCGCAAAGACAAGGAGGTCTGCAAGACTCTTTGCACGTAAGAGATGGACGAGATGATACAAATGCCTTCAGCAACTCACGCACTGGCGAGTCCAACTCACTGATGATCTACTTAAACAGTACAAGAAAGAGTATTACAACAGGAGGAGACCTTATCATGACATGGGATTTCATGATGGTCTTAACTCTTTCGTGAATTTGAAATTTTGGGAAGCAAGAGTCAAAGCTCTAAGGGCAAGCAAATGTAGTAGAAGGAGTAGCAGAGGTGATAAGGTGCTACCTATTACAAAGGCAAAGGACTCACCGGATGAATTCAAGGAGTCAGATATATGAGGTTTGGATTCGAGAGTGAATGACATCAATCTTGTCCCCGCTCAAGCATGGAACTGGTGGAAACAAGTCAATTCTTATATTGATTTTACACTAATTGAGAATGAATGGATGAGTCAAATGATAGAAGAGATCGAGAGCCTATCAAGAGCAAGTGAGAAGGCTAGAAGAGAAAGAGAGAAGAGACAATAGATCAAAGATACTTATTATTCTTTATCCTTGTCGCATCTAGTTTGTAATAAGCGAACAATGTTTATAATGAGAATTGACTGAATTTGTTCTGTTTTTTGTGCTTTATCTTTTGCTTTGTTTGATTAGGTGAGGTAGTGGCATCATCACCAAAAAGGGGGAAATTGTTGGACTTATTTCTTAGTTTTGATGATGAGTGCCATACTAGTCATTATAGTGCAAAGACAAAAGATGTCTAGATAAAATGTATAGGTTTATTAGAGTTTGATTCATAAATAGGTTTGATCAAACAAGCATCAGTAAAGGGTCACGATTGATATCGCAGATGGTCTAGGTCGATGGGGTAGATAGGTCAAGATAGACTAGTCAGAACCTCTTTGAAGACTGGAGACCCAAGGCCGAGGGTTCAAACTCGGTAAATGAAGGCTAAGGGATCAAACTTAGTAATTCAAGTCAAGGATATGGGATCGAATTGAGGCAAGTCCGTGATGACCTAAACGATTACATATACCTTGTGTAGAAGGTCTAAGTTCCATAAGTTGGATGATGTTTGGAACTTAGTTACAATTAAAATGATGTGATCTAACTACACAAATAAAAGTTAGATAGAAGTAATCAGCTGCATTGTATTTTATATACAGTTATATGATGATCAGCAGACTGATAGGTATCTCAGCAGATTCATAAACCTGCTGATGTATTACCTCGATTAATTCAAGATTATCTTGGAAGATTACATGGATAAGGACAGCCAACTACCTCTGACTTATCAAGTAAATCAAAGGCTGAGATTAAAAAGACGTTGGGATGATCCATATTTTTATCCATTGGATACAAGTCAAAGGGTGGGCCAGATCGCACCACAAAAAGGAATTTCGAAAAGGTCGATCCTATGAATAGTGACATTGGTTATCGAGATGGGACAAATACAAGGAACGGTCACATTTGAATTTCAAATGCAAGTCACATGCATTTCTACCTATAAATAGAAGACTTTCAACTCAAGAAAACAGGATGAATTTTTGGGATAAACTTTAAGTGATAATCTTCGAAATGAAAAACACCTGCTGAACTTCATGAGCTTAAGGTCAGCGATCTAGTTATTTTCTTCAAGTGCATTACAGTTCAAGCTACATCAAGCATACACACTTGAAGACCGCAAGCTGCTTGATTACATCATCCTAATCAAGCTCTTTGAATCGAATCATTTATTTGATTCATTCTTTATTTTATAAAGAACTCTTGAAGACAGTGAAGCATCCATTGGGTGTGAAAGACTATTGTTTGTGGTGGAGTGGTGAAGAGGCAATCCTACCCTTCAAGGACCAGTGGAAGACTAAGGAGCAGCAATTATACTGCTCCCGCTTTCCAGCTTTGTGAAGCCATAGTCATTGGTGAAGGACAAACAACTTAGGAATCTTTGTAACAGCTACCTCAAAGATCTCTAGTGAATTTCCTCCAACATCACAGAGAAGAGTGGACGTCTGAGGATTACATCACCTGGAACCACTATAAAACACCGCCTACTTACTCTTTGCTTTTACTTTCTGCACTTGTTTTATTTCACTCATCAACCTACTGAATCTAGCAACTGAAATCACACACCTGCACTACTGAGTATCTAATACTTAGTATCATATTTAACAACAAGTAATAAGGCTTAAATTTTGATATTATTCCGCTGCACAAATTCAGCAAACTCAACTATCGAGTGAGACTCACTTGTTTATCAGCCACCCTCAAGTCTCTCAGCAGAGACTCTGAAGTATCGCCAGATCGAAGTTGCAGAATTTGTTAACTCCAAAGTTTTAAGTGTTAAGTTTATTCACCCCCCCCCCTCTAAACTTAACCAAAGCCTTTTCAAGGGACCAACAACCTTCACAGAAACAAGAACTGAGAAAGATGAAGAAGCCTCACTCAAAGCTGTGCTGAATATAAGGAAGAAACTTGCAATTTGTTTCAGATTGAAAGAAGGTCTAAAGGCAGCAAAAGATAGAAAGACAAGAACTGAGGGGGAAAAGACTAAAGGGGAGGAACATAGTCTTATTTCTGAAGAAGAAGAGAAGTTGATGAATGAGGAGATCAAGAAGATCTTGGTAAAATTTAAAAACCAGGACAATGAAGATGCAAATCAGTTAATCAATGAATACTTGGAGATCAAGCCTAGAGATGGTGAATCAAAAGAAGAAGGAAATGCAAGAAGACTCCTGGAGACAAAAACGAGCATCTTTATTGGTGAAAAATTGATGAATTTGGAAAAAGGAAATTTGTAATCATTTTTAGTAATTCAGTTTGTTGTGGCGTAATCTTGTAATGAACTCAGCTGTTTAGTTTGTTATCTTAATTTCTTTTGTTATGTTTTCTTGCATTATTCTTTTATTATTGCTTTTAGGGAGGGTTATGATACATCATGAAAAAGGGGCAAATTGTTGCAAATAATATTTGTTTTTTGATGATGATTCGTCACGTAATTAATAAGATTACTTATAACCCATGATGAAGAAGTCATAACTAGCTGTTATAGTGCATAATGGAAGAAGAAGCAAGAAACAGTCTAGAGAAAAATGTATAAGTTCTATCTAGAGTCTGAACATTGTATAGGTTATTTCAGACAAGCATTGTAATAGTTAGGAACTAGGCAAACAGCTGAGTCGCAACAAGAAAACTGAGTTTACATATGAAGAACTGAGGGAGCAGACTCAGTTATGCAAGAACTGGAAAAGATAAGCTCGCTGAGGGACACAGACTCAGTTGGCCTATCTAAGAAGACTGAAGGATTGAGGGACACAGACTCAGTTGTTGAAGACTGAAGAACTGAGGTGGCAAACTCAGTTAGAAGCTGATTAAGCCGTGACTATAAATCGTGATTCGTGGAAAATGCAGTAAACTCAAATCGACTATATAGATCATGTAAAGCTGAATAATCGTAAGGACAAAGATTATCAGTTATCAGGAGAAGAAGGAAGCTGAATGGTGTACTCCGACTTAGTCAATAAAAGTCGGATGTCAAGAATACAAGGTACTCATTTTTGAAGAAGAGTAGAAAACTGAGTTAAGGCCTTGTTGAATTTGAACTGAAAAAATGACAAAAGGTCGTACTTATGAACGTTGGCTAAAAGAAAAATGTAACAGCTACAAGAGCTAGTTGACTGTTACATCACCCCTATAAATACACAGAGAAAAAGGATTAAAAAGGGGGGATCGGAGAAGTTTTGAAAATCACATATCTAAAGATCCAGATCCAGAAAATCAGATTTCATATCTAGAAAAGGGGAAGCCAACAGAATTGCCTTGGAGATTTAAAAGAAAGATCCAAAGAACCCATTAAGGGGAAGAAGGCATCTTGGAGCTACAACGCTATATCCGTAAGAATCAGATACTCACCGAATTAATCTTTTGATTAATTCTAAACCTAACCTTTGTGAAAAAAGGGTTGGTTGTGTATAGTTTGAGGAGAGCAACTCCACCTTTCCTCATACGGTTGAAACTTGGTTGCCACAGCTGTTGGTGCAGTCTACGGACTGTGTGTATGTCAGTGGTGAGCTGGTGAAGGAGTCATTCCACCTCCGAAGGATCAGTGTGCGAGAATGAAGGAGCAATCCTACCTTTCTTCATTATGTGTGAGACAATGAAACTAGGGTGTCGTGAAGGACTATCATTTGGCTAGGATTTTGTACCGGTTATCTCAAGATTCTAGTGATACCTCCTACACCACAGGAGAAGGGGAGACGTACGGGATTACACCACCCGGAACTTCCATAAACAAATCTTGTGTTGATTTATTTAATGCTTTTACATTTGTGCTGTGATTGTTTTAATTATTGCATAATCACTTCATCTCTTCACTCAGCAAACATTACACTGAGTCAGCACCAAACTGATACATAGGAGGTTCAGATCTTTATTGACACATCTATTGCACCAAGGCTAGTTCTATCCACTGCCAATTAACAAGACTAAGAATAAGTCAGTATTGACTTATACTCAGTTGAGTTAGCTGAACTCCGCACAAGTTAAGGGATTGAACAAAACCGAACGAAGCGCCGCTTTAAGTTTCAAGAAACCGAGTTCTGGGTACTTTCGATTTTAGGGAAAGTTTTTGGTGACAAGTTTATTCACCCCCCTCTAAACTTGTGTTAGCCTTTCCAAGGGACCAACAGTTTTTGCTTCAACCCATCAAGAAGCTTAACCCCTGCTGTCTTTTCTCCACAAGCTTGGCTTGTTTTCAGATGGAGGTGGTTAGATCTGCGGGTCGCCTTGTTTGGATCTGGAGAGGATCGTTGGCTTCAGCTCGATGTCATCGGCAGTTGGGTTGCCTCGTCCGTTTTGTCCGTGTCTCCTTCCGTTAGTTGCCTTTCCGGTTGGGAAGGAAAGTCAGGCTTGCGGGCTCTTTCTGATTGGGTAGTGGCTTGCAGCGGTGTGTGGGTGGCGCAGCGCTTCTTCCGGTGGCGATGTTATGGAAGAAAGTCCTTGTTTTCTTAGTCTGTTTAAGTTGTTTTTTATTTAGTTCTGTGTTTGTTGTTGGTCGAATAATAGATTACCTAGAGGATCCATGTGTCTGAACGTCTTTCGGTAGAATTTCCTTCGGTTCAGCACCCTCGACCCAATCTATTATTTGACCTTGTTTGTTTTATTGTTGTTTGTAGTGCGGCTAGGCCGTGTTGTAGTGCGGTTGTGGCCGTGTTGTAGTGCGGGCTGACCGTGTTGTAAATATGCTTTTGTTAATAAATGCTTTCATTTCTGGGCTAAAAAAAAATTCCTTTTCATAAAAGATACTAGAATAATCTAGAATAAATCTACAATATTTAAGGATCAATCTAATATATTTTCCTTAATTATTTAATAAATAAACAATTAATCTCACGTCTTATAATTATCATGAAAACTAATTCCTTGATAATTACCAAGACAATACACACGCCCCCAATGCTAGAAAATTAGGGTTCACACAAAATTTCACATAATGGGCCGAGTCCACGAAAAATATCTTTTCCATGTATTTTATTATTTAGTCCAATAAATAATAAATCGCACATCAATTAAATAGTCCAACTACTTAATTATTATTTGAGGCCCAACGTCAAGAAACATATGCATGTTAGGAGCCACATCGGGGACCATGGACCTATAACCAGTAGCTACAATAAATTAAACAAAATTATTCATCGAATAGAATAATTCTTATTCAGTCTATTAATTCCGGGATTACGCCACCATAAACCTGAAACTGAACTCTATCGATTATAGATATATACTTACACTCTAATCACTGAGTCGATAAGCATCCATTGATATAATCATTACATATAGACTAATCTCCATAGACTGTTCGTTTTGATTCAGGATATTTCCGTCTCAAAACATCTTATCCTTATTTACTATTAACCCACTAGTGATCAATTAGTTCATAACTAATATAATATGAACTGGGCCCATCGATCAGTTTCTAGGATTAACAAATAAGAGAACTGTCTGTCTACTTCCCGCAGGACGGAATGAATTCCATATCTGTGAAGTCACAGATTACTCACTCATTCCAGAATAGAGCCAACAAGAAGTGTTCAGATCACATGTATCCAAGTGATCCTTAACTAACACATCAAACCTACTTTGAACCAAGAAGTAGACTGTGATCACATCAGGATTGAGATTAATCCATATATGATCATCTTGTGATTCGATAAGATTTCTCGATCATGGAATTATATCGAGAATTCAAATCAAATCGGTCCAGTCATATATGATAGACATCATATATAAATGCCCCACTAGGTACCCTATACCGACGGTCCGGATAAGACGGTCACACCGTTAAATGTTCTGGGCGCATTATTGGTATATTAATCATGAGACCCATACTCTGATTAAATTCACAAAGGACTAAATAGTTTTAAGCATATCATCACCAACTCAATCCTCGTGTGTATGACATACACTGAGTTATGTGATTACATACCGATATACTTAGGGTTTTCATCAGTGTATTAATATAAGCATAAATGCAAATATTAAGATGAATTATAAATCCTGTCAAAAACAATTACAGAAATTGTCTTTCAGGCACTACACCTAACAGTTGCATAGACAAGTTTGTGGTTATATTAGGCAATGGGTTGATGATAATGTTTTAAATCACATTAGTGAAGAGAAACATGCTAGGTCTTTGTGGAAAAAGCTTGAAGACTTGTATGCCCGGAAAACTGGAAACAATAAGATGCTTTTGATGAATAAATTGATGAATTTGAGATATCATGATAGAACTCCTATGGCTGATCATTTGAATACTTTGTTGGGTATTATGAACCAACTTAATGCTATGGGTACTAAGTTTGATGATGAAGGGCAGGGATGGATGCTTCTTGGCTCTTTACCGGAATCGTGGGAAAAGTTTCAAAGTTCTCTATCTAATTCTACCCAGATAGTGCTATGACCATTGATCTTGCAAAGACTAGTGTTTTGGAAGAAGAGACAATGAGGAAGGCACATGACGTTTCCTCACAGTTGGAGTCTTGGTTACTGAGTCACGTGGGAGAAGCCAAAGTAGAGCTTCTAAAGATAGAGGTCGGAGTATAAGTAAATCCAAGGGCAAGTACAAAATTTTTGAATGCAATCACTGTGGCAAGAAGGGACACATCAAGAAATTTTGCTTTAAATTGAAACGGGAGAAAAAGAAAAGAAATGACAAGAAAGATGATGAGAAGAAGGAAGATACAGTTAATGCAACTTCTTCTGATGATTTCCTTGTGTTTCAAGAGGTTGATAATGTTATTCATGCTGATGATATGACTAGTTGGGTTGTTGATAGTGGTGCTTCGGTCCATGCTACTTCAAAAAGAGAGTTTTTCACATCATACACTCCAGGTGACTTTGGTGATGTGAGAACGGCTCAGGATTCTATCTTAAAATGTGTAGGTGTTGGAGATATTAGTTTGGAGACGTCTAATGGTACCACACTGATTCTTAAACGGGTTAAGCATTGACATGATCCGTGACCAAATCAGATCCGAAAATGCCAAAGGACCGACTGAAGGTATCAATAAAACGAGCACCGCGACCCTTAGCTAACTCGTAACTAAGAACCTTGGTATGACCTCAACCCTTTGATAACTCGTATCTAAGAACCTTGGTATACGAACGCCACAAGATATGCTCAGAACCTTGATAAGTTCCGTTTGGAATCCACCAAACAACGGCGTTGGAATCCATCAAACACCAACGTGAGAAAACTCACCAAAGCTTAAAGCTTCAAATAAAATATATCAAAATTTGTCTGATGATTACAATGACTCTTAATGCCTTTATATAGGCTACAGACTCCAAGACTAATTGCTAATTTAGCAATGTGGGACAAAATAACCATAATTAAAAATAATAACAAAAATAAAATACTATCTAACCAATATGAGATAATAAAAGATAACTAAAAATAAATAAAAGACTCCAAATAAATTTGACAAGTTTCTTCTCGATGGGAATCACATCATTCCCTCCCGGCTCCGAAAGGATTCGACCTCGAATCAAAAGGATGTCGTAAAACGCAGCAACAAGGACAAAATAGGCGGAACCAACAACGAACACCAATGATATGCCCGGATCAAATACAAGGCGGACAAACCAATTCAAATCAATGGCACTTTGTGATGTTGAACCAAGCGTGACAAATGCAACATCAAAGAAGTCTTCCAACATGCTAAAAACTGGGATAAATCTCGGCAAAGTAGCAATATAATGAAAACAATTCACAGCCGTATGGACAACAACATTTTTAGAAAATGGATCAATGAAATGGTTCTCCGGTTTGCCACCAAATAAATGCTCTTCACGAACCTGCAAATAAGAGGAAATAGGACTCTCACAAGTGGTCGGTGTAATAAGACTAACTGCCTCATCTACCTCAATTTTCTCCACCACTTTTTCAGTCTCCTCAGTGATTGCCTCTTCCACAATCGAATCTTCGACTACATCCACTAATTTTTCTTCAACAACCTCTTCCAAATTCTCCACCTTCACTCCCTCATCCATAGCTTTAGGAGTAGCTGCATCATCCATCTCCACCACACTCTCATTTTTCTCGACCAATCGCTCATCGTCACCATTTTTCAACTTATCCCCTTGAGTGTTAGCAATCTCTACGCTGGTCTCTACAATCTTCTCTAGGATATGAACATTCACCTGGTCTTCCTTAGGTGATTTATCACGTAAACTACGCATTTTATGCCAAAAATTAGGGCAATCATAATAGTAATGATCACTCCCGTGACAATGATCGCAATAAATAGAAAATGGCCCTATAGAAGTTTTCTTAACCACCTCTGTACCACCACGGTTACCTTTACTACCACGATTACCTCTACCACAACGTTTATCTTTACCAACAACTTTTTCTGTTAACATGTCTTCAAACTGAGCCCTCATCTCTGCAAATTTTCTATTTATCACGACAACTTGTGCCCCGCCAATACCGAATACGAGCATCAATAGCATGCTCCACTCCTCGTGAGCTCTTCCGACATGATGTACGTTCAACAAAAATATGTATATCCTCACAATCGCTCGTGTTTACACTCCCCTCGTGTGAAGTTCAAATCGTAGAACAAATCAAAATAATGAGCACCCGAAGCAATCAATACCAAAGAGCTTATATAAGGACCTAGGGCTTTGGGTGGGACAATTTGAAGATGATAGAACATAAAAGAAGAAAGGATTTTTTTTTTTTTTTTTTTTTTTGAGACTACAGAATTTTCACAGGTGTTAAAAATTCCACACTAGGGTTGTGGCGCCCTCGTATTTTCTGACCAAACTATAACGAATCTGGGAAAAGTCAAAAGACAAAAGTTGTAGAACAGAGAGTTTTCTAAAGGATTACAAAATTTCAGATTTTTTTGAGATACAAAACTCACTCAACAATCGTTTTACAGAAACTGATGCACTCTGTAAAAAATTTCCAGATTGATTGCCGTGACTTAAGGTGCCGATTCCAATACAACTACAGAGAATTTGCCAAAATTCAAAAGACAAAAGTTGTAGATATGAAAATTTCCTATAAGTTCACCAATGTTCAGGTAATTTCGATTCGTTTAACCCACTGAAAACGAATTCAAACGATGATTTACTGCTGCAGTTTTTCTGGACAGATTGTTTGGGTCAATCGGCTGGTTTAAGCAAGATATACGGGGAATCTGGGTTGGATGTAAAGAAACAATTGTAGATTGGGATGTGTAGAAGATGTGGTAAGAATTTAGGAATTTTTCGAGGTTGTTTGGTTAGGGAACGGTCTGATACAAAAACGGTCCAGGCTGGGAGGGACGAAATTAATGGAAAACAATTATTTTTATTTTTTGTTTGTTTGGAATAAGAACGAAAATTAAACAAGAAAATTAAAAACAGGGATATTTGATTACCTTTAGTCAACCGAATCTCTGATACCAACTGATTTGATCCGTGAGCGAATCAGATCCGAAAATGCCGAAGGACCGACTGAAGGCATCAATAAAACGAGCACCGCGACCCTTAGCTAACTCGTAACTAAGAACCCTGGTATGACCTCTCAACCCTTAGATAACCCGTATCTAAGAACCTTGGTATACGAACGCCACAAGGTATGCTCAGAACCTTGATAACTTCCGTTTGGAATCCACCAAACAATGGCGTTGGAATCCACCAAACACCAACGTAAGAAAACTCACCAAAGCTTAAAGCTTCAAATAAAATATATCAAAATTTGTCTGATAATTACAATGACTCTTAATGCCTTTATATAGGCTACATACTCCAAGACTAATTGCTAATTTAGCAATGTGGGACAAAATAACCATAATTAAAATTAATAACAAAAATAAAATACTATCTAACCAATGTGGGATAATAAAAGATAACTAAAAATAAATAAAAGACTCCAAATAAATTTGACAAGTTTCTTCTCGATGGGAATCACATCAAGCATGTTCCAGGGATCCGGTTCAATTTGATTTATGTTGGCAGACTGTGTGATGATGGTTATAATAGCTCATTTTCTTGTGATAAGTGGAAGCTCACAAAAGGGTTTTCAGTTGTGGCTAGGGGTACAAAGACACCTACACTTTTCTTGACTCAAGCCAAAGTTATTGTTGATGAGGCTCATGCAGTGGAGTCACGTGATGTTATGGCATATGAGGTTATGTCATATGTTAGCTTGAAAGGAATGACTGTCTTATCTAAGAAAAATTTATTGTCTTGTTCTAACAGTTTGCATTTGGAAAAGTGTGCTCATTGTCTTGTAGGGAAGCAATCTAGAGTTTCTTTTAAATCAAATCCACCTTCAAGAAAGTCAGAAGTACTTGAGCTTGTTCATTCTGATGTTTGTGGTCCTATGAAGACAAGAACGCTTGGTGGTTCTCGTTATTTTGTGACTTTTATTGACGATCACTCAAGAAAACTTTGGGTCTACACTTTGAAGACAAAAGATCAAGTGTTAGGCGTGTTCAAGCAGTTTCAAGTTTCAGTTGAAAGGGAAACTGGAAAGAAGTTGAAGTGTATTCGGACTGACAAATGGAGGTGAATACAAAGGTCTGTTTCATTATTACTGTAAGCAGTAGGGTATCAGACATGAGAGCACTCCGCCAAAGACTCCGCAGTTGAATGGCTTGGCGGAGAGGATGAACAGAACATTAGTGGAGAGTCAGATGTTTGCATTCACAAGCCGGATTGCCTAAATCCTTTTGGGGTGAAGCTTTGAGTACAGTGGTTGCTGTACTAAATATGTCTCCATGTGTTTCTTTGCAGAATGATGTTCCTCAAAAGGTATGGTCAAGTAATGATGTATCTTACCATTATTTACGAGTTTTTGGTTGTAAAGCTTATGTTCACATTCCAAAAGATGAGAGGTCTGAGCTTGATGCTAAGACTAAACAATGTATTTTTCTGGGTTATGGTCAAGATGAGTTTGGGTACAAATTTTATGATCCTGTTGACAAGAAAGTGATTACAAGCCGAGATGTTGTGTTTGCAGAGAATGAGACTTTGCAGGATGTTGATAAAAATCAGAGTTCAACACCTCAGGCTAGTGATGGTTCAGCTGACTTGGAGATAATTTCTCCTACACCTATAGAGGAGCATGGTGCAGTTGATGACCAGGGTAATCAGCAGGATGATGCAGATGATGCAGTTGATTTTGATCAGAACATTGACGATGATATGATTGTGGAACCAGTACCAGATGAGGCTCCACCAGTTATTCCCAGGAGATCTACTAGAGAGAGACACCCTTCTACTAGATATCCAGTGACTGAGTATGTTTTGCTCTCAGAAAGTGGAGAGCCTGAATGTTTTGAGGAGGCCATGGATGATGAACATAAAGATAAATGGCTTGATGCTATTTAAGACGAGATGGAGTCTTTGCATGACAATCACACATATGAGTTGGTGAAATTGCCTAAAGGGAAGAAAGCTTTGAAGAATAAGTGGGTCTTCAGAATTAAGAACGAAGACGGTAATTCTACACCTCGGTATAAAGCAAGATTAGTAGTCAAAGGTTTTGGTCTGAGAAAAGGCATTGATTTTGGTGAGATTTTCTCTCCTATTGTGGAAATGTCTTTTATACGGACTGTTCTTGGCTTGGCAGCTAGTCTTGATTTGGAGGTTGAGCAGATGGATGTTAAAACAACTTTTCTTCATGGTGATTTGGAAGAAGACATCTACATGGAGCAGCGAGAAGGTTTCAGTGAAAGAAAGGAAAGGATCTTGTGTGCAAGTTGAAGAAGAGTCTTTATGGGTTGAAGCAAGCACCTAGATAGTGGTATAAGAAATTTGAGTCTGTCATGAAGGAGCGGGGTTACCGGAAGACTACTTGATCATTGCGTGTTTATTAACAGATTCTCGAGGATGATTTTATCATTCTTTTACTCTATGTTGATGCTATTTTTATTGTTGGCAAGAATGCCGCAAGGATTGACGGGTTGAAGCGGCTGATTAAGCAAAGTCTTTTGCCATGAAAGACTTGGGCCATGCAAAGCATATTTCGAGGATGTAGATTACTCGTGATGAGAGAGGCCGGGAAATTTATTTGTCACAAGAGAAGTACATAAAGAAGGTGCTTGAGAGATTTAGCATGAGTGATGCTAAAGTAGTGTCCCACTTGCATCTCATTTCAAGTTGAGTATCAAGCAGGTGTCCTTCTAGCGATGTTGAAAAGGAAAGTATGTAGAAGGTCCCGTATGCTTCAACATGGGTAGTCCGATGTATGCCATGGTATGTACTAGACCGCACATAGCTTATGCGATTAGGAAGGTTAGTCGTTTTCTCTCTAATCCTGGTAGAGAGCATTGGAATGTTGTGAAATGGATTATGAGATATCTCAAGGGTACTACGGATTTATGACTTACTTTTGGTGGTGAAAACCAGTGTTGGTTGGTTTCACTGATTCTGATATGGCTGGAGATGTTGATTTTTACAAGTCTACTTCAGGATATTTGGTTAAATTTTGCAGGGGGAGCTGTGTCATGGCAATCGAGGTTGCAAAAATGTGTTGCACTTTCAACTACTGAAGCTGAGTATATTGCAGCAACTGAAGCATGTAAAGAGTTGTTGTGGATGAAGAAGTTTGTCCGGGAGCTTGGTTTGAAGCAAGATCAGTATGTGTTGCTTTGTGATAGCCAGAGTGCTATTCATCTTGGTAAGAATGTAGCCTTTCATTCTAGGACCAAGCACATTGATGTTCGTTATCAATGGATTTGGGATGTGTTGGAGTTAAAGTTGCTAGCAATTGAAAAAGTACACACGGATGACAATGGTGCGGATATGTTGACAAAAAGCGTTGACAAGGGAGAAGTTTGAGATATGTCGTTCTATTGTGGAATGACGAATTCCTCCCCAATGTCGTGAGGGGGAGATTTGTTGGGTGGATCACTCCTTTGTGGAGCCCAAGCCCACTAAATAATTGGAAAAATAATAATATGTCAAGTAGTATTTATGGGAACAAATTAGGTTAATTTTTTTTCCCTAATCTTCACAATCTTTTACAACAAAAAAGAGAAGAAATTCGCAGCAATTTTCTGTGTTGCAGCAGCAACTTTACGGCGACGATCGGGCATCGAAACGGACTTCGATCGGCATGAAAGTTTGAGGGATTGTTCGTCTCTCATTATTCTTCAATCTGAATGGTGGAATTTACGTTTTCAACGGCTCAATTTCCGGAAATCTTCCGACGACCTGACTGCTGTGTTTCTGCTGCGTTTTCGGTGATTTTTCAAAAACTCTTGTATTTTGCATTCTTAGTTGATGCTTTGGTGTATTTGAGTTGGTTGATGTGTTTGAAACACTTTTGTCTCATCTTTTTCTGATTAGTGGAGTTTTGTGGGTCTCGGCTTCGTGGTTTTTACTTTCTCACATCGAGAGGGGTTTTCCACGTTAAAATTGTGTTGTTGATTTTCTTTGTGTTTTGTTTCGTTTTATTTGTGATTTGACTTCGTTGGGGCTGCCTCGTTTAATTCCGTTGCATTTAATTGGGAAGAATTTGTGGGTATTTATGATACGTGTGGTAGTGCGGTTGTTTGTTTTCCCAACATATATAATATGATTATATAGACCCCGATTGATCATGGATTCGACCAATAGGATAGATGTGAATGATTTTATTTTTCTGTTGGATTTTAAAATTTGTCCTAGGCTGTTATGAAGAGCGTGACCTACTTTATTTTGTGCATTATCCCATTCCCGTTAGCTCCCCCATTAATGCGGTGGTGTATTTATTTTATTAGATAAAATTTATGTAACAAGAATTGTGCGGAAGATGAAGGCCAAAGAAAGACGAAAATAAAGATCCCATTGGAGAATAACGCATTAGAGATCCTATTGGTGGTTGGAGCTACCCTTAATTGTGACCAGCGGTTTCGCTGGGTTTGTATTCGAACACGCACATAGGAAAAAATCCATGATCATACCGGTTACTTTATGCATTTATTTATTTTGTGCTTGTATTTATTTTATATGATACGATAGATGTATAACTAGGCACGATCTAGATGAATGTGTAGGATGTATGTCTATAGAGATAGATATACATGATGAGACCATAATTATATTAATTAAGAGAATCAATTTGAATTTATTAAGTGAATTAATTTAAAATTACTCCCACAACAAAAATCGAGTTATATTTGTCTCTCAATATTATAATGACGGTGAAGAGCCCTTGTTCGGATCCAAGCGATCGGCCTCGCCGGAGTTGATCTACCTCGTATATCGTCGTTATCGAGATATGATCGTTATGAGATCTCATGAATATTTGGGTTGCGACTCGACTAAGAATTTTGCGGTGATTGGCCCTCGTCAGGACCGTCTAATTTTAGAGACAAATGGTTGACTATCACATAAGATGTGAATTGCCAAAGAGTTGACTAGTCAACCACCAAGAGTCACATAGAGATGTGATTGGTAAAGTGTTACCTACCTTTCGAATTATTCCGGTTGATCGGCCCTCGTCGGGAATCGGGGTAACTAGATGTGATCTTGGCCACTAAAGAATTTTTGGAAGATTCTTAAATGTCAATTGGGAGTAGTTGACTAGTGGGAGCAAAATCATAAATCAAAAGACCATTTTTGATTTTGCGTGTATAAACAACAACACTCTTTTATCTTTATTTTATGTTGTAGTTTTTAGCAAAATTTTATATGTATGTTTTTAATTCTCGATTAGTAAAACCAAATTGTGACTGTTACCTTTTGAGAAACGTTCTCAAGTATGGTTAAGTAATTTTAATCCTTTTAAAATAAGAAATGACGCAAGCAACCCCGTTATAGTAGTTAGAGACAATGAGACTATATATTTGATGCAGTGCTCCAAGACTTTAATTATAATGAAAAATGGAAGCTAATGATATGATTAAATCACTTGAAATAAGTTTCAACGAATTAATCAAATATTGAATCACGATCCAATATGATCATTCAATCATCGATGACAATTAATTCAAAATTGCATAAGAATGACCACATCGAATTTTGGAAATGTTGTTTTCAAAATTGTAAGATTTAAGTATCGACTTATTTCTTTAGTCATTGCTTGAAGGTTTAATTAAATAGTTCATGTTTTGAATGTGATTCAAAAGACTAAATAAACTATCTAATAAGCTTTAGATCGATTTTCTTTATGAAAGGAAATTAAAGACATAGCTCTGGTGATCTTTCTTAAGTCTTATGAAGACTACACTAAGAAATATTTACAAGTGCTTAAAAGATTAAAAAGGAAGTTAGAGTATGTGCTTAAAATAAGAGATCTTATCGAAGTCATTATACTAGGCAAGTGTGTTGAGATAAATCCATCTAAGTTCAAGTCAACTCTTAGATATATGATATCTTACGAGTATGATTAAATTAGAAGGATTAAATACGGAATACACAATGGTACGGAAAAGTGAAGCAAACATTGCAGCATTTTCGGTTTTTTATTCTGAGTCAAGTAAACTGATAAAGGATCTAAATAAATGTTATCATGTTCCGGTTCTTATGAAGAACATATTTTCAGTTAGATGTTAGGATTTAATGGACAAATTCAATTGTAAGGAATAAATGTTATCCCGATAAAGTTGAACAGTCAATGAATCTGACATACTAGATTGGTGTCACTATATAGTTGATATCGGTGATGAAATCTCAACTACGTATTTGTATGGCTGTTATCCTTAATATTTGGTGGTCGTTCTAGAAATAATCTCTATGGAAGAGGAACGTGTAATCAAATACCATTCTGATGATGTCTGAACTACGTGATTATGAATCATATGGGTAATACATACCTTATCTGAAGATGACTGAAATATCCTTTTACGAAAAGGTTACAAAATCTAGAAAGTTGTCTAAAGCCTAAACATACCAATGTTTGCTGGCTCATGACAATTAATACCACAAATAATGTTTATTACTCTCTATGACTATTTTTTGAAATAGTTGAACGTTCTTAGTGAAGAACAACAATTCAGAAAGCCCAAAAGGTTCGAGCTAGTACGAATATGAGATTGATGAGCAACATGGGAATTAATCTTCAATTTGATTGAAGCAATTAATACCTGAAGGGTGGGTCAAAAGTTGTCTGAAAAGGAATAAGATTCTCCCTTGAAGGTTACCATCTTTGGGATACGCAATCAGATTGTGTTCCTAAAATAGAAACAACACTTTATATGATTAAGGTGTGACATAAGCCTTGCAAAGTTTCCCTTACCCGTTTCGGGATAGTGCCTTTATACAATACATATACTTAACTGAGTTCCAAAGAATAAAGGTTGAACAATTTCCATATTAGATATGGAAAGGGATAATGTCGAATCTATCTTAACCGATGACTTGAAGTTGTCATAGGCAAAGTCAGAAAGGCTTGGAGCCTAGTACGATATATGCAACTTTGTGGAATATCTTAGTAAGTACACTAGATGTTATTTACTCGTCTGCGGAGCAAAATGTGTTTGTCTTCAAACATGATGTCTTCTAGAGGAAGTGTTTCTTCTAAAAGAAACAGTGGGAGTAAATTAAGATCTTAAATGTAGTTTGAGAACCATAAGGAGATATTCAACCATGAGAACATGAGCAGATACCATATAGTGATGAGGTGTAGAACACTGCTCAGTGCACACAAAAGTTCTGTAAGTCTATGAATAACCTCAAGCCTGAAAAGGCTGCTATTATGTTCATCTTGAAGAATGAATATCTCACGACTTATAAAGGAATGTTTGAAAGGCAAGATTGAGAGATGTGGCCAGGAGCCATAATATCTGAATTAGATTCCATCAGTGACAACCAGGTTGTGAACCTAGTCTGTCTTACCTAGAGGGAATGTCCCTGAAAGGCTGACGTGGATATTAATATGATTACCATAAGGCTATAGTGACGGCTAAAGGGTACGAGATGTAAACCTTGTAATTATCTTTATGCTGCCAGATGAGCCCAGTTCTATTATGACTATGCTTGTGATAACTTCGTATCATAGCTATATGATAGTGTTCAAGACGTTGGGAAAACAGCTCGATGTTCATAAATGATAACATGATATGTGAGCCCACGAGATCCGTTTATGGACTCAAACAAGTTTCTCTAGACAATTTCTTTGTTTGATAATCAATGGAGTTTGATTTAGTCAAAAGAAGGGATATGCCCAATGTGCAAGAGGGATAGTGGGAGTGTGTTACGATTTTTGAATAAGTTATTGGATATCTCTCTCGGGAATCATCACCCTATGTCACAGTCAATTAATGTTTGGTAGTTTATGGTCTTTACGAAAGCACTTGGATTTGCAATTCTTATTTTTTGAAATAAGAATCTATAGTGATAGATATAACTGCTGTTGGTTTATAGTTTACCTATATAGATGTGATGCTAAGGAGTTTAGCATAGATCGCGACAAGAGATACTGCTAGCCGGTGTTCTCAAGATCTATCTGTGTTAGGACGTTAGTCCTAAAGATAAGTTGAAAGATGATACTTATGGAAGGTTTCCTTTTCTACTGCGGTAGGTTACATCATAAAAGTAACTCCATATTTTCATAGTCCATGAAGAGTAATGAGCAAGTATGAAAGTAATTCTGGTAAATATCGAGAATATCATTAAACAAGTTAAGGATGGTTTCCTAGTTTATCGAAACTTGGAATCAGATAAATATATTTATACAGACGTATATCCTGAGTCTTATGAAGGCGAGTGGGAGCTACAGTCTAGGTTTTCAGTCACTTTGAGTGATACAGTGAGCTAGAAATGTTCTTGGCTATGGGTCAGTGAAAATTCTACAACTTAGCCAAAGCACAGTAGTGCCCTTGGAGGTGCAGCGGGAGCAGTACATGAGTCTATGAGGTTCATTCCTGAACCTTATACGGTTCTTCCACCTTTTTTATATAGCTGATATAGTAAGTGGATTTATTGCTTGAAGCAAGGACCAGGGTCTCGTCAGAGATTCATGTGTGTGTTGAGGCGGTTCCTTTGACTTGGTCATTTGGAGCATGGTATGAAGATAGTCTGAGTCCCCATGGATAGTGATCCGTTCACGGCTAGGGCTGGCTGCGAGTATTGCATGAGATTCTTGTGTTTCAACTAGGTCTTGTGTGTGCGAGTGATTGGTTTTAGGGCAAGTGGGAGATTGTTGAAATAGTGTCCTAAACCCAATCGGGTTGGACCGGATCCAACCGGGTCGGATCATTATTACAATTTCTTTATGTTTATACATATGATAAATGGCTTTTCAGTTGTCATATATTTGTTCATTTAAAGAACCAATTATGAATTGTTATATGATAACGTCCTTAGTATTAAATCATGATAGAAAACCATGATACGATTATGGTTGATGAGATCTCTAATCACTTTAATAAGTTCGATATTTAAATGTCTCTAGGCATGAACGTGTATTAGAGAATGCATACGTTAGACTGACCCACTTACACTGTTAAGTGCCACAGTATGTGACGGTTGTGTAATTATCCTTAGGACCGGAGTCTATATGGCATCACGGTGTGGATTGTCATGCTTTGACGCTATTGAGGTTTCCCCTAGCCACGGGGGAATCATACGGTAGTGATTGGGTATGATACTGAAGAATGCGGAGAATACATGTTTGTACGTCCGGAAATCGCGTACCCTATCAGTAGGGGTGAATATCCGAAAGGGCCTTCTTATAAGGAATGTCTTACTCTCGTGAATCTTAGCAAAGTGGAAGTAAATAAGTTACTTCGAGAGAGTATGATATCCAAATTATAAGATACGGTCATTGATGTTTGACACTCGACGAACGACCGTATGGATATTATTACAGCGATATGATTCTATTTACACGGTAACCATTTCACATGAAAGGTAGTATTCATTGCATTTGACTCTTCCGATAATTAGGGGTCACGGTGTGTTGCTAGACGCTATCCCGTGATCGTTAGGTATGAAGGGCATTTTCGTAATTTGCATTTTGTGTCTACGGCCAACATATTCGAAGCCTATCGGGTCACACACATAAGAACATCTAGCCGGATTAAAATGAGGTTATAGAGATAACCAAATAAAGAAAGTTTTATCTCATACTATAAAGGTTATAGTGGTAAATTAATATGGTGGTATTTATTTATTATGAATAAATATAATACAAGATATTAATTATGTTGATTAATTAAATATACACATAATGTATGTGTATGTCGAATATATATATATATATATATATATATATATATATATATATATATATATATATATATATATATAGCGCCACTTTCTAACTATATAAGATATAGTTGGTTTATGTACATCAATTAATAATATATAAATTGTATTACCTTATATTAATATTAGATATTAATGAATATAGATTTGCACATATGTGTAAATTGATTATGATAATTAGATAAAGTTAGTCAATATTAGATATTGACAATATCTTGAAAATATTTAATAAAGAATATTAAATTAAATGAGATAAATCAATCAAATATATTTTACTTATTTTATTGGGAAAACGTTTTCCTACTTCTCTATCTACAAAGAAGCTAATCCCAACCAGATTGGGATAGCAAAGGGGCGCCCCATACTTTATATAAAGGTGGGATTGGCTAGCTCTTTTGTATAATACAATTCTAAGAGCTAATAGTTCTTGTGAAAAATAGAGAGCTTTTTAGAGAGAGTTTTGAGAGAGAGAAAAAGTCGGTCTGGCAACCGAGTTTTTCAGGTAGCAATCCATGATGGGATTCCGGTGGGCTGTTCGTGTGGATCACCGGTAGAGGCCGAACGCTTGGGCGGCTCCATGCACCAGTACTCTCCTTAGATAGTCAAAGCGTCGATCTTTTAGATCGAACAAGATAACCACCGTCTACTAGCTTATTTGTTTATTAATTAAACGAGGTCGATCCTGGTTAAAAGGAAATAAAATTTTGAATTCTGATGTGTTCCCGTGTAGATTTCCTAATCTTTTGTCACAAAAGGTGATAGATCCATAAAATCACAAGAGTTTATTCATACAGACCTTTAAGGCTATGTGAAGATGTGGACTTGTGAATGATTGGGTGGCCAACAATATTGATTGCAAACTACTCAAACAAACAATATGTCAATCTTGATATATGAAATCTGAGACCTTTTGAAGGTCAATGGGACTTCTAATAAACGCTTAAAAGTTTTAGCGTATGTCTTTGAAACTTCTTTGACTTGATCAAGGAAGAGAGTATATAGATGCTGAATTCAAAAAAGCATGGTATTTGATTCCATAGCTTGTCATCCAAGATTCTTAGCGAAATTGTTTCACTAAAAGTGAAAATTGTAAATGCTTAAAATGGTTGACTTGATGATGAACTATTTTCAGCGCTTTACTCGATCTTAGGATATGTGTTGCAAGTGATGTTGTACATTTCGAATGTAAGCACCTTCTACAGTCTATTAAGAAAGACACTACCAATGTTGTGGATAAGGTGTAAAGCTTGTTTACCCCACTCCCACATGCAGGGTGTCCAACACTTGTGCAAAAAAGCTAGACAAGAAAGTGACATATTATATGTAGAAATGTATGTATGACCTATTGGAATTGAGAAGTTTTGTTATATGATTCTCAAAATAAGAAACTGATATTATCAAATATCATTGTACCTTTTGAGAATGATTATATACCAACTTCAAACCTCAAAGTAAATTAGTTACCGAAAGAGTTACTATCAGATTAGATCAGACCACGCTGAACAAATAGTTGTTGGGTAACACTTATTGAACCACCATACCATATCAGAATGTCATTTAACCTGAATGTAGTAGGAGTTTGGTCTAATCCGCTGTCGTAAAGACAACAAAGAGGCAAATGTTGCATACTATGAAAGGGTCATCAATGACTTATAATCTTTGAGAAAGACAATTAAGCTTCTGATAAAGAGAGGTGACTTGATGCTTAAACCTGAATATAGAGTTAATGTAACTCTAGTCATGTCTATGTTCTTATAAAACCACCTGAATACTTGATCGCGTGTAAGTCACTAACGTCGATATTACTAGCAATAATACTAGGTACATCATAATATAGAAAATGCGAGTCAAGGTCGATCCCACATAGATAATACAACTTTAATTATAAATGATTCTAACCTAATTAAGAAGCGACATAGAGGTGGTCATTGAACAACAATAAATATGAAAGAAACTTGGTATTTCTCCCCCGCTTCCCACCGATCTACTAACTTGGATTAGTTAATCTTTATATTTACTTCCCCACATAATTTCCTTAAATTAATTGAGCGAGATTTTAATTTAGTTTTAAACTACGGGTGCAACTCCTAACCCTATCTACTCCGACCATGGTAGTAGACAATCTATACGCAAGCTACCCTCCTTAATTGGTCCGTAATAGCCCATACGCATAATGAACTAGAATTGCCGATATCGAGCGCTAACTCATACCGCTAACCCGCCTAGACAGTTGTCGACACTGATCAGCACGTTCCTAGGGTCCATCAAGACTATGTCCAAATTAATACTTTGCTATTCGTATTTCATGTTAATTTTACGATTACAATAAGCAGATTGGCTAGATCTAACCTACCGTTAATTAAACCTATCGATCAACGTAGATGACGTGAATCCTCCGGATTAAGTTTCCTAAATATTTTCTCGGTAAACCGGTATAGACTGCCGGTTTACCGGGGTCAGCTTTTCTTAATTTTAGATCTACATTGCTCAATTACGATTAATCTAAGTAAATCATAGGGTCGTTAAACATACAGATTAACTAAAACACATAAATACAAACAGATCTACCATATGGAAGACAAAAAGGAACGTTCAAAGCTTCATACCTTCAACAATAGAGATCTAACTCGATCTACTTAAGCTAGAGATGGTAGAGAAGGAGAGAAAACCATAAATAACTCCTCAAGAGCTTGGAATAACTTTATTCATCAAATTGTATAATGTATGTAATATATATTATGCAAAACTTTTTACTCCTCTACAATAATCTGTTAATGTGGCCTTATATGGATACAATGACCGACTTACGACTCTCAGAAACCCTAACTGACCTAGACAATGCGGCAGAATCAATTTCGTGTTCCATAAGGCCCTCGGTTTACCAGACCTGCCCTCGGTAAACCGGGCTGACTTTCCTTATTTTTCTTCAACATACATCTTCTTGGACTTTAATTACTAGAAACAACATGCTTCTTTTGGTCCAGATCTGTTCTCCAATGCTCCAGATTCGGTACATCCTATAAAACACATAAAACGAGACAAAACAATAGCAAATCTTCGGGAAAATAACATAGATGCAGAATTACAATCCTGGGAACACGCACATAGCATTTAACACATATTCCATATAATAACGAGCTTATCTATCATCTCTTGAACAGAATTTGGGGCGAATAAAAGTATAATTATTTGTGCCATTTAGGGCGTTATCAATACGTCAGGCCCATTTGGAGTAACTGGAACAATATGAAAATAGACAAATGAATGGAGAAAGTATGGACTTTTAAAGCAAAGCTAGATTCATGCGTGGAATTTGAACATGATAATTATTACCACGTTTTTGTTTCAGTTTTCTTCGTGCCCTCTTCATCAGTTTGGTCTGCGTTTCGGTGGCTCCCCCTGGTATGGTCTCCGGCTGCGGTCTCAATTTGTTTTCTGTCATGTGCTCATCGGCTCTATTCAGCCCTAACCTGCTAGGGTTTTCTGTCGGCTTTCAGTGGTTCACCGGTGGTCTTCTCCGGCCTTCCCTGTGACGTTCTCACAGTTTCTCTTCCGGTTTGCTGCTAGGCTCTCTTCTGCGCTCTGGTTCAGGTACTCGTTTTTCCCGGCATTTTTGCTCATCAACAACAGGCTTTCGTTGGCGTCTTTTGTTCTTGTGCAGCAAGTTTGCTGTCGGCTTCTATGGCTGACCCTCCTGGGGCTCAGCCGACGGCCACTCCTCAGTCGGACAGCGTTGCAGCTCCGATCAAATCTTACGCAGCAGCCACTTCTGGTTCAAAGGTAGATAGATATTCCTGATTTTGGTGTCTATGGTACTTGCAAAGGTGACCCTGCTTTTTTTTGTGTCGAGGGCTGAGTTAGAAGTTCTCGCTCGGCCTTTTGAAAATGCATTAGTAGCTCCCTTTCCAGATTATAGACCTTGAATTGATGATATAAGGAAAATTTTCTTGCGACTTGACTTAAAAGCTACATGCAAAGTAGATGCCTTGACTCAAAACACCTACTTGTGCACCCTGGTTGTCGGGGAGGATTACAATCGTTTATTTACACGACGGGAATGGTACAAGAGGTCACATAGATTTGTGCTATCTAAATGGACTGTCGACTTTCACGGTAATGCTGACTGTCCGATGGTTCCTATCTGGTTTGAATTTCTGGGCCTCTCACTGCCGTACTTTAACCCTAAATATGTGAACAAGATTGCTGGACTTATTGGTAGACCTTTACAGATGGATGCATCTACTACTGATATGAGACGGCCGTCTGTAGCCAGGGCTCTGGTTGAGGATGACATTCAGAAACCGCGTTGCACTAGAATATGGCTAGGGGAAGATGTCCATAGAGGACAATGGAAAGAGGTTCATGCTGAATACTGGCCTGAATATTGTACATTTTATCACAGGATTGGTCATTCTAAGGAGCGATGTAGACGGAAGAACCCGCCTCCTGATATTCCTCATAAAAAGAAAAACCCTGGTGGTGGGCTTTCGGAGCCTCAAGGGAAAAAACATGACGGGCCTAAGATTCAACAAGTGTATCAGGTAAAGCAGACTGGGCATGTGGTGCCCTCAGTGCCCTCTCTTGTTCCTGATGCAGTATTGACAAAATCTACTGATGACGTTTTGGCTAAATCCATTGAGAGGGATGCGATTCATATTACTTCAACTTTGGCTTCATGCTATAGACCTTTGAAATCACAAAGTAATCATAATTCTTTCCATGTTCTGCAATCGCTTAATGACGACGATATTCTTGAAACCGTCCATCACTCACTTTTGAAAGACGATAGAATCAGACATGTCGAGAACAGGCCGCGTTCAGCGGGGAAGGTCTCCGATCATATTGTTCTGGCGATTTCTTTGGATTTCCATTCTAAGCTTGACCAGCACATGGTCAATTATGGGATTGAGATAGAAGTGAAAAAAGAGGCGGCGCGTCCAGAGCAGTTGGTTATCACTCATGTGCAGGATCCTCTTAATCCTGATGGCGGAGTGGGTAACTTTCCTTCGGCTATGTTAGGACTAATCGAAGATGTGGCCGTGCATGATGATCAAAGTACTGATATGGGAAAGGACCCACGTCATGAAGATATTGTGCGTGATGACACGTCTGTTGAAGCTCATACTTCCTCGGCTAAGGGATTACAGGATACTCATGTGTCTAATCTGGCAGAAATCCCTGAGACAACCATAGACAAGACGGATGCTTCAACTTCTTTCCTTGGCAACTCTAAGAAAGGGAAGAAAAAGGGGAAAACCAAATCCACACAAGACATGGTACTTTCTCAAACTTATCACTTACGCTCTTCTGATGTTTAGTCCTATCAATCTTTTGTTTTGGAATGTGCGTGGAGCAGGTAATGATTCCACTCAAACTTGTTTAAAGAACATTTGTAGACAGCATAATGTTAAGATCCTTGTTCTTATCGAACCCCTCTGTTCGGATAAGTTAATTTCTCTTATCCGTCATAAGCTGGGATTTGACTTCTCACACTCTTTTTTGCGAGGTAAAATCTGGTTTTTATGGTCTGGAGTGGATTGTACTTTTGTTGTGGATAGTGACCAGATGTGTACGGCTGATGTCACGGACCAGAATGGGGACCATTTTTCAATATTAGGAATTTATGCCAGACATAGTCGAATCCCTAAACAAGCTCTATAACAAATGATTCTCGATAGGGCTGCTAATGTTGACAAGCCCTGGATTCTTGGAGGGGACTTAAACACTATTCGTCAGGCTGATGAAAGAAAAGGGGGAGGTCCTCCTAGGCTGAATGACATGCAAGATTTCAATGACTGTATTCAGGAGGCTAATCTCACCGAAGCTTCCTTTGAGAGTTCCCATTACACTTGGTTTAATCGCAAAATATGGCAATGCTAGGACAAAGTTTTCTTTAATGCCAAGTGGCTGGATCATTTTGACACCACGAAAGTCTCTCATCTTACCAGAGTGCATTCGGATCATTGTCCGCTTTTGACGATGTGTGGCTCAAAGAAAACGGGTAAGTCCTCCTTTCGATTTATTAATGTTTGGACGAAAGATAGTTCGTTTCTGGATTTGGTGAAGGCGTCTTGGGAAGAGTCTGAGGACGGCCAGGGTATGTATCTTATGGGTAAGAAACTTAAGAAGCTGGCTTACAAATTAACTAAGTGGAACCATGTGGTTTTTGGCAATATCTTCGAGAATACTAAGAGGGCGTTGGCAGAGGTTAATGACTGCACGGTCATCCATGATCAAGAGGGGACGGAAGCCTCTAAACTTAAGTTGGAACATGCCACATTGGATTACAAGAAGTGTATTAGTAGAGAGACTCAGTTCCTCAATCAGAAAGCTACGGTTAAGTGGATTGAAGCTGAGGATGCAAATAGTAAATATTTTCATGCTCTATGTAAGCAGAGACGGAACCAGAACTACATTCATCGGATAAAGGCGGACGATGGCAATTAGATTGATAATGAGGATGACATCCGTCTTTCTTCTGTACGGTTTTACGAACAACTTTTCTCGGTAGATAGGGAAGGTATGGGCACTCCCCTTATTCATTTTACCCTTCCTCAAATCTCTCTGGATCAGAATCAGACCCTCATGGCTGTCCCTTCTCCTGAAAAGATCCATGCTACGATTTTATCTATGAGCTCTGATAGTGTTGCTGGTCCGGATGGGTATACGTCACATTTTTTTTAAATCATGCTGGCAGATCATTAAGCATGATAATGTCTCGGCTGTTGGTGAATTTTTCATGGGAGGGCACCTTCCTCGTTATTTCTCTACCTCCACGATCATCATTCTTCCGAAAAAGCAAAGGGCTGATAGATGGAAGGACTTTCGGCCGATCAGTCTCTTCACCGTCTTTTCCAAACTTATCACCAAAATTATCACGCAGCGTATGAATTCTTATCTTCCCATGCTGATAGTGGATCAACAGACAGGCTTCGTCCCTGGCAGATGCATCACTAATAATATCTTGTTGGCTCAAGAGCTTTGTAAAAATATTAATAAAAAGATCCGGAGCCCCAATATTATGCTCAAATTAGATATGGAGAAGGCGTATGACCACATGGATTGGGGTTTCATAATGAAGATGCGGAGGATGTTTGGCTTTCATGAGCCTTTTGTTGACCTCATTTTCAGAACCCTTGGGGATAACTGGTTTTACATCCTGCTCAATGGTACTCCTTCCACGCACTTTCATGCTACTCGTGGTTTGAAGCAGGGCGACCCTCTGTCGCCTGCTCTTTTTGTCCTAGCCGCTGAGTATTTAGGAAGGCTCATTAATGATTTTATGGATCAGAATCCTGGCATGCAGTTTCACTCGAAGGTCAAGGGTATTCACTATCTGGCTTTTGCCGATGATACGATCCTTTTCACTCGCTGCAATCGGAAAGGACTGAGAGGCATCAAGGAGCTGTTCCACCATTATGAGCTTGTCTCGGGGCAACATATTAATTCCACCAAAAGCACTCTCATCGGGCACAAGCTGTCGGCAACAAAGGCAGGATGGGTGCACAATATCTTAGGCTTTAAGCGCGAGGATATGCCCTTTCGTTATCTGGGTGCACCTCTTTTTGGTCGAAATCGCATTTTGTTCTACCAGGATATTATTGATAAGGTGCAGAGGAAGCTTCACCACTGGGGTACCAGTCTCCTGTCCTTTGGGGGTAAGCTTATTCTTCTCAGGCATGTTCTAACGTCCATACCGATTTACACCCTTCAAGTCCTTGTTCCCCTGAAAGAGGTTATTCATCGTATTCATCGCATCTTTAATAAGTTTATATGGGATAGTGGACCTGATGGGGGCTGAATTCATTCGAAAACTTGGGATAAATTGTGTACGCTGACTTCGGAAGGTGGTTTGGGGGTTCGCAGCCTTTTTGATGTGAGTGACACTTTTGCGATCAACTCATGGGTCCGTTTAAGGCAGAAGAACGGTATTTGGTCTAAAGCTATCTATAATGCTTATATTATTGATCAATCCCCTTTGGATGCTCCTGAGCCAACGCTGTCAACACCTATGTTAAAGAGAGTTTGGATGATGCGGAATTTTGCAGAGCATGCTATCACTTGGAGAGTAAATGAGGGTAATATCGATTTCTGGAGGGACAAATGGACTACCCATGACTTGGGCAACCCTCCTGAAGAACGTTTCTGGAAGATTAATGAATTTTAGGTTAACGGAAAATGGGATACTCACCTTCTGCAATCTCTTCTTCCCTCACACATTGTTGAGGAGATTTTGCTTGTTCCAATCGACCCTGGGATAGCTGACGAGCTCATATGGTCCCTTACCCCTAATGGCAGGTTCACCACTCGCTCAACGTGGGACATGACGCGCACTCACCTCCCTGAGAACGTTATCTACAAGATGATTTGGAACAACCTTTTACGTCTCAAAATCTCTTTCTTTGCTTGGAGGATCCTTCATAACATTTTACCTACAGACCCTAACATTCAACGCCGTGGTATCCCTCTGGTAACTAAGTGTTTTGCTTGCTCTCATGGGGAGGACATCCGCCATCTATTTATTGAGTGCCCTTTCGCCACTGCAGTTTGGTCCTACTTCATGAATCATTTTGGCCTCAGATTTACACCTACTTCTGGGATTGTGCCGCTTTTTACCTTTTGGAGGAACTCGGCTACTAGTATCTATAGCCTTCGCCTTTTTGTGCATGTGATTGTCTATCGGGGAATTTAGGCGACGAGAAACCAGTGTCGGCACGATGATATACAACCTTCTACTCAGCGGACTATCATTCTTATTGAGCGGGCCGTCAGGCAACTTGCTTTCCATCGGGTTTTGGACGCATCTATCTTGGGAACTGATAAAAGGATGCCTTTCTTCAGGCCATTCAAATTCAAATCCGGTCCTAGACGCCAATTGATTTCTCTGCGGTGGAAACCGCCCCTTCCTAGGAATGTTAAGTTGAACGTGGATGGGAGTGTTCGGCATGGCATTGCTTATGGAGGAGGTATTCTACATGATTCTGCCGGAAGGTTCATTATGGCCTTTCATGCTTGCTTTGGCCAGGGTACCATTGTGGACGCAGAGATTAAAGCTTTATTATTCGGTCTTCGGTTGTGTAATAAGGATCAGCCCGTGGATATTGAATCTGATCCGCTTTATGTTTACTGAATTATATCTGGTGCGAATGGCGGATAATGGCCCTTATGTCTCTTCATTACTCAGATACATCACATCCTGCGCTCGATGTCGTATACCATTTCCCACATTTATAGAGAGTGTAACGGGGTTGCAGACGGCCTTGCTGCTTTGGAAGGGGAGGATCGGATTTTCCATCAACAGAGGTATGTCCCTCCACATATTTTGCATCTTATTCATGATGATCTACATGGACCACCTCATATCCGACATATCGATCATACACCGGGAAGCACTCTTCACTTGTGAAGAGTGCAAACCAGGTCGTGTTGTTCCCTTCATTTACTCTCCTATTTTTGTTATGATTCTACTTTGTACTGCGTTACACATTGTTTATAGATTGGCCGGCTACAGACAAAGAAGGCGCCTTATGAGTCAAAACGCATACATACAACTCACTCTGCTTACATGGATGCACCCCTCCAGTCTTGGTTGGGGTGGAAACCAGGTGTTTTTGTTCTTTATCTACTTTACTCTTTGGAGTTTGCTTGGTATTTTCCACTTATTCTGCGTCTTTGGTGATGTGGGCAGAGTCTTTGATACACCTCCTTTCAACGGGACTAGATTTAGGAGTGCATTGAGCTTTGGGCGCTTTCACTACCACTCGATAGGGGTGCAATTAAGGTGTTTTTGTTCCTTTCGTGCTTTACAATGGTGCTCCCTCTTTTATTGCTATGTGATGTTTTGCCCTACGTGAAGGTTGTAGCCAATGCTCAGGATCGGAACTGGACTTTACATACTCTCAAGCTACAACGATCTATGAAAGACGACGACTTTCGGATGTATCATCAGCGATCGAGTCACTTTTCATTCCTACAAGATTCGAGACACACTGACGCCATTCTTCCACTTATGATTTCCACTGTTGTACATATTTTTGGAGTTTGGGATTTTTTGGGAATGCATAGAGCGAGTACTCTTTCCTATGTGATGGATTTTCCTACGCTAGGTTTGCCACACATAGGGTTTAAGGAGGTCATGCTATGAATTCTATGACGCAAACTTGGGACGGGCCGGGATATGGCAAAAACTTTGTAGCACTTTATTTCTTCTTTTAATAAAATAAAGTTGGTTTAAAAAAAAAACAAAGCTAGTGGAATACGGACTCCAAATAGCAATGCTTAAAACCATTCAACCAAAAAGTTTTATAGCAAAAGGTCATACACAGAATGTCTGCATATTGTTTAGATCTAATCAAGGATTAAAAGCAAACCTTTGGGTCAAGCAACCACGTGCTTGATATGATTAAGCACTATGATATTGACCGACACATTGACGAGTCTTGTGTTGGCAAGAGGATCAATAATGGTAAAGTGATATTGTAGTGTTATTTGTAGATATCATTGTATGCATCATTAATGATGTACGAATGTTATCTAAAGTTCAAGGTTGACTAGACAAGCTGTACGAAATACTATATCTGGGAAGGCTAACAATATTCTTTGAATTTGAATAGTTCAAGTTTACAAGAATAGGTTGTTGGTGTTATCCCAGGTATCTTATACTGATAATAAATTCCAAGATTCCAGGAAGGGTTTCCTACCAACCTTACAAGGAATAGTTATCTACACACGTCAGTGTCGACGACACAGGATATGAACAATAAGGGATACATGCTCTATATGATAAATGATTGGATCATTGAATAAACAGTAAATAATTTTCTTAAGTATCTTTGGAGAGAAAGAATTTAGATGCATGTCTAATAAGGTTTTGACATGAAGGGAAATAAATACACTAATTCTGGTTACTAATCAGATAAGGATGATCGAAAGTCGATTTCTAGATTAGTGTATATTCTTGACAGGGAATTCATTCTTTCAAGTCTGAATTCAGAACAACTTATGAAGTAGTTCCCATCAAAATAACCCTTTCAAAATGTTTGATAGACATTAGCATTAAATGTGATGGTGGACTTGACCCATTTGTTTTATAGCAAGTGGGAGATTGTTGTGAAATATGGAGTGCTCTAAAATCAATCCATATTGCCTTTGCGGGCAATGGTGAGATTGTTAGACATGTAGCCCGAAAAGCAACATTTTACTGTTTTTAATTAAATAAGATGACATTTGTTATTAATCCTTGTATCTATCTATTTGTATATATTTAAATGTACATCACAGAAAATCCCAAAAGGTTCATAATGTGACCATAATACTCGGTGCATAAGAGTTATGTACAAGAGGATTGAGTTTATGATGATACTCTTTAATATTAAGTCCGTGGTGATTAAATGAAGTTTGGGATCTTTCAATTAACACACCATTAGTTCCCCAGAACACTTCATGTGTGACTGCCTGATCCGGGCCGTCAATGCTGGACATCATAGTGGCAGCACTTGTATATGGTTTGATCATGTAGGACTTGGACCGATTTGATTTGATGATCTCATGATAATTTCGTAATGAGAAAATCTAATTAAATCACAAGATGACCATTTATGGATTAATCTTAATCCTGATGTGATTATAGACTCATGCCTATTTCAGAGTGGTGTTTGATGTGGCGTTAAAGTTAGCTTAGTGAAGCTTTCCCAAACACGTCCATGTTGGCATCAGTTAGGGATATGTAGCCAGGAATGTAAGTCACAAAGATGGAGTCCATTCATTTCTATAGGAAGTAGAAAGACGGTTCCTTCGTTTGTTAATTCTGGAACCGATCGATCGGCCGAATTTATGGTCTTGGATCATAAATATCAATCACTAGTGAATTAATGGTAGTCGAGGAGAAGATGTTATGAAGAGGTTCAGCGGAAAATGCCTGGCTTCATAAACGAATCGTCTATGGAGGGTTATCCATAAGTAATAGTTATATTAGTAGACACTCAGTATCTATTTAATTATATATATATATATATATATATATATATATATATATAGTAGAGTAAGAAATTCTATGATCGAAAGAGTGCAATCCACGAATTTATGGTGGCATAATATCGGGATTAATAAAGAGGATGATATGATTGAAGAGTTTGATCGATTATTCGATTTATTGGAGATTTTGATTCTGAGTCCATGGTCCCTGAGATTGGCTCCGTTATACTAGTTGAAATCGGTTCTATTTTCATTGTCTGATTCGATAGAAAAGTTTTCTATTTAATAGAATATACTTTAAGTTATTTATTTGATAAATAAAATATTAGAATAGAAAATAGTTTTCTATTTTGGTGTGAGTGTGTGCGCATGTTTGTATATATATCATGTGTGTGTTTTTTATTATTTATTTGATAAATAATAAAATAGATAATTAGTAATTAGCTTTTATTATTTATTTGATAAATAACAAAAAGAGATAATTAGTAATTAGTTTTCTTTTTCTTTAAGGAACAGAAAATTGATTTGAGATAATTAGGTTTGACCTAATGTTGATAATATAAATTAGAAGAGTTAGGCATCTCAAAACAGACACACAAAAATACACGTTGCTTTTCCAATATACTTGGAAGGTGTTGTGCGTACATCAACTGAATTAGGATGAAAAATTAGTTTTTTCATGAACTCCAAAATTTAGGGAAAAATCTATTTTTTTCCTAGATGCATATTCAAGCAATCCAAGAACGATGGTTTACACGTCCACCCATTTTCGTGGAAGATATAATCGAGAAGATCTTGGCATCTACATAGTTCTTCAAGATTGGTAACGATTTCTATTTCATCTTTTGCATAGTAATTAATTAAATTTAATTCATTACAAACATTTTTCGTATTTAACGGATTTTGAATCTAATTCCGCTGCATGAGTTAATAAGATTGAATATTTGATGATCCGATCTGGATCTAGATTTCCAACAGAAATGGCAGGCTTTAAATGCTGTACTTCAGGCTAGATGCTGAGTGATGGATCATAATAGCCTGAAATTTGGAAGAGGTAAAAGTGTTTTTGGACTTGGCATTTTTGTATGAGTGATTGTGTCATCTGTCCCCCCCTCCCCCCCCTCACCCTGTCCTATTTTTCTTTTCTTTTTTTATTTACGTTTGCTATTGTAATATTCTGATTTTTTATCTTTTTATTTTTTTATTTTTATTTACGTTTGCTATTGTAATATTCTGATTTACGGGAAAGGGCAGACGTATCATTTTACGAAAATAAAATATTATTTTCATTATTATTTTGGATTAAAGGATTATATATATTTATATATATATATATATACACACACACACACACACACACACACACACACATATATATATATATATATATATATATATATATATATATATATATGTGTGTGTGTGTGTGTGTGTGTGTGTGTGATTTTGAACTCAATTAATTAATGGACAATTAAGGGAAATAATAAGTGATTATTTTTGGGAATGGTTATTTAAGGAAAATAAATCCTCATTAATCTTATAACCTAATAGAAAATCGAGAATTTGTTTTTACGTTCTCTTCGAGAGTGCAGACAAAGAGGTTCTTCCAATTACTCATGGAGTTCTTGGTCGTTCTCGATTCGCGAGATTGTTGTTTTAAAAGCGTGTGATCGAATCTAATCTAATTTTGGGATTGATCACATCGGTTTCTTGTGGAAAGGTTCGAGTTCACTGCAGATTTTCTTGGTTTTGGATTTGGATTTTCTTGCAATCAAGTAAGATGTTATTCCTACGATTTAATTATGCTTTATAAGGTTAAGGTTTATGTTTTGATATGTTTTAGATGATGAGAAATCATGCATACTTGTTGTTAGAGGAGTATGGGATGAATTGGTTCGCAAAGGTTGAGTTTTTCATTTGTTTTACGAGTATTTTCGATGTTGACCATGTTTGGAATTGGGTAGAAATCGTAAAAGTGCAGAAAATCGTGTTTAGGGTTGTTTTAGTGCTCAATGCGCACGCACAAGATAGAATCGCACGCATTGAGGATCGAAAAGTGGGAAAATCGATACAACGTTATTTGTGCATGCGCCAGAGAGAGCAATGCACACACATCGGCTGAACAGAAGCGGCTGAATGTTTACAGTCGGTCTATCTGTGCGCGCATTCACAGGGATGCGCATGCATTGACCCTTGTTTTTGGAAAATGAGAGGTTTAAGCTCCGAGATCAGTTTTAAATGTTGTTTCTTGATTTAATAACATTAAATGAAAAAGAACAAGCCTTGATTGAGTTTCAGATGCGTTTAGTTCTGGGACCGAATGGATTCTTTATAAGAGTTGAAGTTCGGGACCATCGGAAAGGCATGATAGGCTCGTGCTGTGATTAGGTAGTACTCATCAATGTTTGTGAATGTGATAGGATGTTGTGTCTAACTGTCTCAGCGAGGGAGTAGAGTTGCTAAGATTGTTTTGCCTTGAAAACACTTAGGTGGCTAGTTAACGGTTAATAAAATATATAACTGTGTAGTAAAAGACTAAACATCATGTCACTCTTGGATAGACACATGTTCATATCACGATGTATGGGTGGTCAGTAAAAGTGAATAATTCTGCTGGCCTATAAATGGCTGAATGGCAGGGTGACTTCGCCGAACGTGTACACAATAGGGACTAGCCCGTGGCTATTGGTATGATCCACTGATAGGTTGTAAATGATATCTCATGGAGGATATACACCATGCGTAGTGCCATTGAGTGCAGATGTAACATAGATAAGTTAAGTTAAAATTATAGTCATGACATGTTGATGGATATGAAGTGAACCTAGATTGAGTCGGTTATATAAAGACAATTTAATAATTATGAATCTTACTTTATAACCTTTAATTAAGTAATAACTTCAACCTTTTATTAAGTACTTTTGTACTTACCTCAAATGCATGTTTGTTGTGTGTTTGGGGATGAGAAGATGAACAGGTGGAACCAGAATACGATGATGGTTTTGATGACGACGTTTGATGACGCCTTCAATGAAGCTTTTAATTCTTCTTTTTCATACGAGATTCTAGACTATATTACATTGGTTTTGGGAAATTGATAAGTTTTTCTTTTAAGACTTCTGATTTCTTTTGTTGAACCTTTTGAGGTTTTTCATCGTTGTAAGTTTTGGAGATTTCGTTGTAATAAGTTTACCTTTCTATCTTTAGTTTGATGTTTCTATTCTTGTTGTTGGAAAAAAAATATATACCCGAGTCTTTTAGCTTCCGTTAATGCTAAACTCGATACGATGTAATAGAGGCATATGTATAATATGGAATTTATTTTATATTATACGTGACAAATTAATCAATGTATTTTCATCTCCCTCAATCAATCAAAGAGTACAATATTTATAGCCACTAGCCGGGCCCCTATGACCATATAAAACACCCAAACTACCCTTACTAAATCAATCCACTAATATCAATATTTTCCATAACTTAAATTTCTCTATATTAATCTTTCCATAGCGTAGAACCCCCCTCAAGTGGGAGCGTGGAGGTCTCTAACGCCCAACTTGCGGAACAAAAACTCAAACTGTGGCCGACCTAACGCCTTCGTAAAAATATCCGCCAACTAATGCTTCGTTGGGACGTATGACGGAAGAATCAAACCATCCGTGATGGCATCACGGACAAAGTGACAGTCTGCCTCGATGTGCTTCGTGCGCTCATGAAAGACCGGATTCTGTGCAATATATATGGCCGATTGGCTATCACAAAAGAGTCGTATCCCAGGGGGGTAGCGTACCCAAAGCTCAGCTAGTAACTATTTCAACCACTTCAATTCACACGTAATCGTTGCCATAGATTTATATTCTGCTTCAGCCGAGGACCGAGAAACCGTGGTTTGTTTCTTGGATTTCCAGGATATAGGTGAAAGACCAAGAAAAATGAACCAACCACTCAATGAACGGTGGGTAAGAGGGAAACTCGCCCAATCAGAATCGCACCAACCCTCGAGAATATGAGAACTGTCAGACCGCAACAAGATACCTTGTCCAGGATGTTTCTTCAAATAACGAACCAAGCGTAAGTGATGTGATCCATGACCGAATCAGATTCGAAAATGCCGAAGGACCGACTAAAGGTATCAATAAAATGAGCACCGCGACCCTTAGCTATCTCGTAACTAAGAACCTTGGTATGACCTCAACCCTTAGATAACCCGTATCTAAGAACCTTGGTATACGAACGCCACAAGGTATGCTCAGAACCTTGATAAGTTCCGTTTGGAATCCACCAAACACCAACGTGAGAAAACTCACCAAAGCTTAAAGCTTCAAATAAAATATATCAAAATTTGTCTTATGATTACAATGACTCTTAATGCCTTTATATAGGCTACAGACTCCAAGACTAATTGCTAATTTAGCAATATGAGACAAAATAACCATAATGAAAAATAATAACAAAAATAAAATACTATCTAACCAATGTGGGATAATAAAACACTACTACAAAATTGGACATAGGTCACACTTAAGATATGAAAACAATCACAGTTTCAATAAAACTGAGACAACGAAAATATATATATCACACTTACAGCTTTCTATCACGCTTATTGAAAAACTGAGATAAATTATATTAATCAATCTCATTTTTAAAGTGTGACTTAATTGATATGATTTTTCTGTCACAGTTATTGAAAAACCGAGATAAATTATATCAATTAATCTCACTATTAAACTGTGACTGAATTGATAAAAATTTTTTGTCACGGTTTCTAAAAAAGCGAGATAAATCATATATATCAATCTCACATCTAAAACAGTGACATAATTGATATGATATTTTTATCACAGTTATTGAAAAAACGAGATAAATTATACCAAACTATCACACTTTTAATCTGTGACTAAAATGGTATGATATTTTTGTCACGGTTATTGAGAAAGCGAGATAAATTATATCAATTACTCTCATTTTTAAACTGTGACTGAATTCATGATATTTTTGTCACAATTATAGAAAATGTGAGACAAATTATTTCCACTAATAAGAAAAGAGATATAGATCACACTTATCTAAAGATAAGGATCACACTTTTAAAAGAACCGAGACAAGTAAAATGTATATATATCACACTTAATTTTTTTTATCACGGTTATTAGGTGTGAAAAAAAGAATGATCACACTTTTTAGGTGTGATTGAAATAATAATAGATCTCGGCTTTTAAGTGTGATAACAACTACTAAAATAGATCACGATTTTTAAATGTGTTGAAATTATAATCGATCTCGGTTTTTAAGTGTGATAACAACTAAAATAAATCACGCTTTTAAATGTGTTGAATTATAAAAGATCTCGGTTTTTAAGTGTGACAACAACTAAAATAGATCATAGTTTTTATTATCACGGTTTTTAAGAAAATCGAGACAAGAACATCAATCAATCACGGTTTTTAATCGTGATTAAAAAATATGATATTTTATAATCATATCTTAGATTAGTGTGGTTGAAAATGATAATATAGTGGGCATCGGCCAGGTGGTAATTAGTGTGGTTCCTTAATCCGAGTATCCGGGTTCGAGTCCCAAGTGGCAACAAAAGATATGTGTTCGTTTATTTCGTTTTGAAAAAAGAATGATCACACTTTTTAGGTGTGATTGAAATTATAATATATCTCGGTTTTAAGAGTGATAACAATTACTAAAATAGATCACAGTTTTTAAATGTGTTGAAATTATAATAGATCTCGGTTTTTAAGTGTGATAACAACTATAATAGATCACGGTTTTTAAATGTGTTGAAATTATAATAGATCTCGGTTTTTAAGTGTGATAACAACTATAATAGATCACGGTTTTTAAGTGTGATAACAACTAAAATAGATCACGCTTTTAAATGTGTTGAAATTATAGTAGATCTCGGTTTTTAAGTGTGATAACAACTAAAATATATCACGATTTTTATTATCACGGTTTTTAGGAAAAGTGAGACAAAATCAATCAATCACGCTTTTTGACTGTGATTAAAATAATATGGCATTTTATAATGAGATTTTAGTTTAGTGTGGTCGAAAATTAGAAGAAAGAAAACATCGGTCTAGTGGTAGTAAGTGTGGCTCGTTAATCCGGAGTATCCGGGTTCGAGTCCCAACAAAGACAAAAAATATGTGTGCTTATATATTGTTTTTGAAAAAAAAAACACTTTTATTGGTGCGATTGAAATTATAATAGATCACGGTTTTTAAGTGTGATAACAACTAAAATAGATCACAGTTTTTAAATGTATTTTAATTGTAATAGATCTCGGTTTTTAAGTGTGATAACAACTATAATAGATCACGGTTTTTAACTATGATAACTAATATAATAGATCACAGTTTTTAAATGTGATGAAATTATAATAGATTACGGTTTTTAAGTGTGATACCAACTATAATAGATCACGGGTTTTAAGTGTGATAATTATTATAATAGATCACAGTTTGTAACTGTGATTGAGTTAAAGTACTTTATGTCACACCTCAATATGCCACACTTTGGAAGCCGTGACTAATGTAAATATATCACATTTAAAAACCGTGATCTTTATGCTTTTTTGTAGTAGTGAAAGATAACTAAAAATAAATAAAAGACTCCAAATAAATTTGACAAGTTTCTTCTCGATGGGAATCACATCATTCCCTCCCGGCTCCGAAAGGATTCGACCTTGAATGAAAAGGATGTCGTAAAACGCAGCAACAAGGACAAAATAGGCCGAACCAACAACGAACACCAATGATATGCCCGGATCAAATACAAGGTGGACAGACCACTTCAAATCAATGGCACTTTGTGATGTTGAACCAAGCGTGACAAATGCAACATCAAAGAAGTCTTCCAACATGCTAAAAACTTGGATAAATCTCGGCAAAGTAGCAATATAATGAAAACAATTCACAGCCGGATGGACAACAACATTTTGAGAAAATGGATCAATGAAATGGTTCTCCGGTTTGCCACCAAGTAAATGCTCTCCACGAACCAGCAAATAAGAGGAAATAGGACTCGCACAAGTGGTCGGTGTAATAGGACTTACTGCCTCATCTACCTCGATTTTCTCCATCACTTTTTCAGTCTCCTCAGTGATTGCCTCTTCCACAATCGACTATTGGACTACATCCACTAATTTTGCTTCAACAACCTCTTCCAAATTCTCCACCTTCACTCCCTCATCCACAGCTTTAGGAGTAGCTGCATCATCCATCTCCACCACACTCTCATTTTTCTCGACCAATCGCTCATCATCACCATTTTTCAACTTATCCTCTCGAGTGTTAGCAATCTCTACGCTGGTCTCTACAATCTTCTTTGGGATATGAACATTCACCTGGTCTTCCTTAGGTGATTTATCACGTAAACTACGCATTTTCTGCCAAAAATTAGGGAAATCATAATAGTAATGATCACTCCCGTGACAATGATCGCAATAAACAGAAAACGGCCCTATAGAAGTTTTCTTAACCACCTCTGTACCACCACAGTTACCTTTACTACCACGATTACCTCTACCACAACGTTTATCTTTACCAACAACTTTTTCTGTTAACATGTCTTCAAACTGAGCCCTCATCTCTGCAAATTTTCTATTTATCACGGAAACTTGTGCCTCCGCCAATACCTAAATACGAGCATCAATAGCATGCTCCACTCCCTCGGTGAGCTCTTCTAACATGATGTACGTTCAACAAAAATATGTTATCCTCACAATCTCTCGTGTTTACACTCCCCTCGTGTAGAGTTCAAATCGTAGAACAAATCAAAATAATGAGCACCCGAAGCAATCAATACCAAAGAGCTTATATAAGGACCTTGGGCTTTGGATGGGAAAATTGGAATATGATTGAACATAAAAGAAGAATGGATTTTTTTTTTGAGACTACAAAATTTTCATAGGTGTGAAAAATTCCACACTAGGGTGTGAAGCCCTCGTATTTTCTGACCAAACTATAACGAATCTGTGGCATCCCAACTTTTCATAAAAGGGTAAAATAGTCATTGAGTGTATTAACTACGACCTAATTATTATTTGTCTTTTATTTAATTAAAAAGAATTTAATTAAGGGATTTAGTTATTATTTAAAATGGATTTAATTAATAACTATAAAAAGGAAATAATTCCCCAAAATAATTTATTAGTCACACGCTATTTATGAAAAAAAGAAGAAGAGAGGAACGACAATCAGAGAACCAACGGAGAAGAAGAAAGCGAAATAAAAGGGAGAACGTAATCTTAAACCATGTGACCAATCCGTTCATCGTTTCAAGATGCCGCATGAGAGAAAAGCGATCAGCGCGAGGAGACGCAATTTTGGAAAATAACATCTCTCAATTTCGTAAGTTTTCAATTTAGCCCTAGTTTTTGGTAACCGTTGAGTTCGATTCTTCAGAAATTCGTATCTTTCAATCCGTAGCTCTGTTTTTCAGCCATGAGTAGTCGAAACGATCGTCTTGGAGCGTAGATCAATCTAAAAATAGTTTCGCAGTAGTTAATCAAGGTAATCTGTAGTTTTGATCACTTTTCAGTTTCGGTTTTCTGCAAAGAAATAGGATTTTAGGGTTTCTCGTTGATCAAATAGGTTTTGGGGTTGAGGATCAACAGTTGTTGCTGTTGCTTTCGGTTTTGCTTTCGGTTTTGCTGGAAATTAAGGTAAGAGGCTCTTCCTAATGAGTAATTATAGTTTTATAATGATAGGTTGAGTTTTGGTGTTGTTTGGTGATAGAATTCATGCTAAGTTGTAATTAATAAGATGTGATATGTTTTGGTATATTTGTGTTGAGTTTTAAATTTCTATTTTTTTTTAATTCAATAACATTAATTAAATATAAACAAGCTTCGATTGAACTTCTGATTCGTTCAGTTAAAACACTGAATGTACTCGTAATGGGAGTTGAAGTTCGGATCCGTCGGAAGGGCATGAAAGGGCTTGTTCTTTGATGAACTAGAGTTCATCAATGTCTGTGTAATTGATAGAATGTGATGTCTAGTTGTCTAAGTGAGAGAGTAGATTTGTTAAGGTGAGATTTCATCTTGAAAACACTTAGGTGGCTAGTTAATTCACCATAATAATTACATAAGTGTAGTAAAAGCTAAAACGTCATCTATTCTCGGTTAGGCACTGATTCATATCGGCGATGTGATATGTTCAGTAAAAGCAAACAACACTGCTAGCCTATAAACAACTAAATGGCAGTGGAGGAAATTTGCCGAACGTATATGCATACCGGGGAGATCCCGGGACTATCGGTGCTACTCACCGTAGTTGGTAAGTACATCTCGTGCTGGAATTTTCACCATGCATTGTGTCTTTGAGTGATGATGTAACCAAGATAAGCTAATCTAGAAATGTTTAGTCATGATATGTCGATGGGCATGTATTGAACCATAGATTGAGTCGGTCTCATAAAGATAATTTAATAATCATAATAATAACCTTTCGTTGTATAACTTAGTTATTCATAAGCTTCTCACTTTTACTAAGTACTTTGTACTTACCTCCTTTGCATTTTCTTTTGTATGCATTGTGGGGTGAGAAGACGAACATGTTGATCAACTGTAGATGACGACCTTTGAAGACTTTGATGTCTTGACAAAGCTCTTAGTTTATTTCTTTGTAAAGGTTGTACTAGACTAGTTTTATTTCTTTTCTTAGACTTGTTGTACTTCTACTTTTAAGACATCGTATTGTATAAGTCTTTGGGTTTTTCGTCGTTGTAATTTAACTATCCATCTTTGGCATGGTTACTTTCTATTCATAGTAGCATTTATGTTTTTACCCGAGTCTTTTTAGCTTCTGTTTGCTTTTATTTGATATGACGACGTAGAGGTTTGCGTATAATGTTAGATTTATGAAGAGAGTTTGAGAATGTGATAAACACAAGAGTAAACTTCAACTTAGTTTATTCATTGAGTAAAAAGATGTATAAATAGATACAATTGAGATAGAGAGACTAGCTAGCTAGCTTGGACGGCCACTTGAGTATGTAGATGTGGGCGGCAAGCATGCAAAAGTAAAAAGTAAAAGTTATGTCTATGACATAAAGTAAACTAGAGTTTGACATATTAATTGTTTATATGACTCACAATTAATATGTCTTTTACAATTATTTTTACAATTAAATAAGGTGTACAAAATATTATGCACGAAATCCTAAGGCTCGAAGAATCTGCTGAGAGCACCTGTTAAAGCCTCAATGATCGAATCTATTGAGTAATATTTCCACACCCCCTCAAATCCTGGTCAGTATATGTTGATGCAAACAAGTTTGCTACTTAGTCTCTTGAACATAAGAGGTGGAATAGCCTTGGTAAGAATATCGACATTCGATCTGTTGAGGAACATACTGGAGTTGAATAATCTTGGCATCAATCTGCTCCTTCGAAAAGTGTCACTGTCAATGTCCACATGCTTGGTTTTATCATGATGGATGGATCTTCTCGCCATGCATAAGGCTGAATTATTATCACAACAGAGTGTGATAGGTTCTTGATCTGATTCTTTGAAGTTCGATCGATTACCACTTTTTAGCCATAGAGCTTCACAAATGCCAAGTACAAGTGCCCTTAGTTGACTTCAGATCGCTTCGGACACGATGGGTTGTTTCTTGCTCCTCCAAGTAACCAGGTTCCCCATATATATGAGCAATAGCACTGTGGTAGACCTCCTGTCAATGTGACATCCAAACCAATCGACATCGGTGTAGACATTGATTCATCTATCGAGTAGACTTGGTGAAGTGCGAGGCCTTGGCCAGGAGTGGATTTTAAATACCTCGAGATCCTATTCACTCGCATCCCAATGTTGCTCGAGAGGGCAATGCATGAATTGATTGACTGGATCCGACCCCATATGCAATATTAGGTCTTGTGTGAAAAGGTATATGAGTTTGCCTACAAGCCTTTGATATTGTTCTTTCCTGGCGGCAATGTCACCATGCGATAGAGGTATGGCCCGGGGTCTCTTTGGAATCTGATACAAAGAGTTTGCATCCCAAATGCCGCTTTCCTTCAAGAGGTCCAGGACATACTTCCTTTGGGAGACCTGAAATGCCATTGGTGTTTCTAGCTACTTCCATACCAAGAAAGTACTTGAGGTAGCCCGGATCTTTAACTTGGAACACCTTTGCCAAGAGAGTCTTCAAGTTTTGGATTTCAGAGAGAGTCTTCCTAGTAAGGATGATATCATCCACATAAACAATTAGAATGGACCCTCTGGTTGGTTGTCTTGACAAACATGGTGTGATCGAGTTGCATTGATGATATCCAGCTTTAACCACGATGAGTGAGTTTTCCAAACCAGGCTCTTGGAGATTGCTTCAGGCCATATAGAGATTTCCGAGTTTGCATACCTTGCCCCGAGTGTGGGGATTGACAAAACCAGGAGGTACATTCATATAGACTTCCTCGGTGAGATCACCATTGAGAAAAGCATTTTGATATCCAATTGGTGTAGAGGCCGACCCGGTTGGACAAATAGAGATCGAACCCACGACGGTGTTGAGTTTTGCCACTGGTGCAAAAGTTTCCTTATAGTCAATACCATAAGTTTGAGTGAATCCCCTTGCTACCAATCGGCTTTATACTTGTCAATTGTACCATCGACATTGTATTTGATAGTGAATAACCATCTGCAGCTAAACTGTCTTCTTGCCTTTGGGAAGAGTTGTGAGGTCCCACGTATGATTATCCAGAGAGCGATCATCTCGGTTTTAACAAAGACCTTCCACTTATCATTTTGAAGGGCCTCCTGAATATTTCTAGGGATAGAGTGAGAGTCCAGTCCTGTGTAAACATGGCAAAGACAGGAGACAAGCGATCATAAGATAAATAAGTATGAATAGAATGATCGGTGCATGATCTTTTCCTTTCCTTAGAGCAATAGAGTCTGTCATCAATGTCGATGAAGCTGGCGAGGATCTGCAGATTCTTGAGTGTCAGCCAGCTCGGTCGGCAGGCTCTGAGTCGGGTTAGTTCTTTGAGGATCGAGAGTCTTGTGTGAGTCGAGAGAATCTGCTGGGTTCGATCTGCGAGGATCGATGAATTCTTTGAGGGTTAAGAGTTTGGCCGAAGGAAGGGTTTAGGTCAATTTCTATCGAGTTTCCATCGATGATCGCCTCAGTGGACTTCTTTGTAGTAGGAGTCCTTTCAAAAAAATTTACATCCATAGAATTGTAAAATCTTTTTCGAAGAGAGAGTAGCACTTGTAACCTTTCATGTCCTTTGCATATCCTAGGAATATGCACTTGTGAGCTTTGGGATCAAGTTTGCTCTGTGTTGGGCATGGATATAGACAAACACAAGACAACCAAAGATTTTTGGAGGTAATCTGGGAAATAAGATGGGGCGAGGAGTGTGTGTCCAGTGGGGTTTTGATAGGAGTTTTGAAGCCTAGTACCTGTTTGGGAAGTCATTGATTAAGTATGTGGAAGTCAATATGGCTTCACCCCACATATATTTTGGAACATTTGTGGTAAACATAATAGACCTAGCCATTTCAAGCGGATGCTGTTCTTTCTCTCAAAGAACCCCATTTTGTTTGAGGGTCTCAACACAACTCTTGATATGGACAATCCTTTGTCCATCAAGAAATTACTTGAGATGAGACTCATAATATTCAAGAGCATTGTCGGTCTTCAAGATTTTGATCTTAGTGTCAAACCGAGTGGAGACCATGTTGTAAAATTCTTGAAAGATGGGTCCAACTTGGACTTATCCTTCATTAAAAATAACCAAGTGGTTACGGTGTGGTCATCTATAAAGGTAACAAACCACCTCTTTCTGTTATGCTTTTTACTCTTGAGGGTCCCCATACGTCACTTTGAATTAAGGTGAATGGTGTGGATGGTAAGTAAGGTAATTTTGCATACACAGATTTGGTGAGTTTAGCAAGCCGACAAATATCACATTGAAGGTCATTCAAATTACAACCTTTAAACAATTCAGGATCTATAGACTTTAAATAACTAAAAGCGGGATGTCCTAGTCTATAATGCCATAACATGATATTGTCTAGTTTTTGAGTGCAGTCTTTGAGCAGATTCGGTCTTCGATCTTACGTCTTGGCGAGGTTGACCACAAACAGACTGAGCAAGGTTTAGCAGATCCCAATCAACGCCTTTGAGGAATGATCTGGAATGTGCACTCGATTCTCATTAAAAACAACGATCCAGTTCAAATCTTTAGTAAGTTTCTTGTGAGATATGAGATTGCAATCTAATTTTGGAACAAATAGGACATTCTGCAGGCATATCTTATTAGTAAGTCGCACTGACCAAAACCTTTTGCACTAGAGATAGATCCATCGCCAGATCTTAATATTGTGAATTTGAGGACATGGCTTAAGTTGAGTAATGAGATTTTTATTACAGTCATATGGGATGAGGCCCCGAGTCAACAATCCAGTTTTCATTACTAATAGATGAGTAGAATTTACCAGACTGGCATGAGAGGCTATGTCATTAGAGTGACTACCTCCCTTTTGTTGAGTTAGGAAGGCTTTGAATGCGACAAGTGAGCATTCAACTGTGTTGTCATCTTCTTCCTCACTTATGTGTGCGCCTCGACTTTCCTTGGCAGTGTGTCCGGAGGTCTTGGAGGAGTTAGGCTTGCCATGTAGCTTCCAAAGAAGTGTCCTTGGTGTGATTAGTGCGTTTGCGGTGGTCACGAAACAGCTTCCCGATTTTATCGGAAGGCTTCTGTAAGCCTCATTAGCCTCAAAGCAGGTTCTTGACGATCGGCAGGTGGCACTTTCGGAAGGGTTGTCGGCGGGGGTTCAAAGACATCACTTTCCTCCTGCTTTCCTCATGTTTGACCTCAGCAAACATGGATTTGAGATTTGTAAAAGAAGAGTGTTCAGTTATTCCAGTCTGCTGAGGCAGCTGTGAGTCTACTGAAGAAGATGAAACATCAGATAATGTTGACATTTTTCTGAAAAAGAACTGAGTTTTGCAGCGGATTTTTAGAACTCAGTAAGCCTCTGATACCATGAAGAGAGTTTGAGAATGTGATAAACACAAGAGTAAACTTCAACTTAGTTTATTCATTGAGTAAAAAAGATGTATAAATAGATACAATTGAGATAGAGAGACTAGCTAGCTAGCTTGGGCGGCCACTTGAGTATGTAGATGTGGGCGGCAAGCATGCAAAAGTAAAAAGTAAAAGTTATGTCTATGACATAAAGTAAACTAGAGTTTGACATATTAATTGTTTATATGACTCACAATTAATATGTCTTTTACAATTATTTTTACAATTAAATAAGGTGTACAAAATATTATGCACGAAATCCTAAGGCTCAGCAATCTGCTGAGCACCCTGCTGAAGCCTCAGCAGACTGAGTCTGCTGAGTAATATTTCCACAATTTATTTAATGCTATACGCGCCGAACGTTTATCTTCTGGATAAGGGCTCGGTATCCGGGAGCGGGGCGTTACAGTTGGTATCAGAGAGAAGCGTCCTTTCTTTCCTAGGCTTCTTCCCTCTAAGATAAGACTTCTTTAGCCCTTCTGATCTCTCTTGATCTTCGTGGTAAATTCTCGTAGGATTAGGAATCCTTAGAACGTGGTTATGTTGCACTAGGACCAAGTGAAAAGTCTCCTTAGGCGTTGGTTGAGTTTTAAGCTCACGTCTCTTATAGGATCCTCTTAAGTTTTTTTTTCTTTCTTTTTGAGGTTTTAATGCTTTCGTAATGCTAAATTGGTTCAAATCACTTCCTTGTAACTTGGTGTTATGCAAAACGAGTAAACGATTTTGTTCACGTTTCTACATGTCATGTTATATCATTTTTTTTTTTGTTCCAAGAATTCTGTAAATTTTCAGCCACTTAGAAAGTTGTCTTATCCACAATTTCTCTTTTTACATCAATTTATCTTTCTATATGGATTGTTCACAAATTGTTTAACAAGGAGGGGTACTCTGTTCAGAAAATTCTGCAGCGGTACTCTTACTTATCATTCTGTTTTGAATAAGATAAATACCTCCAAAAGACTTGGATTTTTGATATGTTGTAGAAAACATCCTGAACTATAATTTTTCTTTTGGAACCAAGTGCAAATTCGTTTTGGTCTGAGCACCATCTGCAACACACGACAGTTGATGAAGTCCTGAAATTTTTTGACAGCTTATAGCAGTAGATGAAAAGAATTATTTTGACCGACCTATGGCTTCCCAAAAATTTTGATTTTTGAGCATCATATGTAAAACTTATATACTCATAGATTTTCTCTTTGCCTCATGTTCAAAATCAGCTCAGTTTGTTTTGTGCAAATCAATTATATCATGGCTTATGTATGCACCCGAATTTCTCAAAACCATTTAAGTCCTCTGGCCAAGAATGGGTAGATGTCTTTCTTTCACCATGTACTTTATAGTGTAGTAGGTTATGGGAGATGAGAATTGATGTGATTCCCATCGAGAAGAAACTTGTCAAATTTATTTGGAGTCTTTTATTTATTTTTAGTTATCTTTTATTATCCCACATTGGTTAGACAGTATTTTATTTTTATTATTATTTTTAATTATGGTTATTTTGTCCCACATTGCTAAACTAGCAATTGGTCTTGGAGTCTGTAGCCTATATAAGGCATTTAGAGTCATTGTAATAATCACACAAAAAATTTTGATATATTATATTTGAAGCTTTTAAGCTTTGGTGAGTTTTCTCACGTTGGTTTTGGTGGATTCCAAACCGTTGTTTGGTGGATTCCAAACGGAACTTATCAAGGTTCTGAGCAGACCTTGTGGTGTTCGTATACCAAGGTTCTTAGATACGGGTTATCTAAGGGTTGAGGTCATACCAAGGTTCTTAGTTACGAGTTAGCTAGGGTTCGCGGTGCTCATCTTGTTGGTGCCTTCAGTCGGTCCTTCGGCAATTTTGGATCTGATTCAGTCACGGATCACATCAGTTGGTATCAGAGATAGTCACTGACGGTATCCAAATATCCCTTGTTTTTTTTTCTTATTTCCTGCGTCCTTTTTCCCTTCCTTCCTGTTATTAAAAAAAAAGAAATTTCAATTCAGCTTTTTTTTCCTTATCTGTTTAAAAAAAAAATAAAAAAATAGGGTCCCAGGAAATGTTTTCTTTATTCTTGCGTTATTGATTCCTGCAAATTGCGTTCCTTTCCCTATCTTCTATTTAAAAAAAAAAAAAAAAAAAAAAAAAAAAGAACTACCATTTTTTTCTTCTACCCAAACCCACGGCAGCCCCAATTTTTCCTTTCTTCTGATTGGTTGCCAACAAAAAAAAAAACCTTTTGCCAGCTTTGTACGTGAGCTTCACATCCAGTGATTTTTGTCATCCCGTGATTTTTAGTAAAACTCTCAAATAAAATAAAATAAAAATCCTTACTGAATATTCTTGTTTGGACATTCTGAATACTTGGCGTGTGCTACCTATTGATGAATTTCGATCTTGAGTAATGTCAAAGGAGAGTCCTATGGATTTCTATTTTCGGAATTTTGAAGATATGATGAATCAAAATTTGGTAATAGAACAACGTTTTGATGATATGATGAATGAGATGAAGAATATGTTAAAGGGAGTAACTGAGCAATTTAACCGTGGTGGTAGAGATAACCGCAGTGGTAGAGGTGATCGTGGTGGTAGAGGTAACCGTGTTGGTCAAGGTAACAACTTGTTTTACACATCATGTTTTATTGGAGATTATGAATATGAGTTGTGTATTGATCACGATGAAGAAGAAAATTTAATTAGTAAAGATGTGGTTAAGAGTTAAACTTGCGGACGGAAAGACTTCATCATCCCTACTACATTGTTGTGGAAACCATTGGGTTAAAGTTACACGGTATGCACGGGTTCCAATGTCCATTGGAAGTTATAAAGTCAGTTGTCTCATGTGATGTGGTGCCACCGAGTGATGTACATTTGATATTTGGGAGATCATGGTTATCTTTGCATAATGTACGTCATAATGCATCCCGGACTCACTATTCTTTTTCCTTTTGTGGCAAGAAACATGTTTTTGAATCTCTACCCTCTAGGCCACAAAGTAATATTCAGATTGAGGAGTCTCAGGCACCAGAAAATGTAAACGAGGTTGTAGTGGAAGACATATTGGTGGAGGTTGTTGGAGCAAAATTGGTGGATGTAGTCCAAGAGTCGATTGTGGCAGAGGCAATCACCGAGGAGAATAAAGAAGTGGTGGAGATACATGTTGCAAAAAAAGTAGATGAGGATATTGCATTAGTGGTGGATAAAATTGAGGCATATCATTTGTTGGTCCTACTTCACCACCCACTTGTTCGAGTTCTACTGCCGTCTTCCTTGCGTACACATGAAGATCATCCGCTTGAGGAGCAAACTGGGCTATCTGCTATAACCAATCAAACCAATATATTTCCTATGGATGTTCTTGTCCCAGTTGACATTGATGGCAAACCGAAACACACCTTCATTGATCCTTTTGCGGTGTATTGTGCAGTTATTCCGGCTTCTAATCCCTATGCCTATGTTGCTGCTCCGGAGAGCATTATTTGCATTGAGCACCTGCAAGATTACTACTCATTGGTTTCCTTGGTGATGTATGCATCAACATCTCGAAGATATACTGATTTGAAGTGGCAAGTCCGCCTTGTATTTGATCCGGGCATATCATTGATATTCGTTGTTGGTTCGACCTGTTTTGTCCTTGATGGTGCATTTTACGACATCCTTTTGATTCGAGGACGAATCCTTTTGGAACTGGGAGGGAATGATGTGATTCCCATCAAGAAGAAACTTGTCAAATTTATTTGGAGTCTTTTATTTATTTTTAGTTATCTTTTATTATCCCACATTGGTTGGGACAAAGATTTTTTTATTTTTATTATTATTTTTAATTATGGTTATTTTGTCCCACATTGCTAAACTAGCAATTGGTCTTGGAGTCTGTAGCCTATATAAGGCATTTAAAGTCATTGTAATAATCAGACAAAAATTTTTGATATATTATATTTGAAGCTTTTAAGCTTTGGTGAGTTTTCTCACGTTGGTTTTGGTGGATTCCAAACGGAACTTATCAAGGTTCTGAGCAGACCTTGTGGTATTCGTATACCAAGGTTCTTAGATACGGGTTATCTAAGGGTTGAGGTCATACCAAGGTTCTTAGTTACGAGTTAGCTAGGGGTCGCGGTGCTCATCTTATTGGTGCCTTCAGTCGGTTCTTCGGCAATTTTGGATCTGATTCGGTCACGGATCACATCAAGAATACTTTGATTTATCTGATTCTTAAGCTAGCTGTTAGCCTGGATAAGAAGTTTGGTAGGTAGAGACTAGGTGTTGTCGTTATAGTGCTCCTCGATGGCAAGAAACGATTGCGTGGTGATTTTCCAATCTTATGTCTTCATCAATAAGGTTCTCTTCTATAATCATCTAGTTTCCTATTTGGTTATTCCGATTTCAAAATGTTTCCACATCCAAACTAATTGTAACCCATGTTCTAGATAAATCCTCCATTTGAAACTTCTGAAACTCGGTAAAAGTCCCTTATTACGAAGTTTTGTTTTCCAAGTGTGTACATTCATTGATGTGCCTTATTTTTTTTAGATGTTTTCATCGTGTGAAATGCTTGACTTAAGAAAAATAAGTTTCTCATCCTTCGAACTATTTGAACTGACAATTGCATATCCGTCCAACTATATCATGTTTAGCTATTTCAGGGCAACACACTTTTGCATCCTAGTGATTAACCTTAATGAATCCCCTACAAGATGTTTTAGTACATACAAACTTTTGTTTAAAGACTCGACTCTACAAATCCTTCGTTTTCTCGTTTCGCTATCGCTTGGTTTATGTTTACAAAAATTCTTTGGCCTTGCTTTGCTCGAGATGGGTTCCACACGAACTCCATATGCAAATTTTATCATTTCCAAGTACTCCTCAGTCGTTTCAACTATTAGTGTTAAAGGTCTCCTACTTTGGCACATAGATTTCATTATCCTCGTTTTTTTTGCTTTATCCAACATGAGTGAATGCTTTTGTTTCTGTGTTTTCCTTTCAGGTTAGACCACTTACCCTGCTCTAAAAATTCTAGAAATTTTCCACAATATAGACCGATGTCTTATTTACAATTTATCTTTTAACATTGATTCGATAATCTTTATGGATTGTTCAGAAAATCCATGTTATTACCGGACACTTTGTCCAGAAAATCTGCAGCAGCACCTTCACTTCCTCTTCTGTTTTGAACAGGTTAAACACCCTTAAATGATCTGAATCTTTGATATGTTGCAGACAAAACTTTTATCTACAATTTTTCTTTTGGAATTAGGCTCATATTATTTTTTGTTTGATCTCGATTTGCAATTCAACTCAGTGTTTATTAATCTGGAAATTCTGACAGCTTGTGCAATCGTCAGAAATAACTGTTTTTGACCAACTTATTTTCATTCAAAAATTCCAATATTTTTTTATCACGTGGGAAACTCAAGTATCTAAATATTTTCTCTTTGGATCGTGCTCAAATTCCTCTTCGTTTGTTCTGTACAAATTGATAATGTCAGATCCGGAGTAAATTTCATACACAGCAACCTAAAAGGAATTTTCACCTCTTTGACTTGGGGTTTGGGCTAAGAGGGTAGTAAGTTACGACTGTTATGTTTAAGAGTTCCCCGAAGTTTGATCTCCTTCTGAGTTAAACATTTTAGTAGGAGTTTGTAAAGCTAACGTTATAATTTCTTTTGCAGTTTTAAACAAGAACCAATATGCTATCCTCAAGCATGCCATGTTTGTTGTTCCGACCCTTTTCGTGTCCTTTTTTGTAATTATACTTTTTCTGGTAATTTGTTTCTCTTTTAATCCCTCACTTGAGTCCTTTAAACTCAACAGGTCCTCTCTGTTTGTTGTCATGAATTACCTCCGAAATATATCTCTATAAGCCTTTTCCTCTTAACTAGTTCATACTTTCCTACTTTTCAAATCAAGAAACAAGTTCTCTCCAAAACTTCTATTCAATTTCAATCCAGATTAATGTACCTTGTACCATTCAGTTTTAACTCACTTTCAGGCCATTTAGAGCCATGAACAGCCAGATATGCCTTTTGATTTTCCATCCTCTGTTTGGCGTTTCTATTCCAATTTTGTTACATCGGTTGAAAGTCTATTTTATTTTAACCTTGAGCATTTATTCCTTGGCAGTGTACTATTGCTCTCGAGTAGTGCAACCTTGAACCTTTGATTTGAATCGTCAATGATCGTTTAAACTTCCTTTGAAGGTTTGAATTAATTATTTGAAATCAAACCTTATCCGACAATTCTTATGTGTCTTTTCCTCTTCACTTAAAAAAAAATCTTGTTTGCCACTTACTTATTCAAACTTTTGATATTCCCTTACAATTCCTTGAGGGAATTTCTATTTCTATTAAATCCTAAAATAACCTCTCTTTGACTATTGCAAACTTGGACACTTCTTGACAAGTGTTTATATTATTCTGAGACCTTTTGGTGTACTCTTTTTGTCTCCATGGCTCCTTCATGTTGAGATTCTTGCTCTCTTTTGATTTCTATCTTTTTAGTCCTTCTGGTGCTAGACCTTGCACCTTTACCTTGATTCTGTTGTGTGATGTTACCTTTAACGTTTCCACTTTCTCAAGGCTTATATGAAAGCTTATTACCATCCTTTCAAGTTACCTCTGAAGTCTTTGCAGACCACCGTATCTTGCAGAATTCCTCTCTCTCAACAAAAAATCATCTGCAAGGTGTCCTTTTGTTTTCCTTTTTGTTGCTATCCCTTGTATTATGATACAATGTCTCATTCTTCAGTTTGGAACCACCTTCAACTTTTCCCCAACACGAAATCATATTGTTTTTCTTGTAACCCAAGGAACCTTTCTTATTTCAAGTGCATTGTATCATTCCTTTGCTTACCTAGTTGACAAGACACCCTGGTACCCAACTTGTCACTTTTCAATTTTATTTATTCTCCAAGTTAACTCTTTTTGGCATAAGAATTGGATCAGACCGTCAGAGAGAAAGTATGACAATGAATGTTCCCCACCCACAGGGAGTCTCAGAAGTCCTTAGCTAGGATCCTTGCAGTTCTTCATCAAGCTTGTGGTGCCATGATGGAAGTTGGGATCGAAAGATGTCAAGTGTGCTAGAAGTGTGGTTTCGGCTGGAAAGATTCAGCTTTCCGGGTATAGGGCAGCAGGAGCAAGCAAAGAGTGTTGAACCGATGATTTTAAGATTCGAGGTAGTTGATGAGTTCGTGAAGAAACAAGACAAAGACCCAGTTGTCTCCGGTTACAAGTGAGTGGCTGGAGCCCAACCAGCCATTGGTCACGAGTTAGATGAAGATAGCAACCGTCGGCATCGGAATCAGCTTTGGGTTCCGAATGCGGAAGATTGTGAAGGACAATGAAGAATGAAAACCTCGAGATGACAATTGATGTTCATCTCGGAGCGACCAAGATGTACAAGAGTTGGAATAGTACTGCTGATGATCTTTCTTTAAGATAGAGATAGAAGAACGTGAGTTTCTGGGATGAAGTGGAGCGCGGCGAGAATACGAGACCAAAGTTGATACATCAAGACGACATGAAGATTGAAGCGGATCATCGCAATCTCAAGTTGGCTAAGACAAGCAGAAGAGTTGGGATGATGGAAGAAGAAGAAGAAGATTTTAAGAGTTAGAAGACGAAACGCCTTGCAAAGTCCAGAGTTCAAGCACACCCCAGTTACATTCGAGTTTCAAGGACGAAACTCCTCTTAAGGAAGGAATGTAACATCACGACTTTTCATAAAAGGGAAAATAGAAAAAAATAGTCATTGAGTGTATTTACTACGACCTAATCATTATTTGTCTTTTATTTAATTAAAAAGGATTTAATTAAGGGATTTAGTTATTATTTAAAATGGATTTAATTAATAACTATAAAAAGGAAATAGTTCCCCATAATAACTTATTAGTCACATGCTGTTTATGAAAAGAAGAAAAAGAGAGGAACGGCAATCAGAGAACCAACGGAGAAGAAGAAAGCGAAACAAAAGGGAGAACGTAATCTTCAACCATGTAACCAATCCGTTCATCGTTTCAAGATGCCGCAGGAGAGAAAAGAGATCAATGCGAGGAGACGCAACTTTGGAAAATAACATCTCTCGATTTCGTAAGTTTTCAATTTAGCCCTAGTTTTTGGTAACCGTTGAGTTCGATTCTTCAGAAATTCGTATCTTTCAATCCATAGCTCTGTTTTTCAGCAATGAGTAGTCAAAACGATCGTCTTGGAGCGTAGATCAATCTAAAAATAGTTTCACAGCAGTTAATCCATGTAATTTGTAGTTCTGATCACTTTTCAGTTTCGGTTTTCTGTAAAGAAATAGGATTTTACGGTTTCTCGTTGATCAAATAGGTTTTGGGGTTGAGGATCAACAGTTGTTGCAGTTGCTTGACGTTTTGCTTTCGCTTTTGCTGGAAATTAAGGTAATAGGCTCTTCCTAATGAGTAATTATAGTTTTATAATGATAGGTTGAGTTTTGGTGAGTTTTGGTGTTGTTTGGTGATAGAATTCATGCTAAGTTGTAATTAATAAGATGTGATATGTTTTGGTATATTGTGTTGAGTTTTAAATTCTATTTTTTTTGATTCAATAACATTAATTAAATATGAACAAGGTTCGATTGAACTTCTGATTCATTCAGTTAAAACACCGAATGTACTCTTAAAGGGAGTTAAAGTTCGGATCCGTCGAAAGGGCATGAAAGGGCTTGTGGTTTGATGAACTAGAGTTCATCAATGTCTGTGTAATTGATATGATGTGATGTTTAGTTGTCTAAGTGAGGAATTAGAGTTGTTAAGGTGAGATTTCATCTTGAAAACACTTAGGTGGCTAGTTAATTCACCATAATAATTACATAAGTGTAGTAAAAGCTAAAACGTCATCTATTCTCGGTTAGGCACTAATTCATATCGGCGATGTTATACGTTCAGTAGAAGCGAACAACGCTGCTGGCCTATAAACGGCTAAATGGCAGTGGAGGAAATTCGCCGAATGTATATGCATACCGGGGAGATCCCGGGACTATCGGTGCTACTCACCGTAGTTGGCAAGTACATCTCGTGGTGGAATTTTCACCATGCATTGTGTCCTTGAGTGATGATGTAACCAAGATAAGCTTAGCTAGAAACGTTTAGTCATGGCATGTCGATGGGCATGTATTGAACCTTAGATTGAGTCGGTCTCATAAAGATAATTTAATAATCATAATAATAACCTTTCGTTGTATAACTTAGTTATTCATTAGCTTCTCACTTTTACTAAGTACTTTGTACTTACCTCCTTTGCATTTTCTTTTGTATGCATTGTGGGGTGAGAAGACGAACAGGTTGATCAAGTGTAGATGACGACCTTTGAAGACATTGAAGTCTTGAAAAATCTCTTAGTTTATTTCTTTGTAAAGGTTGTACTGGACTAGTTGAATTTCTTTTCTTAGACTTGTTGTACTTCTACTTTTAAGACATCGTTGTAACCCCCCGTTCCCGGACACCGAGTCCTTATCCGGAAAAGGAACGTTCGGCACGTATAAAATAAAAATGAATTCACTTTATACGTAAGCCTCTACTACGTCGTATTAAAAATAAGCAAACGGAAGCAAAAGACTCGGGTATAAAATTCCAAACAATCAAGAATAGAAATAAAATCTAAAGATGGAAATGTAACTTATTACATTCAAGGGAAAGTACGAAATCCAAACAAAACGTACGATACTGCATGTCTCGAAAGACCAAAAGTCTAAACAGTCTAATAAATGAATAGCTAAATAAATAATGTAAAGTCTTCAATGAGGCGTCTTCAAACGTCATCATCGAACTCCTCCTCGTAAACAATACCAACATGTTCGTCTTCTCGCCCCCAAACACATAGAAAACATGCATTTGAGGTAAGTACAACGTACTTAATAAGAAAGAGAAGCTATGACAACAATTATAATTTATAAAGAGAAGATAATTAAAAGTTTAGTTGATTATGTGTGACCGACTCGATCTAGGGTTCACTCCATGTCCATCAACATGAATTGACTAAACGTTTCTACTTAACTTATCTATGTTACAACCGCACTCAAGGGCACTACGCGTATCCACTTTTGGGACACTCTTGGCAACATATTAGTGGATCACACCAATATCCACGGAGGCTAGAATATGTAGGCTCCGATAGTACGCACATCTCAAATGAGTCCTCGTTACTTAGGGTTTTTTGACTCTACGGAGTTCTTCCACCTTCGAGGTAGTAGCATACATCGCGATATAGATTGGTGCCTATCCAAGAGAGACATGTTGTTTAATCTTTTACTAGTCAAGTACGTATTTTATTAGGGTGATTAACTAGCCACCTAAGTGTTTTCAATTAATCTCCCTCACATTAACTACTCTCTTCCTAGACCACTAAACATTAACAAGGCCTAGAAATTACACAGACAATGATGAATGCTAATTCATCAAAGCACAAGCCTATCATGCCCTTCCGACGGATCCGAACTTCAACTCCCTTTAAGAGTACATTCGGTGTTTTAACTGAACGAATCAGAAGTTCAATTCAGGCTTGTTTTATTTATACCATGTTATCATATCATAAATAAGGGTTTAAAACAATTATAATATAATTTTAAAAACCCAAAACCAAACAAAAATGATAAAACCGTAAAAACAAGTAAAACAGGCCAGACGCCCGTTTGACCTCCTATGGACGTCCGTCCGTAACTAGACGCCCGTCCACTAAACCCCAGACGCCCGTCCGTCTAAAACAGCTACATCCTGAATCAAAAATCTATCCTCAGACGCCCGTCTGCCTATTGCAAACGCCCGTCTGGGCTACAAGGGTCTCGGACACCCGTCTGCCTAAGTTAGACGCCCGTCCGCTTGGGTTTTTCCCAAAACGCTAAGATCGACAAAACTCGATTTTCTGCACCGTTTCTAACTTATTTAGCATCGAATTAATCCTAGAAAAACGTAGAAACTATATCTAATCCACCACAGCATCTATGATCCTTTGATCAACATAAAAGCACAACTTTTACTAGCATCTACACGTCTCAAAACCATAATCTAACTTTTCGAATTATAACCGAAATCATAGGAAGAGTTTCTTACCTAATTGTTGCTCCAAAACAGATCCAAATAGACTCAGAATCCTGCAGCCCTTCCAATCAAACTGATATCCAAACGTTGTCCTTCTCACAACGATTCCAAATTTTCCGTCTGATCTGAAAACGGTTACGCTTTGCCTCAGAAATCGTGAAAACTATCCAAGCCCTATTTTCTACTCAAAAATTGCACAGAGAGAGGGAGATAAAAAAACTGAATTTCTGATTTTGGTTAGGTTATGGGATTATTGTGTGTAAATCTCCCTTAAATACAATTCCCAAATAAATCCCTTTTTCCTTAATTGTCCCTTTAATTACCAAAATCAGAATAATCCCTTAATTAAATACACATAACTCGAAAATTACATATATTTAATTAATACAACACTTAACTCCAATAAAAGAAAAGAAATAATAATATTTCGTTTTCGCAAAATGACACGTCTGCCCTTTCCCGAAAATCAGAATATTACATTCCTCCTCCCTTAAAAGGAATTTCGTCCTCGAAACTAGAACGTACCTGGTAAATCCACGAACTCTTGGAATTCACTGATCATATCATCTTCAACTTCCCAAGTTGCCTCCTCGGGTGAATGATTACTCCATTGAACCAAAACCAAAGGAATCATCCGTCTCTTTACCATCTTTTCTTTCCGGTCCAAAATCTTGATCGGTCTCTCATCATAAGCAAGGTTGTCTTGTAGAATTCCTGGATCAACCGTAGTTTCAACATCATTCCTCATCAGACACTTCTTCAACATCGAAACGTGAAACACACTATGGACCCTTGACATCGATTCCGGTAACTTAAGCTTGTAAGCCAACGGTCAAATCCTTTCCATAATTTCAAAAGGTCCAACATACCTTGGACTTAGATTTCCCTTTTGTCCAAAGCGTTTCACTCCCTTCATCGGAGAAGCTCGTAAATACACTCTATCACCGACTTCGAACTCAAGCGGTCTTCTTCTAACGTCCGCCCAACTTTTCTGCCTGTCTTGAGCTGCCTTCAGATTCTTCTTAACCAACTGAACTCTTTCCTTAGCTTGTTCAACCATTTCCGGCCCTCATGTCTGTCTTTCCCCGACTTCATCCCAAAACAACGGCGTTCTACATCTCCTTCCATACAACGCTTCAAACGGCGGCATGCCTATACTTGCATGATAACTATTATTGTAGGCAAATTCTGCTACCGGTAGGTAGTCATCCCATGATCCACCTACTTCCAAAACACAAGCTCTTAGCATGTCCTCGAGTGTTTGGATGGTCCTCTCAGATTGTCCATCTGTCTGAGGATGAAAGGCCGTACTCAAATCCAACTTGGTTCCAAAAGCTTCTTGTAAACTCTTCCAAAACCGACTGACGAATTGACTATCTCGATCCGAGACTATGGAGATAGGAACTCCGTGTAACTTCACTATATTATCCAAGTATAGTGTCGTCATCTTCTTCAAAGGCATATCAACCTTATACGGTAAGAAATGGGCAGATTTGGTCAATCTATCCACAATTACCCAAATCGCATCATGACCGCCTCTCGTCTTAGGTAACCCGGTGATGAAGTCCATTATGATCTTATCCCATTTCCATTCAGGGATATCCAATGGCTTAAGCATTCCCCCTAGTCTTCTATGCTCCGCCTTCACCTTTTGACAAATGTCACACTCTGCTACGAACTTGGCTATCTCTACCTTCATCGAAGGCCACCAAAACTTCTCCTTCAAGTCTCGATACATCTTGGTAGCTCCTGGATGAACTGCAAAAGCAATCCTATGTGCCTCTTCCATAACCCTTTGTCTTAGGTTGCCAACATTAAGCACACATAAATGATCCTGGTACCAAAGGTTGCCATTCTTATCCAAGACATATCCCACTGTAGGCTTCTCTCTAGCAACCCGCTTCAAATCAACCAATGCTGGGTCGTCATCTTGCTTTTCCCGAATGTCATCCATCAACTCTGACCTTGCAAACAACGGCGCCACAAACTGTCGTTCCTCAATCTAATCAAACCTGCTGATTTCCAGTCCATCTAACCTTTCTGCCACATCTTCTACGCTTGATACTGCAAACAATGGTTTCCTGCTTAAGGCATCTGCCACTACATTGGCTTTGCCTGGATGGTGCTGAATATCCAAATCATAGTCCTTCACGAACTCTAGCCATCTTCTATGTCTCATTTTCATATTCTCTTGTGCGAAGAAATACTTTAAACTCTTGTGGTCGGTGAAGATCCTTGCCTTAACTCCATACAAGTAGTGCCTCCAAGTCTTTAATGCAAACACTACTGCTGCCAATTCTAAGTCATGTGTCGGGTAGTTCTTCTCATGCACCTTCAACTACCTAGATGCATAAGCAATCATTTTTCCTCCTTGCATCAACACACAACCTAGACCCTGTCCCGAAGCATCTGTGTAGACATCGTAGTTATCAAAAACCTCCGGAACTGCCAACACTGGGCTGTAGTCAACTTCTTTTTCAACGTCTGAAAAGCCATTTCACACACTCTAGTCCATTCAAACTTCACATTCTTCTGTGTAAGCTTAGTGAGTGGAGTACCTATCTTTGAAAAGTCTTGTACCTATAATAGCCAGCCAAACCAAGAAAGCTCCTTACTTCCGAAACTGTAGTAGGTTTAGGCCAATTCTCCACTGCTTCTATCTTGGCGGGATCAACTTGTATGTCATCTCCACAAATGACATGACCCAAGAAACTGACTTGCTTCAACCAAAAGTCACACTTAGAGAACTTAGCAAACAACTGATTCTTCTTCAAGGTATCTAACACTATCCTTAAGTGTTCTTCATGTTCTTTCTCATCCTTAGAGTACACTAGGATGTCGTCTATGAACACTATCACAAACTTATCCAAGTACGGCATGAAGACTCGCTGCATCAAATCCATAAATGCAGATGGAGCATTAGTGAGTCCAAAAGGCATAACTAAGAACTCATAATGTCCATACCTCGTACTAAAAGCCGTCTTCGGTATATCTGCTACATTGATCTTCAACTGATGATATCCGGACCTAAGATCAATCTTAGAGAACACTTTCTTGCCTTGCAACTGATTGAACATATCATCTATCCTCGGCCAAAGGATACTTATTCTTGATGGTAAGATTATTCAATGCTCTATAATCGATGCACATCCTCATGCTACCATCTTTCTTCTTCACAAATAAAACAGGGGCTCCCCAAGGTGAAGTACTGGGCTGAATTATATTCCTCTCAAGCATATCCTTAAGTTGAGCCTTCAACTCCTTTAATTCATCCGTGCCATCCTATAGGGCCTTAACCCAATCGTGCCGCTCGGGTACCAACTTGATCTCAAACTCAATTTCCCTATCCGGCATGTTTCCCGGTAACTCTTCCGGAAACACTTCAGGGTACTCTCTCGTTACAGGAGTTTCCTCTAGCTTGGGCTTCACTTATTCCACATCCACTGCATACAACAAGTAGCCTTCACAACACTTCTGACAAGCTCTGATTGCCTTGACCGCTGAAATTATCGGATGTCGCTTCTTACTCGGCTTGTCACATTCCCTTGATAATTCTTGTCTGATTTCCCGGGTACTTTGAAGGTCACTTTCTTCTCTCTACAATCTAGGTGAACAAAATTCTTGGATAGCCAATCTATCCCAAGAATCACGTCAAAATCTGAGAAGTCTAAAATTGTGAAGTCGCTCTTGCAACGATACGATCCAACTCGAACTTCCACTTGAGGTATCATCCTAGTTACCTTTATTACCTTCCCTAATGGTGTAGTTATCTCCAAAGTGTTTCTTAAAGGTTCCGAGGGTAAACTCAACTTCTTAGCTACCTTGGTCAACACAAAGCTGTTAGACGCTCCCGTATCGAACAAAGCTCTGACCACTAGATTATCTAACATTATCATACCTAGGATGCATATTCATTCATTTAAGTAAAATTACAACATGAATAAACGTGCTATAAAAATATCTTAATAAAATAAAATAACAGCAAGGTACCTGAGATAACGTCATCTTCTGGTTCGGCATCTCTGGCATCAGCTGCAAAAACTCGAACCGGTCGACTTGGGCCGCTTCTACCGTTTCCCTGGCCTGAATTGCCATTGTTTCCTCTATTCGGACATGCTCTAGAAAAGTGCCCTGGCTCTCCGCAGACGTAGCAACTATTAGTATTTTGCTTGCACTCCCCTGAATGATTTCTGTTGCACTTAGGACAAAGGGGTGCACTGTTTGGGGCCTTAGCTGCCGTGGGAGCTGTTGTCTTCTTGACGTTCTGTTGCAGTGCTCCTCGGTAATTACCTTGACTCGTCCCAAAGTTCCGCTTGTTTCCAATGACAACTGTATCCTTCTTCCTAAAGGTATCAACCTCCAAGGCCTTATTCAGTAACTCTGCCATATTCCTTGCTATAAATCCCAACATACCAGACTGAATCTCATAAGCCAATCTTTCTTTTTACAGTGCCATCTTCCTTTCTTCCACTTTCATGAGCTCGGAATAGAACCGTCTCAACTCGTTAAACCTATTGGTATACTGAGATACCGTCAAATGATTACCCTGCTTGAGTTTCAAAAATTGACTTGCCTTATCCGCTTGCACTGTTGCCGGGAAGTACTCGTTGAAGAACATAGCTTTGAAAGCTTCCCAGTCGGTGACCTTGCCATTGCTACTCTGAATAGCATCTATCCACGCTTCGATGCGCCTAAGAAAACTAATCGCCAGGTTGTGCCATCTCGGTCTCAGGCACATGAATGTTCCTGCATGCCTTCTCGAAGCTCCTTATCCATTCCTCGGCCTTTGAATGTTCAATGTTTCCATAGAAATTCTCAACCTGATTCCTTCTCAATCTCGTATACCAATCCACAACCGGTGCTTGCTCAAATGCTGGTCTAACCGGTGGATAAACCGGAGGATAGACGAAAGGTACTTGCTGCTGACACTGCTATTGCTAAGGGTAGGCTGGATGCGCTTGCGGTTCAGGCTGGAAAGGGAAGTATCCTTGATGATAATTTTGGTGGTGCAGCGGGATTGACTGAGCTTGCTGTAGACCAAAAGGTGGATAACCCAAACCTTGCTGATAGTCGAACCGCGGTGAAAGTGGTACAGTAGGTCGGGGGGTATGACCTGTAGGAGGTGGGTAGAAGGTCTGCTGTTGATGGTGGAACGCCACTGGTGAGGGGTGGCTCATTGGTGGAGGGTAAACACTAACTGGTGGAGGATAAACACTGACTGGTGGAGGATAAAAGGTTTGCTGGTGTGGAGGGTAGCTTACCAGTGGCGGTACAAATCCTGTTGGAATATCACTCACCAAGGAAAACTAAACTAAACTCCCCACGTGCCATCGTGGAGGTTGCTCCTGATGTGGTCTCGGTGACAAACCCTGCTGAGACCTGGGTGTGGGTGTCGTGGTACGAGGTAGTGGTGATAAGCTCCGTTGGGGTGGTGGAATCTGCCTCACAACACCGCCTCCTACGACCGGTGTTGGACTTTCCCGTCGAACTCTGAAAGTCTCTGCACCTGCTCAAGTTCTCATGAACACCATCCCGATGATCAAAGAAAACCATAATGTTACTAAAAGGTCTAGAGAAAACTTATCTTATAAGAAAGGAAGCCTAAAAGACGCTTCTCTCTGATACCAACTGTAACGCCCCGTTCCCGGACACCGAGTCCTTATCCGGAAAAGGAACGTTTGGCACGTATAAAATAAAAACGAATTCACTTTATACGTAAGCCTCTACTACGTCGTATCAAAAATAAGCAAATGGAAGCAACAGACTCGGGTATAAAATTCCAAACAATCAACAATAGAAATGAAATCTAAAGATGGAAATGTAACTTATTACATTCAAGGGAAAGTACGAAATCCAAACGAAACGTACGATACTACAAGTCTCGAAAGACCAAAAGTCTAAACAATCTAATAAATGAATAGCTAAATAAATAATGTAAAGTCTTCAATGAGGCGTCTTCAAACGTCATCATCGAACTCCTCCTCGTAAACAATACCAACATGTTCGTCTTCTCACCCCCAAACACATAGAAAACATGCATTTGAGGTAAGTACAACGTACTTAATAAGAAAGAGAAGCTATGACAACAATTATAATTTACAAAGTGAAGATAATTAAAAGTTTAGTTGATTATGTGTGACCGACTCGATCTAGGGTTCACTCCATGTCCATCAACATGAATTGACTAAACGTTTCTACTTAACTTATCTATGTTACAACCGCACTCAAGGGCACTACGCGTATCCACTTTTGGGACACTCTTGGCAACATATTAGTGGATCACACCAATATCCACGGAGGCTAGAATAGGTAGGCTCCGATAGTACGCACATCTCAGCGGAGTCCCTCCGTACTTAGGGTTTTTTGACCTACGGAGTTCTTCCACCTTCAGAGGTAGGCATACATCGCGATATAGACTGGTGCCTATCCAAGAGAGACATGTTGTTTAATCTTTTACTAGTCAAGTACGTATTTTATTAGTGTGATTAACTAGCCACCTAAGTGTTTTCAATTAATCTCCCTCACATTAACTACTCTCTTCCTAGACCACTAGACATTGACAATGCCTAGCAATTACACAGACAGTGATGAATGCTAATTCATCAAAGCACAAGCCTATCATGCCCTTCCGACGGATCCGAACTTCAACTCCCTTTATGAGTACATTCGGTGTTTTAACTGAACGAATCAGAAGTTCAATTCAGGCTTGTTTTATTTATACCATGTTATCATATCATAAATAAGGGTTTAAAACAATTATAATATAATTTTAAAAACCCAAAACCAAACAAAAATGATAAAACCGTAAAAACAAGTAAAAGCGCCGAGGCGCCCGTTTGACCTCCAATGGACGCCCGTCCGTAACTGAGACGCCCGTCCATTAAACCCCGCACGCGCCCGTCCGTCTAAAACAAATAGATCTCGAATCAAAAATCTAACCTCGACGCGCCCGTGCGCTTATTCCAAACGCCCGTCTGGGCTACTAGGGTCTTGGACGCCCGTCTGCCTAAGCCAGACGCCCGTCCGCCTGGGTTTTTCCCAAAACGCTAAGATCGACAAAACTCGATTTTCTGCACCGTTTCTAACTTATTTAGCATCGAATTAATCCCAGAAAAACGTATAAACTATATCTAATCCACCACATCATCTATGATCCTTTGATCAACATAAAAGCACAACTTTTACTAGCATCTACACGTCTCAAAACCATAATCTAACTTTACGAATTATAACCGAAATCATAGGAAGAGTTTCTTACCTAATTGCTGCTCCAAAATAGATCCAAACAGCCTCAGAATCCTGCAGCCCTTCCAATCAAACTGATATCCAAACGTTGCCCTTCTCACAACGATTCCAAATCTTCCGTCTGATCTGAAAATGGTTACGCTTTGCCTCAGAAATCGCGAAAACTATCCAAGCCCTATTTTCTCCTCAAAAATTGCGCAGAGAGAGGGAGATAAAAAAACTGAATTTCTGATTTTGATTAGGTTATGGGATTATTGTGTGTAAATCTCCCTTAATACAATTCCCAAATAAATCCCTTTTTTCCTTAATTGTCCCTTTAATTACCAAAATCAGAATAATCCCTTAATTAAATACACATAACACGAAAATTACATATATTTAATTAATACAACACTTAACTCCAATAAAAGAAAAGAAATAATAATATTTCGTTTTCGCAAAATGACACGTCTGCCCTTTCCCGAAAATCAGAATATTACAATCATATTGTATAAGTCTTTGGGGTTTTCGTCATTGTAATTTAACTATCCATCTTTAGCACTATTCATAGTAGCATTTATGTTTTTACCCGAGTCTTTTTAGCTTCCGTTTGCTTTTATTTGATACGACGACGTAAAGGCTTGCGTATAATGTTAGATTTAATTAATGCTATACGCGCCGAACGTTTCTCTTTCGGATATGGCTCGGTATCTGGGAGCGGGGCGTTACAGAATCTGTGAAAAGTCAAAAGACAAAAGTTGTAAAACAGAGAATTTTCTATAAGTTCACCAATTTTTAGGTAATTTCGATTCGTTTAACCCGCTGAAAACGAATTCAAACGATGATTTACTGCTGCAGTTTTTCTGGACGGATTGTTTGGAATAATCGGCTGTTTTAAGCAAGATATACGGGGAATCTGGGTTGGATGTAAAGACAACAATTGTAGATTGGGATGTGTAGAAGATGTGGTAAGAGAAAGGAAAGAGAAAGCATTTGCAGAGAATAGTAATTCTTGGATATTATCAGAATTCTGTTTGTAGTACAAAATACACATGAGGATAGATTTTGCTTCTAGGCAATAGGACCGTTGGCACTCTATAGTTATAACACTTGGCTCACTAAAACAGTGACACATGTCACAAAGATAAATAATCAATTATTAACATCCCCCCTCAAACTAAACGTGGGAACAACAACCACATTTAGTTTGGCTCTGAAATTATGCAGCTGAGGTGCATGAAAAACCTTAGTGAGAGCATCAGCAATCTGCATAGAAGAGGGAACATACTGCACTGATAGCTTCTTTTCCAGAACCTGATTTCTGATGTAGTGGATATCAACCTCAATGTGTTTAGTTCTTGCATGATAGACTGGGTTTTGAGCAAGAAAAGTAGCACTTAAATTATCACACCATGCTACAGGAACATCAGGTAGACAAACTCCCATTTCCCACAATAACTGTCTGATCCAAAATATTTCTGAGGACAAATTAGCAAGGGCCCTGTACTCAGATTCAGCACTTGACCTGGACACTACATTTTGCTTCTTTGAGCTCCAAGAGACCAAGGAGTCACCAATGTACACACAATAACCAGCAAAAGACTTTCTGTCTGGGGGATAACAGGCCCAGTCAGCATCACTAAAACCAGACAGATGAAGAGTACCTTTTGATCTAAACAGTATACCACAATGCAGGGTTCTCTTGACATACCTCAGTAATCTTTTAAGAGCTGTCCAGTGATCAAGAGTAGGGTTCTGCATATATTGACTCAGATAGTTAACTGAATAGGCAAAATCAGGTCTGGTGCATGTGAGATACTGCAAGCCTCCAATGGCACTTCTATATATAGTAGGATTCTTCATGACTTCACCTTGATCAGGCACCAAATGCTGTCCAGGTACCATAAGAGTATCCCAAGGCCTCAGATGCTCCAATTGCAGTCTTTTTAAGAGTTGTGAAGCATAGTGGCCCTGTGTCAGGAATAAACCATATGTGTTCCTGTGAGCTACCATTCCTAGAAAATGAGACACTGGGCCCAAATCTTTCAGTGCAAATCTGGAGTTAAGCATTTGAGTGAAGTTTTGGATCAAAGTCTTGGAATCACCTGTCACAAGGATATCATCTACATACACCAGCATATATAAAAGATTCTTCCCAGTTTTTAAGATAAACAGTGATGAATCTGCAGCTGACTGAGTGAATCCCCATTGGATCATTTGTGATCTTAGGGCACCAAACCAGGCCCCAGGGGCCTGTTTTAGACCATACAGTGCCTTCTGCAGTTTGCAGACATAATGTGGTTTGTTCTTGTCAACAAATCCTTCAGGCGGACTCATGTAAACAGCTTCTGACAAAGGACCATTGAGAAAGTCATTATATATGTCTACTTGATGTATGTGCCAATTCGAATGATCACAGAGCCAAGACAACCCCTGTGGTGGAAGCCTTTTCAACTGGACTAAAAGTCTCAGTGAAATCCACTCTATAGTTTTGATGAAATCCCTTGGCAACCAGTCTGGTTTTGTGTTTCAAGACAGTCCCATTAGGTTTTAGTTTCAGTTTGAAGACCCACCTACAGCCAACAAGATTTTGACTCCTCAATGGTGGTACCAGCTCCCATGTTCCATTCTTTTGTAGGGCTTCATATTCTATGATCATAGCATGTCTCCATTCAGGACAGGCTAAAGCTTCTGACACTTTAGTTGGTTCAGAAAGGTGATTAGGCAGGACTGTGGACTGAATTTGTGCTGAATAGGTCTTAGGTTTGAATATGCCACTCTTTGACCTAGTTTGCATATAGTGACCTTGAGTAGTTTGTGTTTGTTGGACAACATGCTCAGTGACAATAGATTGGTTGGGTGCAGGATTCTCATCAGAGATGGAGTGTTATGGACTACTGGGTGGTGTATTGGTATGACTTGGACTGGTACTGATATGACTAGGACTAGTATGACTTGGACTTTGGTCCACTGGTGTATTGGTGGGACTTGGACTGTGAGTGTGAAATTCAGGAAAGGAAAATGAGGGTGTAGTAGGTTGTACCTCTTGTGGAGTGGTAGGTTGTGTTGTGTTCTCCCCTGCAAGTCCTCTCTCAGAAGAACCAGCATTAGATACAGTAGATTTGGGATCAATAATCGGTAAGGGAAGAGAAACCATAATAGCAGGATCAGTATGGACTTCTCTGTAGTGTCCTTGGACAAATCTAGTTTTAAAGGGAAATTCACTTTCATTGAAAGTGACATTTCAAGTAATATAGACCTTCCAAAGGCATCTAAACATTTGTACCCTTTGTGACAGGGACTGATGCCTAGATAGGTACATTTGCTGGTGTGGTACCTAAACTTAGTAGCGAGGAAAGGTCTGAGATGTGGGAAGCAAGAACAACCAAAAACCTTGAAAAATTTATAGTCAGGCTTTTTGTTGTATAGAACTTCAAAAGGAGATTTATGCTGGAAAACTGGTGTATGAAGAGCATTAATGACTGTGACTGCTTCAAGAAAACTATCCCACCAGAATCTGAGTGGAAGAGAGGCTTGAGCCATTTGTGTGAGGCCTAGCTCAACTATATGCCTGTGTTTCCTTTCTGCTCTCCTATTATGTTGGTGAGCATGGGGACATGGATGTCTAAACTGAATTCCCTGACTGTGGAAGTAGGTCTCAAGACTCCTATATTCCCCCCCAATCAGATTGGACACACTTTATCTTAGTCCCATATTGATTTTCTACCAACTTTTGAAATTGAACAAAGGTAAAGAAAACATCTGATTTAGACTTCAAGGGGAAAATCCAGGTAAACCTAGACCAGTCATCAATAAATTGCACATAGTATGAAAAACCAGACACAGATTTGACAGGGGCAGGGCCCCAAACATCAGAATAAACAAGGTCTAAAATATGAGCAGCATGAGATTCAGAATCAAAATAAGGTAGGGCATGACCCTTACCAAACTGACAAGCATCATAGAAATGTAACTGATCATTTAATTCAACATTACAGAATTGTAGAATTTGATTCAAAATCTGTCTAGATGGATGTCCTAAATGTCTATGCCAAACATTAGGATCATTATTAGGGTTTTCAACACTCAGGTGTGCACGTAGAGAGGTAGGACTGGATTGGCTGATAAATGTCTTGATTTTGGAGTGAAGGGAGGTCTCATTTGGAACTTTGATCTGATACATGCCATCCTTGAGAGCACCTTGCAATAGGAGTGTCCCTGTTGTTTTGTCCTTCACATAACAAGAAAAGGGAATAAATTCAACATTTAGATTATTGTCATACAACAACTTAGACAAACTGATCAGATTCTTAGTAATAAAAGGTACATGAAGGATGTTTTTCAGATTTAAAGTGGTGTGTGGACATTGTGTAGGAAAATATGTTTGACCAATGTGAAGAATGGGCAACTTCTCACCATTTCCAAAAGCTAAATTTTCAGAACCATTGTAACCTGAACTGATATGGAGATTGTTAAGATCAGCAGTGAGGTGATTTGTGGCTCCACTATCCATATACCAAGCAGCATCTCCAACATACTGTGGTGAGGCAACATAAGCTGATGCTTGCTTTTGATCACCTCCATAATGGTTACTTGGAGGGACAAAATCCACTTCAAACCTATGCCAGCAAGAGGTCACTATATGTCCAGTTTTCCCACACAGTTGACACACCATTTTACTTCCTGAATATCCCCCTGAACCTCTACCATTGCCATTCCTGCCTCTACCTCTACCTCCTCTGCTATTGCTTCTACCTCTTCCACTAGACCCTTGTTGATACTGTGGCCTACCTCCAGGATTAGAATTATGTCTAATATGTTGTCCTTGAACAAGATTGGCAGTAGGACTAGTGCCATAGTACCTTGCTATGAGTCTCTCATGAGTTTTAAGATGGGACTGGACATCTTGCCAACTTAAGGAACCAACTCTTGAGGTAATGTTCACCATGGCAGATTCATAATCTCTATCAAGGCCTCCTAGAGTGGCCAGAATGAGCTCAGATTTGGTGATTGGGTAGACTGCAGCTGTCAAATTGTTTGAGTAAGATTTTATCTGTGCCAAATAATCAGACATGGATTTTGACCCCTTAGATGCTCTAGACAAAGCATCATTGTATTCCAACATTCTTGATTCAGATCGACTGTTAAACAAAGACTCAAGGGTAGTCAAGATCTCATAGGCAGTAGAACATCCAATCACTTCGCTCAAAGCTTGTTCAGTCATGGATCCAAGCAACCAACCCATAATCAGATTATCTTTTGTATGCCATTCATCGCTCATCAGGTGTGAAACTAGATTATAAGCAGTAGATCATTGCAGAATATCATTAGACACATGAGAGGGGTTAAAAAGATGATGTTCCAGTTTATATCCTTTGATAATAGGCAGAACTATATAACGCCAGAGAAGATAGTTACTCTGATCGAGTTTTACAGTACAAGTTTTGTTCAAATTGTTAGAAAATGGAGCTTGTAACAGAGGTGAAGCCGGATTTGGGCTACTAGATCCAAAGAGAGGTGTTGTTCTCTGATTATCATACGGCGATTCTGATATAGTAAAGGATGGACCAGCTTGTGAGTACAGAGGAGATATACCTGAGCTAAGAATCGGTATTCCAGTGACTACACCACTGGAGACAAAGGAAGAAAATGAAGATCCAAAGTTCAGTCGGGTGGTTTGCATGTATCTGGGAACAACTGTTACTGTAGAGATTTGAGTTGTGGGAACTATGGAGCTGATAGGAGCTGCTCCTTCTGTGCTTCCCGTCGCTGGAGATGCGGTGGTGGTGGCCATTATCGTCACCTACGCTCCGATACCAAGAAAGGAAAGAGAAAGCATTTGCAGAGAATAATAATTCTTGGATATTATCAGAATTCTGTTTGTAGTACAAAATACATATAAGGATAGATTTTGCTTCTAGGCAATTGGACAGTTGGCACTCTATAGTTATAACACTTGGCTCACTAAAACAGTGACACATGTCACAAAGATAAATACTCAATTCTTAACAGTAAGAATTTCGGAATTTTTCGAGGTTGTTTGGTAAGGGAACGGTCTGATACAAAAATGGGTCTGGAGAAAAAAAAATTAGGGTTCGTGGGATGAAGTTTGAAGATTTGAAGATTTTGGCTGGGGAGGGGACGAAATTAAAGGAAAACAATTTTTTTTTTGGAATAAGAACGAAAATTAAACAAGAAAATTAAAAACAGGGATATTTGATTACCTTTAGTCAACCTGTCTCTGATACCAACTGATGTTATCCGTGACCGAATCAGATTCGAAAATGCCGAAGGACCGACTAAAGGTATCAATAAAACGAGCAACACGACCCTTAGCTAACTCGTAACTAAGAACCTTTGTATGACCTCAACCCTTAGATAACCCGTATCTAAGAACCTTGGTATACGAACGCGCGCCACAAGGTATGCTCAGAACCTTGATAAGTTCCGTTTGGAATCCACCAAACAACGGCGTTGGAATCCACCAAACACCAACGTGAGAAAACTCACCAAAGCTTAATGCTTCAAATAAAATATATCAAAATTTGTCTGATGATTACAATGACTCTTAATGCCTTTATATAGGCTACAGACTCCAAGACTAATTGCTAATTTAGCAATGTGGGACAAAATAACCATAATTAAAAATAATAACAAAAATAAAATACTATCTAACCAATGTGGGATAATAAAAGATAACTAAAAATAAATAATAGACTCCAAATAAATTTGACAAGTTTCTTCTCGATGGGAATCACATCAGTAAGGCTACCTCACAATGATCAACCCGAGGTGCCTGCATAAATTGAGACAACACATGAAGTGTATACGCTAGATCAGGTTGAGTAACTCTGAGATATATAAGACGTCCAATCAACCAAAAATAAGGCCCTGGATCACCCAACAACTCACCAGAAGCAAGAGCCAACTTGTGATTCTGCTCGATCGGGAAATTAGCCGGCTTGCTCCCAAGTAAACCGATTTCATGAATAATGCCAAGGGCATACTTCCGCTGATTCAAGAAAATCCCCTCCTTGTTCCGCGCCACCTCGATCCCAATAAAATATTTCAGAACCCCAAGGTCCTTCATCTTAAAACACTTCCCCAAATATTCTTTAAAAATCGTCATTGCAACTTTATCATTACCAGCTATGATCAAATCATCGACATACACAAGAACACTGAGCTGAAGATCACCCCGATGTAAGATAAACAATGAGTAATATGAATATGATTGACGGAAACCATACTCACGCAAAGCGGAAGCAAGCTTTGCAAACCAACATCTCGGTGCCTGTTTCAATCCATACAACGATTTGCGCATCTTGCACACCAAGTTCGGATCATTCTTCTCAAACCGGGAGGTATTTTCATGTAGATTTCCTACTATAAATCACCATGCATAAATGCGTTATGGACATCCATCTGGTGAATCTCACGCTGTTTAACTGCCACAACACTGAGGAATGTGCGAACAGTAACCATCTTCGCCACATTGGCGAACGTCTCTGTGCAATCAATACCTCCTCTTGATGATGACCAAACGCCACCAACCGTGCTTTCAACCGCTGCAAAACTCCATGCTCGTCATATTTCTCAGTATACACCCACTTACTTCCCAATGCCTTCTTCCCGGGAGGAAGAGGATGTAACTCCCATGTACCCTGATCCTCCAAGGCCTGAATTTCTTCTGTCATGGCCCGACGCCAACCTTCATGCTTAACTGCCTCCTTAAAGGACTTCAGAGGATTCCCATCTGTAATGGCTGCAATATTTTCTTGAACATCCATTTGCAAGTAACAACTCTCCTATCAGCTAGATGCTTAACTAGATCCCAAGTCTGATTCTTCAGTAATGACTCCATTTCATCTCACGTGGCAGCAAGCCATTGAGATGCTTCAGAACATGTCACTGCTTTCCTGTAAGTAGAAGGTTCAAAACCATCAACTTCTTCTGCATGTTGAAGTGTGTATCCAACCATATCATCAAACCCATACCTCTTGGAAGGTACCCCAACATTGGATCTTCTAGCTCTGCTGACAGCTATACTCTACTGACCCATGTTCTCAGTTTGGCGCTTAGCGAAAGACATTTGCTCAGCTAACTTGTTTGGATTCAATTCTTGTTCAGCAACCAGATCAGAAGAAAAATGACTTAGAACAGTTGAATGTTGCATTTCAAATGACTCCACCTGAAGCTCCACCTTACTATCAGTTTTCTCTGTTTCAGCGCTGGTTTCAGATTCAGTAGTCCCTCTCACTGATGAACTGAGCATAGAATTTTCATCAAAATCTGTATCTCTGTTGAGAATAACACCGTTTTCTGTTGATGACCAAATTCTATAACCCTTCACTCCATCACCGTACACTACAAACACTCATTTCTTGGCCCTTGGTTCCAGTTTCCCTTCATTGACATAATAGTAAATTGTGCTTCCAAATACCTTTCGAACTGAATAATCTGCAGACTTGCCTGACCATATCTCAATTGGTGTTTTAAGACTGATCCCTATGTGAGGACTCCTGTTGATTAAGTAGCAAGCTGTGCTAACAGCTCTGCCCAAAATCTCCTCGACAAACCATCATAAGAGAGCATGCATCTTGCTCTCTCCAGAAGAGTTTGATTTAGCCTCTCAGCTACCCCATTCTGCTGAGGAGTATTCCTGACTGTATGAAGTCTGGCAATACCCTCATTTCTGCACAACTCATCAAACTCAGTCCATCAGAATTCCTAACCAATATCTGTACGAAGCCTCTTGATCTTCTTCCCCAATTGATTTTCAACTAGAGCCTTCTATTGCATGAAGCTCTTGAATACATCACTTTTGTGTTTCATCATCACCACCCAAGTCATCCTTGAATATTCATCTATTAATGACACAAAATATCTGTGACCACCCAATGACTCCACCTTTGATGGCCCCCAACAATCAGAATGAATGTAATCAAATGATGACTTTTTGTTGTGTACTCCTTTTAAGAACTTTCTCCTATGAAGCTTCCCAAACACACAATGCTCATAAAAGTCCAGATGTTTGACCTTACACTCCTTAAGAAGATCTTTCTGAGAAAGAACCTGCATCCTTTTTCACCCATGTGACCCAGTCTCTGTTAGATATAGTGTGCCCGAAAGACAATTGTTGCTTGTCTATACGGGCAAGTGGGAGATTGCTGGAAGGAGCACCCGAATGACAATTTATGAAATTGTTTTTAGAATTAATAAATGACAGATTTATTCTCATCTTATTACTTGCTTCGTGCTTGTAAGTAATACACTACTGAAAACCCTAAGTCGTATCATTTGTACCATATAACTTTGTGTGTGTCGCACACGAGGATTAAGTTTATGGGGATACACTTGAAATGTTAGTCCGTGGTGAACTTAATCAAAGTGTGGGGTCTGTTGATTAAACCACCATTAATGTGACCGTCTTATCCGGACCGTCGACATTGGTTGTCTAAGTGGGGCATTTATATATGATGACATTCATATAGGGCTGAACCGATTTAATCTGTGTTTCTCATATAATTCCGTGATTGAGAAATCTTATTAAATCACAAGATGATCATATATGGATTAACCTTAATCCTGAAGTGATTATAGACTCCTACTTGTTTCAGGAAAGGGTTTGATGTGTTCGTTAAGGATCGCTAAGAGGCGCGGTCCAAATCACTTTCACGTTGGCACTATTCTGGAATGAGTGAGAAATGTGTGTTTTACAGATATGGAATCCATTCCTTCCTGCGGGAAGTAGAAAGACAATCCCCTTATTTGTTAATCCTAGAAACTGATCGATCCGCGGAGTTCGTATTGGTTATGAACTAATTGATCACTAGTGGGTTAAGGGTAAATAAGTATAAGATGTATTGAAGAAGGTTTACAGAAATAATCCTGCTTCATTACGGATAGTCTATGGAGGGTTAGTTTATATGTAATTATTATATCAATGGACACTTATCGACTCGACGTTTTGAGAATAAGTTATATCTATAATCGATAGAGTTCGGTTTTGGATTTATGGTGGCGTAATTCTGGAATTAATGAATTAAGTAGAAATATTCTGTTCGATGAATATTTTATTTCATTTATTGTAGCTACTGGTTATAGGTCCATGGTCCCCGGGTTGGCTCCTAACACACGAGTGTTTTCTCATTATATGGAACCTCGAGAATAAATTAAATAGTTCGTCTATTTAATGAATATGCAATATTATTTATTTGGTAAATAATATGTAAAATAGAAAAGACATTTTCTATTAAAAATAATGACTATGTGGCGCCTCACTTTGTGATAAGTTAGGAAACGAAATTTTTCTGGATTATGTCACATGTGTAATTAATTAATTATCTATTTGTTGGATAATTAATGGAAAAATAAGAGATTGATTTTTTGGGAATTATCTCTTATCTTTTAGCAAATATATTTTCCTTGTGGGAATAGGTAATTGTGGTGTGAAAAGAATAAGTCTTTTGACTAGTTATTTTCTTATACAAAGAGAGTTCCTCCCAACACAATTTTACACACAATTGGCGCCACATTCACCAAAATAGAAGATAAATTAGTTTCTTGTTCTAGTCATTAAGAGAAGAAAAACCTAGGGTTTTTCTTGTGCATATTCGAGGAGGTTCTACGGAGAGGATCGACGTCCACCAGTCGTCGCTTGGAGATACAATCCAGAAGATCACAGCTTCTCCCTTTGTCGATTTGCCTATTTCTCTCCGGTTGGGGTAAATCTACTAACCTTCTTGTAGATTAATTTATTATGTGAATAAACGTCGTGGTAAAATCGCATGCAAATTTATTCGTAACTTCCGCTGTGCATGATCGAGCGTGTCTTTCGGTGCTAGGAATCAGATCTAACGATCCAAATATTGATCGGATCCGGATTTGGGTTTCTGTATATCCAGCATGTGGTATCCCACTTGCCCGTAAAGACAAGAAATGATTGTTTTTAGAGCACCACACCCTTATTCTATCTATCCACAACATTCTTCCACTTGATCTAGATTAGATGAGACATATCTCCCAATGTTACACCCGCCAAGCGCTTATCAGTGACACTAGATGTCACGCAACTTGGTAAACTGATCAGCTAGGTTGTCCGCTCGAGACGATCTTTTAGGACCGAAACATCGCCTCTCTGCACGGTCTATCTGCTCAGGTGTTATTTACTTTCAATATGATTTTGACCTCTTGTGATTGAGAAGATCCTTCGCATGAGATACCTCTCAACTGTTTTCACAGTAAAATGATATCGGGTCATCGAGACCTGGAATCACTTCCCGATCCAACAAAGAACTTCTCAAGCCACACTGCCTCATTAGCTGCTCGAAAGATGCTATGTATTCGAGTAACAGAGTCAAATTAGCATTGCTGGATTGCTCCAGACTGTAGCTCCATCACAATGAGTAAACACTGAGCCTGAGATCGATTCAGTATCATCCTCAATCCGACTAATAATTAGATTCAGTGTAGTCAACAACACTAAAGTTTGCACCCGAAAACACAAGAATATGATTCCTCGTTCTCTAAAAGTACTTGAGGATGCACTATATTGCTATCAATACTTGAATCCAAGATTCGATACAATTGACTTTTAATAATCTGACAATCTCCATCCAAAAGAGAACTTATCCCATTTTCTCTATATCTAAAGATTTGAAAGAATTATTCTGTGAGGGGTTGGGTAGGAAACCTCTCGTTGAATGTTGCATACGAAATTGCATTAGCATCTTAAACAATAAGATGGATGGGATACTGCCACAACTTGTTCTCATGAATTCGAACGAATTGATTTCTAAGAATATAGTCCACTTCTCTGATTCAAAGAAGCTTTGGTTCGTCAGTTCTTGACTTCAGATAACACACTCATGTTGTTCTCAACTGTTGCAGTGTTATCCTTTACAAACACTAACGTCAACTACTTTACCTATATTGATTCTCCAGTCCACAAAAGTCTCATCAATAATTTTGGACAAGCTCACACATTTCATATATGTGGCTTTTAATGACCTAGATGTTTTCTTTAATCCATCAATGGATATAAGCATAGGCAGTCAATCTACCATTGGCTTTAAGCGAAAAACCTTATGTTCTGAATGAATTTAAGCTCCTTTGTACGGCAAGAAAGTTTCAGGGAATCACTCTTGTTAGTCTTTCTGCTTTCCAGGGAGTCAAGCAAGGCAGAATGGTGAGAGAGTTTTAGGGAATCACCCCTGGTTAACTCTCTACTTCTCAGGGAATTACCTCTAGACCACTTGGCTTTGGCTTGAAAGTTAAACTTTCTCATTCATTCGACTCTTTTCATGTAGATACAATTTCTCCCGCTGGGCCAGAGACACTCAGGTGGTTCTACAAAATTGTGAACAGAATTGGAGTACCAAAACTCCATTTACGGGTTTATGGCTTTAAACCAACCTCTTATTATCAGAATCTTATATAGTCCTTCCAAAAGACCAAATGTTATCAATCACCCCAGCAGACTGTAAAGTCTGTATAATGACAGTGAGTCAATGGATAAAACCATACTCCCACTGCATTTGGGTGGTTTGATATTCTGATCTGGTTCAGTAGTATTTATCAGCGTAACACCCAACAACCAATGTTGGATGTGGTCTGATTAAATCAGATAGTAACTCCTTGAGTAACTGTACTTCAAGGCCTAAGGTTTTTATCTAAACATTCTTTTAGAAAGGATGTAACATTGTAACCGTCACTATCCGATCTTAAGAATGTTATAACCAACCATATCTCATTTTATTAAGATATTTCACGATCAGTCACCATCTGAACGTGTATGCAAAATCTCTAGTCCTACCTTCAAGCATAAATGCTAAATGCCTCTATTTGCGGAAGTGGAATAAATTTACTTCACTCCTTATCCACAAATTCATAAGCATCATCTAGATAGACTTCTCGGTATTGCATAACAATGTAAACCGTTATTTTGCAATCAATATCTTAATTGAGTTAAGCAGTGTAGCATATCAATAACTATACAAGATAATACGTGGTTTATCCTTTCAGTGAAAGGGTTTCACTCGGAGGTAGGCCGCACATCAGTTCCAAATACTATGCTATGGCCTATACTTAGTTTGGTGAATGAAAATCCCATTGTCCATTTCTGATCAAAGTACCATAACCTTTGGTGTATCCAGGTTTATCTTTACTTCCAAAATTAACTTTGGGTCCATCTTTGGCAATAAAACTAGTAAGACAGTCTTTGCTCTTTGTCATGTGCCTTGAGCATCCACTGTAAAAGTACCATATATCCTGCAAAATAAATTAAACATTTGTAGGTACCCAACTCTCTTTGGGTCCATGGTTGTCAGTTGTCAATACAACCTTGGGAATATATCCTTTAGGTATCCTTTGGATATTGTTGCACTTATTTTCATATATGTAAGCCACACTCCTATAGTATCTATGCTTGGACTGTGTCTTATTTATATGATCTCCCAGATCCTTTGACTGAAACTGATTTCCATGATGTTTTCTATTGTTGAAACTTGAGTAATAACCATTATTTCTTCTGTACTGAGATCTGGGCTGACCTTGGTACCGAGGTCTCTGCTGAGGGCTGAAGTGAGTCCTTTGTTGACCTTTAGACTGAAACTTGTGTTAAGTTCTCTGTCTGAAATGATTGCTTCTATCAATTTTAATAGTAGATTCAGAGAAATTCCAGTCATCATCAGTTGGAAATAATCTGTCTTTCCCCCTAACTTTGTGAATCTTTGATTAATTGATATTCTTGGATTTACTTTGACTGATGTTTTTCTGGTTCTTACCCTGATCAGCTTTAGTAGATTCTCTAGTTGATCTACCTTTTCAATTTTCATGATGTACAGCTGATTTACCTTTTCGGTTTACCCTGTTGTTGTTTACAGCTGACTTCTTTGAAAACTAATACTGTCTTGATTCATGTTGAACTGGTTTTACTGGTTCTACATGCTTCTTAGTTTGAGGACATTGTTCAGCTATGAACTTAACACCAGTTTTGGTATTAGGTTCGGTTGTGTTACTCGTTCCTCCCTTTGAAGTTTGCTGAGTATCAAATCCCAATTCTATCTCCATATGGCTTGCCTGATTTGAATCCAGTTGTTGAACTAGATTGAGCAAAAGATTCAGTTGATGTTGCTGATGCAGTAGGCTGATACTGAGCCTTTCCTTTATCAGTTCTGCTTAGTTTTAACGTGTTCAATTCATCTTTCAATCTTTTGACTTCTAGAATTAGAACTTCTTTCTGAGCTTTGATTGATTCATAACCATCCTATATGGTGACAAGCTGGCTCATCAATTCGTCAAGAGTTTCTTCTAATTCTGAGTTCTTTGGATTGGTATCGGCTGTTGAAGAATGTACATTTTGCATGGAAATCTGAGCTGAGGAGTATTTGGAGTTAGATTCACATACCTCATTTTGATCCTCTATATGAGCCATCAAAGCTATGTCGTCAGATAATCTTTCTATACCAGCTTTGTAGTCAGACTCATCTGCAGCCAACAATGCTCTTCTGCCGGTTCTTCTTTGCTGAGTTTTATTTGCATTCAGATCTGGGCATTCAGCTTTATAATGTCCAGGCTTCTTGCAGTTGAAACAAAGAAACTCATCATCTTTTCTCTTTTCAGGATTCTTCTTGATAAACTTCTGAGTTACAGGATGACCATTCTTCATCCTTCTGATTATGTTCATCATAAGTGCCATTTGTTCTTCCATTTCATCCAACTATTGAAGATTGCTTGTGGATGTTTCTTGAGAGTCATCTAATGCTGCTGCAAGTGCTATGGTTTTTGGTTCTTCCAGAGCTTTGATTATTGCAGCTGTGCTTGTATAATCTTCATTGAATTCATAAGCTTTCAGATCTGAGAAGATCTTAAAAGAATCTTCTATGTCTAGTCTTCTAGATTCTTTCATTGCAGTGACCTTCATTTTTCAACACATTGGCAAGGCCATCAAGATTCTTGTGTTGATTTCTTTCTTTGTATATTCAATCTTGAGTAGGTCCAATTCATCCATGATAGCACTGAATATTGTCTCCAATTGCTCAATGGTCTCTCCAGATTTCATTTTGATAGATTAAAAAGGATTTTTCTCCTTTTCCTCCTTATTTCCCCAAAACACAAATTTTTCAGCCCCAAAAACCCTCCCTTGCCGTCGGCCAAGAGTAAGGAAGAAGGAGAGAAAAATCTCTCCTTGGTGTTTAGGAATTCGTCGTCGCCATCATCGGTAAGCATCGTTATTTCTTTTCCTACATCTCGAGCATGACGATCGGCCGACCAAAGGCCACGGCCGATCCTCTTATGCGTTGAAAAGGGGGCTGTGCGATTTAGGGTTCTATCTTTGGGGATCACTAGAATTGTTTGGTGATCACTGTTTTGTTTATATATAGATTCGGGCTTCGTAGAGGAACGATTCTAGCTCGATAGCAGAGGGCTTTCAAGAAACGCAGCCTAACCGGTAAGAATATTTCTACGTTTTGCTGTCAAGTTTTATCCAAGGGTGTCTACGCTTGGTTGTCCTGTTTCGGGGATGTTATACGTTCATAATAGTGTGTTGTTGCATTAGTTAAAATCTATAGTTGGTAAGATATTGTTGTATGGAGATTTCTGGGCTTAAAATGTTGTATTTGCTGCTGTGTTGTTGTGAAACGGCTCAGAAATCACGTGTATAATTGTTAGGGTTCAAGAGGAAACCTGGTGGGCGGGCGTCCAGGCTCTTTGCTGGCGGGCGCCTGCTTAGATTTTAGTTCGAGACGGCGTCCTGGTTACAGGACGGACGTCTGAGGGGTTATTTTACATTCAGGATCTAACTCCGTTAGAGTGGACGGGCGTCCGGGTTTTCTGGACGGGCGTTTGCCCTGGGTAATTTTTCCTTGGAAGAGCGTTTGGGTTACCTGGACGGACGTCTAAGGGGTTGTTTTACATTCAGGATCTAACTCTGTTAGAGTAGACGGGCGTCTATACATCCTGGACGGGCGTCCGATATTTTGGACGGGCGTCCAACAGAGTACTGGGACGGGCGTCTGGTCTTCCAAACGGGCGTCTGGTCTATGTTGTGTTCCTTCTTTGGTAACTGTGGTTCAATCTTATGAATTTATTTTGGGAGTCATGTCTTGATGGGTCAGGGGTATTGACATCACTGTGGGGATTTGGATTTTAGGCATTGAGGTTTGTAGACCCATGGTGGTCGGGCCGGATAGGGTAGCACCCGAAGCCGGGAACCCGGGAAGGTTTCCTTACGACTTCAATGACCTTAGCGTATTTGGGGAGTTGCAGACATTGGTATGGTCGGGCCGGATAGGGTAGCACCCGAAGCCGGAACCCGGAAGGTTTCCTTGCACCCGCGTCGCGATGGTCCATTTAACTAATGGCACCGTTGGATGACCTTTAGGATCCTCCTCTATAGGGTTTACCCTTTTGAGGGATGTGCACATTCGGGACCTTTAGGTGGATAGTTGTGATGTATGGTATCCGTTATGGATTGGTCGTAACTTTTGTGGATTGCTTGGGTCCTTCATAAATTGGTGGTACTTTTTGTGGGTTGGTTTTACCTTGCGTATACTAGATTTATTCTTACTCAACTTTATAGTTGACGGTTTTGCTTTCGTTTGACCTCGCTATGATCCATTTATGGGGAGCGATTCTTAGCAGTACTTCTATGGATGTTTGCTTGTTGTTGGGATGTCGCGGGGTTTGAGAGCCACGTAGTCGCGATCCACATGTTTTCTACATTATCTGGAATTTTAAATTTAAAGATTTTGACGTTCCGCATAATTTCATTTTCTTCGGCTATTTGCACTCACTTTAATATTGTCTTTTAAAATAAAGAATGGTGAATGTTTATTTTCTTTACGTTGTGGAATGTTGCATGTTACCGCCACGATCGTGTGTCGTGATGAGTGGCACTTCGGTGACCAATACCGCGCGCCGACGGGATTGGAAACCGGGTGTTACAAAGTGGTATCGAGACGTTCGACTCGTGACCACCACCTAAAATGAACCTTAAGATTAAATTCACTAAAATAAGCACAAAATGAGGATGTGTGGGGTAGGTATTGAGTTCTTTGTAGGAAAGTACGGTAAGTTCGATGTATGTGGCAATGTGGTCATGCGTTGCAATTAATTTTGGACAAGATAGTGTTAGTATATGTGAAATATTCTGTGGCATGATATAGGTGATAATTGAATGTATGATTGTTTCTTTGTTGTAGTTTAGCTATGCCTCCTAGGAATGGAAATGAGCGGGACCAGCTGATTGATCAGCTGGTTAAGATGAATCAAGACCTGATTCAGGCGGTCAACAAGCTGACAGAGCATCGTTCTCAGGGGTCAACCACCGGCATGACTAGGGCCGTGAGTCGTGAGGCCTAGTCAAGACGATGGTAAGGGAGATCCTAAGGGACTCGGCGGTGGATTAGGGAGTTTGAGAAAATTTTCGCCACTCTAGGTCAGTCCGTAGGAATCAAGGTCGACCAAGCTGCTTTCTACTTGGTTGACAGGGTTGATTTATGGTGGGGTGCTAATAAAGATCGGTTGGCTCAGACTGTAAATGAGCAAGGGGAAACGGTATTGGTCCCACTGAACTGGACTGAGTTTAAGCAGGAGCTGAGGCGTGAATTCTTTCCCGAATCCAAGAGGAAAGAGCTGCGGGTGGAGTTTGATAATCTCCGACAGGGGGATATGACTGTCCAAGAATACTACGAGAAGTTTGTCGACTTGGCAGTTTATGCATCTGAGCTAGTGCCGACTGAAGAGGCCAAGATGGTGAAGTTTGAGCAACACTTAGATTTAGCGATCCGGGATCGTATGGGTGCAAGCAGGGGCTTCACGAGTTTAAAAGAGATGTGTGAAGTAGCATGCAACATTGAGAGGATTCGGAGAGAGGTCAAAGCGGCATATACTACTAACAAGAGGAAGAGCGCCTCGAGGACAATCGAGGCGCAAAGCGAGCAATTACGAAAACCACCAAGACGACCGTCCCTTTTTCGGAAAATTCACACCTTACCGAGGGCGGTGGTGGTCAGCGGTGAGAGGTAACTCCAGGGGTTTAGTCGGCCACGGTTATCATTGCAAGCGGTGCCAGAGAAATCATCCGGTACCGATTGTTCAAAGCGCAGTTCGATGTCACAATTGTGGGAAGTTTGGACATAGACGATATGAGTGCTTTACGGCTCCCACACCGGATCGGCATCGGTTACGAGGAAGCAACATGGGTGGGACTCCAGGAGCAACAGGGGGAACATGGGTAGGGTAACCAAAGAGTAGAGTGGTACTCCCGCACGGCCGACTGCCAAGGTGCACTGCGGCCACTTGTGGAAACGAAAACCGACCATCGTGGTCGGCCAAAGCCACGCTTCGGTGAAAAAATCAGATCGAGATTATTCGCCTTTGGGCGGAGAGGAGGCCGAGCGAGCAACCACATAGTGACGGGTAATTTTCTCGTTAACTCATTCTTATCCTATGTACTTTTTGATTCGGGTGCATCATGTTCCTTTGTAGCAAGTTCGCATGTTTTGAGGTTAGGTCTAGCTACATTTGAGGTAATTGACAAAGAAATTTATGCAACCATCGGGAGAGTTAGTACCATGTTCTAAGTTGTATAGAGATGTACCAATAGTGATTTTGGGAGTCAACTTGTCGGTTGACTTGATCGAGTTCCCCTCGAGAACTTCGACGTTATCTTGGGTATGGATTGGTTGAACCGCATAAAGCCAAAATTGACTGTGAGCAGAAGAAGGTGACTTTGAGAGGTCCTAAAGGGGTGCGGGTATCTTACAAGGGATTTGTGGATAAACCTAATGTGAAGATTATTCCGGTGATGACTTTGAGATCTCTCATCGAGAAAGGGCACCCGTTGTTTATGTGTCACGTACATGATGTAAGCACGGGGGATCTAAACTAGCGGACATTGATGTAGTCCGTGATTTTGGGGATGTATTCCCTGATGAGATACCAGGCATGCCACCCCAGAGGGAGGTAGAGTTTGCAGTGGAGTTGGTGCCCGGGACCAGACCGATATCGAAAGCACCCTATCGTATGGCACCTAAGGAATTAGCAGAACTAAAGGTACAATTGGAAGAACTGCCGATAAAGGGGTATATCCGACCGAGTGTATCACCATGGGGAGCACCGGTGTTGTTTGTGAAGAAGAAGGATGGTAGTATCGGTTTGTGTATTGATTACCGGGAATCCGAACAACGTCCACGGTGAAGAACAAGTATCCGTTACCTAGGATCGATGATTTGTTCGATCAACTACGGGGCGTATTTTCTCGAAGATTGATTTGCGATCGTGGTATCACCGGCACCGGGTAGCGGTCGATGATATTCCAAAGACCGCATTTCGTGCAGTGCACGGACATTACGAATTCACGGTCATGCCTTTCGGATTGACCAACGCACTGCCAGATTTCATGGATTTGATGAACCGGGTATTCGAGACCCTACTTGGACCGGGCTTTGTAGTAGTCTTTATTGACGACATCCTGGTCTACTCTAAGACTAAGGAAGAACATGCCAAGCACCCGAGGCTCGTATTGCAGATTTTTTACAGAGAAACAATCAGATGCGAAATTGTCGAAATGTGAATTTTGGATGGAACGAGTGGCATTTTTGGGGCATGTTGTCTCGAAAGACGGTGTATCCGTTGACCCGAGCAAGATAGAGCGGTGATTTAGAGATGGCAACACCTAAGAATGTTATGAAATTCAAGCTTCTTGGGTTTGGCTGGATATTACCAAGATTTGTAAAAGACTTTTCCAAGATTGCGAGGCCGATGACTGCATTAATGAAGAAAGAGAACCGGTTTAAGTGGGATTCCATCTCTATGGATTTTGTATGCGGATTACCGAGGAGCCCTAAAGGGAATAATATGATTTGGGTCGTTGTGGATAGACTGACCAAAGCGGCGCATTTCATCCCGATGAAAGACACCTGGAGTAAGACGGAGTTGGCTATGGCATACCGGAGAAATATTGTGAGACTACATGGTATACCCAAAGAAGATTGTGTCGAGATAGAGATGCTGAGATTCATATCTCGGTTTTGGCAGAGAGCTACTGAGCACTTGGGGGACGGAGCTACGAATGAGTCTGACTTTTTCACCCCCGCTACCGATGGTCGACGGAGAGGACCATACAAACTTTGAAAGACATGTTGAGGGCATGTGTGTTAGAATTCAAAGGCTCTTGGGAGGAAAAGCTCGATCTTATTGAGTTTTCATACAACAACGATTACTGTGCGGATTAAGATGGCACCTTTGAGGCACTTTATGGTAGGAAGTGCAAAAGTCCGGTTTGTTGGGACGATTCGTCCGAGGCAGTGATTTTGGGACCGCAGATGATCGAAAATACGATTAAGCAGGTGCAGATAATCCGAGAAAAGATGAAGGCTGCCCAGGATAGGCAGAAGAGCTATGTAGACTTACACCGACGGGATATTGAGTTCGCCATGGGCGATAAGGTATTACTACGAGTATCACCAACCGCAGAGGAGTGATGCGTTTTGGCAAAAGGGAAGTTGAGTCCCAAGTACGTGGGGCCATATGAGATCTTGGACCGCATAGGTGAAGTGGCATACCGATTAGCTTTGCGCCGGCGTTGGATAAAGTGCATAACGTGTTCCATGTATCTCAATTGCGCAAGTGCGTGAGTGATCCTTCTCACGTGATCGAACCGGAGGTGGTTGAGCTAGACCACCCTTGACCTACGAGGAGGCACAGTGCGTGTATATTAGATACCATGGTACGGAAAACAAGGGGCGTGAGGTTAGCATCGTCAAGGTCTTATGGTCTAACCATGCCACCGAGGAGGCGACATTGGAAGCCGAGATGCTATGCACGACGAAGTACCCGCATTTGTTCCCTTAAGGTATGCATTTTTTCAAGCCTTGTACGTAAAATCCTTTGCTTATCTTCGGGACGAAGGGTGTTTTAAGGGGTGGAACAACGCCTGCATTTAACTGAACTTCGGGACGAAGTTTTGCGAACAACGCCTGTATTTAACCTGAACTTCGAGGGACGAAGTTTTGTCTTAAGGGGAAGGATGTAATATCCCAAATTTTGACTTCCTAACTAATTAAGTAAAAGATCTATTATTTGGGAAAATTATGGGATTTATTAGTTTATGGAGGAATTTACAAAAAAAGAGAAGTCTTAATCATTTAATAGATTAAAAAGGATTTTTCTCCTTTTCCTCCTTATTTCCCCAAAACACAAATTTTTCAAATTTCAAAACCCTCCCTTGCCGTCGGCCAAGAGTAAGGAAGAAGGAGAGAAAATCTCTCCTTGGTGTTTAGGAATTAAATAAATCGCCATCATCGGTAAGCATCGTTATTTCTTTTCCTACATCTCGAGCATGACGATCGGCCGACCAAAGGCCACGGCCGATCCTCTTATGCGTTGAAAAGGGGGCTGTGCGATTTAGGGTTCTATCTTTGGGGATCACTAGAATTGTTTGGTGATCACTGTTTTGTTTATATATAGATTCGGGCTTCGTAGAGGAACGATTCTAGCTCGATAGCAGAGGGCTTTCAAGAAACGCACCCTAACCGGTAAGAATATTTCTACGCTTTGTCACCAAGTTTTATCCAAGGGTGTCTACGCTTGGTTGTCCTGCTTCGGGATGTTATACGCTCATAATAGTGTGTTGTTGCATTAGTTAAAATCTATAGTTGGTAAGATATTGTTGTATGGAGATTTACGGCTTAAAATGTTGTATTTGTCTTTGTGTTGTTGTGAAACGCTCGTAAATCACGTGTATAATTGTTAGGGTTCAAGAGGAAACCTGTGGGCGGGCGCCCAGGCTGCTGGATGGGCGCCTGCACTCGATTTTAGTTCGTAGACAGCGTCCTGGTTACAGACGGACGCCTGGAGGGTTATTTTACATTCAGGATCTAACTCCGTTAGAGTGGACGGGCGTCCGGGTTTTCTGGACGGGCGTCTGCCCTGGGTAATTTTTCCTTGGACGAGCGTTTGGGTTACCTGGACGGACGTCTAAGGGGTTGTTTTACATTCAGGATCTAACTCTGTTAGAGTAGACGGGCGTCTATACATCCTGGACGGGCGTCCGATATTTTGGACGGGCGTCCAACAGAGTACTGGGACGGGCATCTAGTCTTCCAAACGGGCGTCTGGTCTATGTTGTGTTCCTTCTTTGGTAACTGTGGTTCAATCTTATGAATTTATTTTGGGAGTCATGTCTTGATGGGTCAGGGGTATTGACATCACTGTGGGGATTTGGATTTTAGGCATTGAGGTTTGTAGACCCATGGTGGTCGGGCCGGATAGGGTAGCACCCGGCCGGGACCCGGGAAGGTTTCACGACTTCAATGACCTTAGCGTATTTGGGGAGTTGCGCACATTGGTATGGTCGGGCCGGATAGGGTAGCACCCGAAGCCGGGAACCCGGAAGGTTTCCTTGCACCCCAAAGGCGCGATGGTCCATTTAACTAATGGCACCGTTGGATGACCTTTAGATCCTCCTCTATAGGGTTTACCTTTTTGAGGGATGTGCACATTCGGGACCTTTAGGTGGATAGTTGTGATGTATGGTATCCGTTATGGATTGGTCGTAACTTTTGTGGATTGCTTGGGTCCTTCATAAATTGGTGGTACTTTTTGTGGGTTGGTTTTACCTTGCGTATACTAGATTTATTCTTACTCAACTTTATAGTTGACGGTTTTGCTTTCGTTTGACCCTGCTATGATCCATTTATGGGGAGCAGATTCTTAGCAGGTACTTCTATGGATGTTTGCTTGTTGTCGGGGATGTCGCGGGGTTTGAGAGCCACGTAGTCGCAGTCACATGTTTTCTACATTATCTGGAATTTTAAATTTAAAGATTTTGACGTTCCGCATAATTTCATTTTCTTCGGGCTATTTGCACTCACTTTAATATTGTCTTTTAAAATAATGAATGGTGAATGTTTATTTTCTTTCTGTTGTGGAATGTTGCATGTTACCGCCACGACTGTGTGTCGTGATGAGTGGCACTACGGTGACCAATACCGGCGGCCGACGGGATTGGAAACCGCGGTGTTACACTTGAAGGGTTACGTATGCCTCTTCCCCAGCTACCACCACAAACACAGTCTACCCGACTGATGATACAACTGTCCTTGGCAAATCCTACACCGGATTCCTTCACAATCTTGACCTTTGATTAAGAATCAAAGTTGGGCTGAGAATCAATAATTTGATTCTTTTTTGTGGTTCTTCAAAGTGTCTGAATCTAGATAAGTTAGTGTAGCTTGAACACTTGAAGAAATTATTGATTGATCTTGTTAGCGCAGAGATGATAGCAATTCGAATGAACGAGACTTTCACACAAAAATGCCTGCAATCTTGTTAATTAATTTGTATTTTTTCAGTGTTTGATCCTTGGTGCAAAGTCCTCTATTTATAGTGTAAGGTCCAACGTTCATCTTGCTTGAATTCGAATTGTATCAACGTCTATCTTGTAACGGGTATATTTTGTGACCGTTCTAACTTGTTTGTATTTCATCCAATAGAATTGCTTCCTTGACAACGTTCTACTGTACTATCAGATTGTTGGATGACTGACTTATAAAACTGAGTTTCCTTATCGCTTTATATCTTGAGTTTGTCGTCGATTGTTAGTTGTCGATTTCTTTTGACTGACTTGGAGCATTAACTGAGATTTTACTCTTCTTCAAATATCAGTGCTCTAGATTTTCATCTGATTATAATTGACTAAATAAAAGTACACCATAATAAAATATCTTCTGAGAGTTCATTGTCCTTATGACTCTTAGGTCTACATACAAGATCGATAAAGTCAGTTCAGGTCACAACAAACTTGCCAGAATTCTAACTTTACAGTCTCAACTTTCATAATCGAAGTCCGAACCTTCGCTTCTTCAATCTTCAGAATCGAGTGCAGTCCTCTCGGTTCTTCTGTCTTCTAGATAAGCCAACTGAGTCTGTTACCTCAGCGAACTTACCTTCTTCAATTCTGTCTTGGTGTAGTCTGAGTCAATTTTAGTTTAGATGACTTGTCTTTCTAGTTTCTTAGATGATTTCCAGTTTTCAGTTTTACGATACTTCTATCTATTTCAGTGCTTGTCAGATGTAACCTATACAAATATCAGACTCTAGTAAAGCCTATACATTCAGTTTTAGACATCTTTTAGCTTTTCACTATAACAGCTAGCTTCAGCACTTCATCAATGGGGTTAAAATAAAAACTGAGTGAATAGGATGAATAATCATCAAAACCTAAATTTTATTTCCAAAATGGTATTTGCAAGATTTACTGTTCCTCTAAGTATTGATGTGATGATCTTTCATCTTTCATGTAGACCTCTAAAGATTTTCAGACAAACTTCCTTCTATGGGTATGTATGTCCAAGTTGTTGCAGTTCACCGATTATACTAGAAAATTTGTTATCCATTTGATCAATGGATTCTTCAGTCTTCATTTTGAAGTTTTCAAATTTCTATTTCGCAACAGACAATTTGTTTTCTTTGACTGCCTCTGATCCTTCATTAATGAGTGCTAATTTATCCCACATCTCCTTTGCTGTTGGGAAGTCTTTGATCCTCGTGAGCATGTTACTGTCCAGAGTTTTCAAGATCATGTCTTTTGCAACAAAGTCAAGATTTGCACTTCTTCTATCATCCTTGGTCCAATCTTTCTTAGGTTTCTCTATTTCGTTTCCTTGATCAGCTCATGTGGCTATCACAGTTATGATCTTGATTGGGCCATCATTGATCACATCCAGCATCTCCTCATGAATTGCTGCAAGATGAGACAACATCCTTATTTTATATTCATCAAAAAATTTAACATTGAATACATGTACTTTAGACATGAAATTTGAGGAATCCATAAGTACAAATAAGAGATATATTTAGAAAGCACAAATTTGAAAACTACTTTGAAAATATGTGATCTCCTTGTTACCAGAAATCAAATTTGAACAGGTTCTGATACTAGGAACACTGCACTCTGATACCAATTGTTGGTCCCAAAGAAGGGTAAAAGTATATTCAGAGGGGGGTGAATGACTATACAGGAGTTTCAAAAACTTTTCTTTTGATAAAAGCTTTTGTGCAGGGGATAAGTCCCTTCTTTTAAATGCTATTTCAAAGTAGGATATGCACACACAAAGTATGAATTATGCAGTAAGTAAGTGCAGTAAAGTAAAGTGCTGAAAGTAAAAAGACACAAAGGTTTATAGTGGTTTAGGGTGGTGTAATCCCTTAATCCACTCTTCTCCTGTGATGATTGGAGGAATTCACTATTGCTTTCACTGATACAATATTTAGATTGTCCTTGGCTACACAATCTTCAAAATCTCCAAGACTATCACTCCCTGGTTTCAAAAGCTTCAGTGACTCAGTCTTCAACACTGCTCCTTGAGAACATATCCTTCAGCAGTTATCACAAGAACAACTACTTCTTAGATGGCTCGGATTCAATTGCTTGACTGGTGTGAATTGGTTTCACAGATTCTGTTGATCAATCTCAGTGCTTGATATGGAATTTTAGCTCTGATTCCTGAGTTGATCTCTAGATATATCCTTTAAGTTTAGATAAAAGGCTTGTTCTTAGATAATTCAATCGTTGTTTTTCATGTCTGTCAACGCCTTCTGTTTATAGCCTTGATAAATCTTGATTTGAATTTCCCTCCATTGGCTATTTAATGTGGAGAATAATCCTTGATTTAATTATTAATTCCCCCTTGATTATATTCTCTTTGATTTCAGTGATCTGGATTTTATTCAAACGCCTATCACAAAATCCGTCCTTGATTGATTATGCATTTAATGCTTGTTCATCCGAATCTTTCTTAATTCTTCACGTTCTGAATAAGTGTGAATTGCTTTGCTTATCCTCTACATGATTGTTGTTTGAACGGTTGAGTGTTTCTGCTGACTTAGCTGGTTAGTTCTTCCTTCACTGATTTTTCTTTACTCAGCCGACAGACAGTTCACTTGGCCGGTTCACTGCTTGTTTTCTTCCTTTGATTCTACAAGAGTCTTTGTACTTCACTGATCCTTCATTTGAGTGAGATCAGTGTGCACCATATTTAAACAATGAATTTTCATCACTTGAAATATAATTTAGACTTATCCAAGGTCATCACAGACTCCCTTGGTTATAAGTCAGTCCATGTGTCTTCATGCTTCTCTGCTGGTACTTGGCTGCTTCTACTCTGCCAAAATTATGTTTTACTTGTCCATCCTACCAAATAGTACAAAACTTGTCTGACTCAACTTATACAACATGTCAGACTCTAAGTAAAGACTTATTTCAGGCTTGCTATAACAGCTAGTATGGCCATGATCAAAACATAATAAAATGTTCCTAACAATTTCCCTATTTTGAGGATGCCAAAACCCTCATAAGCCTGAACATAAGTATGCAAATTTTCATTATTATAACAAAATAAAACTCAAAAATTGTATTCATCCATTCAGGGCAATAAAAGTAAGTTCAAGACTGAATCAGAAAGCTATAACTACATTTTGCTTAGATTCTCTTTGTACCTCTTCCATGTCTTTCCAGTAAATTTCTGGGAACTTCCATTTCCAGTATGCCTTAGAAGTGGGTTTAGAGATACCAAGAAATACTCTCTTTTTGATGAGTCTGTGGAAGTCAGGCATAGTCTCATTTGCCTTGGGCTCTCCAAAGTATTTTTCAAGTTTGTCCTTAGCTTCAGCAATGTGTGAGTTAGCAAACTTGAGACTCTTAAATAGACCCCATTGTTCCGGACGGTGCATTCTCCCCATCAAACTGAAGAATTTCACCAAGTTGTTGAAATCCTCCTGTTGTTCACTGGATAGATCTTCTGGTCCTTTTGCAGCAAGGGGTGTGGTTTGACTTGGTCTGCTGGTTGAGCCAGATCTGGTTTTTGTCTTAAGAGATGCATACTCTTTACTGACATCATTGTAAACTTTGGCCATATCAGCTCTCATCTTCTTATCATAATAGCTTAGCCAATCTACCCATGCTTCATCTTGCTGTTTGTTTGGATACAGACTATCTTGAACTCTGAAAAAACTCTCTCACATTTTCCAATATCTCAACATCATATTCTTGCATGTTTCTGTGAGTAGTGAAAATTCTTTTCTCACTAGTGTATCTTGTACTACTGTTGCCTCTGCTAGTGCTGGATCAGTATTGACTTGCAGAGCCTCTTTGCTGACTAGGTCCAGGCCTTTACTAACTTCCTGATCCATCTCTGTCTTCATCTCTTCTTTGGATAGGATGAGTGAATCCAATGCATGGTTCATTTGTGGCCCTTTACCTTTCCTCTTGAGCTTTTCTTAGTTGTTCTTCAACTTCATTTCTGATTTTCATCTCTCCGTCCCTTGCTCTTTGTTGTTCCTTAGTAAAATTTGAGGGCCTAACTGTTGATCCTTCAGGCTTAACATCTCTTTCCTTCTTTTTGGCAGCATCATCCCTTTGTTGTAATAGGATGCTATTTGTAGCTTCAGTTGTACCAATTAGAGTGTTTAACATAAATTCAATGGATGTGAATCTTTTGTCATGATCAGACAACTTCTTGGTCACACTGCTAAACCTTGTGCCAAAAGCCTTTGCCATTGACTCATTTTCTGTGAGACATTTTGTCTAATGCCTGCAAGATTGTTGGTGAAGTTTATGTTCATCTGGCTCATCAAGTCACCCTGCCTTTGCAAAAGAATGTTTTGTGCATCAATGTACTCAGCAATAGCCTGAAATCTTCTCTCTATTGATTGGCTTTCATCTTTGAAGGCTGTAGCCATGGATCTGAGATACATTGCTTGATGACCTAGTTCTACAACCAACAGATCTGCTACTTTTTGAAAAGCCTCATTTGATATGCCAGTAGACAGTTGAGCAAATTGCTGAAGGAGATCAGCTAGCTCTGACTCTCTTTGTTGTTTGCTGTCATGCTGTGGCAGAGTGGGAGGAACCAACAATGGTTCCCGAGATTGTATTGCTGGTTGAGTGACATCAACACCGGCTTCTACTTCTTCAAGTACTTAAGTTTTGGAGATTTCGGGTTCAGCATTTTCTCATGTTCCCCTTGCTATTTGTATCCCTGCTCATTGTTGGGAATAGACTTAGCTGGAGTAGCAGCGGCTGATCCAGTGTCTAAAATTGCTGTGGGGTCGGATGATACATCAACAAAGAGTTGTTGTTTACAATTGGTTGGCTCATGGTTGCACTCAGCTGCCGTAGTCCGCTGTTGGCGCACATCAGCTGAGGATGTTTGTTGTTCCTGAGGTGTTTGTTTTCCTGCCACTTTTGTTTGCAGAAATGCATTGAGAGTGATATCATCATCAATTGCATCTGTTGTTGGCTCATTTTCTTTATCTTGAGCCGCAACATCATCATCATTTGGAGCATCACCATCATCATCATCATCATCATTATCATTTTGATCATCATTATCAGAATTATCACTTTGTGCATCAGGGGATTTATGCATTTTTGCCTTAGCCGCATCTATCATGTCCCAAAGTGGTGATTCATCAAGTACACCTACTATTGTGATGCCTAGGAAGCTAAAGAACCAATCTTCTTCTGCAAACATGTGCTTAGAATTGTGAAGTAGAATTCTTGAATCTCCCTGCTTCCATTCTAGATATGCAGCAATTATGTCATCGATATCTCTTTCAGATATGTTTGCTGGTTCTTCTGGAGTCTCATCATCATCTCTATTTTCTTCTTCAACCTCTTCAATTTTCAGTTGGTCATCATCACAACTACCTTATTCTCCTTGTTGTTCTGGTTATTCTTCTATTTCCTCTTCATCTTCTTCATCTACTAATTTTCCAAAATCTTCTTTGTCCAAATTTCTTTGAACCTTTTGTTTCTTTCTTTGGCCAGAGGTGTTGCTGCTTGGTTGCTTTCTCTTCCCACCTCCTGATGTCTTTTGCTATTTGACATAGGTAAACATGATTTTGGAGTCATGCAATTTGTGGAGTTTTATAACGGGTACTTTCAGGCATTGCAAGAGACAATGGAGTTGAATTCCATAGGACTTCTTTACCCAGAAGATCCCCATTTTCGTCTTGCATGCTGCTATTCCCTTTACAGTAGCAGTAGTCTCTCCATAGATTTGCTCTTTGATCCTTTTGAAAAAGTAGGTGGTCTAGTTGAACTCCAGATTGTTGTAGATGATACCCATGAGTCTCATTCTTGCCTCTATCATGGCATTCATTGCCCTGAGCATTCCTTCAATATTCTTTCCAATTAGGACGCTAAAATCACTAAAGGGATTCCATAGAGCAGATCTAAGATAATTGAACTTTTTAGGGCCGGGGTTGGTCGTCTTAGCAATCATCAACCAAAATTCATCTAGGTTTTGTGAAACAAGGACCATTTTAGCATGTCCTTTATTTGAAAGTTTGAGGTGTTTGTGGATAACCCGTGCTATAATTACCACTTCTGCACCGTTGACAGATGCAATGATCTTGTCTTCACCCATTTTACACCTTCTTTAGCAAAGAGCCTAGAAACAAACTTGGCGGTTTTTCCAAAAAGATATAAGGTTTTCATAACAAATGCCTTTGATAGGAGGATTGAGAAAAGTCAGTAATCCAAGATCTTTCCACACTGCTTTTTTCTTCTTCGTCATTTCCACACAGCTTTAAATAGTGTTCTTCTTGAAAGAAAGAGCCGGTAGCAATTGATTTCTCATATTGTTTTCCAGTTTGAGTGGTTGAAGAAGATGAAGCCATTGTTTGAGAGTTTGAAATTGAGAAAAGTTTCGATTTTTCAGAGAAATAGGGTTTGTAGATTGCAATATCGTAGAACTTTTCTGAAAATCTCTAAGTATTGTTTATATAGGAGAATTTTGGGTAGTGTGAATGCGGTTTAATATGGAAGGATTTGGTGAAGTAATGGCGTGATTTTGTGTATATAAATCACGGTATTTGAGTGTAGTGGGGGGAGTGGATTGAGGTATGTAATGATAAAACCTAGGAATCGAGGCGTTGCCGTCATTCCTTTGATTCAAAAGTAACCTCCACGATTATAAAATCCACGTGTGTACTCTTTCATAGAATAATTCTCCATAAATTCTCCGATTTTCCACATGTGTAAAACTGATTTTGTTCACACATTACTTCTCTGTTTTCTCCAAGGTATATTATAATGCCCTAAATAGTACCATTAATTATACCTTTATTCACCCCGAATTCTGCTCAAAGAGAGGACATATAGGCTCATTATTATATTAAATATGTGTTAAATGCTATGTGTATGTTTTTAAGTTCGTAATTCTGCATTTGTGTTATTTTCCCGAAGGTTTGGTACTGTTTTGCCTTGTTTTATGTGTTTTATTGGATGTACTAAATCTGGAGCATTGGAGAATGGATTTGGATCAAAGGAAGCATGTTGGTCCAAGTAAATATCAATTTTGCCGCATCTACTAGGTCAGTTAGGTTTCTATGAGTTATAAGTCGGCTATTGTATCTATATAAAGCCGCATTAGCTGAAGTTAACATAAGTTTTTCATTTTATATTATATACATTATACAATTTGATGAAATAAAGTAATTCTATGCTTTTGAGGAGTTATTTCTGGTTTTCTCCCCTTTTCTACTATCTCTAGCTTGAGTAGATCGAGCTAGATCTCCATTGTTGAAGATTGAAGCTTTGAACATTCATTTTTGTCTTCAATATGGTTGATATGTTCGTATTTATGTGTTTTAGTTAATCTTAATGTTTAACGACCCTATGATTTACTTTGATTAATCATAATTGAGCAATGTAGATCCAGAATTAAGAAAAGCCGCCCCTGGTAAACCGGCGGTCTATAACGGTTTACCGAGGCAAAATTTAGGAAACTTAATGTGGAGGATTCACGTAAGCTATGTTGATCGACAGGTTTAATTAACAGTAGGTTAGATCTGGCCAATCTACTAATTGTATTCATAAATTAACATGAAGAACTTGCAAGGTGAAGTGTTAGTTTGGACATAGTCTTGATGGACTCTAGGAACGTGTTGATCGGTGCCGACAGTTGTCTAGGCGGGTTAGCGGTATGAGTTAGCGCTCGATATCGGCAATTCTAGTTCTATATGCGTATGGGCTATTACGGACCAATTAAGGAGGGTAGCTTGCGTATAGATTTGTTAGTACCATGGTCGGAGTAGATAGGGTTAGGAGTTGCACCCCTAGCTTAAAACTAAATCAAAAGCTCGCTCGATTAATTTTAGGAAATTATGTGGGGAAGTAAATATAAAAATTAACTAATCCAAGTTGGTAGATCGGTGGGAAAAGGGGGAGGAATACCAAGTTTCTTTCATGTTTATTGTTGGTCAAAGACCATATATGTCGCTTCTTAGTTAGGTTAGGATCGTTTATACTTAAAGTTACATTGTCTCTGTGGGATCGACCTTGATTCGCCCTTACAATACTATGATGTACCTAGTATTCTTGCTAGTAATATTGACGTTAGTGTGTTAGGAACATTTTATTATATTTTGATGATGGCCATACTAGCTGTTATGGAAAGCCTGAAATAAGTTAGAATTCTATGTATAAGTCTTTACCTAGAGTCTGGGATGTTGTATAAGTTAAGTCAGACAAGTATTGTTGATATGAATCTGAGTCTAAATCCTACAGCAGATCCCCTAGTATTTCAAGTTGGGCATTGTTGGTCCCTTGAAAAGGCTTTGGTTAAGTTTAGAGGGGCTTGAATAAACTTAACACTTAAACCTTTTGGAGTTAACAAACTCAGCAACTTCAACACTTGCTTGATCGCTCGATGAGTCTGGCCGACACTCGATGAGTCTCACTTGATCGTTGATTTCATTGAATTTGTGCAGCGGAATATATTCAAATTAAGCCTTATTACTTGTTGTTAAAGTATGATACCAAGTATTAGATACTTAGTAGTGTATGTGTGTGATACAGTTGCTAGTTTCAGTAAGTTGATGTGATAGGTAAACTTAATGTAGAATATAAGTGCAGAAAGTACGTAGGCAATTTTTATAGTGGTTCCTGGTGGTGTAATCCTGTCAGTCCACTCTTCTCCTGTGATGTTGGAGGTAATTCACTAGAGATTCTTGAGATAGCTGTTACAAAAATCCTTGTGATGTTTGTCCTTCACCAATAACTATGGCTTCACAAACTGAACACTTGGAACATGTAGGATTGCTGCTCCAAAGTCTTCCACTGGTCCTTGAAGGGTAGGATTTCCTTGATGACGTAGATCAAGTGAAATTAAAATACTTGACCACCATAAACCAATACTAGCAAGAGGACTAGGTCCATCGTAGTATAGCTATAGCGAATCAAGGTCGATCCCATAGGGAACCAATTGTGGGTCATTTATATATAAACAATTAATCATTCATGTCAAGGACACGAAGGCGGTCCACGACCAACAAAAGACAAGAAAGGTAAAGGACACGACTCGACACAACACATAAACAACGTAATTAACCTCCCCAATTATTATGTTATCGTTTGGATCTAGAGATTCTATATAATTAAGCTAGACTCGACAACTATTAATCCGATCCGTATTTCTTTTATATTGACTACGGAGTCATCCCCAAACTAGATCTAACTCCGGGTAGGCCATCTAGATCACTATGCTACATCACGTGACTTCGCGCCGGCCTCCATCTCATATGACTCATGACGCTTACAAAACTAGGGATGCCGATATTAACCGTATTCCTCACCTAGGCAACATTCCTTTGTTCAAGCGCATTTCTAATCGATCGCATCGGTCTCATCCCATTAACAATCACCTGGGCGGTCTCATGTTAATCTACGATTTACTATAACTAGGTGCATGCAATTTCCAAATCTAATGCAGATCTAGATCTCATTGAAAGTCCCGGAAGATCAATTCATGAGCCGACCTAGAAGCCCTATATTGGTATTTCCTAATAATACGCTAATTAAAACAGACGAGCAACGTAGCCGTAGCCATACCTACTAAGATAAGAAATTCTAGGTGGACAATCACACAATAAAGACGTGGCTAGATTGACGCGACGAACAACTAAATCTTAGCGTTTTGATATACGTAATGGATAAAATAGAGATTCATAAAGAAATTATATAGATCTACTAAAAACACGGTTGTCGATCATACCAAAGTCATCTATAGGTCACCGGATAACAGATCTGGGTGTGTGGATCCTTATAGACAAGGAATCCCCACTGCCTCATATCGTATCCTTAGATCTACATCGTCCGGTGAAGAACGAACAACCTCAAACGATAAATAATAATTGGGGGCTTAATTACAAAGAAATAAGAACAAATAAATACAAGAACTTACATTACTGTAGAACTTGCATAAAAACTGCTCTAATAAAAACTGAAGATTTTATTTTATAAACTGAGAAGTGTAAAAAATGTATTGTGTAAAGAAGTGTGAGGTGTGTATGGCGTGTAATACATGCCTATATTTATAGGGGTTCAAGCTAAATAAGAGATATACATCAAAATATCAAAACAAATAAGAGATAACTCCCGGCTGATCTCCAAAAGAAAGGCAAAATGCGCCCCCCTCTTATGCGTCCCTATGGTTGGCGCCAACTCTTCTTACTCCTCTTTTCATTCTTATCCGATCTTTATCTTGAATTTCCTTTGATTTATCTTGAGATTTAATTCTTCCATTTGTATTTATCCTCCAAAATTATCCAAATCTGCAAAATAGATATTTATCCCAAAATAAATCATATTTAAATAAAACGGATAAATATAATAAAAACAGATGAATACCGATTTATAAATAAAAACAGATAAATACCAATAAAAAATGGATAAATACCAAATTATATTTTATAAATCACAAAACATTAAATAATCCATATAAACATGTGATTTAATATAAAATACATATTATTAATCTCGATTTAAGTTCAACATTGATGACTTTTACGGGTATAATTTGACCGTCATCATGCCTCTTCACCAGCTCCACCACAAACAACAGTCCTTGACACCCAAAGATGCTTCACAGTCCTAAGTAGATTCTTGTAAAAGAAAGTTTGAATCAAGTAAGTGATTCAGCTTTCAGCAGCTTGATCAGGATGATATGATCAGCAGCTTGATGTCTTCAAGTGTGTAAACTTGATGTAGCTTGATAATAGATTACACTTGAAGAAGTTTTATGGATCAGTAGCTTAAATCTCAGTAGGGTCAGCAGGGTGATTTCTTGATTAGAATTCGAAGCTCAAGATTATCTGTTGTTTTTCATCAATGTTCATCATCTTGTATCTGAATTAGGAGTCTTCTATTTATTGGTAGGAATCCTTGTGACTTATGTTTGAAATTCAAACATAGCCGTTTCAAATTTGTCTTATTTTGACTTGCTTTCTGTCCCTGTACATAGTACTGACACTGTCAGACTGCTTTTTGACAGTCTACAGTCTGTTCACCCTTTGACTTGTATCCATTGGATAATCTTCTGTATCTTTCCAACGTCCCTTTGATCTTGGCCATTGATTTGTTTGATAAAAACAGAGGTTGTTACCAGTCCTTATTCTTGTATTCTTCCAATGTAACCTTGATTAGATCAAAATATATATTCAAGCGTAGTGAACATATGCTTATTATGCTTATTAGTCACCATCCATAATTTGTTGTGTTTAAAAACACTTCATTAATCATCTTTTATCTAACTTTTATTTATGAAGTTAGATTACACCATTTTGATCATAACTATGTTCCAATCACCATTTAACTTATGGAACTTAGACCTTGTACACAAGGTATATGTAATCAGTTTAGGTCATCACAGACTTCCCTAAATTCTGATTCCATATCCTTGACTTAAATTACTAAGTTTGATCCCTTAGCCTTCAATAACTGAGTTTGAGCCCTCAACCTTCAGTCTTCAACAGGTTCCTAAACTAGTCTACTGACTCAGCTACCCTACTGATATAGACAAGTCTTCTGATATAAGTCAGCTTACTATTTACAATGCTTGTTTGATCAAACCTATACAAAGATCAAACTCTAATAAGCCTTTACATTTGATCTAGACATCTTTTTGCCTTTGCTCTATAACAACTAGTCTGGCACTCATCATTAAAACATAAAATAAGTCTTACAATTTCCCCATTTTTCATGATGATGCCAATACCCTCCTTACAGCAAAGCAAAAGGATTAAAAACAAAAAAAGAACAAACTTAGTCAATTCTCATTATAATCAGTTGTTCAAAAGTATTACAAGCTAGATTCAGCAAAAAGTAAAGCAGATGTAAGTATGCTGATCTAGTGTCTTCTTTCTCTTTCTTCCCTTGCCTTCTCTACTTGCTCTTGATAAGCCCTTATTTCTCTAATCATTTCTCTCATCCATTCATTTTCAGTAAGAGAGAAATCAATGTGAGGATTCACTTCTTTCCACCATTTCCATGCTTCAGGTAGAGTAAGGTTGATCTAATGTACTCTGAAGCCTAAACATGTAAACTTCCTTGAATTCATTCAGTGATTCCTTTGCTGATGTGGTAGGTAAACTTCTTCTTCCACCTCTATGTGTAGCTCTCAAGGCTTTGACCCTTGCTTCCCAAAACTTAAGTCCCAGAAAGGAATTTAGTCCCTCACAGAAACCCTTGTCATGGTAAGGTCTTCTCTTGTTGTTGTAGTTTTTATATTCTCTGGGAAGATCATCACGTGAGTGGAAGTCTGCCTGGTGCAGGTTATGTAAATGCATTGGTGTCATCTTCCCATCTTTTCATTGCAAAAATTCTAGCAGCCTCTTTTGCTACAGCTGTCTGGCAATCTTCCTCCTTATTGACATCATCAACAAAACGGGACAGTAGGCCATGAACACTTTCCTGTGTGATTACTAGATTATTCAGCTGACCCTCCATAATCTCAGTTCCAGTGTCAACTGCAGTAATCCTTTCTTGCATTGTTTGCTCTAGTAGATTGATCCTCTCAGTGAACTTAGGATCCAATCCAGCAGGTTGCAGTGTTCTAGCAGATTCAGCCACAGCAGGCTTAGGTGTCTCAGCAAGCTTGTCAAGTTTCTGATGAATAGATGCAAATTGGTCTTTCAGAAACTTGTTCTTCAATGTATTACCTGGCTTAGTCCTCTTCACATCTTGAGCAAGGTCAGCAAGAGCATATTGAGTGGAAGTGATATTGGAAGCAACAGTTTTAGTAGTTCTTCCTCTATTATCCACTAAATTCATCAAGTCTTCAAACCTCTGCTCTTGTCTGTCAAGTTTAGTTCTTAACCTTGTTATGTCATTTCTAACAGTCCTCAACTCATCCAAAACCTCTGCTGGTACTCCACCAGCCATATTTCTAGCAGCTTCATCAGTAGGCTCTTCCACATTGTACTGTGCTCTCTGTCTGCTGATAACCATAGCCCAGCTCATATCTCTCCTAACAGGATTAGGTCCTTGAAATTCCTCCAAGATAGGATCTAGGGCAGGTTCTTCAAAGAGTGGTACAAATGCCTGTTGTGGGTCATCAGCAATATGTTCTTCTTCAGGCACTTGAAACTCTTCATCACTGTAGTCATAGTCCAAAGTAATTTGCTCATCCTCGCAATAATAGCGTCTGGCGACCATCTTTCCTACGGTGGTCTTGTCTCCAAGAGGCTCCACTTCACAACTGACTGTTCAACAATAACAGCAGGGGTTTCCTCCAAACCCATATATAGTTCCAACCTATGTCCAGGTGCTGTTTGAACCTCAGCAACCTGTACCTCCTGTTCCAACCTTTGTTCAGGTGCTAGCTGATCCTCAGCAGCCTGAACCTCCTCAAACAACAATGGTGATCCTTCAAATCCCATCACCATGTCCAATCTCTATGCAATCACTGTCTGCTCCTCAGTGATTAACACTCTCTGTACAAGGATTGCAGGGAATTCAGCCATATTTTCTTCTTGAAACCATCTAGCATTAGCATCCTTCTTAGAGTATTAGCAGTTTTGGATAAGGTGCCCTCAGTGTCAATCTAGTCTTGATATTGAATTGAATCCTCTGAAATGACATCAGGTTCACTAAGATCAGTAGCCCTTTCCTCATCCAAATCTACATTCTACTGATCTTCAGGATGTTCAACAGGTTCAACAACAAATAAAGCATCAGTCATGCCCACCATCCTGTTTGCACCAATGTGTATACCCTCATTGATTAGTGCCTCTAGATCATCCATGGTAAGATCCTCCAGATCTTCCTCTGTTTGACCAGTCTGCTGGCCCTCAGTAGACCTACCAGTATCAGTGGACTATTGTACACTTGGTTCATTTAACATAGCAGTCCTATTGACACCTCCAGGACCAGAGAGATGATCACCACAAGAATCAGATGATGAAGAGTCATCAATGTCATCTCTAGGATCTCTGAATTTGATACCCTCTTCCTTCTTTTGCTCATCAATAAGATCCATCAATCTTGCTTCCAACAAAGAGGTATCAACCAGATCAAGCAGGTTTTCCACTCCTAACTTTCCAAAAGCCCATTACTCAAAATCTGTCATTGGTTCAGCAGCCAATTTTTGTCTTTTGTAAAACCCAAACTTCCACTGAAAGTAATCAGCCACTTGCTGGAGCTTTGGATCAACATACCCCTCTTTCTTTTTCTTTTCCTTCCTTTCAAAAGGCATTGTTGGCTTTCTAGTAGCTGTGTGTCCACTTTGCTGACCTCCAAAGGTCTCAACAAGTAGAGTCAAAGTTTCTTCCACGGATGCCTCAAGGTCAGTAGGTTCCTCAGATTGTATATTTGTTCCTACTACCTCCATCTGTTCCACACTTTGTTCCCCCTGACTTATATGCTCATCAGTAGGGTTAGCAGCAGATTGCTCTTCCCCCTGAATTATTGCAGAACCAGTAGGGTCTTGTACAGTCATTTCAATCACCACAGCAGGTGCAGATTCAGTAGTCTGTTGTGGCTCTTCAACAAGTTGCTCAATAACAACTTGTGCAGCTTCAGTATGCTCAGCAGCCTTTACAAGGGAGGATTCAACAACCTCTACAGCAGGCTCAGGTTCAGTAGTCTGCTGTGATTCTCCAGTAGGTTGCTCAGCAACAACCTCTACTATCTCAGTAGGCTTAATAGTTGTTAGGGGCTCAGGTTCAATAGCCTCTTCTTCTTCTCTTTGATCCTCTAGAATCCTTAACTGCTTCCCTTTGCCATGTTTCTTTTTCTTGGCAATTTCTTTCATTCTTTTGGAAAGTTGCTCTGAATCTACTTCAGCAGCTTTCTTCTTCCTACTGGCTGCCTTATGTTGTTCTTTCAAGATATCAGCAGCAGACTTCTTCTTTGATACTACAGTAGGGTCAGTAATGTCAATGTCAGCTGGACCCTCAGCAGACTCAGCAGTCTCTGCTGTTTGCTTCCTTGTCTTCCTAGGCTTTAACATCTTTGTGATCATTCTTGTATCAGTAGCCTTTCTCTTCTCAGTAACCTTCTTAGGTGTAGCAGGCTTAACAACTTGCTTAACCTGCTCACCACCAGCATCATCATCTCCACCATCGCCACCACTTTCTGTAGCCTCATCATCTACATTTTCATCATCATCTAATCCAGGGATAGGAGTAGCAACTTCTGGCTTATACCAGGATTTGTTAATCTTTTCAGATGAAATATCAGGTATCTGAAAATGATTCAACAAGGTCTGAATCAGTAGACCTAAGGGCTTGGTCTTGGACTTCCTTACACCATCTCTATCTTCAGTAAACACCTTCTTCATGTAGTGTATAAAGAATCCAGCCCAATCAAACTTCATACTTCTGCAGATGATGATCAGCAGGTCTATTTTAGGTCTAGACAGTGTATCTAGACTCCCAATGATTCCCAAAATGGTTTTGGCTATTAATTTGCTCAGCAGGTTATACTCATATCCAATGTGCTTCACATTAATGCCCAGATTTGAAGCTATTTTCTCATCTATTTTTATAGCATCCACAAACCTCATTCTTGGGAGATTCATTGCCTCTGGATTGGTGGGAGCATTGTTTCCAGGTCCAAAATGAAATACCTCTCTCAGTATATCAGAAGATATCTCAATCTCTATTCCATTAACCGTTGTAGTGAAGGCTTCTCTACCTTCATGTATAACAATATTCCTCCAGAATTCCAATACATTGACATATGAAATTCTCTCCATTCTTCTATTGATAATGTTCTCCAACCCAGCAATCCGTCTGATTCTTCATCCTATGTTAATGTCTAGTTCAGTAGAGTGACAGTCAGTCACATAACCTCTTACACTTTGACTAGTGCCAATATGAACATCATCCTTGTTTGCCATTGTTTGAGAAAAAGATGAAGAAGATAGCTTACAAATCTGTGTTCACACAGTGTATACGCAGAGAAAATCAATCTGAGTGTTTGAAAGTAACTTCTGTGTATAGGACTATATATATAACAGAGAGTAGTGGTGGGAAACTGTCAAAGCACGTACTAGCATTAACCACGATTAAATTTGAATGAATGCTATCTTGCCACGTGTCCCATGATTGACTCATAACGGATTATAACCGCTTCGATCGTGTAACTACGGTTATAAAGATAGAATAAATATCCTGCTATTTTGCATTTTGACTTTGGTAAAGTTTGACTGAGTAACGTTTCCTTCAGTAGCCTTGTCATCAGTAGACTTGGCTCAGCAGCCTGCTGACAGAATTACTCTGCTGATATTTAATTCCTCTTGTTTTGTCCAACTGATAATACAAGATGAAGTTTAATACCAATGACTGATCTGTCAAGTGAGCTCACCCAACATGACAAAGACGAATCCCCTTGGAAACTTCATTTGCTCAATTGGCCAAACATAAATAAGTACATGGAATTGTTGATGCCAATGACTAATCTGCTAAGTGAGCTCACCCATCATAGCAAAGACTAATCACCTTGGTGAATTCCAGTACATTGCTGATTAAATCTGTATCAGTCAACTTTAATAATTCCAAGTTCAGTCCTCAGTTTAGCAAATCTTTCACTATCCAGTGGTTTTGTAAAAATATCAGCAAGTTAATCTTCAGTAGGGATGTAAAGAACCACCACATCTTTCTTTTCAACATGATCTCTTATAAAGTGATGTCTCACATCAATATGCTTGGTTCTTGAGTGCTAAAAATAGGATTTTCTGTGATTGCAATTGCACTTGTGTTGTCACACATAATTGGAATTTCTCTTTCTTCAATTCCATAATCCATTAACTGTTGTCTTAACCAAAGTACTTGTGCACAACAACTTCCAGCAGCTATATATTCAGCTTCAGCAGTGGAAGTTGATATTGAATTCTATTTCTTACTGAACCATGAAACCAGTTTATTTCCCATCAACTGACAGGTTCCTGTGGTGCTTTTTCTATCAATCTTGCATCCAGAATAATCAGAATCTGAGTAGGATATAACCTTGAAACTTCCTTCTTTTGAATACCATATTCCTACATCCAAGGTCTCTTTCAGATATTTTACAATTCTTCTTACTGCAGCTAGATGACTTTCTTTTGTTTTGATTGAAACCTTGCACAAACACCTATAGCAAAGGATATATCAGGTCTGCTGGCAGTTAGGTACAGCAGACTGCCTATCATCCTTCTGTATAAGGTCTGATCAACATCTTTGCCTTCTTTGTCTTCATCCAATCTGATGTTTGTACTCATAGGAGTTGATACCTTGGTGTTGTTTTCCATACCAAATTTCTTCAGTATACTTGGTTTGATGAATGAAGATCCCATATTTCATTTATTTGACATGCAATCCCAAGAAATAGTTCATCTCTCCCATCATACTCATTTGGAATTTACTTTTCATCAGATTAGCAAATTTTTCACATATAAGTTCATTTTCAGAGCCAAAAATTATGTCATCAACATATATTTGTACCATCAGGGTACTGTCGCCTTCATTGATTCTAAAAAGAGTCTTGTCAATGGTACCTTTGGTAAAACCATTGTCCACCAAGAATTGAGATAAAGTCTCATACCATGCTCTTGGTGCTTGTTTTCAAACCATAAAGTGCTTTGTTGAGTCTGTACACTTTATCTTCTTGATCTTTAGCTTCAAATCCAGGAGGTTGCTGAACATACACCTCCTCTTCCAGAATGCCATTCAAGAATGCACTTTTGACATCCATCTGATATACCTTGAAGTTTTTATAAGCAGCATATGCCAAGAATAATCTGATAGCTTTGAATCTTGCAACAGGAGCATATGTCTCATCAAAATCTATTCCTTCTGCTTGTGAATAGCATTTTGCTACTAGTCTGGCATTATTCCTCACAATGGTACCAGATTCATCCAATTTGTTTCGTATACCCATTTTGTACCAATTATGTTTTCATGATTATGCCTTCCCACTAGTGTCCAAACTTGATTTCTTTCAAATTTATTCAATTCTTCTTGCATAACAATTATCCAATCTGGATATGATATTGCTTCTTCAACAACTTTAGTTTCCATTTGAGATAGAAAACAAGTAAACATTGCTTCTAATTGTCTTCTAGTCCTCACACCTTGCTGTATGTTGCCAATAACTTGCTCAGCAGGGTGATCCCTTAACCAATGTGGATTCTGATTAGATTGATTCTCAGGAACATCATCTTCAGTTGGGTCTGTTGAAGCTTCAGGGGGTTCAGTAGATCCTTGAACTACCTCAGTTGTTGCATCAGTAGTATTACCAGCATGGTGTTCAGTAGGGGCAGAGTCAGAAATCTTTAACTCACTTATCCTTTCCAAAACATCAACACATTCTGGATCAGTGACTTGTTGATTCTCAGCAGGTTCTGAAGCGTCATCTTCCATTCCAGTAAACTTTGGTTCATCAAATACAACATGTATAGATTCTTCATGTTTCAGTGTCCTTTTGTTTAGTACCCTAAATGCCTTGCTGACTGAAAATATCCCAAGAAGATTCCTTCATCTGATTTTGGTTGGAATGTTTTCAATTGCTCCTTATGTTTCAAGATAAAACATTTGCTTCCAAATGGATGGAAATAGGATATATTAGGTTTTCTTCCATTCCATATCTCATAAGGTGTCTTCAGCAGCTTCTTGTTCATTGAGGTTCTGTTTTGTGTATAACATGCTATATTAACTGCTTCAGCCCAATATCTTTTAGGTAATAATGCTTCACAAATCATTGTCCTTCCTGCTTCTTTCAAAGTCCTGTTTCTTCTCTCAACAACCCCATTTTGCTGAGGTGTACCAGCAGTAGCTAGTTGATGTAGTACATTATTCTGCTCACAATATTCTCTTATAACTTTATTGAGAAATTCAGTACCCTTATCTGATCTGATTTTTACTACTGTCAAACTTTTCTCATTTTGCAGTCTCTTCAAAAGTTCAGGCATCTTTTGAAGTGTTTCACTTTTCTTGTTCATGAATATCACCCAAGTGTACCTTGAATAATCATCCACAACCACTAAGGTGTATTTCTTTCCTGTTACACATGTTGGTGTTACTGGTCCAAATAGATCCATGTGCATCAGCTCCAAAACTCTTTTAGTTGATTGCTTAGTTTTTGACTTGAAGCTTGATTTTGTTTGTTTACCTTGCTGACAGGCATCACATATAGCATTCTTCTAGAATGTGATTTCAGGTAAACCAATCACCAGTTTCTTCTTCACCAACTGATTGATATCATCAAAATTTAGATGATTTAACTTCTTATGCCATAACCAATTATGTTCTGACTAGGTATGTACAATCGTGGCATGTCTCGAAATGCAATGATGAGACCACCCACAACATACATGTTTTGTTGTCTTCTTCCAGCCAACACAACTTGATCACCTCTTTCACTAATGACACTACATGTGCCTTTGACAAAAGTGACCTTGTAGCCCATGTCACAAAACTGTCCAGTGCTCAACAGGCTGTAGTCTAGTCCTTTCACATATGAAACATTCTTGATTGTTAATCCATTTCTCACAAGTGTGCCAGATCCTCTTGTGTATCCTGGTGTGTTCTTGTTGCCAAAATTCACTCTTGGACCATCATTTGCCATAAAATTTGACAAACAGTGCTTATTCTTTGTCATATGTCTGGAACATCCACTGTCAATGTACCAAACACCCTACAAAAAAGTTAATGCATTTTAGGTACCCAAAACTGTTTGGGTCCATAATGGTCAGTGGTAAGCATGACCCTTGGCAAATTTCCATAAGGTCTTCCCCTAAAAGTGTCATATTTTTGTTCATACATGTATTCTACACATCCATACGGTCTAACAATTGGTTGTGTAGGATTCACATATGCTTTCTGGCCTTTTGGTGTGTAATGCTGTTTGAAGTGATTCCTGTTGTTAGAAGCATTAGCATAACCATTGGATTGCTGTTTGTTAGGAACAGGCCTGTAGTATGGAGTCTGCTGAGGTCCGTGCTGAGGTCTTGTATTAGTCCTCTGCTGATTCCTCTGCTGATTCCATTGCTTAGGTTTTACTCTAGCAGCATGGTTATACTTCCTGTTTCTAGCAGTGGGGGGCAGGAATATTCCAGTCATCATCAGTAGGGAACAGTCTACCTTTCCCCCTGAGATAAGTATCCCTCAAATGATTGACATTTTTAGGTTTAGGATTCTTATCCTTGGAATATTTCTGATTTTTGCCTTTTTGTGGTCTAGCAGACTTGGTAGCAGGTCTGCTATCAGTAAGTCTAGAAGGTACAACAGTCCTACCTTTGGATTTACTCATTTTGTTAGGTACTGATGCCCTTTTGACTTCTGATTTTTCTTCTTTGAAGCATTCTCAGTAGGATTCACTGCCTCACCAACCTAACTAGGAGTTGGATCTTGTGCAGGCACAAACTTAGGACCAATTATGGTACTAGATTCAGTGACCTTACTGGATCCACTCTTATTGGATTGTTGAGTTCCAAATCCAAGGCCTGTTCTATCACCATAAAGCTTTCCAGATTTGAATGCAGTGGAGGAACAAGATTGTTCAGCAGCTACTGAATGTACAACAGGCTTATGCTGATTCTGTTCAACTTCTTTTTCTTTTCCTTTGAGAATTCTTAATTCAGCTTTTAACCTTTCAACATCTACTTGAAGAGCCTCTTTTTCAGCCTTCACAATCTCATAACCAGATTGTATTTTCCTCGCACCATCAGTCTTATTGAGCGGAATATTCATCAGCTCGCCTTCCGCAAGGATCTGGCTTCCAAATTTCTAGGAGCTGATAGAGGGATCCCTTTCTTCCAACCTTTTAAGATCAAATCTATACCGAGGAGGAAGTTAACTTCTCTGCGGTGGGTGCCGCCGTGTTCTGGCAACTTAAAGCTGAATGTGGATGGGAGTGTTAGGAATGGAATAGCTTACTGTGGGGGTATTCTCAGGGATTCCGAGGGCAGGTTTATCATGGCGTTCCACTCTTGCTTTGGTCAGGGTACGGTGCTGGATGCGGAGATAAAAGCTTGTTTGTTTGGTCTTCGCATGTGTACTTATGATCAACCTTTGGAGATTGAATCCGACTCCCTTTATATGCATCGAATGGTTTCTGGAGAGAGGGATGGAGGATGGCCCCTATGTATCTACGTCACTCAGATTGGTGCTCTTCTTCAAGCGTTACACTATCTTGTCTCTCATATCTATAGGGAGTGCAACGCAGTCGCTGATGCCCTAGCTGCGCTGGAGGGGGATGATCACATATTTATGCGCACCAGGGAGGTCCCTCCGCACATCCTGAAGCTACTTCATGATGATTTACATGGCCCAGTTCATTTTCGTTACACCGCTTAGCTACTTCCTGAAGCACTCTTCACTTGTGAAGGGTGAAAACCAGGTCGTGTTGTTCATCTCTTACACTTTGTCATCAATACTAGATTTTCTATATATACTGTGTATCACACGCTGTGCAGAACAATAGAGTATACCAAAGGTGGGGCTGGCCGAAATCCTAGAGCTCCAAGCGGGAACTTCAAACGGTGTTTTCTCAGCCGGACGCACCCCTCCATCTTTGGTTGGGGTGCAATTCAGGTATTTTTGTTCCATTTCTCTATTGGGGCCTAGAGGTTGCTTGTTGGTTTTTGTACTCCCCCTGTGTTTTTCTTGCAGATAGATTATCAACGCGTAGCTTGCATGCGGTTCATCTCTGCATTCGGCTTTGAGGACCACGTTAGCCTTTGGACGCACCCCTACCGTTTTGCTAGGGGTGCAATCCAGGTGTTTTTGTTGCTTTTAAGATCTCTCTTTGAGCTCATGTTACTTCTGCTGTTTGATACACTCCCTTATATGATTGGTACAGCTTCTACCTCGGCTGTTGCTGACCACTTTATGTACCGGTCATGTCAAAATTTCACTTCCAAGAGGATGCGAAGATCGAAGAAAGCTCACACGAGGACACGACGGGGAGAACGGCAATCTTCTTTCACTTTCAATTTGAAAGACAGAAGACAGAGAACCACCATTTATTTCATGTGGATTTCCACTGATGTATTTATTTTTGAGTAGGGGTTTTTCGGGAATGCATAGAGCGAATACTCTTCCCTATGTGGTGGATTTTCCTACACCGGGTTTGCCACACATAGGGTTTAAGGAGGCCATGCTATCCATTCTATCACGTAAACTTAGGGTGGACCGGAATATGGCGAATGCTTTGTAGCTCTTTATTTCATCCTTTAATAAAATAAAATAAAGTTGCTTCAAAAAAAAAGATTGTATTTTCCTCAGTTGATTAAGGATGGCATCCAAAGTTTCTTCATAGTCAGAATTTTTAGGATTTGAACCACAAGTTGATTCACAATCACTTCCAGCAGGAGTGTTTATAGATATAGAATTGTATACCTCATCTGTTTCATCCATATTTGCCATTAAAGCATAAACATCCATATCAGCATCAAGTGTAGTATCATCAGAATCATTTCCCTTTTCTGATTCTACTTCATATCCTGATTCATCTTCAACAACCATAGCCTTCTTGCCAGATCTTCTTTGTTGACTTTTACTCTTCAGTAGGTCTGGACAATCAGGTCTGAAATGTCCAGGCTTCTTGCAATTGAAGTAGAGATAATCAGGTTCCTTATTCTGTTTTAACTCAGGACAGTCAGGTTTGAAGTGTCCGGTTTCTTGCATTAAAAGCACAAGTAATCATTTTCTTTCTTGGAATCATCCTTCTTCTTTTCACTAGGTCTCCTTGTGAAATTCCTTGAAGAGCCCTTTCCAGTTTTCATCATTCTGATTTTCTTGCTCAGTAGGGCAATCTGCTCTTGCATCTCATCCAGTAGATCATCTTGAGCTCCTGATGTCTCTTCTTGATATGTAGCAGCCAATGTAGTGGTCTTTGGTTCTTCCTTTTCAGTGGTAGGAACCAACTTCTTGCTGAATTCATAGGCCTTAAGATCTGAAAATAATTTGAAGGTATCCTCTTCATGTAGACTTCTCATTTCTTCTATGGCAGTAACCTTCATTTCCCAGACTTCTTTTGCTGGTAAAGCTTCCAAGATTTTTGAGTTGATTTCTTCTTTTGAGTAGTTTACACTCAGCAAGGTGAGTTCATCCTGGATTGCATTGAATCTAGATTCCATCTGTTCAATGGTTTCATTTGGTTTCATTTTGAACTTTTGGAACTTCTTCTTTGCCACACTGATTTTGTTCTTCTTGATTGCATCAGTGCCTTCACAGATTAATTATAACTTGTCCCAAAGTTCCTTTGCAGTCTTGCAATCTTTCACCTTCATATACATATTTCTATCCAAAGTTCTGTATATAATATCAATAGCAATATTGTTTAGATTTGCTCTCTTTCTATCTTCAGCATTCCATTCCCTTTTTGGCTTAGGGATGTAATGAGTTTCAGTTCCCTCTGTTACTGACTTTGTGATCACCAGTGGTCTATCTGTCAGCACATCCATCATTTCATCATGTGTTGCAGCTAGAAAAGCCTGCATACGATGTTTATACTCATCAAAATAATCTAAAGACCACATCAACATTGTTCTAGCATACTTGTTGTTGTCCATGATGCAAAGCTTTGAAAATCATAAACTTGAAAAAGTTTTCAAAGTATTTTCACAAGAACAACTAGTAGGATTACTTCAGAACAGAAACACTACTCTGATACCAATTGTTGGTCCCTTGAAAAGGCTTTGGTTAAGTTTAGAGGGGGATGAATAAACTTAACACTTAAAACTTTTGGAGTTAACAAACTCAGAAACTTGACTTCTTGATTTGCTTCGATGATCTCATTGATTGTTGATTTCACTGAATTTTTTGCCGTGGAATATATTCAAATTAAGCCTTATTAATTTTTGTAAAAGTATGATACCAAGTATTAGATACTAAGTAGTGTATGTGTGTAAAATTGATGTAGCTTGATAACAGGTTACACTTGAAGAAGTTTTCTGGATCAATAGCTTAAATCTCGGTAGGGTCAGCAGGGTGATTTCTTGATTAGAATTCGAAGCTCAAGATTATCTGTTGTTTTTCCTCAATGTTCATCATCTTGTATCTGAATTAGGAGTCTTCTATTTATAGGTAGGAATCCTTGTGGCTTATGTTTGAAATTAAAACATAGCCGTTTCAGATTTATCCTATTTTAACTTGCTTTCTGTCCCTGTACATAGTACTGACACTGTCAGACTGCTTTTTGACAGTCTACAATCTATTCACCCTTTGACTTGTATCCATTGGATAGTCTTCTGTATCTTTCCAATATCCCTTTGATCTTAGCCATTGATTTGTTTGATAAAAACAAAGGTTGTTACCAGTCCTTATCCTTGTATTCTTCCAATGTAACCTTGATTAGATCGAAATATATATTCAAGAGTTTCTGTGAACATAAGTCTGCTGATATGCTTATTAGTCAGCTGATCCACATTTTGTTGTGTTTAAAAACACTTCATCTAACTGTCTTTTATCTAACTTTTATTTATGAAGTTAGATTACACCATTTTGATCATAACTAAGTTCAATCACCATTTAACTTATGGAACTTAGACCTTGTACACAAGGTATATGTAATCAGTTTAGGTCATCACAGACTTCCCTAAATTCTGATTCCATATCCTTGACTTAAATTACTAAGTTTGATCCCTTAGCCTTCAATAATTGAGTTTGAGCCATCAGCCTTCAGTCTTCAGCAGGTTCCTAAACTAGTCTACTGACTCATCTACCCTACTAATATAGACAAGTCTGCTGATATAAGTCAGCTGACTATTTACAATGCTTGTTTGATCAAACCTATACAAAGATCAAACTCTAATAAGCCTATACATTTGATCTAGACATCTTTTTGCCTTTGCTCTATAACAGCTAGTCTGGCACTCATCACTAAAACATAAAATAAGTCCAACAGGCCTGAAACTCGACTTCAACACAAACAGAGGCTCGAATCTTTGGAAAATTTGATCAATTTAATAATTCAAGAATCCAAGCCCAAAAATGAAGACGATTTTGAAGTCATTAAGTCTGTCATTTTTTGCTTACGAGCGTCCGGAATAATGTGGCAAACTATGGCGCATAATATAAGTATTATACTATATATTACAATATATTATATTGTGTGATATTACCTAAATAAATCACTAGTATGTTGCTGATTTTTAAGTAATGGTGGCACCATTTTTGGTTCAAGAATTCAAGAGGACAAGTTTTGAAATAATCAAGTTCATGTACAAGAATACTTGGATACTTGCAAGCATTAATCAAGATACATTGAATCTAGATTCAATGAACCTAGATTATTGAAGGAGTGGGCCGAAAATTAAAGTTAATGTATCTAGAATTCTAAGTATTTTTCTTGCATGTATCTAGAATCCTAAGTGTTATTTTGTATCCTATAAATAGCCATCCACTTGTAACTTGTAAATGAACTTTTGAATCATTAAACAAATTATATTTTATTCTTCACTTGGAAAAGTGTTGTATGAGTTTCTTTGGAAAGGGAATTCAAAATTCGGATTATCAAGGACTTAAGCAATCCTTGTGGGTATCCATATACCAAGGTGCTTAGAGACAAGTTTTCTAAGTGTTGAGGTAATTCCAAGGTGCTCTCACACAAGTTGTGATTGTGTCAGGGAGCTTATTATTCCAAGGTGCTTCCACACAGGTTGTGGTTGTGATAAGGATTTATCCCAAATACTTTCAATCCACGATCCTAAGATTCATTCGATTTGAAGCCTTCCTCTGGGCGGTTTCACTTTAGTTGGTATCAGAGCATAAGGCGGATTGACGGTATTATATTCCTTTAATTTTTTTTTAAAAATTATCTTAATTTTTGTTGCATATGATCGTATGTATTTGAAGAACCATAGTATGTATGATCGTGTGTAATGAAGAACACTTTATTCCACACGAGCATCTATAAAATAAAAAAAAGGTATATATATATATATATATATATATATATATATATATATATATACAAGGTAGACAAATAAATCGTGTGTATTTGAAGAATAACTTTGTTCCATACTAGCATACAGTTTCCATACGAGCAACAAGTGAAAAAAAAAGGAATATCCTTTTATACACTTCACCATTTTTGTGTTACATCTTTGGAATTTTCTCCTTATACTTCACAATTTTTGTTGTGTTCACTTTTCGAATTACAAAACTCTTAAAATCCTTGATTCTTCACTCTTGGTATTCTGAGTAACTTGAATATTGTTGAATACTTGATATCGGATCTGAATTCTCTTACTTGAGCTAAATAAGCACACCTTTGAGAGAAGAATGGCTGGAAATAATGTTTTGAAAAGAAGGTATTCTGAAAATGCTTACTCCCGACAACTTGAGAAAGTTGGACAACGACTTGATGAACTGAATCAAAAATTTAAGGATGAGATGGAGAATATGAAGAATCAATTTCGTGACGAGATACAAGAGTTTGTAGCAAAGAAAAATAAAAAGATTGATAACATCCAAAAGATGAAGTTGAGAATGGAGGAAAGTGAGAATGTACTGAAGACAAATGAAATATTCTCCAAGAGAACTTCTAGTTCTATCTATTGTTATATTTGTACCGGATATGGACATTGCGGGTATGAATGTCCTAATCTTTGGTTGAACTCTACTCATCATGTTGAGGTGGTGAAAACGTTGGCAAATGAGCCTTGTAATATTATTGTTGAGAATATCATTGTTGTTCCAATTCCAGAAAACAAAATTAATTCTGAGGTGGTTATTTGTGAATTGCGAGGCGATATTGTTGAAATTAAAGAGCCTGAGATTGATGATGCGCATGAAATTGAATTTGTGGATGAGAAAGAAACGATGTCTGAAGGATCTATCTTGGTGGAAGAACACAACGAGTTGATTTTGGTCGAAGCAAATGAAGAATCTATGTCACTAAATTCTTGTTCAGTCTTTGTTGAATCTTCCTTACAGGTACATAATGATCGTTCACACGAGGAGTACACCGGGCTGTTGGATACATCCACCGCAGTCCATATATTGCCATTGGATACTCTGTTTCATATTGAGAATGGTGGAAAAACGGAAAACATCTTTAATGATCCGTTTGTTGTGCATATTGATGACTACTCCACATTGCAACACTTTGACTATGCTGCTGCCACACCAAAGTTCATCAATAAATATATTCACCCGGGCGACTTTTCTTATGTTCCATTGGCAAAGCATGGAACACGTTATCAACGTGCAATTCATTGGAAGATGTGTACTTGCATATTATTTGACCCCGATAGGTCATTTCTGATTTTTGCGTGTTATTCGGGAATGGTTTGTACCATTGTACTATATGCCATTTTAATCTATAACCATGATCTGAATTCACAAATTTCACACATAAAAGCTGTTTTTGAAACACTTCAAAAAGAACACATGATTGCTAATCTTAAGAAATGCTCTTTTTGCTTGGAAAGTTTTGTCTTCCTTGGTTTTGTTATAAGTAGGCAAGATATCCAAGTTGATCAAAGGAAATTGAAGACAATGGTTGATTGGCCTGAAACCAAAAGTACAACGGATGCCCGAAGTTGTCATGGCTTAACAAGTTTTTACCGATGTTTTATCCAGAATTTCAACAGCATTGCAGCCCCCTTAAACGAATTGATCCAAAAAAACACACCATGTCATTGGAGGCCTACTCAAAGGAAGCTTTCAAAACTCTTAAATCTCATTTAATTTCAGCATATATACTTGTTTTTCCTGATTTTCCAAAATGTTTGAAATTGAGTGTGATGCATCGGGGTTGGGTATTGGCGGAGTTTTGCTACAAAAAGGTTGTCTAATTGCTTACTATGGTGATAAACTAAAAGGCGCAAATCTGAATTATGCTACTTATGACAAAGAGTTGTATGCACTTGTTCAATGCTTGCGTGTTTATTTGCGTATTAGAGAGATTGTCATCCATTTTGATCATGAGTACTTAAAATATTTAAAGGGGGAATCTAAGTTCCATTTACGTCATATCCGTTGGATGAAATTCATTGAATCATATCCTTATGTGATTAAATTCAAAAAGGGAAAAGAAAACACAGTGGCTGATGCAATATCTCGACGGTATACTCCTCTCCCGAATATCCTCGTTTCCTCGGGTTGATCTCTCTATGAACTTTGTTTTTGGTTTGCCTTGTTCTCAGTCTGGTAAAGATTCGGTGTTTGTGGTAGTTGATCATTTTTCAAAGATGGTACACTTCATTGCCTGTAATAAGACCAATAATACTTCTCATATTACTGACATATTCTTTAAAGAAATTATGCGTTCACATGGTGTGCCTAAGTCGAAATTATGCGTTCACATGGTGTGCAACTCATTCTGCTACTTTCCATTCACCAATTAAGATTGTTTATGGATTTAGTCTTATCACTCCTATTGATCTTGTTCCTATTTCCCCAGGAATGCTCACAAATCTCGTGGGAGAAAAGAAAGCTGAGATGATCCATGAGTTGCATGCAAAATAAAGGCCAAATGTGGAGGCTCAAACTGCTTGCTATGAGAAACAAACCAACAAGTGCAAAGATGAGATGGTCTTTGACCCCGGAGATTGGGAATGGCTGCATTTTTGCAAAGAAATGTTTCCAAACAAACGGAAGAACAAACATAAACCAGCGCATACTTTTCATGATCATATTGATGCGTATGTTGATGATAATGCAACATTGAATTGCTATGATTATAACTAACACACCGAGCTTCATCGACATTTATATCAAGCCAAGATACACTTTTCACATTACTTTAGTGATGCGGTGATCACGACATCAGCGTGAGATTCATTTGAAGTTGTGTATACGACTCATATTTGTGTCTGGATGTTTATTTGGTGATATTTTGTATTTGTTCAAGATTGGTGCATGATACTGAACTATACGACATTCTTTTGATTCGAGGATGAATCCTTCACAACCAGGAGGGTCTGATATGAATCTGAGTCTAAATCCTACAGCAGATCCACTAGTATTTCGAGTTGGGCCTGAAACTAGACTTCAAGACAAACAGAGGCTCGAAACTTTGGAAATTTGATCAATTTAATAATTCAAGAATCCAAGCCCAAAAATGAAGAGGATTTTGAAGTCATTAATTCCGTCATTTTTTGCTTACGAAAGTCCGGAATAATGTGGCAAACTATGGCGCATAATATAAGTATTATACTATATATTACTATATATTATATTGTGAGATATTACCTAAATAAATCACTAGTATGTTGCTGATTTTTAAGTAAAGGTGGCGCCATTTTTAGTTCAAGAATTCAAGAAGACAAGTTTTGAAATAACAAGTTCAGGTACAAGAATACTTGGATACTTGCAAGCATTAATCAAGATACATTGAATCTAGATTCAATGAACCTAGATTATTGAAGGGGTGGGCCGAAAATTGAAGTAAATGTATCTAGAATTCTAATTATTTTTCTTGCATGTATCTAGAATCCTAAGTGTTATTGTGTATCCTATAAATAGCAATCCACTTGTAACTTGTAAATGAACTTTTGAATCATTAATCAAATTATATTTTATTCTTCACTTGGAAAAGTGTTGTGTGAGTTTCTCTGGAAAGGGAATTCAAAATTAGGATTATCAAGGACTTAAGCAATCCTTGTGGGTATCCATATACCAAGGTGCTTAGAGACAAGTTTTCTAAGTGTTGAGGTAATTCCAAGGTGCTCTCACACAAGTTGTGATTGTGTCAAGGAGCTTGTTATTCCAAGGTGCTTCCACACAGGTTGTGGTTGTGTTGAGGATTTATCCCAAATACTTTCAATCCACGATCCTAAGATTCATTCGATTTGAAGCCTTTCTCTAGGCATTTTCACTTCAATTGTACTAGTTGGTAGGATGGCAAAGTAAAACAGATATCCGGTAGAGTGAAGCCAGCGAAGTACCAGCAGAGAAGCATGAAGACATTATGGTCTGACTTATAACCAAGGAAGTCTGTGATGATCTAGGATAAGTCGAAATTAAAATTAAAATGATGAAATACATTGTCAAATATGGTGTGCACTGATCTCACCCAAATCAAGGATCAGTGAAAAACAAGAAGTACCTGAAAGATCAAAGAATATAACAATGCAGTAAACCGGCAGAGTAACTGACTATTGGCTAAGTAAAGACAAAGCAGTGAGGGAAGAACCAAACAGCCAAGTCAGAAGGATCACTTAACCATTCAGGGAACGGCCAAGTAAACTTTAATTGTTTAGATTTCATATGATGAAGATCAAGCATTAAATGCATAATCAATTGAGGATCAATCAAGGATGGATTTTCTGATAGACGTTTGAAGAAATCTGATCACTGAAATCAAGGAGAATACAATTATGGGGGAATCAAGAATTAAATCAAGGATTTTTCTCCACATTAAATAGCTAGCGGACGGAAATTCAAATCAATGATTATCAAGTCTATAAATAGAAGGCATTGACAGAAAAGAAAGACAACGATTGAATCTGATAAGAAACAAGTAGAAACTCTGTCAAAGTGCAAAGCCTTCTATCTGTACTTAAATGGAACATCTAGAAATCAACTCAGCAATTAGAACTTCAATTCTATATCAAGCTCTGAGATTGATCAACAAATCTATGAATTCAATTCACATCAACTGAGGCAATTGAATCAGAGGAATCTGAGAAGGATTTGCAACCTTTGTGATAGCTGCTGAAAGATTTGTTCTTAAGGAGCAGTGATAGAGACTGAGTCACTAAAGCTTTTGAAGCCAGGGAGTGATAGTCTTGCTGATTGTGAAGCTTGTGTAGCCAAGGACAATTGTGCTATTGTATATGTGAAAACAATAGTGAATTCCTCCAATCATCACAAGAGAAGAGTGGATTAAGGGATTACACCACCCTGAACCACTATAAACCTTTGTGTCTATTTACTTTCAGCAATTTACTCTACTGCACTTTATTTCATTGCATACTCTATATCTATGATTGAATAATCTACTTTGAACCAACATTTAAAGGAAGGACTTATCCGCTGCCCAAAAGCTTTTAAATATAAGAAAAGTTTTTGAAACTCCACTATAGTCATTCACCCCCTCCCCCGACTATATTTTTACCCTTCTCTGGGACCAACATAGTGACTGACACGCGATCAAAATTTTGGCGCCGTTGCTGGGGTCAATGGCCAATTTCAAGGATAAACATTTTAATTCGGAGTAAGAAGTTTTTTTTTATTTAATTTATTTTCCTTTGAGTCTTGAGTCGTCCTGGATCAAACCTGCACCTGTTAATCTGTCAACATAAGAAATTCTAGGTCCGGTTTACCGTGGCTTACCCCCGGGTTACCAAGACCCAGAAAATCAAATTCTAAACAACCTTTGCTATTCTGTGTTATTCCAGTTGATTTTAGTTAGTAGGTCTGCAACAGTTGGGTTCATCCCCAACTGAAGTGGGAGTTGCTAACCTTTTCTTTGTTTTATTTTGTCTCTTTTACAGGAGTATCAGGACACTTCGGGAATTCAGTCAAGCAAAAGTGATTAAGTCTAGACGAGTCAAACGTAATGCCTCGTACTGTGTTTAACATCAAACCAATCTCTATGTATCCTGGATCAGAAGCCAGAGAGCAATATGAAGCTGATAAGAAGCGCATGGAGGAAAAGACTGAAATGCTTAAACAGGAAGCCGAGGAAAACCTGAAGGAGTATGAGACTAATCGACCATATACGTTTCCTATCGAGCTAATTGATCTATCATCCGACTACGATTCCGATGATCCGAAGAATGATCCGGACACCATGTTCTCAGAGTCTAATGATTAACAGGATTCTGAGACAGCAGAAAAGTTAGGACACCCAAGAACGTTTCGACTCCCAATCTCTATCAGTGGTATAGCTGTAGGTTTAGGTCTTTGTGATTCCGGTGCAAGTTATAACATTCTTCTTCTATCCATCTGCCAAAAGATTAAGCTTCCAGTTGTCATGGATCAAACACGGTCCATGACCTTTGTCGATCGAACCCGAGATATACATGCCGGCCTGCTAAAGGATTGAACGATTAAGGCAGGAGGATTCTCATTTCCTATAAATTTCACGGTTTTATACATACCTGACGATCCGAGTGCCCCTGTTCTATTAGGTATACCGTTCTTAGTAACTAGCAGAGCAATGATGGACTTCAATAATGGGGAGCTTAAAGATTGAACAATGATGCCGTATCGATGAAAATCTTAGAGCCCCTAGATAATTGGCCGGAAAGTTGCAAGATGGCTTATGGTTCAGGAAAAGTGGAAATCATGGAGATAGAAAAGGAAGGGCATAGGCAATGAGAGGTTTTAGTGGAAACCTGTGAGCAAGAATTCATGAGATTAATTCTTAGAGAGGACGAAGAGAATGACCACAACAAGGCGCTCACGGAAGCTAGTCCTTCCGTATTGCGTAATGAAAGATTAGAGCTGAAAGTGGAAAATATGGAATCCTTGGGCATAAAGATTAAATCTTGAAGCAGAGGACGGCCTAACACACAAGCAAAGAGAGAAAGGTGTGCTAGGAAGAGAGCTCAAAAATTTTCTATGGAAAACTGGGATAAGGCACTCTTGAAAGGTAATGACCGACGAGAAGGGAAGTGCATGCCGGTTGAAACCTCGAAGATGCGAGTTTGGTGAGTTAAGGCCCCGACTTTTCACTGAGTGAAGATCCAAAGGTAAGTCGAGCTGACGACTTTAAATTCAGAACTATTCTCTTGAACCCTTAGGTAGATTAGGAATAAATAAAAGTAGCTGGATGAAGGGACGAGCTTTTTTTCATCCTACCGCACCCTTAAGCTTGAAACCGATGGTTGTTGGAAAGGAATGTTTTTTACTCGTTGTGGATTCAAGTGAAGTAGGTTAGGATTGAGTCGGAAATAGAAACAATAGAAGTAAGGAACTAGTCATTTTGAGGTCAGGATTGAGCAGAATGTTATTGTAAGGTGTGCAGAGGAGGAGTACAGAGAAATCAGGGGGAAAAAGCCCGGTAAACCGGGAGTTACCTCCGGTTTACTGAGCTAGATTTTTTCAGGATCTGAATGTCAGATTAAAAAGCAAAATTTTTAAAGACTCATGGAGGACACACGTTGTATCGGAAACTACCAGTCAGCAGAAACCGTCCCATTTTCCCTATTTTGCACCTTTTCATCCTTTCCCACACTCCACCATAACTCCACCTCAATCCCATCAATCAAACCCCTCAAATCCCTCATCCTAATTACTCATCGACCCACTATCCCACCAAATCCTTCCACCTTCTACCCATTTCTCCTATTTAACACCCTTCTACCACCATTATTCATCATCCTCAACAACTATCTACTTCTCAAATCACCAAAATCTCTCCATTTCTTCTTCTTCTACAAATTTCGGCCCCCACCACCACCACCACTATCACCACCATACCTCCACCAAAATCAAACTTTGTTTCTTTCAATTCACCAACCAAAACACCTATTTTGCCATCCCTATTGCTAATTTGTAGTGTTGTTGCAAAGTGAATCTGCTGCAGTTCTTCTTCTTCCATTATCAGCAGCAGTGTCTCAGAAGAAACTGAGAAAAATTCAAGCCGGTAAATCGGGGTATAGGGCCAGTTTACCGAGGGTACTTGTTCATAATCAGCTTCATCATCAATGCATGTTATCATTCAGGATGGGTCCCAAGCGTAGCCGAACAGCCCATCGTCCAAGTGGTCACCAGTATGTTTATAGAGATGCTAATCCCTTGATAGACGGGGTTGAGCAATTTCATTCTTTAGAAATCTATGAATCATTCCGAGGGCATTGGAATGGAAGACTGGTTGCCCGAGAATAAGGAGTAGAGTTGGACAATTGCGGTATGATCTTGCCACGAGCCCTACAAGTACAAGATATTTTGGATATGGCCGAGGCACCGACGCGGTTCAATGCTACAGTGGTGAGAGAATTTTATGCATATCTTTCGCATAACCCAAGAGCTACATTTGTGATGGTCCGTGGAGTTAAGGTTGACTTCACGATTGAGCGGATCAACGAATATTACGGGGTTCGTAATCCACCAGTAGGCCCAAATGAGTACACATCCTCGACCGATATTCAAGATCTAGAGAGGATACAGATGATTGCTGATTACTTTGGGGTGCAATGGAAGCGCAATCCTGTGGGAGCCCCCACCATCTTCCTGGAAAACGAGTTATCCTAGGATAGGAAGGTGGTCAATAGATTTGTTTGTGCTCGCCTTCTACCGACCAAGCATACGGTGTCTGTCACACCGAAGAGGGCAGAGTTGATGTTCTATCTGGAGTAGTGATCTCCAGTCAACATAGGTCTCTTGATGCACAGCCGTATTCATGAGCTTTCCGCCACATCTGAGCGCGATCAGTTGCCATATGGTCCTATGATTGATTTGTTTGCTATAGAGGACGAGGTTCCGGTTCTGGTTAGTGACGAGTGAGAAGACCCTGAGCGATGATCAGTTCACAGTCAGTATCAAAAGTACCGAGATAGGTCGATTTCGAGAGGTGAGAGAGAGCGTACTCCGGCCCTCGGAGCACCTCGATCTCAGAGAGCTTTTTTGGAGGAGCATTCAAGAGAAATTGTGAGTCTGCATCGCAAGATGGATAGGATTATAGACTTTCTAGGAGTTCCTCCTGAGACCCCACAACTTAGGTCTGCCCCACGTCATTGAGCATCCCCTTCCACCATTGTTGCCTCGAGTTCTGCACCACCTCCCGGTTTTGAGCCTAGAGATGATTGGGAGGATTATTATGACGAGGATTAGTTTTTTCTCTCTTCATTGTTGTTATTTTCCATTTTTATTTTATTCCCTATCTAGTAATGTTGTAGATTTATAATATAATGATTTTGTCGGCTTAACTGTTTGGAGTTATTTACTTTCTCTTTTACTGCCGCAATATTATTATATTGTTTCTTGCCAACACCATTCTTCTTGGTTTGTTTGAGATACTTAGCGTAGATTCTTCAAGGATTTACTTACCAGTGCCTATTGAATTATACGATGATCCATTTCTTCTTTGACTCCACCCTTAAAGAAGCTAAGTTCCTTTTCATTTTAACTTTTTCATCTTACACATTGGGGACAATGTTTCGATTATGTGGGGAGTAAGGGTTGTCACATAAATTATGTTCCGATTATTGGGGACAATGTTTCATTTTAACTTAGCAATATATTCCGTGAATTATGTGATTATCTTGATTCTCTTTGATGCATTGTTCACCACATAAACTTCGATTCATTTCGACAGAATTTTGAAAAAAAAAATTTGATATCTTTGATCTTTTTTAGTTAATTGACTTCGCTTTTGTTTCACATTGTATAGTAAAACTAAGTGCCCACTTCTGAAGTAGTGGCATATTAAGCGCATATTCTATTGTGAGCCACCATTTTAAGCACGTATAACTCATTTTCCTTGGTGTATGCTTGATAGCATATTGCTTTGACTAGAGTTGACCCTGGCTTTATCCCGAATTATGTTCCACCAACGCTAATAAGGGCAAAGAAATTACGGATTCGATAGTTTATCAAAAGTGAGGCCGTAAGGATAAATAAATAATTGAGAGGTCACCCGCCAAGAAAGAGAAGTGCATTGAATATATACATCTATAATCTCTTTGGCAAAAATTGAGTCGATGGAGCGTAAAACGCATGAATTTTGCATAGACCGATAAACGTGAGCCTAAGAGTAATACTCGGTTCTCGATCCGCCTTGCCAGCTAATATGCTTAATAAAAAGCATGTTAGAGACTGGTTAGTTCGACTACGGGTTGACGAAATGTTAGATTGTCTGCATTACTAAGCGGTCGTGAAAATTATTGCACACACACATTGGCTCGTGACATGAATAGTGTTTAATGCGTACTGATGGATATGAGTGGCATGATCTTGATCTTGACTTTCTGAGGCATAGCTATTTTTAATTAACTCGTATGCTAATCAGGATGTTGTTTTCTTTTCGCCTTTTTGCTCGGGACGATCAAAAGCTAAGTGGGAGGTAGTTGATAACGCCCTAAATAATATCATTAATTATACCTTTATTCACCCTAAATTCTGCTCAAGAGGGGGCAGATAGGCTCGTTATTATATGGAATATGTGTTAAATGCTATGTGTATGTTTCTAGGTTCGTAATTCTGCATTTATGTTATTTTCCCAAAGGTTTGGTACTGTTTTGCCACGTTTTATGTGTTTTATAGGATGTACCGAATCTGGAGCATTGGAGAACGGATCTGGATCAAAGGTAGCATGTTGGGCCAAGTAAAAGAAGTCCAAGAAGAGATCTACTGAAGAAAAAGAAGAAAAGTTAGCCCGGTTTACCGTGGGCTAGGTCCAGAAAACCGAGAGCCTTGTGGGACACAAAATCGATTCAGCCGCATCTACTAGGTCGGTTAGGGTTTCTATGAGTCATAAGTCGGCTATTGTATCTATATAAAGCCGCGTTAGCTGAAGTTTACATAAGTTTTGCATAGGATATTTTATGCATTATACAATTTGATGAAATAAAGTTATTCAAAGCTTTTGAGGTGTTATTTCTGGTTTTCTCCCCTACTCTACCATCTCTAGCTTGAGTAGATCGAGCTAGATCTCCAGTGTTGAAGGTATAAAGCTTTGAACATTTCTTTTTGTCTTCAATATTGTATATATGTTCGTATTTATGTGTTTTAGTTAATCTGCATGTTTAACGACCCCATTATTTACTTAGATTAATCTTAATTGAGCAATGTAGATCCAGAATTAAAAAAAGCCGCCCCCGGTAAACCGGCGGTTTATACTAGTTTACCGTGGCAAAAAATAATGGAAACTTAATCTGGAGGATTCACGTCAGCTACGTTGATCGATAGGTTCAATTAATAATAGGTTAAATCTGGCCATCTACTTACTGTATTCATAAATTAACACGAAGAACTTGCAAGGTGAAGTGTTAGTTTGGACATAGTCTTGATGGACCCTAAGAACTTGCTGATCAGTGTCGACAGCTGTCTAGGTGGGTTAGCGGTATGAGTTGGCGCTCGATATTGGCAATTCTAGTTCTTTATGCGTATGGGCTATTACGGACCAATTAAGGAGGGTAGCTTTCGTATAGATTGTCTACTACCATGGTCGGAGTAGATAGGGTTTGGAGTTGCACCCGTATCTTAAAACTAAATTTAAAGCTCGCTCGATTAATTTAAGGAAATTATGTAGGGAAGTAAATATAAAGATTAACTAATCCAACTTAGCAGATCGGTGGGAAGAGGGGGAGGAATACCAAGTTTCTTTCATGTTTATTGTTGGTCAAAGACCATATATGTCGCTTCTTAGTTAGGTTAGGATCGTTTATACTTAAAGTTGCATTGTCTATGTGGGATCGACCTTGATTCGCCATTACTATACTACGATGTACCTAGAATTCTTGCTAGTAATATCGACGTTAGTGACTTACACACAATCAGTATATAACGGTGAAGTAAATTGGCTGGTCACTGATCCAGTGTAGTGACTTCTTTCCTGAGCTGCTGTATAAAACTGTTCCTAACAATCAGTGAAGTTAACTTCACTAGGTACCAGTGCCTTACCTGCCAAGTGAACACACCCGAAATGGCAAAGGTTCAGTCAGCTGGTGAAGTCACTTAGTTGATTCCTCCAGTTAGCTGCTCTTTATAACTTAATCGATTTCAATCATTCCTAACTCAGTTCTCAGTTTAAAAATCATTCATGACTGAGCGGTTTAGTGAAAATATCGGCCAGTTGATCTTCAGTTGATATATATCTCAAGATTACATTTCATTTTTCCATATGATATCTGATAAAGTGATGTCTCACATCAATATGCTTTGTTCTTGATTGTAATACTGGATTCTCAGTATTGGATATTGCACTGGAGTTGTCACACATAATTGGAATTGTCTTTTCCTCTATTCTATAGTCCCTTAGCTGTTGTCTGATCCATAACACTTGTGAACAGCCGCTACCTGCTGCTATATATTCTGCTTCAGTTGTTGATGTGGATATAGAGTTTTTCTTTTGCTAAACCAAGATACTAGTCTGCTGCCTAGCATTTGACAAGTTCCAGAAGTGCTTTTTCTATCAATCTTGCATCCAGCATAGTCTGAGTCTGAATATGATATTAGTTTGAATCCTCCATCTTTTGGATACCAAATTCCCACATTGATTGTGTTTTTCAGATATTTATGATTCTCCTAGCTGCTAGTAAGTAAAATTCCATTGGTTGAGCTTGGAATCTTGCACATACTCCTACTGAAAATTCTATATCAGGTCTGCTTGCAGTCAGGTAGTGTAGAGATCCAATGATCCCTCTATATAACTTTTGATCAACATCTTTTCCAGTTTCATCTTTCCCAAGAATAACTCTTGCACACATTGGTGTATATGATATACCACTTGTATCCATACCATATTTGTGTATCAAGCCTTTTGTATACTTGGCTTACATAAACTGAGTTTTAACCCTCGGTTCTTCAGTCTTCAATAACTGAGTCTGAGTCCCTCAGTTCTTCTATCTTCTAGATAAATCAACTGAGTCTGTGTCCCTCAGTGAACTTACCTTCTTCGGTTTCTGTTGGTGTGCTCTTATGTCAGTTTTATAGTATCTCTTTTAGGATCTCATTTTCCTCATATGTTATTTACTCAATTTCTCAATTCTAAACCTAGAACTATTACAGTGCTTGTCTGATTAACTTATACAAATATCAGACTCTATTAAATCTTATACATTGATTTCTAGACATCTTTTTGCTTTGCACTATAACAGCTAGTTATGTCACTTCATCAATGGGTCTAAAAACAATAACTGAATAAGTGATGAATCGTCATCAAAACAAAAAACTTATTTCGAACAGGAACTTTGTGCCTCTATCTGATATTATCTTGATGATCTTCAATTCTTTTTCATTCTGAATTCTTCTTAATAGATCTGGAAGCTTCTTGAGAGTTTCTTTCTTCTTGTTCATGAAGATAGACCAAGTAATTTTGGAGAAGTCATCCACTAATACTAGAGTGTACTTCGTTCCACTTACACTCACTAGTGTGATTGGTCCAAAAAGGTCCATATGCAAAAGAAGTTAGATTCTTGTTGTGGATTGATAAGGCTTTGACTTGAAGGAGCTTTTGATATGCTTCCTTTTTTAACATGCATCACAAAGACTTTCCTTATTGAATGTGATCTCTGAAGGCCTTCAACTAGCTTGTTCTTTGACAATTTGTTGATGGTCTTGAAGTTGATGTTCAGTCTTCTATGCCAAATCCAGCTGGTTGATTGCTTATTCTTAACAAGAAGACATGTTTTTGCTTTTTGTTGTCTTCCAATCCACCATATACATGTTGTCTTCTCTTTTTCCTGCAAGTACAATTGTGCTTGTTTGATTATGAATCACCTTGCATCCTTCTATGTTGAAATGCACATTGTAATCTTTGCCACATAATTGACTGATTTTTAGAAGATTGAAATTCAATCCTTTAACATAAGACACATTTTGAATCTTCAAATTGTTTTTGAGCATTTTGTCTTCCCCCTTAATTTTTCCGGGGTTTTCTTTGACTCCAAATGTAACTTTGGATCCATCAAAAGCTTTAAAGTCAGTCAACAATACTTTGTTCCCTGTCGTGTGTCTGGAACACCCATTGTCTATGTACCAGACATCCTACAAAACAAATTAAGTATGTTTAGGTACCCAATACTGTTTGTGTCCATACCTGTTAACAATCATGCCTCTCATCCCAAGTGTGTATCCAAAGGATCTTCTTCTTGGATAGTTGAAATCATCATATTCATACACGTAAGGCATGGCAAAATAATTTCTTGTAGATTTATTGAGATCATTCTGATACAATTCTCTACTTTTTGGTGCATTTGCATCCTTTTTCACTCTCCAATATGCAGGAAGAAACTTATTTTCATATTGCTTTTTGTGTCCAGGAACATGCCTTGGTTGGATTTTCCTAAACACATGTTGCATAGCATGAAATGGTTTCTTCTTTTATTTTGGGGGTGCAAAATTCCCATCATCCTCTGAAGGTTAAAGTCTTCCCTTACCTTTCAGTAAGTCAATACCTTTAATTGGTTGGTTTGATAATTTACTCTGCTGCTTCACTACACTGGGTTTTGACTTCACCGGTGCAGTATGAGTGGTTGAAACTATGGTCTATCCTTTTCTGAATTTAGGTCCAGTTTTAGTCCTTCATTCAGAATTGTGTTGTCCATTGTTTCCTTTCTCATCCTAACTGTTGTAGCCAAGACCAGATCTGGATCCAACCCTTTTTGGAGGTTTATAAGCTGGTGCATTGAGTGGTGTAGTGGTGCTCTTAACTGGTAGAGAGATTTTCTCAGCTAGTCTGTCAACATCATATGAGTGATCATCTGCTTCTTGTTGATCAGTTGAGTGTACTTCCTTACTAGTTGATTCAGCTTTCATTCCACCCAGTTCTTCCTTTACTCTTTTATTTTCCTCTCTCAGAATCTCACATTCTTGTTCCAGAATTTCATGATGTAATTGAATTTCTTCAAATTTACTCATGAGATTTTGAATAAGGTTTGCAGAATCTAAGGGGAGAGTAAAAGATTGTGCAGTGTCAGATGTGGATGCAGATGATAAGTATGAACCAGATATTACCTCTGTTTCATCAACTTTTTTAGCCATAAGGCATGGCTATGCTTTGTCATTGTCTGAGCTGTTAGATTCATCATCATCTGAATCGTTGTCAGATGATTCTTCATTCTTTTCACTACTGGTATCAGCTTTAAGTGCCTTCATGCTCTTTCTCTTTTTTGTTGTTTTATACTTCTTCTTCTTCTCTATCTTTGTCCTTTTCTTCAGGGCAATCTTCCTTGAAGTGACCTTTCTTCTTGCAAGTGAAACATATGTATTCATCATCTTTTTTCTTCATGTCTATGCTTGAGCTTGACTCTTGTTCGATGATGAACTTTCTTTGAATTGTTTCTTCTTGCTAAACCTATCAAAACGTTTAATCAACAAAGCAATCTGTTCTTTTGCTTTTGTGTCTCTGTGCTGCTTGTATCAGCCGTTTTGCTTTGTTGGGGTGCAACAAGTGCACTGGCCTTGTGTGCCTCTGCTGGTGCACTGTCTTCTCTGTTTAACTCAAATTCATACGCCTTTAATTGAGACATCAAAGTCAAAGTATCGGTATTTGCAAGATTTATTGTTCTTCTGAGTACTGATTTGATGATCTTCCATCTTTCAGTTAGACCTCTCAAGATTTTCAGACAAACTTCATTCTATGGGTATGTATGTCCAAGTCGTTGCAGTTCACTAATGATGCATGAAAATCTGTTATCCATTTGATCAATGGATTCTCCGGTCTTTATTTTGAAGCTTTTAAATTTCTTTTTTGCAACAGACAATTTTTTTTCTTTGACTGCCTCTGATCCTTCATTAATGAGTGCTAATTTATCCCACATCTCCTTTGTTGTTGTTCAGTCTTTGATCCTCATGAACATGTTACTATCCAGAGTTTTCAAGATCATGTCTTTTGCAACAAAGTTGAGATTTGCACTTCTTCTATCATCATTGGTCCAATCTTTCTTAGGTTTCTCTATTTCCTTTCCTTGATATGCTCATGTGGCTATCACATTTGTTGGTCCCTTAGAAAGGCTAACACAAGTTTAGAGGGGGGGTGAATAAACTTGTCCCTAAAACTGGATTTAAAACAAATTAAGGTTCAGTTAAACTTGTGTGGAGTTAAGCTCACTAAGCTAAGTTTAAGTCAAACTAACTTAAGCTTAAATCTGAGTCAACCGGCAGCGGATAAAGTTTTAGCCTTTTTCTTGATCTTGTTATTCTCTGTGAAAACTGAGTGTAGTAAACTAAATTCTGATGAATGTCGCCAGTGAATCGTGAGGTGTATAACAATCAATTATCAAAATGTCAGAAAAAATGCTGAATAAATAAGTAAGTGCGTAAAGTAAATAAGGAAAATATTATAGAGGTTCCGTGGTGGTGTAATCCTCAGACGCCCTCTCTTCCTCGTGGTGCGGAGGAAAATCCCACTAGAACTTCTTGAGGTGAATCACATTACAAAATGTCCTAAACAATAGTCCTTGGCAAATCCCTAGTGTCACTATCTAAACAGCTTGTAGAACAGGTAAAATTGTCGCTCTTCAATTGCTTGAACACTGGTCCTGTAGGGTTGAATTGCCTCTTCACCACTACCACCACAAACACAGTCTACCCGACTGCTTGTCACAACTGTCCTTGGCGAAACCTTCCCGGTTTGCTTCACAGTCTAAAACCTTTGATGTAAAATCAAAGTTGGGCTAAGAATCAATAAATTGATTCTTGTTTGTGGTTCTTCAAAGTGTCCGATTCTTGATAAAATCTGTGTAGCTTGAACACTTGAAGAATTCTAGATATGATCTTGTTATAGCACAAAGATGATAGCAATTCGAATGATTAATGCACACGTTAATTCTTGTTAAATCTCTGTATTCTTGTGTAGTTAACCTTTGTGCAAGGTCCTCTATTTATAGTGTAAGGTCCAACGTTCTTCTGGCTTCAATTCGAATTGTATCAACATCTCTCTTGTAACGGCTATATTTTCTGACCATTCTGCTGTGTCAGTATTTCATCCAATAAAATCGCTTCCTTTATAACGTTCGATTGTACGATCAGTTGTTGGATGGCTGACATATAAAATCGAGTTTCCTTATCGCTTTATATATCGAGATCATTACTTGTCGGTTTCTTGACTGACTTGGAGCATTAATCGAGATTTTATTCTTCTTCAAATATCAAGATTCGGCTTTCATCGATTATAGTAGACTTAATCGAGTACACCATGACTCATTATCATCTAAGAACTCATTGTCCTTATGATTCTTAGGTCTTCATACAAGATCCATAAAGTCGCTTCAGTCACCACAATCTTGCCTCAAGTCTAACTTTCATGATCTCGACGTAGTCTTCATAATCGAGTTTGAACCTCGGTTCTTCAATCTTCAATAATCGAGTCAGTGACCTCGGTTCTTCAACTTCTATATAAGCCAACCGAGTATGTGTCCCTCAGCGAACTTACCTTCTTCAGTTTCTTGTCGGTGTATTCGAAAGTCGGTTTGTTTATCTTGATGATTTTGATTTTACGAATGATTTCCGCTTTTCGCTTTTACGACACACTAATCATTACAGATTTTTTACGATGTAACTTATACAAATATCGACTCTAGTAAAACCTATACATTCGGGCCTAGACATCTTTTAGCTTTTCACTATAACAAATTTGGCTTGACACTTCATCATCAAGTTAAGAAAATACTTTGAATAAATATGATGAATTATCATCAAAACATAAATTTTATTTCCAACAATTTCTCCCTTTTTGATGATGCCAAAACTCTCCCTAAAATAAAAGCTTAAAGATCAAAACAATGTAAAACTAGAAACTGGATTTCATTAGAATGAGCAAAAACTGGGATAGTTTCATTTTTGTTCAAAATAGTGTAACTAGATACTAAGTTCTCTTCTGTGCTTTTTGCATGACTGAATCAAATTTTCTTGCTTTGTCGTACATACGAAAACTCATCTTCTAGCTTGGAGTCTATCTTTGAAAAGGTCTTGTTGTAGTCAATTTGACTACCTTCTTTCCATCTTCTCCATTGAAATAGCTTTGGCAAGTCTGATTCTTTCAAGTAGTAATTTTCAAATTCTACTACATCTGCTTTCATTTGTTCAGTCTTGTCTTTAATCTTCAGTTTATCATCAATCCTCTTATTCTTCTTATATTGTGCCATTTTCTGCTTTGAGAATAAATCAGATAAAAAGTAGTTCAAGGATTCTTCAGTTGTCTTGTCCTTGTACTTAGCTTTGATAGGATTGTGATCGTTGGTAAACTTCATCCATAGATCCTTTGTTAGAGCAACTCTTCTGTCTCCAGGTTGACTGTACTTTTCAATGAGATGTTCGTCAGTTAGTTCTTTCCTTAAGAACTTAGGATCTGATTTGTATCTTTGCAATTCATCTTCAAGTCTCTTCATTTCTCCAAGTAACTTCAGCTTTTCTTCTTCAGATTCCCCCTTTTTGGCATCATATAACTGATCTACCAGGGCATGGTTTGCTTTTTGATCTTCTGAGATCTGTCGCTGAGACGCAAGTACTTTCTTAAGCTGAGTTTCTAACCCATAGATATGCTGATTCATATGCCAGTGAGCCTGTGCATGTGTTTCCCTATCTACTGCGGCTAAGTCTTCAAGTTTTTGTTTGAGTAACACAATTTCTAAAGCAGAACTTGAACTTGACTTGTGGATCATCTCTAGTCTTGCATGAATTGAAACATCTGTTCTAGTTCTGTAGTCGAGATATCCAGAGATATTTGATAGAAGATCATTTTGTGCATCCTTGTTACTAAGCACAATCTTCAAATTTTCATGAACTTTTGCTAATTCATCCTTTGTGAGGATGTCAGAGGGATCATAAGTATCTTCTATTGGATCCTTAAACTGAGTATTATCTTCAATAATCATCAGTTGTTGATTAGCAGTTCCATCAGCTGCTTCCTGATTGTCAGTTGTCTGATCTCCAACTGGCAATCCTTTTTGCTGAGGTACAATTTGCGTTGCTAGAGGTTGGGGTTGAGTTTCTATTTTCAAAACTGTAGTTTCATCAGCTTCTTTTCTTGATTCATCATCTTTATCCTTTGAAGTATCTTTGGATGATGTGGCTGATTCTCTTCTTTTTCCTAGTTTAGTGAATCTTTTGAAGCAATTGTCAAGAAATTCTAAATAGGAAACAGAGCATATAGATCTCTAACTTCCAATTTCTTTAAGAGTAGTTTCTCTTTAGTCGGTAGACTGACATCTCGAGAATCTTCTGGTTTAAGCTTCATCTTCATTAACTTGATGATTCTATCAGCTTCAAAAACTGTGCCGATTGTTTGAACCGATTGATGTCAGAATCGAGAAGTGTGGTCTCAGAGTGACAATTTCTTGTATAACTTCAGTTGTCATTTGTTGTTGTTGTTCCCCCTCAGTTGGTGCTTTCTCTCTTGAGATTTCTGGGTACAAGCATCTTACAACTGATCTCACTTCTGCTGTTTCAGCTTTTTGCTTGATTCTTCTGTGTTCAGTTTCTTGATGAGACACAGTTTCCTGAACTGCTTCAGGTTGGGGAGTTGTTCCTGCGATTTCCTTTGTAAGTGCAGTTTGCCTTGTTTGCTTCCCTTCCTTGATTCTTTCTAAGTAAAATTGAATGATTCCACTAAGTGTCTTCTTTAGTCGGAATCTGTCAACAGTTACTTGACCTTCGGTTTGATACCTTTTTACACTGTCTAATTCAGCTAAATGTTGTCTCTTGAACTGATTGACAACATAACCTGCCCAATTGAATTCTATTCCATCCCGGATTATATTCATGAGATAAATATTTTCTTCTGACAGTATACTGATGCCTTTTGATTTTCCAATGACATGTTTGCTGAGCCATCTGCTGAGGTGTTCAAATTCTGGCTTGATTTTGTCTACATGAATACCAGGTTCGATTGGTTCCGTAGAAAAAGTAAGTTGCTCAAGAAAAGCTTCTCTTTTCAATGGTAGAGTAGTCCAATCTTTTGTTGTCACAGTTGAATTTGTGAAGCCAAAGAGTGTCCTTATGACGTTTTCATTGAGAACAATGCGATCTCCACGAACTTTGGTCATCAGAGAGTATAGTACCAAGCCTGGTTGTTTCTCAATTTTATCACATATCCAGCTTGCTAACAGAGTGTTTTGACACATAGCTTCATACATTTCGAATGTCAGTTCATCCAACTCTGTTATTAATCTTTCTTGTTTTGATTTTTCTGAAGTGGCCATGTTTGGGTGTGAACACAAAAATTGATTTTTTTTTTTAGAAGAAAGAGATTTTGAAGAGCCTGTTTTGTTTTCTAGAAAGGGATGAAGATATTGAAAAATAATGTGAACGGAAGTTGAATAAATAGGTTGGAAATTCTGGCGGTTGAGTAGTACAACTTTTCAAATTCCATGATGGTTTTGGGTAACCGATACATGTACTGTTCTGACAATCGTGGGGTGTACACGCGAAATTCTGACAAAAACAACTGCGGTAAATTAATGCAATATAACTGCTGTCGCTTTTATCTTGCCAACCTTTGACTTGAGTTGATTGGAATAAAATCGAGATCAAGATGTAACATTCGGGCTTTAGAAAATTATTCGATTCTGATTTGATTGATCGCTTTGAAATTGTTGATGTCAATGACTAGTCTGTTAAGTTGAGCGCACCCATCATAACAAAGATTAATCCCTTGACTAATTTCTGGCTTAACTGATTTCAACTGACTTTGATTATCCCTAATTCGCTTCTCGCTTTGTCAAACTGTCTTTGTCCAATGGCTTTGTAAAGATATCTCGCCAACCGATCTTCGTGAGGTACATAAAGAATCATTATATCCTTCTTCTCCGCATGATCTCTTATGAAGTGGTGACGTACATCTATGTGCTTTGTCCTTGAGTGTAAAACTGGATTATCAGTGATTGCAATTGCACTTGTGTTATCACACATTATGGGAATCATTCCTTCTTCTATCCCATAATCCCTTAATTGTTGTCTAATCCATAAAACTTGAGCACAAAAACTTCCAGCTGTTATGTATTCAGCTTCAGCTGTAGAAGTTGAGATTGAGTTTTGCTTCTTGCTAAACCATGACACAAGTCTATTTCCTAGTAACTGACATGTGCCTGATGTGCTTTTCCTGTCCACTTTGCATCCAGCATAATCTGAGTCTGAATAAGAAATCAGCTTGAATTCTCCTTCTTTTGAATACCAAATTCCAACTCCATCTGTGTCTTTCAGATATTTCAAAGTTCTTTTTACAACTGTGAGATGACTTTCCTTTGGTTTTGACTGAAATCTTGCACATACACCAACAGTAAATGATATATCTGGCCTACTTGCTGTGAGATAGAGTAAGCTTCCAATCATCCTTCTGTAGAGTGTTTGATCAACATCTTTGCCTTCTTTGTCTTCATCTAGTCTGATGTTGGTCCCCACTGGTGTAGAAATTCCAGTAGATTTTTTCATACCAAACTTTTTGATAAGTTCTCTTGTATACTTTGTTTGGTGAATGAAAATTCCATCATCTAACTGTTTAACTTGTAAACCGAGAAAGTAATTTAATTCTCCCATCATACTCATTTGGAATTTGCTTTTCATCAAACTTGCAAATTTTTTACATAATTGTTCATCTTATGATCCAAAGATGATGTCATCAACATAAATTTGAACAAGTAGAGTATTTTCACCATTCTTCATTCTGAATAATGTTTTGTCGATTGTTCCTTTGATAAATCCATTATCCACCAGAAACTGAGATAGAGTTTCATACCAAGCTCTTGGTGCTTGTTTAAGTCCATATAGAGCTTTCCTTAGTCTAAAACTTTGTCAGCTTGATCTTTGATTTCGAATCCAGGTTGTTGTTGAACATAAACTTCTTCTTCAAGAATTCCATTCAGAAATGCGCTTTTAACATCCATCTGGTAAACTTTGAACTTCTTGTGAGCTGCAAAGGCAAGAAATAATCTTATTGCTTCTAATCTTGCAACTGGTGCATAAGTTTCATCAAAGTCTATGCCTTCTACTTGAGAGTATCCCTTAGCTACAAGTCTAGCTTTGTTTCTGATGATATTCCCATCTTCATCAAGTTTGTTTCTGAAAACCCATTTGGTTCCTATGATATTGACATGAACTGGTCTATCTACCAATTCCCATACTTGATTTCTCTTGAATTCATTGAGTTCTTCTTGCATAGCTAATATCCAGTCTGGATCTTTCAAAGCTTCTTCAATTTCTTTAGGTTTTGAATGTGATAGAAAACATGCAATCATTGCATCTAGTTGATGTCTTGTTCGAACGCCAGTTTGAGTATCACCAATTACTTGATCTTCAGGGTGATCTCTCATCCATTGATACATGGGTGTATGCATCAAAGGATCTATATCTTGTTCGACTGGTTCATCAAGAGCTGATTCTTGAATTTCTTCATTTGGATCAGGAACATGTAGTTCAGGAGTGGTTTGTTGAGTAGTTGGAAACTGAGACTGATCTGGATCTGAGCAATCTGAAATTTGTAGTCTTCCAATGTCAAATGAAATTAGTTCTGGCATGACTGGTAACTGAGACTGAGAAACTGGTTCTTGTCGGTCTTCAGTTGTTTCACCTGGGAAGTTTGGTTCATCAAATACTACATGTATTGATTCTTCATGCTTGAGTGTCCTTTTGTTTAGTACTCTAAAAGCTTTGCTGACACTTGAATATCCTAGAAAAATTTCTTCATCAGCTTTAGGCTGAAAAACATGAAGTTGATCCTTCCCATTATTGTGTGTGAAACATTTTCTTCCAAAAGCATGAAAGTAGGAAACATTTGGTTTTCTTCCATTCCAAATTTCATAAGGAGTCTTCTCATGTCTCTTGTTCATGAGAGCTTTGTTCTGTGTATAACAAGCTGTGTTAACTGCTTCTGCCCAATATCATTCAGGTAGTTTAGCTTCACAGATCATTGTCCTCCCAGCTACTTTGAGTGTTCTGTTTCTTCTTTCAGCTACACCATTCTGTTGAGGTGTTCATGTGGTAGCCAGTTGGTGTAAGACACCATTCTCTTCACAGTATTCAATAATTACGCTGTTAAGGAATTCAGTTCCTTTATTTGATCTTATTTTCACAACTGATACTCATTTCTGATTCTGAAGTCTCTTGAGTAATTCAGTCAGTCTTTGCTGGTTTCACTTTTCTTGGTTAAGAAAATTACCCAAGTGTATCTTGAAAAATCATCTACTACCACCAATGTGTACTTCTTTCCACTGATACTAATTGGTGTAATAGGTCCAAATAAATCCATGTGTAGCAACTCCAGATGTCTGGTTGTTGAGTGTTGAGATTTGGTCTTGAAACTTGCTTTTGTTTGCTTTCCTTGTTGACATGCATCACATAAGCTGTCCTTCTTATATGATATTTTTGGTAGTCCAATGACTAACTGCTTCTTAACAAGCGTGTTGATGTCATCAAAATTAAGATGACTCAGTTTCTTGTGCCATAGCCAACTGATTTCTGATTTTGTATGCACAAGCAAACAAGTTTCTGCAACGGCTGTTGTCCAATCTACTACATACATATTTTCTTTTCTTCTTCCGGCTAGGACAACTTGATAAGCTGATTCGCTGACGACAACGCAGAAATCTTTGTCAAAAGTAACTTTGTAACCATATCAAATAATTGACTGGTGCTGAGTAGATTATAGTGTAATCCTTCTACATAAGATACATTCTTGATTGTAAGTCCATTCCAGATTAAGGTGCCATAACCTTTGGTGTATCCAGGTTTGTCTTTACTTCCAAAATTAACCTTTGGTCCATCTTTTGCAATAAAATTATTGAGACAGTCTTTACTCTTTGTCATGTGCCTAGAGCAACCACTGTCAAAGTACCATATATCATGCAATAAAAATTAAACATTTTTAGGTACCCAACTCAGTTTGAGTCCATAGGGTCGCTTGTCGCATACAACTCGGGAATATATCCTTTTGGGATTCTTCGGATATTGTTGCACTTGTTTTCATATATGTAAGCCACACTCCCATAGTATCTATGTTTGGACTGTGTCTTATTTATATGATCTCTCGAGATCTTTTGACTCAAACTTATTTCAATGTTGCTTTCTATTATTAAAGCTAGAATGATAACCGTCATTCCTTCTATATCGAGGTCCGAATCGACCTTGGTATCGGGACTTTGGCCGAGAGCCGAGATTAGCCTCTCTCATTGAGTCTTGGACTAAAACCTTTGATAGGTTTTCTTCATGCGGAATGATTGTTATTGTCGGTTTACTAATAGATGCAAAGAAAATTCCAATCATCATCGGTGGGGTATAGTCTTCCTTTCCCCCTGAATGTGTGAATCTTTGAATGATTGACATTCTTGGATTTACTTTGATTGTAATTTTCTGGTTCTTGACTTGATTGGTTTTTGTGGACCTGGTAGTTGATTTACCATTTGGTTTACTTTTGTTGGTAAATCTAGTTGTTTTCTTGGAAAACTGATTTATCCTATGTGATACTGGTTTTACTGGTTCAACAATTTTCTCAGTTTGTGGAAGTTGCTCAGCTACAAACTTAATGTCAGTTTTGGTACTAGGTTTAGTAGCTTTTCTAGTTCCATTCTTAGAAGATTGATGTGTATCAAATCCTAAACCCGTTTGTCTCCATACGGTTTTCCTGATTTGAATCCGGTAACCGAACTTGATTGAGCAAGTGATTCGATTCTTCTGTCGCCGATACAAGATGAGGTCGATCTTCGAATCTTTTCTTTATCAGTTCTAGTCAGTTGCAAAATTTTTAATTCAGACTTCAATCTTTCAACTTCAAGAATTAGATTTTCTTTCTCAGCTTTAATTGATTCATAACCATCTTGAATAGTTACTAGCTGACTCATCAATTCGTCAAGAGTTTCTTCTAATTCTAGATTTTTTGGATTGGAGTCAGCAGTCGAAGAACATGCATTTTGCATGGAAACTTGAGCTGAGGAATATTTAGAGTTAGACTCGCATACCTCATTTGCATCTTCCATGTGTGCCATTAAAGCTGTGTCATCTGATAGTCTTTCAGTACCAGCTTCATAATCTTATTCATCTCCAGCAAGGAGTGCTCTTCTACCAACTCTTCTTGGTGGAGTCTTCTTGATCAGTTCTGGACATTCAGCCTTATAATGTCCTGGATTTTTGTAGTTGAAACAGAGATATTCATCGTCTTTTCTTTTCTCAGGAGTTCTCTTGATGAACTTCTGAGTGACTGGGTGTCCACTCTTCATTCTTCGAATTCTGTTCATCATTAGAGCCATTTGTTCTTCCACCTCATCCAATTCATGAAGATTGCTTGATGAGTTTTCTTGAATGTCATTTGATGCTGCAGCGAGTTCTGTGGTCTTTGGTTCTTCCAGAGCTTTGATTATTGCAGCTTGTACTTGTAAAATCTTCACTGAATTCATAAGCTTTCAGATCTGAGAAGATTTTGAAAGAGTCCTCTATGTCACGTCTTCTAGATTCTTCCATAGCAGTGACCTTCATTTTCCAACACATTGGTAATGCCTTCAAGATTCTTGTGTTGATAACTTTCTTGGAGTATTCAATCTTGAGTAGATCTAATTCATCCATGATAGCATTGAATCTTGTTTCCATCTGGTCAATAGTTTCTCCAGATTTCATCTTGAAATTTTCAAACTTTTGTTTTGCAACAGAAATTTTATTTTCCTTGATTGAATATGTTCCTTCACAAACAAGTTGTAGTTTGTCCCACATTTCCTTGGCAGTTGTGCATTCTTTCACCTTCAAGTACATGTTTCTGTCAAGAGTCCTGAGGATAAAGTCCATAGCAACATTGTTGAGATTGTTTCGCTTCCGATCATCACTGGTCCATTCGGATTTGGGCTTTGGAACTCGAATTTGTCTCTCACCATCAGTTTGCATGTGAGTGATCTGGATTGGTCCATCAGTGAGTACATCCATCATTTCATCATGAGTAGCTGCTAGAAAGGCCTGCATACGACGTTTATATTCATCAAATATGTCCATGTTGCACATAAGCATCTGTCTTGCATATTGATTGTTATCCATAGTGAGTGAGTGAAAATTGATTGTTTAACAATTGGAAACTGAGCTTTCAAATGAGAACAACTAGAGGATATATAGAGAAAATGATAACTCGTCAAAGAGATATTGTTTCGATACTAATTGTAGTTATCGGAAATAACTGATGATCAGTTACTTCAAGTAGACAAACTGATACTTGAATTCAGTTCTGGATCTCTTCAACTTAGAAACACTGCTCCGATACCAATTGTTGGTCCCTTAGAAAGGATAACACAAGTTTAGAGGGGGGTGAATAAACTTGTCCCTAAAATTGGATTTAAAAAAAATTAAGGTTCAGTTAAAATTGTGTGGAGTTAAGCTGAATAAGCAGAGTTTAAGCCAAACTGACTTAAGCTTAAAACTGAGTCAACCGGCAGCGGATAAAGTTTTAGCCTTTTTCTTGATTTTGTTATTCTCTGTGAAAACTGTGTGTAGTAAACTGAATTCTGATGAATGTCAGTTTATGAACTGTGAGGTGTATAACAATCAATTATCAAAATGCTGTAAATAAATGTTGAATAAATAAATAAGTAAGTGCGTAAAGTAAATAAGACAAATATTATAGAGGTTCCAGGTGGTGTAATCTTGTACGTCCTCTCTTCCCCTATGGTGTGGAGGAAAATTCCACTAAAACTTCTTGAGGTGAACTGTTACAAAAAGTCCTAAACAATAGTCCTTGCCTAATCCCTAGCGTCACTATCTAAACAGTTGTAGAACAGGTAAAATTGCTGCTCTTCAATTGCTTGAACACTGGTCCTTAGAGGGTTGAATTGCCTCTTCACCAACTACCACCACTAACACATTCTACCCGACTGCTTGTCACAACTGTCCTTGGCGAAACCTTCCTAGTTTGCTTCACAGTCTAAAACCTTTGATGTAAAATCAAAGTTGGGCTGAGAATCAATAAATTGATTCTTGTTTGTGGTTCTTCAAAGTGTCTGATTCTTGATAAAATCTGTGTAGCTTGAACACTTGAAGAATTCTAGATATGATCTTGTTATAGCGCAAAGATGGTGGCAATTCGAATGATTAATGCACACGTTAATTCTTGTTAAATCTCTATATTCTTGTGTATGTAATCCTTTGTGCAAGGTCCTCTATTTATAGTGTAAGGTCCAACGTTCTTCTGGCTTCAATTCGAATTGTACCAACGTCTCTCTTGTAACGGCTATATTTTCTCGACCGCTCATTGTGTGTCGATGATTTCATCCAATAAAATCGCTTCCTTTATAACGCTCGATCGCATTTGATCGCTTTTTGGATGGCTGACATATAAAACTGAGTTTCCTTATCAGTTTTATACTAAGAATGTTACTTGTCATTTCTTGACTGACTTGGAGCATTAACTGAGATTTTATTCTTCTTCAAATATCAGTACTCCAGTTTTCATCTGATTATAGTAGACTTAATCAGAGTACACCATGACTCATTATCATCTAAGAACTCATTGTCCTTATGATTCTTAGGTCTTCATACAAGATCCATAAAGTCAGTTCAAGTCACCACAATCTTGCCTGAAGTCTAACTTTACAGTCTCGACGTAGTCTTCATAACTGAGTATGAACCCTCAGTTCTTCAATCTTCAATAACTGAGTCTGTGACCCTCAGTTCTTCAACTTCTATATAAGCCAACTGAGTTTGTGTCCCTCAGCGAACTTACCTTCTTCAGTTTCTTGTAGGTGTATTCTGAGTCAGTTTGTTTATCTTGATGATTTCCAGTTTTCTTAATGATTTCCAGTTTTTCAGTTTTACGACACACTAATCATTCTGATTAAGCTTTGTCTGATGTAACTTATACAAATATCAGACTCTAGTAAAACCTATACATTCAGTTCTAGACATCTTTTAGCTTTTCACTATAACAGCTGGCTTCAGCACTTCATCAATGGGGTTAAGATATTACTTTGAATAAATATGATGAATTATCATCAAAACATAAATTTTATTTCCAACAACATTCATGATCTTTATTGGGCCATCATTGATTACATCCAACATCTCCTCATGAGTTGCTGCAAGATGTTGTTCCTCACCCTCTACCCTGAATATTTGAGTTTGATAAGTTTTCAGGATTTTACCGCTTTGTTGATCAAGATCGCCCAATTTATAAGCATTCACCACACACAATTCTGAAAGTTAATTGTTTATTACGTTACATTTATATCATGGATCCTGAATAACAAAAATGAGTAACTTTTTTCCTAGGCATCAAAGCATTGGTTATACATGCATTTCCACTTCAAGAAACTGATGAGACTACATCTTACAAAGACTTTGTGGTTATCAATGAAGAGTATGACTAATTTGTTCACAAAATTATTGTTCCACATTTTTGTAATAATTATTTCATTACTCCTCAATAAACTATTACGTGTAATAATTGTTAACCTATTGTTATGACTATACAGGATGATTCCTATAATGCTGAGAGTATAAGATGATCTTTTAGTTGATGCCGATGTCAACGCCTACACAAAGTACAAGATTCTGACCCTGATTATTGCATATGGCTTGAAAGTAACTACGCATAACAGTAAGATTACTTTTCAATTTTATACAACGCCATTACATGATATTCGGTATTTTTCCCAGTTTTAATGATACCGACAATGAAATAAACGTCTACTAACTGACAAGGTACCGTATATTCAGTTTTATGCGTTTGATTAATACTTTCCCATCTTACATGCTGTCGATGTCCACGTTTTACGCATGGCATGAATACATTCCTGTATATTCGAGATATTTCTTTAAACAATGCTACAAAAAATATTAAATTGAATGCATGTTGTGTGTTTAAAAGATTATTGTATATACTATTTTGTTGTTTTCTCCATATTATTATTCTTCAATAATCACAGTTGTCATACATCCTTAGTAATAAAAATATGAATTTTAATACAGGTCATTCACTTGGAACAAAGACTAATGATTATTTCATGCATAACACACCACTGAAAGAGGAATACCATCTAAAAGAATGGTATGAATGCTGACATAACTCTTAGCCTTAATAAATAGAACAATAATCGAAAGTATGTTATATCTGCTTTCCAGGTATGTTGCTCATGCTGCTAAAATCACACGGTTACTAGAAACCCATACTTACAGAGATACATCTAGTCTCTTCCACCACCACATCATGCTGAAATCGTACATCTGGATCATGCTTTGGCTATAATTGGAAATGTAAGTGTTAATAGTGACACTCAAATTTAGTGCCAATAATTATTCGACGATCTTGAAAACATCAATTGAATTGATATACAATTTAACTATAATGAAGCCTTCTTCTTAAATATTGAGGTATTGCCACATAGACATCTAGATCAAATGATCATTTGTAGAGGTGTTGAACTAGCCCATTACATGTTTGACTAGATAACCATACAAAATTTATTTAGGTTCTTTCTATGAAGCAAATCAAAATATCTAAATAAACAGAGTACATATAAATGCATGCCTCTTTCACAGCTAAGGGACACATATAGATAGGCTGGGAATATAAGAAATCAAATGGAAAATATTACACCAGGATAATATTCTAGGTATCAGGACAATATCAAACGTTTTCACACAGTATACTTCTTTACATTTAAATATTATAGCAGTCGATGAAATGATTCAGATGAATGTTGAGACCAACAAAATAAGTAAACTTTAACCTGCATCGTAGCAACAACTCATTAAACGATTCATCATATGTCAATGTTGAAGAACCTGAATCTTAAACTCTGAAATGCAGGTGAAAACTGTTTGGACTGAAGGTAAACTGACTTATCTTCCTGCTCAAGATAAGCTTTTGTTTGAAGCATGTGAAAAATGCTTCACACCCTTGGATGTGGATACACAATGGAAAAATGGTGTTTGACCTGTCAAGAACTTACTAATGTAGTTGTCCGGTAATAACCATGCTCTATATTGTGTTTTTTTTTTTTTTTTTTTTTGAATATGTGGTGTGTTTGCTTTGATCACTCACTTATTCACTTCTCTATGTTCAAATTATTCAACGGTGATATTGTTGTATTCCTGAGTAGCGGCACTATTGTTATTGAAGCAACGATCAAATCTCCCGACACTGAAAAACTACTACCCTTCACTGCCAATGAGCTTAGACTTGCTGCTGAATAGGCATATGATTTAGAAACACTCAACCATTAAATTAAATTCGATCAATCCTAAAAAACTGTTTACTAATATGGTTTTTTAGTGTAATCCAAATGCACCTTTGACAAAGGAAGTTGAAGCTACTCTTGAAAAGAAACATGTGATTGCTTTCCTGAAGTACTATGATTGATTATGCAAAGGCACCATGGTGCGTCGATACCATGTTCTTAAATTTATAGTGCAGCTGAAGTTCACGCGTATCATGAATCACAGAAATCGGTAGCAGGAACAGAGCCTACTTTAGGCAACATAACTTCTCAAGGTCACATTGGATCTTTAACCTTAGCAGCAGCAGAAAATGTCGAGAAAGAGTTTTTTACTCCTACCATAAAAGCTGTACTAGAAGAGGTATCAAAATACCCTTCTCTTGAACAAATACAAAGTGATCAACCATCTGGTACTAAGCGAATGTTAGCCTTTAAGGAAAGTCAGGCTGAGGGAACAGATTCAATCATAGACCAAGATTCTGATTGCTTATCTCATTTACGTGTGTCTCAGTCTGAAACCATTGTTCCATCCAAAGATACACAAGAGACCACTCCATCTAAGAAGTCGAAAGGATGCTAAACAGGACTGAACTCTGTTTAGTAAGATTTCACCAGTTCCTGCTTTTGAAAAAATCCCTAAAGAAAGTCAGTGTTTTCATGTCTAGCTAACAGCAACATATTATATCATTAACTTCCTAGATAGAGGGAGAATTAATGATTAGTAATAAGTAGCTTCGTTTGTAAGTTGTATAAGCAACAAAAACTTCTGGTATTTGACTTGTGACATAGTCCCAGTCAGCCATGTGTCATGCATCTCTGGTATTACCGTAGCGTGAATGATCTTTTGTTTAATAACATGAATATAAAAGCACTGGCCTAGATTTCTATTATCTTTTTCTTGCTATTCTTATGTCCATTTTCATATAGTTCTTGCATCTACCCAAAAATAAATGACATATACAGCAAATTTTTTGGTAGGATAAAGGCATACAATAAATAAAATATATAGAAAACTATATCTGCAGTGGGCATGCACTGTGCCTTGCATAGTGTAAAAAAATTAGTATATATATAAGATGTTCAGCAGCAGTAAAGTAGAAGAAAACAAATAAGAAAGAATACATTGTGAATTCATCTATATTCCATTTTGCTTTCTTTGAATGAGTTTACTCTTATATTAAGACTATCCACAATGATCGTTCTCTATAGCACCTTTTAAACACCATTTAATTTCATTTTTAACACCCTAAAAAAATTCACTCCAATAATAACTCCCAATACAACACCTCTAATACTTCTCATCCCACCAACACCACCCTGCTGCATCATCTTCCATTTACTCAGCCAATTTTCTAGCTCAATGTTAGATAAATTAGATGTTATGTGTAAGGGTATTTATGGGAATGTACTGTTATGACACCTACGCAGAGTTTGTTAGAGGTGTGTATTTTTTGTGTAACTCTTGTATTCCAAAATCTAATGAAAACATTCTGGTATCTGATGTAAGTCAATTTTATGATGCATTCACTATGTTTTCAGCCCTGTTTTCCCCTGATTTTAATAGTATTTTTGCATCTTTGGGCATCTATTTGCATATTTTCATAAGGATCAAATAAGTACTAAGTAGTAATAAATAAAGTAATTTTATTAGTATTTTTAGGTCATTAGGACCGATATTTTGTTGGCGGGTTTATGCTTGGTATTTTTGGCGAGTCATTGTAGGATCATAGGTTAACCAAGCCTCGGGAGAGATGATTTTGATGTTGAAAAGACGCGTTTGTACGGTGCGAAGCGTGTAGCCGAGCCACGGAGTTCTTACGGATCAATTGTCTTGAGCATTTCTACTCACAGCTGACTTAAAATGACATTTGACCAATCCTCGAGACATAATTCGGTTTGGATTTATTCCCAAGAGTTGTAGATCTTCAAACAAGCTTTCCAAAACATTTTGAATCACTCAAATCGGAAGTCTACACGCAAAGTTATGGTCAATTTACTGAAGACATTCTAATACCGAATCATCTGTCGAGCCGAACTTCGCACAACTCGGCTCATTATGCGTTTTTCACCATAAAAACGGGATTTTTCAGCTGAAAACTAATCTCCCCCTTCCCCCAAACCCTTAGAGCCGAAATTCCTCCATTAGAGACCTTGGGGGAGGTCATTCTAACACAAAAACAATGTAATTAACGGATTGATAGCCAGATAGTTGAAATCTCATGTTGTTCTTCTTCAAACTTCTTCTTTTCTTCATGGGTGTAAGAAGATTGCTAGTACTTGGAGGATATGGAGTCAATAAAGATGGATTTTCATGGGTAATCTTTTATTTAGCTTATTGTTCTTTAATTTCATCTCGATTTGTGTTAGTTTTAGTTAGATTTGTATCCGGAATTTTCATCTTCTTGGAATTGTGTAAAGTCCGATTTGGGGAAGATGAAGATGAAGTATAGAAATCTAACCCATGAAATTTGAATTGTGATATTGTAGTTTCTTGTGATTTGTGAGAATGGTTGTTTAGATTTCAAGCACATTGTGGAATTATTTCTGATTTCTTGGCCTTAATGCTTGTGTTAGATTAATCACCTAATACATTATTTATCACACTTTGTTGAGATCGAGAGAAGATACTTAGTGTGGGAAAATGGGTAATGAGACCACTTAGTAAAATCGACTAGAGATAGATTCAATTTCTAGAGTGGGGTTCACTAATCGTGGTTAGGCAACCCAATGAGTGTAATGCATATCGACTCTTCTAAACCTAATTTAGTCAATTAGGCCGTTGACGAGATATAGAGTGGTTTTATCACGCGAGAGCGAGCGATCATTAAAGCGGGGGTTCGCACAAATAATTTATCACAAAGTCACAAATGGATGGAGGGTAGGTCGAATCATATCTCAATGAATCATAAGTTCTACTCTATCACTTTGAACATTAACTTGGCTAACCTTAGATTTTATTTCTCTTCTTTCTCTTTTTGTGGCATTTAGGTGGTGAGTTACGGAGTGGCACCATGGCTCACCTTAGTTTTAAAACTCATCTTTTATGTTTTGCCTAAACCAAACGTGCTAGTGATTTTGGTACTTAACCGACATCTTTGTGGGAAACGATCTTGCTCACCAATCTACACTACAATTGACCCGGTACTCTGCCGGTGAGATTGGAAGCCTAGTGAGGCTAATCAAGCTTCTTTTAGATTAGTATCTTCTCTAAATCCTTTATTGGTATCAGAGCTATATGCCGGTGTAAGCTCAAATGAGCACCGGAGCAGCTGTTTCTGCAGCGACGGCTGCCTCTCTAATCACCGGAGTGTCCACTCCATTATCTACTGATGGACAACGCACTGGACTTACCATTACTGGAGCAACCGTCTCTGAAGCTCCTATCTTTTCTGTCGGCGCGTTCACTGGACTTCCACCGCTGAGTCTTCCACCTGGTTTATCTCCTCATATCCGTCTTGGAGGAGGTCTTTTGCTCCATTTACTCACATGCATAGCACTGGAAATCCTCTACAATCAGAATTCCGTTTGGAACCTCTATTTACATGAGCTTTCCATCTGCACCTATTATTGGAAATTTGGGCACTGTAAGCCAGCTTCGTTGTCTCATTTGCCATTCACCACAATTTGAATCAGACTTGTAGTGTTAAGCTTGATAGATCTAATTACCACTTGTGGAAATCCATTGTTTTTCCCGTAATATGTGGTCATAGACTTGAAGCTCACATTCTTGGTGATGAGATACAAGGCAGATTGAGATCCTCTCCATGAACTGGCTCACTGTCCCCTTACCAAAGGCCTCAGACGGCTAAGGAGTGGAGTATGTCAGATCAATTGTTTATCGGTTGGTTGATGAGTTCTATGACAGAACAGGCATTACAAGAAGTTGTTGGTTGCACTTCAGCCAGGGAGATTTGGGTTACTCTAGAAACCCTTTTTAACAGCCAATTTGAGTCTCGGATGTTGGAATACAAGAGTGCCTTGACCAGAGTTGTTAAAGGCAGTAAATTTATGGCAGATTATCTAGCCAAAATGAAATCTTATGCTGATAATCTGAATGCTGCTGGTTATCCTGTTATAAAGTCAGAGTTGATTCTTGCTGACTTGGGAAGACTTGAGAGAGAGTATGAAGCTGTTATAGTCAATTTAACAGCAAGAGTTGGATCTATGACTTGGCAAGAGGTTCAATCTCAACTCTTGATTCATGAAAAGCTCCATGCCATATTCAATAATCCTGTTGGTGGACCCTCTGTTCAGTTTTTTAGCAATAACATTGTTAGACCTAAATCTGCTCCTATGCCCTACAACTCTCAGGGATCAAACAACAGAGGTAGGGGAGGAAGGAGTAACAGAGGAAGAGGATGTGGTAGAAATGCTGGTAATGCTCCAACAGACCAGCCAGTTATGTGGGAAGACTGGTCACATTGTGACAGCATGCTGGCATAGATTTGAAGAAGATTTTGTGCCTCCTAGTGCTGGTGGAAATGGATCTAAACAACAAGCTTCAGCTCATGTTTCAAACTCTCAGACTACTATGGATCTTGTATGGTATATGGATAGTGGCGCTACTAATCATGTTACTTCAGATATCAACAATCTACACCTGACTGGAGACTATAATGGTTCAGACACCCTGGCTGTTGGAAATGGTGAGCTTCTTCCTATATCTCATTCTGGCACTTGTATTCTCCCCACACAAAACAACACACCTATCCACCTAAAAAATTCCTTGCTAGTCCCCAATATGACTAAGAATCTTGTCAGTGTCTCTCAATTAACCAATGATTATCCTGTTGTTATTGAATTTGACAATAATGTTATTATGTCAAGGAAAAAGGCACAAGGAACCTGTTGCAGGTAGGATTTCTTAGATATGGCATGTACCAAATTCCAGTCATCAAGAGTTCCAGTCACCTGATCTCCCTTCACTCCAAGACCTTATCAGAGTCTAATAATAGTAATGTTTGTACTGCTTTTGTCTGTTCTACCACTAGTTTAAGTAAGGACTTGAATATTTGCATAGGAGGCTTGGCCATCCTTCCTAGTCTGTTTTAAAATCTGTTATGAGCTCATGTAATGTCTCTTTTGATAATGAATCTATTGCTTTCTATGAACCTTGTCAATTGGGGAAAATGCATTCTTTACCTTACTATAAATCCTCTTTTCACGCTAAGTGTGTTTGGATGTTGTTTATGCTGATCTTTGGGGCCCTGCTCCTACAACAGCTACTTCTGGTTTTCAATACTATATTCATTTCATTTATGATCACTCTAGATATATCTGGATATTCATGGATATACAGAAACCCGAATCCGGATCCGATCCATAATTGGATCGTCATATCTGATTCACAACACCGATCGAGACACTTGATCATGCACAGTGGAAGAAATGAATTAAATTCGCATGCGATTTTACCACGATTTAGTTCACATAATAAATTAATTAACTACAAGAAATTTGAAGATTTACCCAACGGAATAGGGTGCCGCAATTGACAAAAAAGAAGCCGTAGTCTTCCGGATTGTATCTCAAAGCGACGACTAGTGGACGTCGATCCTAGTAGTAGAACCTCCTTGAATATGCTCCAAGAAAAAACCCTAGGTTTTTCTCCTCCTAATGGCTAGAACAAGAAACGAAATTTTCTTCTCCTTTTTAATAAAAGTGGCACAAATTTTATTGTATATTGTGTTGGCAGAGAACCTCTCATTATATAGGAAATTAACTAGTCAAGAGAGAATGATCCTTTTCACATCTATGCCCCTCTTTCTCTTGTAGATCCATTTACTGCCTGTGGGCCTTACACCCTCAGGGTAATCCACAAGTTTCCAGACTGAGTTGGAGTACAAAGACTCCATTTGTTGGTTCATTGTGTCAATCCATTTGCCCTTATCAGAATCATCCATAGCCCTCCGGAAGGACAGTGGATCATCCTCCACTCCATAAGAGACAGCAATATTTGCATCCTCCTGCATTGTATACCAAATAGGTGGCCGAACCACCCTTTCGGTACGTCTGAGCGGTCTAGGATCCTCTGGATCGACTATGGCATTATTAGTGTTATTTGTGACAGGAGGTCTCACCAGTGGTCTAACCATGTCAGAAAGTAACTCCTCAAGTACTACTTTTTTTTGGTTAAATGTAAATATATTAAACCAAGGTATGCAAACTACAAGAGCTACATCCTAGACAAAAGAACTAGTCTAGTATCTACAAAATGTTGAGAAGATGTTAGATTTGTTTATTTCAAGCAACATAAGACCCCTGAGGTTATATGCTACAAGAAACAACAGCCGCTAAACACCTATCAACACTCAAAAATTGCAACAAAAAAAGGGCCATATGAGAGCATAACTCATAGAGCCTATCCCTTGGTGTGTAGAGAAAGAAAATTATCTCATACAACCACCAACAAACACCAAAAGATAACACAAAAGATGTACAAAACCTTAACATCATGGGGTAAAAGTGTACAATGGAAAAGAAGCATGCATTATATATGTTCGGTAAAAACGAGTTTTACAATTTATAACCGAAACACCCCAAGTATAAGGATCGTAGTAAAGGATGTTAACGGGTCGTCCTAAGGGAGTGGAATGTTTATCGGATCGAAGTGCAATAATTAAATCGATTATGTCACGAATTATTAACTAAAACTAGATTTAAACTAATTAAACTAGGGTTTATACTAAAAATAAAGCTAATGAACAGTAAAAACGGTGATGAACAGTAACTTCGATGAATAGTAAATTTGTAGAAAATTAACAATCAACTAGAATTTAAAACAACTAACTTAGCAATCAACGATTTATACTAATGATTCGATTTATCAAGTAATTAAAACAACGGCAAGGCAACGGGAATCCACCGATCAACCAACCCAACCCCAACTAGACGGCAAGTTAAAGATATGATTTTTAGTAATGATCTATCACGAATTCGATTAAATTTCTAAACGAATTCTAGGGTTTCGCTTTTCTTTTTCAAGTAAAACTAAACGACATGTAAAACAAGATCACGAGATTATTTCTAATACTCTTACTCAATTAACTATAAACGATCTCTCGAATTATAATTAATTGCATCAATTAAAAGATCACAACTTGAACAATATTTTCATATAAATTCAAAGCATAAAAGATGGTTTCATCGATCTCTTGATTCAAATAAAACGTAAACGATAAATAACAAATTCTAATTGATGAAAAACTATAACTTTACTCACTAAACATGTAGCAAAAATCTCTCTAGTTGGTGTTGATGTTGATCGGTTTCATCCGTTGTCCCACCGCTGATGTGCTTAGCCAACAACCATGATGTTGATCATGATCATTGGATGGGAAGAAATCATCTTCTAATTAGGCTCAAAAATTGCGGGCCGCTTCTCTCGTAAAAGCGCGGCCGGAAATTATGTGTGAATAATGCGTGAATAATGAGGTGAGATTAGGGTTGCAATTGCCGCTGCTTTTATAAGGAAATAAGGCGGCTACACTCAAGGTCGGTGGTGAACGGACGCTTGCATGTAGTCCGAACTCTCGTATGTGAGTTAGCTCCTGGGCGTCGCCTAAACTTCTAAAATTCATATCTTGAGTTGTAGACCTCCAAAAATTATGATCCGAATGTCATAATTAAGCTCTCGGAAAACTCTACAACTTTCATTAAGGACTCTTCTTCATAAAACGCCTTTTTGATTAGCCCGTCGTATCCCGAGTATATTTCGGGATTTTCCACTAGTTTCAGCAACAGCATCCAAACTTGGAACGCTCATATCTCGGGCCTCATAAGTCGGAATGAAGTGATTTAAAATCCTGTAGAATCCTCTCTTCAAGCCCTACAAATCTTCTCTTGATGTCGAGAGTCAAATCAGTGTATATCATATCAAGAACTGCATCGGAAGTTCGGCTGCTTGAAAGCTTCATTCCAAGCTTTATCTCCATCTTCCTTCCATTTCACTTCTCTTCCATGCAAAACCTCATCATTTAATCCTCTTGCATGCCAAAATATGTATCTATAACTGGGAAAATATACCAAAGCGTAACACAATCCCAAAATAACATAAAATCACAATTTAAGCACATAAATCAGCCACTTTTGCAATTTATTATCTTTAAAACTCATTTGCTCAGTTTATCCTTTTGGCAAGTGATTTTCTATAAAAATCACTAAAACACGGGAGATAATGTTACGAAATAACTCGATAAAAACCATAAAATTAGTCGTAAACAACTCCCCCACACTTAGACTTTTGCTCGTCCCGAACAAAACAATCAAAACTAGCTCACTTTATATGCAATCCAAATAGATTCCTAACTCACGTAACAAAATATACAACAACTATAGCAAGTAATACCAACATAGAGATAGATTCGGTGCATGTGTGACAAGCCCTTTTCAATCTCCACAATCCTTTCAAACAAATATCTTTTCAAACAATTTAATGACTATCCTAGGTATGACAGTGAATTGCTCCACACAAAGTCTTCCCGAGCACTCAAGAGGGATAATCCCTACAAGATATCTTTCAGCTTTATACTAGGTATAAGATTAACGATAACCAAGTCTTTAATTTAATTTTTATACGCAGATTAGAATGAGCTCGTACCCGTCATAGTAGAATAGGATGTTTCATGATAACACCCTACCTTACTCAAATCATAAGGTAGCTTCTCCTGACTGTCGTGAGCTTTTGGTCATCATAGTGGAATAGGACATTTCGAGATAATGCCCTACCGCACTCAAATCATCGACCAGCTTCCGACAAACGTATTTATTATGATTGCTTATTCATTCTTTTCTTCAAGACATACGTTACATCTCACTTATCACATTCAAACTTTATGATATTCACAGCACACGGGCTAACTAAGGTGTTACTATACTGACCTTCCTAAGATAAATCACTAAAACAATGAAAGGATATAGTTCAAAAATCTTGCTTCAAAATCAAAGGCTCTCGTGAACGTGAAGAATGAATACTAGCTCCATGAAAGTAAAGACATGCTATAACTATCTCACTAAGTCACATACTATCATCGTTAGAAAACTACAACTAGCAAGCATTCAGTTTCAATCACATGCTCGAGACTCACAAAAATTTAAAAATTTAGTGGAAAATTTAACATTCACTATTCACTCATATTTCAAAGGATATAGCATAAAAAACATACCCTAAAAAACATACCCAATTTACCCGCCCACACTTAAACCACATTATGTCCGCAGAATGTGCAAATAAAAGAAAAAGAAACTTAGCTGGTTTCAACAGTGGTTGTCGGATGAAAGTTGGCAGAGGTCAGGCCGGAGCATGAATGTACCGCGACAACTCGAATAGACAACACTGGACATAAAAGCTTGCGAACCTGCTCAAAAGTATCTGCCACACTCGACATAACATATAATCTCGGGGAACACGGGGTATATGAGCAACACATAACACAAAACACTTACAATGAATGTAGGAGGAATAACCATCAACACATAATCAACTAAAGTATTATTTCTAAAACAATAAAACAACCTAAGAAAAGAAAACGAACAAAGAAAACTAGGTTGCCTCCTAGGAGCGCTCTTTTAATGTCAATAGCTTGACACAAAGTTCAAGAATCAACCCGGATCGGGCCACTTTGGTTTGACTACGCCACCTCGATGATCGTAATCGGGAGTATTGGGGCGGAAATGATTTTCACCACAACAACAAGTCAAGTGTGCTATAAGATCATTAAACTTTTCTCTCCAAACTACACTGACTCTCTTCTTCTTGTTCTTGCGGATGATAGGCGTAGGTGTGCTAACCTGCTCAGGGGTCTCGGGAGAAGGTTCCTCAAGGTAGGGGTAAGAATGTCATCATCTGACTCAAAGAAATAAGATGGAATCTCTTCACAAATCAGGACATCTCAGACTCTCATCTCTTCTTTGGAAATAAAGAGTCTCGTGCTTTTCTCTTGGTTGCCCAAAATATTTCTTAAGGCGATGACCATTCACTTTAAAAGCTTGATTACCATACCCGTTCGAGTAATTACTCCACTTGGATTAACCTCGAGAATCTCAAAGGGACTGCACCATCTAGACTTGAGTTTACCTCGAAACAGTGAAGTCTAGTATTATAGAGTAAAGCCATCTCACCAACTTTGAATTCTCGGTCCTTGATCTTAGCGTCATGGAGCATCTTCATTCTTTCCTTGCTAAGCTTAGCATTCTCGTGACGCACGGAGTCCGAATTGCCGAGCTCGTTCAATTGTAACAACCGTTTCTCCCCACAGAAGTGGCTATCGAAATTTAAGAATTTAACCGCCTGTAAAGCTCATGTTCAAGTTCGACAGTAAATGACATGCTTTGCCATAGACCATTTGGAAGGGTGACGTGCCCATCGGGTTTTAAATGCGATCGATAAGCCCACAATGCGTCATCCAACTTAAGACTCTAATTAGATCGATTATTGTTCACGGTCTTCTAAAATTCTTTTCAAGCCTTTCGGTTGCTTACCTCGACTTGGCCACTAGTTTGAGGATGATATGGTGTACCAATCTTATGTTTGACACCATACTTCTCAAGGATCATGTCAAGCGGCGCATTGCAAAAGTGAGTACCTTCATCACTAATGAGTGCTCTCGGACAATCGAATCTAGTAAAGATATTCTTTGCAAGAATTTCTTTACAACCTTGTGATCATTAGTTTGAGTAGCTATGGTCTCGACCCACTTTGAAACATAATCCACACAGCATTTGTGGATATACTTATTACCACATGAGGATGGAAAGGGTCCCATAAAATCTATGCCCCATACATCGAAAACTTCGCATTCAAGAATGGGCTTAAGTGGCATTTCCATCCGACTACTACTACTCGCTTCTCGTTCTCTGGCACCTATCACAACCTTTACAAAAGGCTTCGTCCTTAAAAGAGTCGGCCAAGAGAATCCAGCTTGAAGAATCTTTGCAACCGTCTTCGGTGTTCCATAGTGACCTCTCAGTAGGACCATTTGTGGCATTGTTCTAGATATCCCACCGATCATGCTCGGGAACACACCGTCGAAGCAACCCGTCTTTGCTGCACTCAACAAATAAGGATCTTCCCATACGAGATATTTAAGATCGAAAAGAACTTTTTCTTCTCCTGATACGTCATATCCTCTAAATGACCACTCGCTAAATAGTTGGCGTAGTCGACATACCACGGCCTAACCGTTTCAAGCTTCATCAATTGCTCGACCGGAAAATCAATGCCTATATCAGGTGTGATTTTCGCACCCTCATTTACTAAGCGAGATAAATGATCACCACAATATTCTCACTACCTTTCTTATCTTTAATCACAAGGTCAAACTCTTGTAGAATTAAAATCCATCTAAGTAACCTTGGTTTGGCATCTGCTTTATCCATAAGGTAGCGTAAAAGTCGCATGATCTGTCCCATACAATCACTTGAGACCCTGAAGATAACTTCTAAACTTGTCAATGGCAAAAACAACAACTAAGAATTCCTTCTCGCTTGTGGTATAATTGCATTGAGCCGGGTTCAAGGTGCGGCTCGCATAATAAATGGGCCTGAACCCTTTATCAACTCTTTGACCTAAAACTGCGCCTACGGCGTAATTAGAGGCATCGCACATCAACTCGAAAGGCTTGGTCCAGTCAGGTGCAACTAAAATAGGGGCACTGATAAGCTTGTCTTTCAAACAATTGAAAGCTTCCTTGCACTTCGCATCGAACAAGAAATCGACATCTTCTTTCAAGAGATTTGATAAAGGCTTGGCAATCGTAGAAAAGTCTCTAATGAAACGCCGTAGAAGCCAACATGTCCTAGAAAACCTCGTACCTCTTTCATCTGCTTTTGGAGTGCGTCATCTTTTCAATGGCTTCAACCTTAGCCTTATCAACTTGAATGCCAAGATTGGACACCTTGTGTCCCAAAACTATTCCTTCATCAACTAGAAAATGGCATTTTCCCGCTTAAGCACTGCATTCTTCTCAACGCAACGTTGGAGTACCATATCTAGATTCCTTAAGATTTCATCAAAGCTATCGCCGTGGATCGAGAAGTCATCCATGAAGACCTCCATGCATTGCTCCACAAGTCCATCAAAATGGCTAACATGCACCGCTGAAAAGTCGCCGTGCATTGCATAAGCCGAATGGCATTCATGGAAAGCAAAAGTACCGGATGGACACGTAAAAGTTGTCTTCTCTTGGTCATTAGGATCAATGGCTATCCGGAAGTAGCCGAATAGCCATCAAGGAAACAATAATACTTATGACCACTCGATCGTTCAATAAGTCGGTCAATGAAGGGTAGGGAAAGTGGTCCTTGGCGAGAACCTCGTTAAGTCTACGATAGTCAATGCAGACTTCTATAGCTTGTCACGAGTCGTAAGGCAACTTCCTCCCCTTTTGCATTCTTTTCGACTGTGATTCCGCCCTTCTTTGGCACAACTTGAGTAGGACTAACCCACTCGCTATCGGCGATTGCATAGATGATTCCCATGTCTAACCACTTTATAACTTCCTTCTTGACAACCTCCTGCGATATGCGGATTCACCTTTTCACCGAGGTTGTCTTACTTTCTTAGCTCCTTCCTCCGTTCGGATTTTAAGCATGCACACATCGGGGCTGATTCCTCTGATATCACCCACTTGCCATCCGAACGCGAGGATATTCTTTTCAAGCACTTTTATCAGTAGTGCTTCTTGCTCGGGCTTGAGTTTTGAAGAGATGATCAAGGGTAACTTATCACCATCCTTAAGAAAAATGTACTTAAGGTGTTGAGGAAGCGGTTTAAGCTCCAAGTCAGTAGGTGGTTGCTCAATACTAGATTTTAAAGGGCCACCTTTTTCCTCTTGGGCTTGAAGTGGTTGACAGTAGAACACCTCATCCTCCCGAGGCATAACCCCAGAAAGATACTGGATAACATCATCTATAGGGATTCTTCTGTCAGTACCTGCTTCCTCCTTCTGATGCTTGATCATCTTTCTCAACTCTTCATCTTCTAGCTCCTCTGCTAGCTGTTCCCAATCATCAACCTCCCAATGAGTAGCTTCTCTCCAGAAATCCACTTCATCCCAACTACCCATCAGGGCTTCCTCTTCTCCAGGGTTAAAGTCATTCTGATGCAGCTCTTTTAAATCATCGTTCATTGCTGGGAAATTCCATGCTTCTAACTCACTAACAGGCTCAGTGTGAGCGAGTGAAGATGACTCGTCAATGACTACGGGCTGTAATGAATCAGAAGATGGTCCGCAGTCAGCTGGATCCTCAATAACTTCGAAAACACCTATCTCTGCCACCATTCATTGCTTCTTCAAAGTAGGCATCTTTTTCGCCCCTCATAGACAAATTTTCGACAAACGATATTTCATCAATTACGGCTCTTTCGTGATGTGTCCTCGTGTGAAGGTAACGGATGTGTCATCGACTCTAAGAGTAATCTGTCCCTTTGCGCGAAGTCGATGAGAGCGTTAGAAGTGTCTAAAAAGGTTCGGCCTAGAATTAGAGGCATCTCCCTATCAGGTGGATATTCTAGAATAACCCGATCGGTAGGGAAGACTAAATGTTCAACTTGAAGGAGAACATTAGCTACACAACCGGCTGCAATCCGGCTAGATTTATCTACCATCTCAAGAGAAATCGGGCGTTCGCATCCTTTATCTAACCCGAGCTTTTTGCATACGTTTAATGGCATCACATTAATAGAGGCCCCGAGTCGCATAATACATTTTCGAACAAATGGCCTTCGATCTCACAGAGAGATTGAAGTTCTGCGAGGTCACCTCGCTAACAAATGACTTTTCGTGAAACCATCGTGCAATCTTCAGTAGCACTTCTTCACCATCCCTGAAGCTTTCTCTTACTCCCACAAAATTCTTTAAGATACTTAGAGCATTTAGGCATTTCGATTAATACCTCGCTAAGGGCATACTAACTTGAGTGTCTCTAAGCATCCTCTCACTCCAAAGATATCTTGCTTGTCATTAATGAGGGCTTTCTCCTTCCTTTTGGTGGATAAGGAAGGGCTTTAGCATTCCCAAGAGCTTGATTCTTGATCGCCTCATCCTCCTTATCCTTCCATCGCATTTAACTTTTCTTCCTTTTTCTTAGCCAGGGATACAGCTTTCTGACTTTCCTTCCTTTCCTCATCATCAGAATTATTTTCGTCCTCCGAAGAATTGTCACTAAGCTCCTCATCGTTGCTTTCTTCGGCATGTGGTTTCTGATTTCCCCCTCCTGAACTCATGGCGTCAGGAGGGGCTACTCGCTTCCGACACCTTGCCGGGTCCACTGCTTACCACTTCTCAACGTTACTTCATTCAACTCCTCTTCTTGTCCATACTCCCATTGTGGTGTAATGGCGGTGCAAACATTCACATCGCCTTTTGGGTTTCTCTCGGTATAACTCGGGAGTTTACCGTGAGGTCTCGCTTGCTTGTCGGGTCCGCTTATCCGACCAACTTGTCTCTCAATAGCTTTAACGCTAGTAGACGAGTCTTCACCATGTCTACCAGCTCATCAAATTTGTGTTGAGGGACACATGAGGTGGTATGATTTTGAGTTTGGTTCCACCCACCTTGAGGCCTTTGGGAGTTAGGAGCTGTCCTTTGATAAGTTGAGTTGAAAGAATTCGAATTTGAAGGGCCAGGTGGTAACTTGGCTTGATTGAAGTTTTGTCGTTGAAATCCTGAGTAGTTCTGGCTTTGATTGAAGTTTCGGAAGGGTTGGTTTTGATTATCCATTAAATTTACTTCTTCCGTCATCTCCGTTCCTACCTGCATTCCCAGATCAGAAGGCTGCGTTTGAAGATTGGCCAGCTGCTTGCTTATCAATTCCATCTGAGCAACCAACAGCTTTGTATCAGGACTGCTGGCAGTACCTTCTTTCTTAACAACATTGGTCTTTGTTAAGGCCATATTTATATGATTATTAAGGGTTATTTCATTATTATTTTCCCCACATTTGCATAATTTACATGAGAATTAAGGGTTTAAGTGTAATTATTTAATAAAGATGATTTTAAGAGGGTTGTATGCAAAATTGATGATTTTAAGTGTTAATTTAATGGAATTATTATTATTTGGATTTTATTACATTTTTGCATTGTTTATTTATCATGTAGGTGTTGATTTTCGAGTGCTATAATGAGGATAAATGAAGCTCAAGTCGAATTATAAGAGATAGAGTTGGAATTGGCTCAAAGAAATTGGATAAAGATGATGAAATCCGACCCTCAGCACCTTGGACGAGCGTCTGCATTCCGTCCACTGGACGGGCGTTTGATTTCATGGACGAGCGTCCAGGAGAGGAAATCACATACAGAGAGTTTGGACGCAGCATGGACGGACGTCTAGAGCAAAGTCAAGATCCACCGGACGGGCGTCCACAAGACCAGCGTTTAGCGTCCGTTGCCGACTTAACCGTAACCGACTTGAAACTCTATATATAGCAAAGCAGCCTCTTAACCCTAATTGATACCACATAATTGAGATCGCAATTTTACACCAAAAGTCTGCGCTACAAGCCTTTTACACAGAGATGAACTTCTCCAACCCATCAATCATCTTCAACATGATTGTTGGCTAAAAGCCTTGCAAAGAGAGTCGACGGAGGAAGCCTATCAACAACACAAACCAACTAGAGAGTTCGATGCTTAAGTTTAGTGAGTTTATTTCATAGTTTTTCATTACTTTGGATCTGTTTTATATTGTTTAAGTTTTATTGAATTAAGATTTGATGAAACGATCTATGTTTAATTTATGCTTGAATAAATTTATGAAAGTATGTTTATTTGAGTTCTCGTTTATTCAAAGTGATGCATCTAATCATGTTATAAGAGATTAGGCATGTTTAGTTGAGTAAGAGTTTGGAAACGATCTCGTGATTTCGTGTTGATTGCATGTTTAGTTTGTTTGAAAAGATAAACGAAACCCTAGAATTTGATTGAAGATATTTAATTGAATTCGTGAATAAATCACTACTAAAAACTATGTCTTTTTAATCACCATCTAGTTGGGATTGTTGGTTGATAGGTGGAATCTAGTCGCCTTGCTGTGTTTTCCTTTAATTGTTTTAATCGAATCGTTTAGATTAAGTTTAGTTTAAGTTTTAGTTTTATAAACCCTGGTTTTCTGCGCAAGTTTTCGCACGACGCTTCGCTTGATTCAGAGTTGGACGCTCGTCCGCAAAGAGCGCACGCCCGTCCGTTAGATTTAGTTTTGCACGCTCGCTCACTTTAGTGAACGCCGTCTGGCTTTTTGCTTTTCTTATTTTTCTTGCTTGTTTTTACTCTTGTTTTAGTTTTAATTCTTAGGTTTAGGTTTTAGTTAGTTTTAGCCTTAGTTTAGTAGTTTAGTTAATAATTGTGACATAATCGTTAGAATAATTGTTCCTTGATCCGATAAACATTCCACTCCTTGGACGACCCGATAACATCCTATACTACGATCCTTATACTTGGGGTGTTTCGGTTTATAAATTTAAAACACGCTTTTACCGAACAAGTTTTTGGCGCCGTTGCGGGAGTCGGTAACGGTTGTTGTGGATTCTTCATAGGACAATTTTCTCGAGTCAAAGGATCGTTTTTAGCACGCAGTGAGTATTTTGGCCGTAACTTTCGGCTCGAGTGTCCGTTTGGAACGCAGGACCCCAATTCGAAAGCTTCGTTCCGACGCCGACGACGTGGTGAACCGCCGTAGGCCGTTCAGTGCGTTTTCGAGGTCAAAATCCACTGTTTTCCCCTCCATTTTGGCCCTAGAAGATTTCAACACGTTTTTTTTCCGTCTTAGTGTTTTTCTTGTTTTTAAACTTCTTGCTTTATTTTATTTGATTTTCTTTCAATTATTTTCCTTACTTTTTTTTATATAGCTTAGATCTGCTTCGTACTTATAGATTTGTTTGATTTTATAAGTTTTTTCGCTTTTATTTTTACCTCGCTTTTAATTTACGGTAACCTTAGTTTTTAGGTTTTCGTTTTGAACGAGCGTTCAACAACTTGAACGCCCGTCCCACCTCAATTTCGCCCTCTCGAACGAACGTCCATTCAATCAAGCAAGCGTTCGATTCAACGAACGCCCACTAACACTGGGCGCCGATTCATCGCTTCAATCATCACTTCTTTCTTTCTTCTCTTTTCTTCTTTTTCTTTCTCCTCTAAACCATCTAATCTTTTCTAAACTGTTTCTAATCAACCCCAAAGGGTTGATTTCTTCCTTTCCTTTCTTCCGGTTTATGCAAACGAGAAGTAAGAAGCGGACTTCGATCTTTGATCCTGAGCCCGAACGATCATCCTTAGAAGAAGGCTTCTCCTCGATTTGGACAAAATGGCGGATCAAGATCCACCAATTCCAAATCCCGACCCCCAAGCTCGATTTAAATTTACTCCTTCAATGTGGATGCAAGCTCTGCGGCAACAACGAGAATCGACAAGTCGGCATAAATCAACAACTTCAACAATTTAGACAAAACCAAACTTAATCAATCGAACCAGACCCCTACACTCCATATCTAAACCAAGATTTTCTCGAGGACATAGACTATCGTCCTCCCGACATGGGAGGAGCGAACTTTGATCTAAAGAACGGAGTTGTTGCAATCGTTCGAATAAGCTCTTTCCATGGTATCGCTTTCAGGAAGATCCACACGACTTCTTGTCCACATTCGTACAAATCGTGAAGCGAGGCCATTATCCTGGTGTTGATTCTCGAGATCGTAAAGTTGAAGCTATTTCCTTTTGCTTTAAAAGGTGAAGCAAGCGAGATGGCTTAAGTCGTTAGCACATCATTCCCTCCATACATGGAATGATGTCAAAAGAGCCTTCGCTCTTAAGTGGGTTTCACCAGGCAAGATTATGGAGATGAAACGGGAAATAGCTACGTTTGAGCGAGATGGAGGATGAGACTGTTGGCAAAGCTTGGGAGAGATTAAATCATTGATGAGGAAGTGCCCCAATCACGGATATGACAGGATATGAGTTGCTTTGGAACTATTCTATAGGCGCCTCTCAACCGAATAGAGACTATCTTGACTCCACAGCTCATGGATCCTTCTTAGGGGGAGGTGATGAGACTGCCTACAGAGTGGCTGAGACCATCGCCAAGAACAATATGTGGTCGACTCCTAAGAAGACCACTATTGTCAAGAAAGAAGGTACTGCAAGCAATCCTGATACACAGCTGTTGGTTGCTCAGATGGAATTGATAAGCAAGCAGCTGGCCAATCTTCAGGCGCAGTCTTCTGATGTCGGAATGCAGGCAGGAACGGAGATGACGGAAGAAGTAAATTTAATGGATAATCAAAACCAACCCTTCCGAAACTTCAATCAAAGCCAGAACTACTCAGGATTTCAAAGACAAAACTTCAATCAAGCCAAGCTACCACCTGGCCCTTCAAATTCAAATTCTTTCAACTCGAACTATCAAAGGCCGCTTCAGCTCCCAAAGGCCCCAAGGTGGCTGGAATCAAACTCGAACAACAATCATACCACCTCATGTGTCCCTCAACACAAATTCGATGAGTGGTAGACATGGTGAAGACTCATCTACTAGTGTTAAAGCAATTGAGAGACAAGTTGGTCGATGGTAGACCAAAGAAGCAAGCGAGACCTCACGGTAAACTCCCGAGTTATACCGAGAGAAACCCAAAAGCGATGTGAATGTTTGCACCGCCATTACACCACAATGGGAGTATGGACAAGAAGAGGAGTTGAATGAAGTAACGTTGAGAAGTGGTAAATGTGCTGACCCGGCAAGATGTCGGGAACGAGTAGCCCTCCCGACGCCATAAGTTCGGGAGGGGGAAATCGAAAACCACATGCCAAGAAAGCAACGATGATGAGCTTAGTGACAATTCTTCGGTGGACGAAAATAATTCGATGAAGAGGAAAGGAAGGAGAGTCGGAGAGGTCAGTACTCACGACTAAGAAAAAGAAAGAAAAGTTTGTGAGATGGAAGGATAAGGAGGATGAGGCGATAAAGAATCAGGCCACGAAGAATGATAAAGCCCTTCCTTATCCACCAAAAGGAAAGAAAAGCCCTCACTAATGACAAGCAAAGATGATGGGGTGAGGAGGATACTTAGGGACACTAAAGTGAGTATGCCCTTAGTGAGGTATTGTCTCGAAATGCCTAAATGTACTAAGTATCTTAAAGAATTCTCAGTGGGAGTAAGAGAAAGCTTCAGGATGGTCAAGAAGTGTTTCGAGAAGATTGCGCAATGGTTTCACAGAAAATTGTCATGTTTTAGGTGACTCTGCGCACCTTCAATCTCCTGTGAGATCGAAGGCCATTTATTCGAAAATGTATTATGCGACTCAGGGGCCTCCATCAATGTGATGCCATTAAATGTATGCAAGAAGCTCGGGCTAGACAAAAGAATGCGAGAACGCCCCATTTCTCTTCAGATGGTAGACAAATCTAGTCGTACTGCAGCCGGTTGTGTAGCTAATGTTCTCCTTCAAGTTGAACATTTGGTCTTCCCTACCGATTGGGTTATTCTAGACTATCCACCTGATAAGGAGATGCCTCTAATTCTAGGCCGAACCTTTTTAGACACTTCTAACGCTCATCGACTTCACGCAGGACAGATTACTCTTGTAGTCGGTGACACATCTGTCACCTTCACACGAGGACACATCCTGAAAGAGCCGTAATTGATGAAATATCGTTTGTCGGGCTATCTATGAGGACGAAAAAAGATGCCTACTTTGAAGAAGCGAGAGAGTTGACAGAGATAGGTGTTTTGAAGTCCTGGACATTGAGGATCCGGGCCGATCGCGGACCATCTTCTAATTCATTTCCACCGTAGGCATTGACGAAGTCATCGTCACTCGCTTCATCTTGAGCCTGTTATTGAGTTGGAAGCATGGAGATGCCCAAAGAACAAACGATGATTTCAAAGAACTAAGTCGTGAAGACTTCATCCCCGGTGAAGAAGAAGCTCGATGGGTAGTTGGGACGAGGTAGAGTTTTGGAGAGAAGCTACTCATTGGGAAGTAGATGATTGGGAAGAGTCGGCGAAAGAGCTTAAAGATGAAGAGTTAAGGAAAATGATCGATCATAAGAAAAAGGAAACAAGTGTTGACCGGAGGATTCCGATGGATGATTTAATCCAAAGACTTTCCAGGGTTGAGCCTCGGGAAGATGAGGTGTTCTCATCACAACCACTCCAAGCTCATAAAGAGAAAGGTGGCCCGTTAAAGTCTAGTATTGAGCAACCACCTACTGATTTAGAGCTTAAACCGCTTCCAAAACACCTTAAGTATATCTTTCTTAAGGATGGAGATAAATTGCCTTTGATCATTTCTTCAAACTCGACCACTGAGCAAGAAGCACAAATTGATAGAAGTGCTTAAGAAAAACATCCTCGCGTTCGGGTTGGCAAGTGGGTGATATCCGAGGATCACCTGCACATATGCATGCATAAAATCCGAACGGAGGAAGGAGCTAAAAAGGTAAGACAACCTCAGCGAAGGCTGAATCCGCATATGCAAGAGGTTGTCAAGAAGGAGGTTATAAAGTGGCTTGACATGGGAATCATCTACGCAATCGCCGATAGCGAGTGGGTCAGCCCTACTCAAGTTGTGCCAAAGAAGGGTGGAATCACTGTAGAAAAGAATGAAAAAGGGGAGGAAGTTGCCCTACGTCTCGTGGATCGCTCACAGTCTCAGACGACTATCGTGAGACGAATGAAGTCACTGCAAAAGACCACTTTCCCTTACCCTTCATTGACCAACTAATTGAAAGACTGAGTGGTCACAAGTATTATTGTTTCCTTGATGGCTATTCTGGCTACTTCCAGATAGCCATTGATCCTAATGACCAAGAGAAGACAACTTTTACGTGTCCATCTCGGTACTTTCGCGCTCATGCGAATGCCATTCGGCCTATGCAATGCGCCCGCGACTTTTCAACGGTGTATGTTGGCCATTTTTGATGGACTTGTTGAGAAATGCATGGAAGTCTTCATGGACGACTTCTCAGTCTACGGCGATAGTTTTGATGAAATTTTAGAAAACCTAGATATGGTACTCCAACGTTGCGTTGAGAAAAATCTGGTGCTCAACTGGGAGAAATGCCATTTTCTAGTTGATGAAGGAATCGTTTTGGGACATAAGGTGTCCAATGCTGGTATTCAAGTTGATAAGGCTAAGGTCGAAGCCATTGAAAAGATGACGTACCCAAAAACAGTGAAAGAGGTACGAGGTTTTCTAGGACATGTTGGCTTCTACCGGCGTTTCATTAGAGACTTTTCTACGATTGCCAAGCCTTTATCAAATCTCTTGAAAAAGATGTAGATTTCTTGTTCGATGCGGTGCAAGGAAGCTTTCAATTGTTTGAAAGATAAGCTTATCGCTGCCCTATTTTAGTTGCACCTGACCGACCAAGCCTTCGAGTTGATGTGCGATGCCTCTAATTACGCCAGAGGGCGCAGCTTTAGGTCAAAGACTTGATAAAGGTTCAGGCCCATCTATTATGCGAGTCGTACATTTTGAACCCGGCTCAATGCAATTATACTACGACCGAGAAGGAATTCTTAGCCGTCGTCTTTGCCATTGACAAGTTTAGAAGCTATCTTCTCGAGTCTCAAGTGATTGTATGGACAGATCATGCAGCTTTACGCTACCTTATGGATAAAGCAGATGCCAAACCAAGGTTACTTAGATGGATTTTAATTCTACAAGAGTTTGACCTTGTGATCAAAGATAAGAAAGGTAGTGAGAATATTGTGGTGATCATTTATCTCGCTTAGTAAATGAGGGTGCGAGAAAATCACAATGATATAGGCATTGATTTCCGGTGAGCAATTGATGAAGCTTGAAACGGTTAGGCCGTGGTATGTCGACTACGCCAACTATTTAGCGAGTGGTCATTTAGAAGACATGACGTATCGTGAGAAGAAAAGTTCTTTTCTCGATCTTAAATATCTCGTATGGGAAGATCCTTATTTGTTCGAGTCCAGAAGACGGGTTGCTTCGACGGTGTGTTCCCGAGCATGATCGAGTGGGATATTCTCGAACAATGCCATAAGCGGTCCTACCGGAGGTCACTATGGAACACCAAGACGGTTGCAAAGATTCTTCAAGCTGGATTCTACTTGGCCGACTCTGCTTTAAAGATGCGAAGCCTTTTGTAAAGGTTGTGATAGGTGCCGAGAAAGCAGGAAGGCAGAGCGAGTAGTCGGATGGAAATGCCACTTAAGCCCATTCTTGAGTGTGAAGTTTTCGATGTATGGGGCATAGATTTTATGGGACCCTTTCCATCCTCATGTGGTAATAAGTATATCCTCGCCTCAGTGTGGATTATGTTTCAAAGTGGGTCGAGGCCATAGCTACTCAAACTAATGATCACAAGGTTGTAAAGAAATTCTTGCAAAAGAATATCTTTACTAGATTCGGTCGTCCGAGAGCACTCATTAGTGATGAAGGTACTCACTTTTGCAATGCGCCGCTTGACAAGATCCTTGAGAAGTATGGTGTCAAACATAAGATTGGTACACCATATCATCCCCAGCACTGGATGGCCAAGTCGAGGTAAGCAACCAGAGCTTGAAAAGAATTTTAGAGAAGACCGTGAACAATAATCAATCTAATTGAGTCTTAAGTCGGATGACGCGTTGTGGGCTTATCGTGATCGCATTCAAAACCCGATGGGCACGCTCACCCTTCCAAATGGTCTATGGCAAAGCTTGTCATTTACCTGTCGAACTTGAACACAGAGCTTTACGGGCAATTAAATTCTTAAATTTTGATAGCCAACTCGTGTGGGAGAAAAGGTTGTTACAATTGAACGAGCTCGACGAATTCGCACTCCGTGCATACGAGAATGCTAAGCTCAAGAAGGAGAGAACTAAGATACTCCATGACGCTAAGATCAAAGACCGAGAATTCAAAGTTGGTGAAATGGCTTTACTTATAATACTAGACTTCACCTGCTTCCGGGTAAACTCAAGTCTAGGTGGTCCGTCCCTTTGAGATTCTCGAGGTTAATCCAAGTGGAGTAATTACTTTGAACGGGTATGGTAATCAAGCTTTTAAAGTGAATGGCCATCGACTTAAGAAATATTTCGGGCAACCAAAGGAACAGCCTGAGATTCTTTATTTCCAAAGAAGATATGAGAGTACAGATGTCCTGATTTGTGAAGAGATTCCATCTTATTTCTTTGAGTCGATGATGATGACGTTCCTATATCCACCCGTAAGGTACCTTCACGACACTTCCGATCATACCACTATGACTATGCCTATCGTCCGCAAGAACAAGAAGAAGAAGAGTCGATTGTCGCTTTGGAGAGAAAAGTTTAATGAACTTATTGCACACTTGACTTGTTGTTGTGGTGAAAATCATTTCCGCCCCAAAGGCTCTGATTCGACATCTTGAGGTGGCGGTAGTCAAACCAAAGTGGCCCGATCCGGGTTGATCTTTTGAACTTTGTGTCAAGCTATTGACATTAAAAGAGCGCTCCCTGGAGGCAACCTAGTTTTCTTTGTTCGTTTCTTTTCTTAGGTTGTTTTGTTTTATTGTTTTAGAAATAATACTTTAGTTGATTTTGTGTTGATGGTTATTCCTCTTACGTTCATTGTAAGTGTTTTGTGTTATGTGTTGCTCATATACCCCGTGTACCCGAGATTATATGGTATGTCGAGTGTTGCGTATACTTTTGAGCGTGTTTTTTGAGTTACTACTTCGTCGGTGTTGTCTATTCGAGTTGTTGCGGTATATTCATGCTCCGGCCTGAGCTCTGCCAACTTTCATCCGACAACCACCGTTGAAACTAGCTAAGTTTTCTTTTCTTTTATATTGGCACATTCTGAGGACATAATGTGATTTAAGTGTGGGGGGGTAAATTGGGTATGTTTTTATGCTATATCCTTTGAAATATGAGTGAATGTTAAATTTTCCACTAAATTTAAAATTTTTTGTGAGTCTCGAGCATATAATTGGAACTAGATGCTTGCTAGTTGTAGTTTTCTAACGATGATAGTATGTGACTTAGTGAGATAATTATAGCATGTTTTACTTTTATGGAGATAGTTTCGTTTTTTCACTCACGAAAGCCTTTGATTTTGAAGCACGACTTTTGAACTATATCCTTTCATTATTTTTAATGATTTATCTTAGGAAGGTCAGTATAGTAACACCTAAGTTAGACCGCGTGCTGTGAATATCATAACGTTTGAATGTGATGAGTGAGATGTAACTTATGACTTTGAAAAGTGAATAAATAAAGTGAGTGAGCAATTATTTAATAAATACGCTTGTCGGAAGTCGGGTCGATGATTGGAGTGCGGTAGGCGTTATCTCGAAATGTCCTATACCACTATGATGACCAAAAGCTCACGACAGTCAGGAGAAGCTACCTTATGATTTGAGTAAGGTAGGGTGTTATCACGAAATGTCCTATTCTACTATGATGGGTAAGAGCTTATTCTGATATGCGTCAAATTTGAAAATTTAGAAAAATGATGAGTAAGAATAAAGTGAAGTCTTTGTTATCATGGATCTTATACCCAGTAGAACCGCATGATATGCTGTAGGGATTATCCTACTGAGTGCGTGGGAAGGCTTAGTGTGGAGCTAGTACTATCTGTACCTAGGATAGTCATTGGAATTTTTGAGAGGATATTTCTTTGAAAGGCTTGCTAGATTGAGAACGGCTTGTCACACATACACCGAATCTATCTCTGTGTTGGTATCATTTGCTATAGTTGTTGTATCTTTTGTTACGTGAGTTAGAGATCTATGTGGATTATTTATAAAGTTGAGCTATAGTTTTGATTGTTTTGTCCGAGGACGTACAAAAAGCTAAGTGTGGGGGAGTTGTTAAGGCCATATTTATATGATTATTAAGGGTTATTTCATTATTATTTTCCCCACATTTGCATAATTTACATGAGAATTAAGGGTTTAAGTGTAATTATTTAATAAAGATGATTTTAAGAGGGTTGTATGCAAAATTGATGATTTTAAGTGTTAATTTAATGGAATTATTATTATTTGGATTTTATTACATTTTTGCATTGTTTATTTATCATGTAGGTGTTGATTTTCGAGTGCTATAATGAGGATAAATGAAGCTCAAGTCGAATTATAAGAGATAGAGTTGGAATTGGCTCAAAGAAATTGGATAAAGATGATGAAATCCGACCCTCAGCACCTTGGACGAGCGTCTGCATTCCGTCCACTGGACGGGCGTTTGATTTCATGGACGAGCGTCTAGGAGAGGAAATCACATACAGAGAGTTTGGGCGCAGCATGGACGGACGTCTAGAGCAAAGTCAAGATCCACCGGACGGGCGCCCACAAGACCAGCACGGCGTCCGTTGCCGACTTAACCCTAACCGACTTGAAACTCTATATATAGCAAAGAGACCTCTTAACCCTAATTGATACCACATAATTGAGATCGCAATTTTACACCAAAAGCTGCGGCTACAAGCCTTTTACACAGAGATGAACTTCTCCAACCCATCAATCATCTTCAACATGATTGTTGGCTAAAAGCCTTGCAAAGTGAGTCGACGGAGGAAGCCTATCAACAACACAAACCAACTAGAGTTCGATGCTTAAGTTTAGTGAGTTTATTTCATAGTTTTTCATTACTTTGGATCTGCTTTTATATTGTTTAAGTTTTATTGAATTAAGATTTGATGAAACGATCTATGTTTAATTTATGCTTGAATAAATTTATGAAAGTATGTTTATTTGAGTTCTCGTTTATTCAAAGTGATGCATCTAATCATGTTATAAGAGATTAGGCATGTTTAGTTGAGTAAGAGTTTGGAAACGATCTCGTGATTTCGTGTTGATTGCATGTTTAGTTTGTTTGAAAAGATAAACGAAACCCTAGAATTTGATTGAAGATATTTAATTGAATTCGTGAATAAATCACTACTAAAAACTATGTCTTTTTAATCACCATCTAGTTGGGATTGTTGGTTGATAGGTGGAATCTAGTCGCCTTGCTGTGTTTTCCTTTAATTGTTTTAATCGAATCGTTTAGATTAAGTTTAGTTTAAGTTTTAGTTTTATAAACCCTGGTTTTCTGCAAGTTTTCTCGCGCGTTTGCTTTGATTCGTAGTTGGACGCCGTCCGCAAAGAGCGACGCCCGTCCGTTAGATTTTTGCTTTGACGCCGCTTCACTTTAGTGAACGCCGTCTGGCTTTCTATTTTCTTATTTTTCTTGCTTGTTTTTACTCTTGTTTTAGTTTTAATTCTTAGGTTTAGGTTTTAGTTAGTTTTAGCCTTAGTTTAGTAGTTTAGTTAATAATTGTGACATAATCGTTAGAATAATTGTTCCTTGATCCGATAAACATTCCACTCCTTAGACGACCCGATAACATCCTATACTACGATCCTTATACTTGGGGTGTTTCGGTTTATAAATTTAAAACACGTTTTTACCGAACAAGTTTTTGTTCTTGGGAGTCGACCACATATTGTTCTTGGCGATGGTCTCAGCCACTCTGTGGCGCCTCATCACCTCCCCTAAGAAGGATCCATGAGTGTGGAGTCAAGATAGTCTCTATTAGGTTGAGAGACACCTCTATAAAACAGCCTCCAAAGAACTCATGTACATCACATATCCGTGATTGGGGCACTTCCTCATCAACAGATTTAATCTCTCCCAAGCTTTGCCAACAGTCTCATCCTCCAACTGCTCAAACGTAGCTATTTCCCGTTTCATCTCCATAATCTTGCCTGGTGAAACCCACTTAAGAGCGAAGGCTCTTTTGACATCATTCCATGTATGGAGAGAATGATGTGCCAACGATTTAAACCACCGACTTGCTTCACCTTTCAAAGCAAAAGGAAATAGCTTTAACTTGACTATTTCGTAATCAACACCAGATAATGGCACCTTCACATTTGTACGAATGTGGATAAAAAGTCATGTGGATCTTCTTGAGCAGTACCATGGAAAGAGCTATTCTGAACTAGAGCAACTACTCCGTTCTTTAGATCAAAGTTCACTCCTCCCATGTCAGGAGGACGAATAGGTCTATGCCCCTCGAGAAAATCTTGATTTAGATATGGGGTGTAGGGGTCCTGGTTCAGTTGATTAAGCTGGTTTTGTCTAAATTGTTGAAGTTGTTGATTTATGCCAGCTTGTTGATTCTGTTGTTGCTGCAGAGCTTGCATCTGCTGAAGGATTAAATTTAATTGAGCTTGGGGATCAGGAATTGGATTTGGTGGATTTGGAATTGGATCTTGATCTGCCATGGCGTCAAGATCAGGAAGAAGCCTCCTTCTTAGAATGGATCGCTCGTGCTCGGGATCGAAGATTAAAGTCCTTCTTACTTCGTTTGCATAAACCGGAAGAAAGGAAAGGAAGAAATCAACCTTAGGGTTGATTAGAAACGAGTTTAGAGAAGATTGGAGGATTCGTGAAGTGAACGCTCGTTCAGAGCAATCGAATCAGCGTTCGTAAGACGGCAGATGAAAGGGACGGGCGTTCGGTATGGGTGAACGCTTCGTTCGAAAGGCTTTAGTATTTTTAATTTTTTTTATTTTAGAAAATATATAGAAACCGAAACTGGAAAAGAAACCTACCTACGAAAAGTTTAAAAACAAGAAAAACACTAAGACGGTAAAATAAAAAAAAAAACGTGTTGAAATCTTCTAGGGCCAAAATGGAGGGGAAAACAGTGGATTTTGACCTCGAAAACGCACTGAACGGCCTCACGGCGGTTCACCACGTCGTCGGCGTCGAGCGAGCTTTCCGAATTGGGGTCCTGCGTTCCAAACGGACACTCGAGCGAAAGTTATGGTCAAAATACTACCGCGTGCCCTAACGACCCCTTTTGACACGTAAAATTGTCCTAAATAGAATCCGACAACCGTTACCGACTCCCGCAACGGCGCCAAAAACTTGTTCGGTAAAACGAGTTTTACAATTTATAACCAAACACCCCAAGTATAAGGATCGTAGTAAAGGATGTTAACGGGTCGCCCTGAGAGTGGAATGTTTATCGGATCGAAGTGCAATAATTAAATCGATTATGTCACGAATTATTAACTAAAACTAGATTTAAACTAATTAAACTAGGGTTTATACTAAAAATAAAGCTAATGAACAAGAAACTACGATGAACAATAAAAACGATGATGAACAAAACTTCGATGAATAGTAAATTTGCGAAAAATTAACAATCAACTAGAATTTAAAACAACTAACTTAGCAATCAACGATTTATACTAATGATTCGATTTATCAAGTAATTAAAACAACGGCAAGGCAACGGGAATCCACCGATCAACCAACCCAACCCCAACTAGACGGCAAGTTAAAGATATGATTTTTAGTAATGATCTATCACGAATTCGATTAAATTTCTCTAAACGAATTCTAGGGGTTTCGTTTTCTTTTTCAAGTAAAACTAAACGACATGTAAAACAAGATCACGAGATTATTTCTAATACTCTTACTCAATTAACTATAAACGATCTCTCGAATTATAATTAATTGCATCAATTAAAAAGATCACAACTTGAACAATATTTTCATATAAATTCAAAGCATAAAAGATGGTTTCATCGATCTCTTGATTCAAATAAAACGTAGACGATAAATAACAAATTCTAATTGATGAAAAACTATAACTTTACTCACTAAACATGTAGCAAAAATCTCTCTAGTTGGTGTTGATGTTGATCGGTTTCATCCGTTGTCCCACCGCTGACGTGTAGCCAACAACCATGATGTTGATCATGATCATTGGATGGGAAGAAATCATCTTCTAATTAGGCAATCGAAAATTGCGTTTGCTCTCTCGTAAAAGGCGCGGCCGGAAATTATGTGTGAATAATGCGTGAATAATGAGGTGAGATTAGGGTTGCAATTGCCGCTGCTTTTATAAGGAAATAAGGCGGCTACACTCAAGGTCGGTGGTGAACGGACGTTTGCATAAGTCCGAACTCTCTGTATGTGAGTTAGCTCCTGAGACGTCGATCCTAAACTTCTAAAATTCATATCTTGAGTTGTAGACCTCCAAAAATTATGATCCGAATGTCATAATTAAGCTCTCGGAAAACTCTACAACTCTCATTAAGGACTCTTCTTCAGAAAACGCCTTTTTGATTAGCCCGTCGTATCCCGAGTATATTTCGGGATTTTCCACTAGTTTCAGCAACAGCATCCAAACTTGGAACGCTCATATCTCGGGCCTCATAAGTAGGAATGAAGTGATTCAAAATCCTGTAGAATCCTCTCTTCAAGCCCTACAAATCTTCTCTTGATGTCGAGAGTCAAATCAGTGTATATCATATCAAGAACTGCATCGGAAGTTCGGCTGCTTGGAAGCTTCATTCCAAGCTTTATCTCCATCTTCCTTCCATTTCACTTCTCTTCCATGAAAAACCTCATCATTTAATCCTCTTGCATGCCAAAATATGTATCTATAACTGGGAAAATATACCAAAGCGTAACACAATCCCAAAATAACATAAAATCACAATTTAAGCACATAAATCAGCCACTTTTGCAATTTATTATCTTTAAAACTCATTTGCTCAGTTTATCCTTTTGGCAAGTGATTTTCTATAAAAATCACTAAAACACGGGAGATAATGTTACGAAATAACTCGATAAAAACCATAAAATTAGTCGTAAACAATATAGTAGATGTGAGTCTTAATACAATGCAAAATATCAGGCATCTTCATCAAAATGCCTTCAAATCTCCTCTTGTTCCTCATATGCCAAAGCCAATACACAACAACAGAGACAGAAGCGGTTCCGGCCACATTCTCATAGGAAGTAACCCTACACATCCTGCCTATCCATCTAACAGAACTAACCACAGTCTCCAACCTCCTACTAATGCCAAGCCACAGTCTGATTTTCCCCCAAACCATACAAGAAATAAGGCACTGAAAAAACAGATGGGAGACAGACTCATTAACCAAACCACGCAGTAACATATCTTATCATCAAAAACTAGCCTATTTGTAGTAAGTAAGCAGTTCCTCAAAGCCATCCACAACATAAAACAGTGTTCAGTGTAGCCTTAGGATTCCAGACTGTCCGGCACCACCAAACTTTAGGCCCTTTACTCCTAAAGAAGTCATAAGCAATCCTATGTCTTAGTTTTATGCCAATAGACCAGAACTGCAATAGAGTCACAACAGCATCAGTAGAGCCAGGGGCATCCAAAATCTTATCCCTGAATCTAAATAGAGCCTTGATCAAAGCTGAATCCCTATGCTTGTACTGATAATCCTAAATATCAATGTTCTTCAAGTACTCTTCACTGATCCATTTCACCCAAAGGCAGTCCTTCTTGCATTGGAAGTTCCACAGAATTTTGCAAAGAAGTGCCAAGTTCCAGGCATCCAACTAAAAATCCCAGGCCACCCTCAGCTTTAGGAACACAAACTTCATCCCAACCTACTAAGGATTTCCTAAAAGAGTCACAAGACCCCCCCACAAAAACCTCCTACAAAGATGGTCCATCTTCAACTTGACACTGCCAATGATAGGATAAATGCCTAACCAGAAATAGTAAACACCTTGTATAACAGAAAGGATAAGCTGCAACCTGCCTGCATAAGAAAGCGTGGCACCCTTCCAACTACAGAAGTAGTTCCTCAAGGAAATCAACAAAGGATCATAGTGACCAACATTCAGTCTAACAGCACATAAAGGAATACCAAGGTATCTAATAGGGAACACCCTTCCTTTAAACCAGTGATATCAAGCAGATCTGTCTTATTATCCTCACTTAAACCAGCACAAAACATTTCAGATTCTAGAATATTAGCAGCCAAGCCAGAGCAATCACCAAAAGAAGTTAAGCAACTCAAAGAAAGGGTTACAGAAATGGGATCCCCTCTAGCAAACAACATCAAATCATCAGCAAAAGCAAGATGATTTATTTTCAGATTTTGACAACCAGCATGAAAGTTAAACTCAGAATCCTCTGCCAGAATCCTCAGCATTCTGGAAAAATACTCCATACCAATAACAAACAGAAAGGGAGACAGTGGATCACCTTGTCTCAAGCCTCTTTTCCCAGGAAAAAACCCTTTCATCTCACCATTAATAGACATGGAGTAAGAAGCAGTGGTAACACACAGCATAATCCACTTTACAAACCTGTCTGGAAATCCAAAGCCCCTTAAAACAGCTTCAAAAAAGACCAATGAACAGAATCAAAGGCTTTTTTTATATCCACCTTAATCAAGCACCTAGGAGGGCCCTTTTAACTCCATAATGTCTGATCAGCTCCTGAAAAAGGAAAATGTTATCCGACATAGCTCTACCATCCACAAAACCTATCTGTACTAAATCAATAAGATCAGGAAGATAGGCAGAAAGTCTGGAGACCAAAGTCTTGGAAATCACCTTATAAGTAACATTGCAATAGGATATAGGCCTATAGTCACCAACAGAAGAAACATGAGTAGTTTTAGGAATCAGAGCAATGACAGCATGATTGATTTGCTTCAACATTGCATCATTTTGAAAAAATTCCAGCACAGCAATAATAAAGTCATCACTTACAATATCCCAATATTTTTTGAAGAAACCAGCAGAAAAACCATCAGGTCCAGGGGACTTGTCATCAGAGAAAGAAAACAAGGCATCCTTGACATCCACTGCAGTAACATCTCTCAATAAAGATTCAACAGCAGCAATAGGAACATTAGGGCCTGCATTGACAACATCCTCATCAACAGGAACAGCAGAAGCCTCTGTACCTAAAAGATCATAATAGAAACCAACAAAAGCCTCTCCCACCTGGTCATAAGAGGTGGTAAAAGAACCATTTGCAAGCTTAATAGAGGAAATATGCTTTCTGGCATTGTTCCTTTTAACCAAAGAGTGAAAAAAATTGACCCCCTGTCACTGAGCTTCATATACACACCTTTAGCTTTCGAGATTAAAAAGAAGCCTCAGCAGCCTCCAAACCATTACAAATCCTCTTCTGATCCAAAATCTGGGAAGCCAATAAATCAGTAGGCCCCAGATTATACTGAGATTGTAAGTTTCCAAGAAAATTTTGAGCAATCTTAGACCTAACTGAGATGTGAGCATAATGCTTCTTGTTCAAGACTTTCAAGGGTTGTTTAAGCCTTTTACACAGTTGATACATAGCAGTACCAGCAATATCTTGCCTCCAACTCTGTGCCAAAATATCTTTGTAACTATCATGCTGCAACCACATATTAAAAAACTTGAAGGGCTTCTTTCTGGCCATAGAATCAGTAGATAAGGCAATTCTACAGGGAGAGTGGTCAGAATGGAGTCCAGGAGGTTCAAAAAAAAAAAGCAAGAGCATCCAGATTCCAATCATACCAAAAATCATTAACCATAACTCTATCAATCCTAGTAAAAACACTAGCAGAAGTCCAAGTGAAAAACTCACCAGAAGAGTTCAAATCAGAGAGATTAGCATCCAGACAGCAGTCCACACCATCCTGCATTTCATAATCAGTAGGCACAATCCCATTCATCTTGTTCTAAAAGCAGATGAGACATATCCATCAATGTCGTACCCTCCAAGCACTCGACTTGGTACACTGATTAGTTAGGTTGTCGACTCGAGACGATCTTTAGGATTGAAACGTTGTCGGTCCTTCCAATCAGGCGGTACTCTCTCTCAATATGTTTTTGACTACTTGTGACTGAGAAGATCCTTCTAAGCTATCTCTTCACTGTTTTCACAATGAAGTGATATCGGCTTATCAGACCTAGAATTACTCCCAGATCAAAACGGAAATTCTATGCACTATGAGTAAACACTGAGCCCGAGATCAACTTAATGATCATCCTTAATCTGACTACAAGTCAGAATCAGTGTAGTCAACCATATTCAAGTTTGCACCTGAATATACAAGCATATGATTCCTCGTTCTCTAAAGATACTTGAGGACGTACTAAACCGCTATTCAATGCTCGAATCCGAGATTTGACTACTATTGACTTGTTATAACCTGACTTGTCGTTATCCAAGAGAGACTCTATCCCATTTTCTCTTTATCCGAAGATTTGGAGAATCATTCCTGAGAGATAGGGTAGGACTACTCTCGATGAATGTTGCATACGTATATGCATGATCATCTTATTCAATAAGATGGATGGGATAGCCAATGACTCATTCCTGTGAATTTGACCGAATTAAATTCTTAGAATATAGTCCAATTCTATCATCCAGAGAATCTTGGCCTGTTAGTTTCCGACTTCAGAAAGCACACACATGTTGTTTCCAACCGTTTCAGTGTTATCATTCATGAACACTAATACTACTACTTTACCAATATTGATATCCAGTCTACTAAAGACTTATCAATATTCTGGTCAAGTCCACATATTTTAAAACATGTGACTTTAAATGACCGAGAGGATCTCTTAAATCCACAAAGGATATAATCCCGGCAGTCACCTTGCCGTTTGTTCTAACCAAGAACCTTCTGTTCCGAATGAATTCAGAATCCGTTTTTTTTTTTGGCAAGAAAGTCTCAGGGTATCACCCCTATTTTCCGCTTTCTAACGAAATCTTGCAAGACTGAGTGGTGAGAGAGTTCAAGGTCTGGTTAACTCTCTACTTGTCAGGGAATCACCCCTATACCAGTCAGCTTTGCGCTGAAAGTTTAAACTTTCCTATTCATTTGACTCTTTTCCGTGTAGACCCAATTCCTCCCACTAGGCCTGAGACACTCAGGTGGTTCTACAAGAGGCTGAACAAAACTGGAGTATCAAAACTCCATTCATAAGGTTAAGGCTTTCAAACCAACCTCTATGATCAGAATCCTATACAGCCCACTAAGAGCCATATGTCATCAATCACCCCAGCAGACTATAAAGTCCACAAAACCACAATGGGTCAACGGTTAAACCATACTCCCACTGTGTTTTGGGTGGATTGACATTCTGATCTAGTAGTATTTATCAGTGTAATCACCAACAACCGATGTTGGACGTGGTCTGATTAAATCAGATAGTAACTACCGTTGGGTAACCGTACTCCGAGGTTTAAGGCTGTTACTTATAGATTCTATCAGAAGCCTTGTGACAGTTGAACTGTCACATTCTGATCTCAAGAATCTTATAACCAACCTTCACTCGTCTCATTAAGGCATTTCACGAACAGTCAAAATCTGAACGTATGCGCAAAATCTCCAGTCCTACCTTCAAGCATTAAATGCTAAATGCCTACATTTTCGGAAGTGATGTGAACCGAAGTCACTCATTATCCATAAATTCACTAGCATCTTCTAGGTAGACTTCTCGGTTTACATAATAATGTTAACCGTTATTTTGCAACCAATTATCTTAATCGAGTTTAGCAGTGTATTGTAGTACATCAATAACTATATAGGGCAAGTCTATGGTTTCTTTCTCGGTGAGAAACATTCCACTAGAGGCGTGGTGAGCATCGATCCCAAGACTATGCTATAGCCTATATCTGAGCATGGAATACTCTATTCTCTGCTAAAATCAGAGACTCCTCCTAGTATTCTTTTGATAAACTAAATCGTGTTTCGAGTAGTTATCAGACAAAATGTCACTACTCAGGAACTCCCACTAGCTTGTGTCTCTCACTAGACCCCGAAGGTCATGATGAACAAGCTATGTTACCCCTTCAAATCTATTACCATTTCCCAATTGAAAGGAAGCATAGTCATTGTTCCTTTAAGACAGTGTTCCGAGACTTGGAGATAGGAATCACCCTTAGCCAATCATTAGGTCTAATCTCTAGGATATATACACTAATTAATAGATTTTGAAGAATCATTTATCTTAATACGGAAACCATTCGCCTATAATAGTTTAAGACGTGTTACATATACCTTTTCAGCATTTCTTAGTGGTTCTGACTTTATCAAACAAAAGTCCGAGTCTCGGATTCGTACTACAAATGTCATTTTCACTTTCTATGAGGCAACAATATATCGATTTGAAAGTGAATCCATTTGTTTCAACGAATCTATAAACAGAAAAATAAAATTTTCTATGATATTCAAGGATAGAATCCGAAATTCATTTCCTTATATCACTCCCACTATTCTAGCTGAAATTACTGCCTATTGTTACTCTATTAATCGTTAATGCAAAGCTCTCTTGTTCTTCCAAAGAACTTAGCTCCCGAGTCGAGTTACTCGGTTAAGAAAGTTTCTAAGGATTCATTGGTTAGTGATCCGAAATCACTTTCCTTATCCTATACTTTCTTTATTTAATGTTTCGGTTTAGCCTCAAAACTTCAGTTAAGATGATAAACACTTATAGACATTCTTTCCCATTCTTAACTTTCCTTAAAATGAAATAGTCTTGAACTAGCAGTTCGTTTGAGTAGACACTACTCGTGAACTGTGGGATGTCTAATGAAAGCGTTACCCAGTGGGACTAATTTTCTAATAAATTAGAAAAACATAAGATAAAAGCTCCCACTAGTTTATCGGTTCCAAATACCGTCTAACTAGCGATACTTTAATTTATGATTCTACAATTTTTCTATTAGAAAATTTCTCGTGTAGACACTACACAATTAAAATTCACTAGAAGAAGTTTATCGTCCCAATCATCTTTCAAACTAACTATGGTTGTCTCTCGCTCAACACGAGTGACAAAGATGACATACTTATTTACGCCACTTAAGTCTTGAAGGCTCAAGAGAAATATCTCTTCCGAAAAATTAATCGCATGTAAGATCAATAAGTACAATGTTCTAGTTACTTACCACTTTTCAACGAAGTCATTACTAGTCAATTTTACACTAGCAGTCTAGCACCCTAGAGAGAGATATAAATAGTTGTAAATAAAATTGATAGAAAATAAATCCAAATCATACACTGCTAATAAATTTTAGGAACTATAAACTAAGTACTTATAGTCTATCCTACCGTTCCAAGGATTTAATCTAATGCCTCAGTGCCGCCTTAGCGTAGGTCAAAGAGGTTTCGATTAATATTGAAGATCAAATTGAGAATCAAACATCTCATTTGTGATCGTCAATCACCTTTCCTTTTTCAGCCAATGTACTACCAAAAATACCTTTATGAGTGTGACCTATGCCTCGCATTTTTAGGTAGACCCCGAGTGTGCCGCCTTAGGGTCGGTTAGTGACCCGACAGTACCCAAAATCCTATCCTTTCGGAGACCAAGCCTTGAATTTTGATAGCGGTGAAGGCCTTCCTTAGGGAGGCCGGTCCCAGGCCGGCACGAGGCGTCACCATCCTCTCACGTTGCTTGTGTCAACAATAGAGGCCGTGGGGTCGGTTGTCGCCTCTCCCGCTCCCACTCAATATTTTGAAAAAGTGGTGGGTTTACTGATCACGTTTTTGGACTTGATGTTACATTAAGGAACAACAAATCATAAGCCCAAATGTTGTCGGTTATGTGGGCTAGCCCACCTGACCTATTCGTTGGAACATATGTGACCGTCGGACGGGTCAAGACCAGGGGAGCTCCGTTGAGCCGTAGTGGCTCTTCGGATGGCTCAGCCTTGCCGGACCCCCATGCAAACGCCACACGTGGAGGGTGAAGTCGATCGAGTCATAGCTACTGTTGACCACCCAACCGTGGTTAAACCACTTTCGAACCATGTTTGCCCGTGATTATCCAATCCTTAAACATCAAACTTTCAAGTAGACACTACGGAACAAAAACTTAATCTCGTCTAGGTAAGGTGGAATTCACCGAGAATGCAATACCTTAACCATGAGGTTTCGGGATTTTACTCCTTATGCTTTCGCAGAGTGGGATTCACCGAGAATCCATCACCCAATCTTGACGATTGAAAAAACCCATGTTCCTCGGTTTTTACCCTAATTAGTTTCTAATTAATATAAAACAATTAATTAAAACTAATTGCGTGTTTTATACATGCCTAACTAATTCCTCGAATTAATTTCTACATGTATGCATATGGAGTGGAATTCATGATATGATGCATGTCATGGCAATTTTCCGGTTCTACACATACAATCTAAACATGTATACTAGTGCGGAAAATAAACACCGAGATGGACCGTTGGCACCCCCGTATCTAATCTATTAGAAAATAAATAACCAAAACCCTAACTAGGGTTTACTACTTTCTAACATAATCTGCAGCTGTTCAAAATCTTTGAATATCGGCAAACCAAACTAACTCGGATTGCAACGAAACTTTCCAGATCTGTTCCTCACTCCTTGGGCTTCAATATGGACGGTTGGATCGGAGTTTCGAGTTGTCAATTTTCTCCAGTGAGCCGCCCAACTTGCTGCTGGATCTGACTTTTACAGCAGCGCCTCAAAGACTTCCCAAGGCCGATTAGGAATCGAGATGAATCCCGATCGACCTGAAATTTTTATGCCACGTCAAAAACTCCGTATTTATCGATTTGACCGGTTGGATTTGCGTTTCAACGGTCCAATCGATAAATACGGAGTTTTTGACGTGGCATAAAAATTTCAGAAACTCTCCCAGAAATGCGAGGACTTCACAGGTAGGGTTTCTGTGAATCCTGTGTTTTTCTGTTACAACAGCTTCTTTGCAGCAACGAACGGATATCAAAAATGACTCCGATCGACGCCAAATTTTGTGGAATTGTTCATCATCTTCCAATATTGATTCTGACCGGAGGATTGTCGTTTCAACGGCTCGATCAACGGAAAAAAGGAAATAACTAAACAGCTACTAAACAGATCTATTTTCTGGAAATTAAAATTGCAATAAAAATAAATTACATAATTTACTATACTCATATGAACGAATTTTCATCATTTATATGAGTTTACAATAGATCTAACGGGTAGACAGTGCCAACCCCCAATCCATCTCTTCAACCATAGCAATTAATCATTATCAATGCATAAAACAATAAATAAAATTTACCTACATGCAATTACACTCCTTTAAATCGTTTAATTATGATTATGACTATATAAATCATGGAACCTGGCTACGATACCACATGAAGGATGTAGGATCTTAGATCTAAACGGGTTAGATCTACGCGCAACGGATGGATCACGACTTATACATCACAATACATAGTTAAAGGACTTAAACTACTACAAGGGGGTTAAGTTTATCTTACCAATAGTAGGAAGAAAAGCTTTAATCTTAGGATGAGAAGCCTTGATCTTCCAATGTGTTCTCCAAACGGTGGTTGGTGGACACCGATTCTTGGAATTAGAACCTCCTTGATATGTAACCGAGAAAAACCCTATGTTTTTCTCCAACCGGGTGGAGCTAAGGATCGAACTCCTTAGCCTTTTTTATCTATGAATTTCGTGGCCTTCTCATCACCTAGGGCTCGGGGAGAACTCTCTTTTTATAGGCAAAATCCAAGAGAGAAAACCTATACCCATTCGGTTTAACAAAATAAAAGAGATAATTGAAAATTATTATTATCCAATAAAAATAAGAGATAATTATAATCTTATTATAAGAAAATATAATTATCCTTATAGTTAAGAGATAAATAATAAATAAATTATTTTCTTTTATTTATTCAATTAATTATTTAACAAATAAATAACTAATTACACAATATGTCATTATCCAAGAAAACTAATTTCTTGGAAAATCCAAGACATATTGACGCCACACTAAGCCCACCAGGCCCACAGAAAATGTCTTTTTTCACAGACATATTATTTAAATTTCAACTAAATAATATCCATGCATATCAATTAATTAGCCCGCATGATTAATTATCACTGAGGCCCAAATAACAAGATTATTAGTCCGAATTACAGAAGCCACATCGGGGACCATGGACCTATAACCAGTAGCTCCAATAATTAATTATTCTTCGAATAGAATAAGTAGATTAATTATTAATTCCGGGATTACGCCACCATAAACCCGAAACTGAACTCTACCGATTATAGATGTATACTTATACTCAACCCATAGAGTGAATAAGCGTCCATTGATATAATCACTACATACGGATTAACCCTCCATAGACTGTCCATTCTGAGTGGGAAGTCTCCGTGAACCCGACTCAGAATATCTTATCCTTATTTACCATTAACCCCTGATGTTCAATTAGTATGCATATCGTAGTAGCTAATTAGTCAAATGTGAAAATCCCGGGATCGATCACTTTCTTAGGGCTAACAAATAAGGGATCGTGTCTCTACTTCCCGCAGAAGGAATGGATTCTATGTCTTTGAAAATCAAAACTACTCACTCATCAGGAGATAGTGCCAATGAGAAGTGGCTTGGAACACATATCTAAGTGAACCGTAACTAACACATCAAACACTACCCGAGACAAAGCAAAGACACGTGATCACCTCATGATTAAGGTTGATCCATATATGATCATCTAATGATTTAATAAGATTCCTCGATTACGGAATTATATCGAGAAATTAAGATTAAATCGGTTCAGTCCTATATGAATGCCATCATATATAAATGCCCCACGTAGGTACCCTCTACCGACAGTCCGGATAAGACTATCACACCCTATGGTGTTCTGGGCGCATTATTGGTGTTTTAATCAAGAGACCCTAAACTCTGATTAAGTTCACCACGGACTAACAGTTTAAGCATATCTCCACTAACTCCATCCTCACGTGTAATCCATATACTGAGTTAAGTGGTTACATACATATATACTTAGGGTTTGCAGCAGTGTATTACTTACAAGCACAAAGCAAGTAATAAGGTGAGATAAATTATGTCATCCATTAAAAACAATAACACAAATTGTCTTTCGGGCACTACACCTAACATCACCAACATCCGATGTTGCACGTGGCCTGACTAAATCAAATAGTAACTTCCTAGAGTAACCGTACTCCAAGGTCTAAGGTTGTTATCTATGTATTATTTCAGAAAGGGCGTGATAGTCCAACCGTCACTTTCTGATCTCAAGAATCTTATAACCAACCTTCACTCGTCACATTAAGATATTTCACGAATAGTTATATTCTGTGCGTGTGTGCAAAATCTCCAGTCCTACCTTCAACAACTAAGTGCTAAATGCCTACATTTACGGAAGTGGTGTGAAACGAATTCACTCCTTATCCATAAATTCACGAGCATCTTCAAGGTAGACTTCTCGGTTTACATAATAATGTTAACCATTATTTTGCAACAATATCTTTACCGAGTTAAGCAGTGTATTTTAGAACATAACTAACTATGCAAGGCGAGGCAATGGTTTCTTCCTCAATGAAAAACATTCCACTAGGAGGCAGGCCGAGCATCAGTCCCAAGACTATGCGATAGCCTATTTCTGAGCATGGAATACTCTATTCTCTGCTAAATCAGAGACTCATCCTCGTATTCTTTCGATAAACTAAACCGTGTTTCGAGTAGTTATCAGACAAAATGTCACCACTCAAAATCTCCTACTAGCTTGTATCTCTCACTAGACCCCGAAGGTTATGATGAACAAGCTATGTTACCCCTTCAAATCTATTACCCTTTCCCAATTGAAAGGAAGCGTAGTCATTGTTCCTTTAAGACAGTGTTCCGAGACTGGGAGATAGGAATCACCCTTAGCCAGTCGTCAGGTCTTATCTCTAGGATATATTCACTAATTAATAGATATTGAAAGGTCGTTTATCTTAATACGGAAACCTTTTACCTTTAATAGTTTTAGACGTGGTACACATACCTATTCAGCTTTTCTTAGTGGTTCTGTCTTTATCAAACAAAAGTCCGAGCCTCAGATTCGTACTACAAATGTCATCTTCACTTTGTATGAGGCAACAATATATCAAGTTGAAAGTGAATCCATTTGTTTCAATGAATCTGTAAACAGAAAAATAAATTTTTTTGTGATATTCAAGGATAGAATCCGAAATTCATTTCCTTATATCACTCCCACTATTCCAAATTTAAATTACTGTTGTTACTCTATTAATCGTTAATGCACGACTTCCTTGTTCTTCCAAAGAACTAAGCTACCGAGTCAAGTTACTCGGTTAAGAAAGTCGCTAAGATTCATTGGTTATGATCATTATCACTTTCCTTATCCTATACTTTCTTTATTTAATGTTTCGGTTTAGCCTCAAAACTTGATTAAGATGATTAACACTTATAGACATTCTTTCCCATTCTTAACTTTCCTTAAAAGAAATAGTCTTGAACTAGCGATTCAGTATGAGCGAACACTACTCGTGAACTGTGGGATGTCTAATGAAAGCGTTACCAGTGGGACTAATTTTCTAAATTAGAAAAACATAAGACAAAAGCTCCCACTAGTTTATCGGTTCCAAATACCGTCTAACTAGCGACACTTTAATTTATGATTCTCCAATTTTTCTATTAGAAAATTTCTTGTGTAGACACTACACAATTAAAATTCACTAGAAGAATTTTATCGTCCCAATCATCTTTCTAATTGACTACAGTCGTCTCTCGTTCAACACGATTGACAACAGTGACATCCTTATTTATGTCATATAAGTTCTGAATGTTCAAAATATTTCTTCCGAAAAATTAACAAACGATTAATAATTACAACGTTCTAGTTACTTACCAGTTTTCAACGAAGTCATTACTAGTCAATTTTACACTAGTAGTCTAGCACCCTAGAGATATAGTTGTAAATAAAATTGACAGAAAATAAATCCAAATCATACACTACAAATAAATTTTAGGAACATAAACTAAGTATTTATAGTCTATCCTACCGTTCCAAGATTTAATCTAACGCCTCAGTGCCGCCTTAGGGTAGGTCAAAGAGGTTTCGATTAATATAGAAGATCATATTGAGGATCGAACATCTCATTTGTGATCGTCAATCACCTTTCCTTTTTCAGCCAAGGTACTACCAAAAATACCCTTTATGAGTGTGACCTACTGTCTCAGATTTTTAGGTAGACCCCGAGTGTGCCGCCTTAGGGTCGGTCAGTGACCCGACGAGTACCCAAAATCCTATCCTTTCGGAGACCAAGCCTTGAATTTTGATAGCGGTGAAGGCCTTCCTTAGGGAGTCCAGTCCCAGGCCGGCACGAGGCATCACCATTCTCTCACGTTGCTTGTGTCAACAGTAGAGGCCGTGGGGTTGGCTGTCGCCTCTCCCGCTCCCACTCAATATTTTGAAAAAGTGGTGGGTTTACTGATCACGTTTTTGGACTTGATGTTACATTAAGGAACAATAAATCATAGGCCCGAATGTTGTCGGTTACGTGGGCTAGCCCACCCGACCAATTCGTTGGAACATATGTGGCCGTCGGACGGGTCAAGACTAGGGGAGCTCTGTTGAGCCGTAGTGGCTCTTCGGATGGCTCAGCCTTGCCAGACCCCCGTGCAAACACCACACGTGGAGGGTGAAGTCGATCGAGCCGTAGCTTCTGTTGACCACCCAACCGTGGTTAAACCACTTTCGAACCATGTTTGCCCATGACTATCCAATCCTTAAACATCAAACTTTCTCGCAGACACTACGGAACAAAAACGTAATCTCGTCTAGGTAAGGTGGAATTCACCGAGAATCCAACACCTTAAGCACGAGGTTTCGGGATTTTGCTCCTTATGCTTTCGCAGAGTGGGATTCACCGAGAATCCATCACCCAACCTCGACGATTGAAAAATCCCGTGTTCCTCGGTTTTTGCCCTAATTAGTTTCTAATTAATATCAAACAATTAATTAAAACTAGTTGCGTGTTTTATACATGCCTAACTAATTCCTCGAATTAATTTCTACATGTATGCATATGGAGTGGAATTCATGATATGATGCATGTCATGGCAATTTTCCGGTTCTACACATACAATCTAAACATGTATACTAGTGCGGAAAATAAACATCGAGATGGACCGTTGGCACCCCCGTATCTAATCTATTAAAATAAAATAAAATTAGAAGCCCTAATCTGTAGCTGTTCCAAACTTCGACGATCGGAAAACCAAACGAACTCGGATCGCAACGAAAATCTCCAGATCTGTTCTTCATTCCTCGAGCTTCAATATGGACGGTTGGATCGGAGCTTTGACTCGTCAATTTTCTCCAGTGAGCCGCCCAACTTGCTGCTGAATCTGACTTTTACGGCAGCGCATCAAATACTTCCCGAGGCCGATTGGGAATAGAGATGAATCCCGATCGACCTGAAATTTTTATCCAATGTCGTAAACTCCATATTTTTCTATCTGACCGGTTGGATTTGCGTTTCAAGGGTCTAAACTCTCCCAGAAATTCGAGGAAGTCACAGGTAGGGTTTCTGTGAATCCTGCGTTTTTCTGTTACAACAGCTTCTTTGCAGTTACGAACGGATATCAAAAATGACTCCGATCGAAGCCAAATTTTGTGGAATTGTTCAACATCTTCCATTCTTGATTCTGACCGGAGGGATCGTCGTTTCAACGGCTCAATCAACGGGAAAAACGAAATAACTAAACAGCTACTAAACAGATCTATTTTCAGGAAATTAAAATTGCAATAACAAATAAATTACATAATTTCCTACACTAATATGAAAAAATTTTCATCGTTTATATGAGTATACAATAGATCTAACGGATAAACAGTGGCAACCCCCAATCTATCTCTTCAACCATAGCAATTAATCATTATCAATGCATAAAACAATAAATAAAATTTACCTACATGCAATTCCACTCCTTTAAATCGTTTAATTATGATTATGACTATATAAATCGTGGAACCTGGCTCCGATACCACATGAAGGATTCAGGTTCTTAGATCTAAACGAGTTAGATCTACGCGCAGCGGATGGATCACGCCTTATACATCACAATACATAATTAAAGGACTTAAACTACTACAAGGGGGTTAAGATCATGTTACCAATAGTAGGAAGAGAAGCCAAGATCTTCCGATGTGTTCTCCAAACGGCGGTTGGTGGACACCCTTCTTGATACACGAACCTCCTCGATATGCAACACCAAGAAAAACTTAGAGTTTTTCTTCTTCTAAAACCCAAGACAAGAAAACTAATTATTTCTCCTTTTTTTTCTAAGGTGGTCGAAATTTGCCAATTGCTAAGGCTTGGGAGAACTCTCTTTATATTGGAGAGTAATCCTTGTCCTCCAAGGATTAAATAATTAAGAGATAATTATTACATTAATCCTTTATTCCAAATAAAAGATAAATAAAATGATTATCCCAAACAAATTAGGATAAATCATATTATTATCTAATATTCCATGAATTGTCATTTAACAAATAAAAGATAAATCACATGTCAAATAATTATCCAAGAAAACTAATTTTTCTCTAATTAAATGACATATATTGGCGCCACCATTAAGGGTTACTAAGCCCACATAAAATGTCTTTTATGTGTATTATATTATTTAGCCTAACTAAATAATATACATGCATATCAATTAATTAGCCCAACCAATTAATTATCAATGAGGCCCAAATAACAAGATTATTAGTCCGAATTACGTGTTACATCGGGGACCATGGACCTATAACCAGAGCTCTCAATAATTAATTATTCATCGGAGAATAAGTACATTAATTATTAATTCCGGGATTACGCCACCATAAACCCGAAATCGAACTCTACCAATTATAGATATATACTTACACTCAACCCATGTAGAGTAGATAAGTGTCCATTGATATAATCAATACATATGGATTAACCTCCATAGATCGTCCCATTCTGAGTGGGATATCTCCGTAAACCCGCCACAGAATATCTTATCATTATTTACCATTAACCCCCTGATGATCAATTAGTTCACATATCTGACTAGTGATCAATTAGTCTAATATGAACTCCGGGATCGATCACTTTCTTAAGGCTAACAAATAAGGGATCGTCTCTCTCCTTCCCGCAGGAAGGAATGGATTACATGTCTGTGAAAATCGTAACTACTCACTCATCCGGAGATAGTGCCAATGAGAAGTGGCTTGGAACACATATTTAAGTGAACCGTAACTAACACATCAAACACTACCCGGGACAAGCGGACCACATGATCACCTCGAGATTAAGGTTGATCCATATATGATCATCTAATGATTTAATAAGATTCCTCGATTACGGAATTATATCGAGAAATTCAGATTAAATCGTCCAATCTATATGAACGCCATCATATATAAATGCCCCACGTAGTACCCTCTACCGCCAAATCCGGATAAGACTATCACACCCTAAGGTGTTCTGGGCGCATTATTGGTGTTTTAATCAAGAGACCCTAAACTCTGATTAAGTTCACCACGGACTAACTATTTTAGTATATCACTACTAACTCAATCCTCTCGTGTAATCCATACACTGAGTTAAGTGGTTACATACATATATACTTAGGGTTTGCAGCAGTGTATTACTTTACAAGCACAAAGCAAGTAACTAAGGTGAGATAAATTCTGTCATCCATTATTAAAAACAATTACACAAATTGTCTTTCGGGCACTACACCTAACACAAAAGTGCTATTGGTGGACTACAATTATTGACTACAACAAGACCAGACCTAACATATGCTGTTAATTATTTAAGTCAGTTTATGCAAAAACCTACCGTGGATCATTGGGCTGCACTGAAGAAAGTCCTTAGATATGTCAAAGGAACATTGAAATATTCTCTCTTTATTCCTGTTGGGACTAACCTGGATGTGCAGGGGTTTTCTGATGCTGATTGGGCATGCTTTCCATCTGACAGAAAATCTATTATTGGCTACTGTGTTTACCTTGGTGCATCTTTGGTTTCTTGGTGCTCAAAGAAGCAGGCTGTGTGTGTCCAGGTCTAGTACAGAATCAGAGTACAGATCCTTGGCCAATCTGACAGCAGAAATAGCTTGGATTATTCAGCTGATGAAGGAGATGAGATTTAAGATCTCTAATACTCTAATTGCTTGGTGTGACAGTTCGGGTGCTGGATCCTTAGCACAGAATCCGGTGTATCATGCTATGACCAAACACATTGAAGTAGATGTACACTTTGTTAGAGACAAGGTAATCAAAAAGAACTGAAAGTGAACTATATTCCTTCAGAGGCACAAATTGCAGATTTCTTTACTAAAGCACAACCTGACAATCAATTTAATCATTTCAGAAGCAAACTAAATGTGTTGTCCACCTCAACTAGTTTGAGAGAGGGTGATTAGATAAATTAGATGTTATGTGTAAGGGTATTTTTGGGAATGTACTATTATGACACCTATGCAAAGTTTGTTAGAGGTGTGTATTTATTGTGTAACTCTTGTACCGTAAAATCTAATGAAAACATTCTGGTCTCTTCTTTAAATCCTTTCTATCAAAAACTATATTCTTCTTCAACATAATTTTTATCAAAAAAAAAAAACAAAAACAAAACAAAACAAAACAAAACAAAACAAACACATCGGGTAAATGAAAAAGACCAGAATATGGCAAAGTTCATTTAACGAAATGAGAAAAATAATATATATGAGGAAAAGAAGAAGGCAACTGAAAAGAAGAGGGCAGGACATGAGAGGAGAGAGAGGGTTAACGTGAAAATGTGCTGAAAAGTTGTGTACTATTCATGTTAATTGATTCCCTATTTTCTGGGAATGAGTTAACTTATTTTGGAGAAAGGGGTGTCTGTAGGGTTTCCATTGTGGGTTTAAAATGAATCAAGATTCTTTATAATGTCTTTAAAGAGCTTAAAGAGAGTTGACACTCTAAGTAGCTCATATATTTCTGAGCTTGATGGTGTGTATATTTTATAAGAATATATATATTTCGTTTGACCATCAGACAAAAATAATAATTAACAATCAACAAAAAAAGAAAATAAAAGATTTGCATATCGACGAAACAACCTATGTCATTCCCCGCGCATTGGCAATGTTTCGGATTTTTCTCGATGCCGGGGGCTGCGATCGTGGAAACCCTCGTCCCCCACACTCCTGCTTCTATAATGGTCCAAAACCAAGGACGTAGGGGGCTAAACCCACACGAACAAAAAAATATTACACTAAAAAATCTAAGTGGTTTGATTCAATCACCAAATTATCTTAATGCAACCCACCCGATAATTTAAATATTGTCCATTAGCCACCCAAAGTTGAAATCTTGGCTATGTCCTTGTCCAAAACTTTCCACCTACCAAATTTGTGTTGCCACCGGCCATACCGCACCAGCCTGCTCTTTGCGATATCAATGCTCCCTCTCTCTCCAAGCATATGCGACGTCCACACACCCCGGCTTTAATTGGATTGCGGATACGGAAATGAAAGGTTTTTAACACACATCATTTTTGCCCTAACGGTGCTCAAAGTCTGCTCACTTGCCAGCTATACCCTAATGCTCACCATTATGGTCATACCTTGTCGGTGCCCGGTTACGAGTCAAAATATCATCTCAGTCAAGAATAAAGTTGATCATGTCAACAAAGTTTGTCAATCTAAAGTTTCTCCCACCCTTAATAATTCCCTTTTTAAATAAGCATGTTAAAAGATACTACATATTGCACATCGTACTACAATATGGTATAAAAAAATTGCTATAAGATGAGAATGGTGTGTGTTGGAGTTTTGTTAAAGATCAAGCGCTTACCAGTTCCCCTAAAAGCTATAGCTGTTAAGGAAGGCGCTACTATATTTCTTATATCACTTTAACACTCCCCCTCAAGTGTGGGCCTATAACAAGGCTAAGCCAACTAGGCAGCCGGAGCAAACTAGGCACCAATAACAAAGAGGCCCAACACATGCATCACGTGCACAATATAAATGGGGGAAATAATAATGTTTATAACCAGGTTCGAACTCGAGACATCTAGCTCCGATACCATGTTAAAGATCAAGCGCTTACTAGTTCCCCTAAAAGCTATAGCTGTTAAGGAAGGCGCTACTATATTTCTTATATCAACACTCCCCCTCAAGTGTGGGCCTATAACAAGGCTAAGCCAATTAGGCAGCCGGAGCAAACTAGGCTCCAATAACAAAGAGGCCCAACACATGCATCATCGCGCACACAATATAAATGGGGAAATAATAATGTTTATAGCCAGGTTCGAACTCGAGACCTCTGGCTCCGATACCATGTTAAAGATCAAGCGCTTACCAATTCTCCTAAAAGCTATAGCTGTTAAGGAATGCGCTACTATATTTCTTATATCACTTTAACACTCCCCCTCAAGTGTGGGCCTATAACAAGGCTAAGCCAACTAGGCAGCCGGAGCAAACTAGGCTCCAATAACAAAGAGGCCCAACACATGCATCACGTGCACAATATAAATGGGGGAAATAATAATGTTTATAGCCAGGTTCGAACTCGAGACATCTGGCTCCGATACCATGTTAAAGATCAAGCGCTTATCAGTTCCCCTAAAAGCTATAGCTGTTAAAGAAGGCGCTACTATATTTCTTATATCACTTTAACATGTTTGATGAGAAAAAAATGATAAAATACGAAAGAGAAACACAGAAAGGTGTAAAAAAAAAAAAAAGCTCAGATATACTACAGAAAACTAACATGCCTATAGGTTTAGATCACTGATACTTCGGTTATTTATTTAACCAAAACATTCTACACAATACAATCAACACCATTTATTTCATTGGGATCTTTCACGATAAATATAACATCATTTAATCAATGAAATTGTTGGAGATCGAAAAAGCCCATTCGGTGGGTTTGATGAATGGTGAAACAGTCAACTTTAGCGCTATTTTGGATAAGCTCCGATGTATATCATCGAGAGTTAATTATATCGTTGGATTCTACTCACGGAGTAGATAATAATGGGCTTTTGAATGGCTCGATTCGGATATCGGATGAATAAGAAATTAATGTTTAAAGTTGATGTAAAATACGTAAAACCTGAAGCGACGCAACTTGGTTTTAATCGCCTGACTTAATAAGGACGGCCCAAAGAAAATTAAGTCGGTTGTATATTCTTTTCTTAAGGGAGAAGAAAATGTCATTCGGTCAATAAAAATCGAGTATTGACTCATCATCTCCAATATATAAAAAAAAAACCCTCTGAATGAGAATTAGATATCAAAATTTTCTCTTGTTTTTCCATCACAAAAAGTCTAGCATATAGTTTTAGTTTTTGAGTCGAAGAAAAGTTGGAGCTCTCTGTAAATTCGTCGTAGGTCGGATTTTTAAAGTGCCTCTAAATCCGAGACGTAAAGCCGTTGAATCTTGGGAGACAGTTGCTGCTACCGTGGACACCATACCGGAGCAATTTGTCCTAAGAAAAGAGTAACTACTCGTCTCGGTTTGATCTCTAGTCCTTTATTTTCTACATCATAATTTTATTATTCATTGTTCGAGTTGGATCTGTAGAGTAAACATTGCTTTTGTTAGATCTGTTAGATAATACATTTATTCGCGTTATTTATTTTCTAGTTTAATAATCTGTAATTAATCTTGTTAATTACGGATCTGAATTTCACTCTATTTCTCAACGCCATGTAGTGTAAATTTATTTATGTAATTATTAGATTAATAATCTGTAATTAATATTTCCTTATATCACTCACGCCTCTCAGTGTGTGGGCCTATGTTCTCCCATAAATCAAAGCTCCACACACACGCCAACACTTTCTCAACACTTCGAAATATAATTGGGGAAACAATGTTAGTTGTAGTTGATCCTAAATTTATAATACATAAATATGTAATGCACGTAACATTTGTTATTAGTTTAAATGTGAGAAAGAGAAAGAGAAATAGAGGTGTCAAATTGGATGGATAAGTTGCACTTTTTTGGATAAAAGATCTGTGTAATGATTATTATCGATAGTATAAAATACCCTATTTTTGGCTTTTTGTTTTCAAACTTTAATTGCATGTATTCAGAACATGACAACGGGACAAATGCGAAAGAGCCTTAGTCGGCGAATTTTTTTCCAGCCTTTTAATTCGATTACTGAGACAGTTGGACTTTGTGTGACGGACATGACTGTTTTGTAAAACTTAATGACACAACAACGGTAATCTAAATCGTTGATTAATTAAGAGAATAAATTGATTATGATATAAACACATCATCATATATCAATAGTGCAGATATATGTTGTGTCATTTATTATGAGATTATTCTGATATATTATCATACTCAATAGTAAACTAAATATAGGTTTTCATTTATGTTTTTTATACGACATTTGTTTCTCAAGGCACATACAATATATTTATAATATGTGATTAATGTATTTGCATTGTATATTTGTAATAAAAGCATCAATATCCATATTATCACATTCTTTATCACAATATCTTGTACAATACCAACACAGAAGGAACTAACAGCTATTGTCAACGAGACATTAACTCTCTCAGGGGGAGTTATTGTGTGGTGAGGGAATTTGAGGTGAAGTGAAGGGTGAAACGATTAGAACCACTACATTTTAACTACATAATAAAACTGTGTGGTCTGGGTGTTGCCACACAGTATCTCCACACCGTGTGGAGACAACACACAATAACTTCCCCTCTCAGGGACGTGCGCAAATGCATGGGCAATAACGGAGTCAGTGAATTCCGGATACCGAAGACTTTAAACTAAAAAAATAAAAAAAATACAACTATCACAATCATGCTAGAGAGAGGTGGTGATAATCTCTCATAAGTCATACATCACATCATTTCAAAACCAGTCTAATTTTCCCAATTAAAAAAAAGGAGCTATTATTTGCACCACACTCAATCTATCTTTACACCACAAATTATGAAAAATATATCATTTACCTCTTACACCACACCTATTATTTTAATAATTAAAAATCTACCACTAAACCACAGTCACTTTTCAAAACTTGAAAAAAAACATCATTTTGCCAATATATTTTTACTATTTTCAGATTTAAATAATTATATATATATATATCCTAAACTTTTAAAAAATACAAAACACCCCCCCAATTCTTCCCATCTTCTTCTCCTTCTTCCAATCTTCTTCTCCATCATCTTATTTTCCATTTCTAAAAAAACCCACCATTTCATCTTCTTTCCCAACTTATTTTTTTACATTTCTCACACAAAACCCACCCCCCTCTTCCATCTTCTTCTCCAATTTCCTCTTCTTCATTTCTAAAAAAAAACCCATTCATCTTCTTCCCAACTTCCTTCTTTCATTTCCCACAAAATTCATTGATATCTAAGTAAACTTATCAACAAGAACAACAACTCATTTCCATCACAACTCATTTTCATCTTCCATCATCACCAATCAACAACAACCCATTTTAATTTCATATTTTTATCTTCACCAATCAACAACTACAAGATCAATTTTCATTGCTTCAAAGGTGTTAAACAAGGTACGTATACGTTTATATAGTGTTTATCATCTTTCATTTAACATATTTTGATAGCCATTGTTAGGTTTCTTCAAGTTATTTTATATGCCTACCAAGTGTTCGATAAAATGCTTAAGAGAATGGATTATGCACAAGTAGTAATTTTGTTGATGCATATAGTTTGTGAATTATGTTATGAATGTATAAAGATGATAGAAGCAAGAAACTATTTTGATGATGTCGATTGTAAACAAAGAATTGAGCTTTACACGTGTGTTGAAAAAAAAATGGGAGTGTTGACATGCGACCTTGTGGGGGTAGCATGTCTTGTGTGTAAAGCGACTTTGTGAGGGTCGAAAAATGGGAAACAAGAAACGACTTCTCGTGTGGTCGAATCTCTCAAATTCTACTCTATTAAGTTCGTTTCTCCCTCTTATTTGTTAAATGTGTATAGATCATGAAACCTAGATGATTAATGATTGTATCGTGTGATTGTTTGAATGGAAAATGATCATGAACTTGTGTTTAATTTTCTATGTGTAGATGGCTAGGACAAAGGGTCAAAGCAAATCTATCACATATGAGGAGTGTTCAAGAAAACGTCAAGCAATGACTGGCTCTTATAGAAGAGGAAAAACAAGCACACGGGTGGAAGAAAAAGGGGATAAACGTGTGGAAAGAAAATCGTTATTACTTGAATTGAGGGATAAAATCGGTAATGAAGATAGCGACGAAGAAGAAAGAAATTGGAAAAGAAAAATAAGTCTACAATTGATAGTGGACACACTCAAAGAAGGGGTTTGCGTCGGAACTGCTGATATGGAGATTGGTGAGACTTCATCGGGTGTGACAAAGAAAAAGAAGTCTACAATTGTTGCGGATGCCGAGAAAAAAAAGAGCAAATCTAATATGGAGAAGGAAAAAGGAGAGCAAATCCGTCAGGAAGCCCGGTGGTATTAAAATATGCGAACCATCCGATGTTGGAAGAGACAAATCTAAGGATGATGCCAAAGGAGGAAAAGGGAAGGCAATTCTATTGGAGAAGGAAAACCGAAAGACAAGAAAAAAATGATTGTACTTCAATAACTACATATGTTTTATTTTATTTTGTGACAATTATCATATGCTTTGACTATTATGTATTAAACATGGCTTTGATCGCCCGTATGGCTTTGACTATTATGGAAACCTCAAAAATTGTATTCTACGTGTTATAAGTGTTAGGCAAACAATGACACAAAGTTTCATTATTTTTAAAGGGGTTTTAAGAGATACGACCTTAAGACAGTCGAATTTACAAAATTCGACCTCCTGGGTGTCGATCCTAGGAGATACGACTTTACGTGAAGTCGATTCTCCGAACAGAGTTGTTTTCGACCCCAAGAGGGTCGATTCTCCCTGTTTTCGACTCCAAGAGGGTCGTTTCTACTGGTTTCGAAACGCACAACTCGACCTTGGTAAGGTTGCATCTTGCATAGGAGATGCGACTTTACCAAGGTTGCATCTCTGAGACTCGACCCTAGTAAGGTTGCATCGACCTGGGCGAGATCTAATGATACAAAAGGCTTAAACTTTGTCAAAATTCATTCACCAAACACAACATGAGAGTTTAATGTCAAAATTCATTCACCAAACACAACATGAGAGTTTAATATCCTAATTTTGACATGTTAATCTAAGGAAAATAACATTAATTAAGTTATTGAGTTGAAAAGTATTTTTTCATCCATGGTGTTTGAATTCCTAATTTCTCCAAGGTGTGATTTTGATTCATTGCATTCATCCATTGAAAATGGTTATAGATCATCCAAAGAAGCTTTTTTTGTGGTGCTATTGATTTTTTTGGTATAGATATGGTTATGAGATTTAAAAAAATTGGGAAAATATGAAGAAGATGAAGATGAAGATGAAGATGAAGATGAAGATGATTTAAAGATAAAAAGAAGAAAAAACTTTGAATGTGGGTTGACGATGACAAATTATGCCACCTTAGTGATTTGAGCCCTAATTTAATCTAGTGATGAACACACAAGAACCCTAATGCCAAAAAGGAATGAGGGGATGGATTTTATGTATGCGGCTGAGTCCAAGACTGTATCTTAGATTGCCTACGTATCCTGTTATGTTCCAGGCCTTACGTAGTTCTGGATTGGGGTATTTATAATGACAATACTTGCCTAAACCCTAAGGTTAAGTCGGCTTGTGTTATTGTCGTCTTTACCCTTAAATGGGCCTTGACCCTTGCCCAAGCTATCATTTGTGGGTGGGCTCAGACAATTGGCGCGGACAACGTCCCTCGGTGTCGACATTGCCGACTTGCGGTGATCGACCACTAGACTCATTGTCCTACACCTGCTAGGTGGTGTGGATTCTATCCTTATGGACTTGTCATCTCACACGCTTTCGGTAGTCGATAGTGGTAACCTGGAGCCGATTAGATGGCCCTAGCCTCGATCCTGGGTCTCGACATGAGTATCTTGCCAGCTCATTCATAGTGTGATGACCAACCGATGAGGCGACACGTGGAGGAGTGAAACCACTGTATCGTCATAAGCCCCCGAGACTTGAGAGAGGTGACTCCCGTTATCCGAGGTCGAGTCTGTCACACTAACTGTCGTCGAGTTGGGTCTCCATTTGGGCGGGCTTTTTCCCGCCACTTGTTAACCCTAACCGGCTACTGCAACGTGGCACGATATCTGGCATACGAAACGCTTCGAATCCTGCAAAAGACGCGTCCCTGCCTTGATTATCGTGATTTCCAGGGGGTTATAACTCCCCATCCCCCACGTCTTTTCAAATCATTTGTAACTTCTTCACTAGCATATAAAAGGAGAGAGGATAGACGCCGCTGCAAGCTTGCTTGCTATTTCTTATCACCATCTCCAAAATCCAAAACACCAAGTAAGACTCCTTCTTTTCCTTAGCATTCATCTTTTCTGTGATTTTGTTCATGTCTAGTAGTAGTAGCGCAACTGAATCAGATAGGGGTAGTGAAACGCCCGTTCATAGCCAATCTCCGGCACCTGTTATTTCCGATCCTCCTCTCCGGGGAGACTCCGGTGAACCTGCTGCTTCCCCTCCTCCTGTCCCTAACCAGCCTAAAAAACTAGTAACTAGGATGGATGGAAAGGGGGCAAAAGGATGTCTTAGTACACTCTCTCCATAGGACATTGTTGAAATCTGCAGGAAGTATAATATTGTTAGTCCTCCGTTCGAATCTCGACTCCCTTCTGGTAATCACATGTTTGCCGATGAGCCCTCGGAAGGATTTTGTCTTTGTCTACGAATCACCATGAGCGGATTAAGGTTTCCACTCGCCCGGCCATCCTCACGATTCTGCACCACTATGAGATTAGCGTTTCCCAACTTGCCCCGAATGGCGTCAGAACTCTGATGGGGTTCATCATAGCATGTCGAGTGGCTCAAGTCTGTTTTTCGGTGCCCGTGTTTCGATACTACTACAAGATTGCTGCCACGCCCGACAAGTTATGGTATTCCTTCCAGAGGAGAGCAAATCGCCATGAGTTTATAACGAGGGGCCCCTCTTCCCACGGGGAGTGGAAGCCTCGATTTTTCTTTCTCCGTCACGGCCTAGATAACCCCTACATCGGTCAATGGAGGTCGAGAGAGGGGAAACAAGACAAACTTGGAAAGGAACCGGCTCCTCACGAGGCTCGACTCCTGAGTGGACACAACTTCGAGGTGTGTACTCGAGACCTGAATCTCTTGTATCACCTGGCCCACTTGGAGGGAGCTGGGCCGTACGTGGGCCTCTGCGTCCCTGATCACGAGAATCGTAGGATATTCCTTATTTGCTTGTTTTAATGTTTCGTAGTCTCTTTTCGAGCCTTGGCTCTGCCCCCCAAGTGTATTATGAACCCTTGGTTCTTATTGCACTTGAGATCGACCTGCCTGCCCTAGTCTTTTGCCCCTTGGGCTTATATGACCTTAGGCTGAGCATTTTAACGTGAACTGTCCTTGGTCTTTGGTCTGTTTTGCCTCTTAGGCTTTTTCGACCATCGACTGGAGCAGGTGGCCCGACTATGCGAACCGTCCTTTGTCTGAGGCCTTTTTTCGCCACTCGGGCTCATTCGGCTTCGACCGGGACGGTGGCCCGACTATGCGAACCGTCCTTTGCTTTAGCCTTGTTTGCCTCTTGGGCTCGTTCGGCTTTTAGCTTGGACCTTTGGCCCGACCCTGCGAACCGTCTCTATGCCTTTGCATTCGCCGCCCATTAGGCTAACTTTGCCTTGGCTTTATCGAGATGTCCGACCTGCGGATTTCTCTACTCGTTGTCGATTATTTTGCCTTTAACTTTGGTGTCACATTGGACTTGTATCGTTTTGGCTATAAATCCTAACAAGCACAGAAAACATCTCGAAAAGATGCAAATTTATTAGAATACTCATAAAATTGTCTCATGGACTTATTACAAGATTCATAAGTGAAAAGTAAACAAGTTCATCAAAGTAAAGCTTATCTCAAACATAATACTTCCTCAGTTGTTGGCGTGCCAATGTCGAGAATCGTGGTTCCATCTGCTCGACCAAGTTGATAAGACCTTTGGAGTGAACCTTCGAGAATCTGATATGGGCCTTCCCAATTAGGGTCGACTTTCACCTTTCTCGCCGACTCGCTTCATTTTTCCTTAGAACCAGATCGCCAACCTTGAAGTACCTTCTCGCACTCGTGCCGAACTTACTCTGCTTCCTCGCACACGGCCGGATAAACCAACAACTTTTCCTTTCGAGGAGAAGTGAGAGTAGAGTAATTACGATAAATAAGTCTTCAACTCTTCAAAGGTCATCGACATTCATCATCCCATTGAAAAGGATGGCCTTTGAGTATCTTGAAAAATGGTAGTGCCTGCCAGCGGATCTCGATAGAAATCTGTTGAGAGCTCGCCATTTTACCCGTGAGTCTCTCGCACTTCCTTTACATTTCGAGTGCGGGCATATTCTTCAACATGTCGATTTTATCCGGGTTCGCTCAATCCGTCCTTCTTAATCATATAGCCCAAGAACTTACCCGACTGACTCCAAAAGTGCACTTCTTCGGTTTAATCTCATCTGCGTTTCTCTCAACACTTGAAAACCTCTCGAGCATCGACTGTATTGTCTCATAGATCGACTCTTGATAAGCGAGTCATCTACATAAACTTCCATACATCTACCAATTTGTCTTGCAAATTTTTTTTTGATCGCCCTACCGGTATGTTGCCCCACATTCTTTAATCCGAATGGCATGGTCACATAGCAGAAGGTGCCAAATTCAGTGATAAAAGATGTTTTCTCTGCGTCTAGAGGATCCATTCGAATCGATGATATCCTTTATATGCATCTAAGAAACCAAAAACTTCAAAATCAATGGTTGAATCTACTAACTCTGCGATTTTGGGCGTGAGATCTGAGTCTTTTGGGCATGCTTTGTTCAAATCAGAAAGTCCACACACATGCGCCAACTACCGTCGAGCTCTTGACTAAAACCGGGTTAGCTAGCCATTCGGGTATAATACCTCTTTTACTATCTTGGCTGCTTTAGTAGCTTGCCGACCTCTAACTCAATAGCTTTAAGTCGATCCGACGCAAAACTTCTCTTCTTCTGCTTGACCCGGCTTTTAGCCTGGTCAATCTCGAGCTTATGAACCGCGATGTCGGTGGGCCAGTCCGGCATGTGTTATGAAAATGAAGATTAAGATTTGGGTTTTTAATGGAGATGAATATATGATGAAAAAAAAAAATGATGAGGATGAAGATGAAGGTTTATGAAGAAGATGATGATAAATTATGGAAATAAGGGTTTTGTTTTGAAATGGGTTTAATGAAGAAGGTGTTTATGGTGGGAAAATTTGGGGTTTGTAACTAGAGGTGTGGGTTATAAGGTGGGTGAAAATAGGGGGACTAATTTGTAATAAAAATAAATTGGTGTGGAAATAGTTATAAAGTGTGGTGTAAAGGTAGAAATTGTGGTGTAAATAAAGAGTGAAATAAGTTTCAAAATCATTGTGGTGTAAAGGTAGATTTTTCATTTAAGGTGTGATGTAAACTATAAAGTGATGCAGCGGTAGGTTTGATGTGGTGCGAATAATAACTCCCTTAAAAATGAATGTTAGGGTTTTTTGTTTCTTTATTTAATAAAAAAAAAAAAGGCCCCCTCCTCGATTGTATCATATTTATCTTACCGGTACTCATCATTAATATTGACACCTTTTTTTTTGTTTTTGTACCGTATATAAAAAATTAGATTTACGGATAAAATGATTAAAACCATACAGTTTAAATACAAAATAGAACTATACGGTTTATATGAAATAACCTCATTATCGTAATTAAAGATTTTGATGGTTGGCAAAATAATTATAACGTGAATTCTGAAAAAGTGCACTTTCCAATATATTTTGTTGAGATATTGTGTTTGGCCTTAAAACTCTGATGTCACTATGGAGTTTTGATCTAGCTGTGAAAAATAAAGTACAAAATAATAAACTTTACTTTGCACGATGCTATGAATTATGATGCATCGATACTTCAACTTCGACGCCGTACGTTGTGTCTGATGCATTTTCGATACGACACGTGTCGATGGATTAAAATAATACTATTTAAAATTTTAAAATCCGACACGCTGTCGACGCTCCCCGACACGGCGTCACTCCTAACAATCGTAAACCTAAGTTTTTAATTATTTTTATTTATTTTAGTTTTCTTCAATGGAAACGTTAAATACACGATTTCTATTTCTATAATAATTTAATAAATAGTACGTTGTATTAAGTTTATATATTTCTTGTTGATAAACAATCACTTTATAATTTGTAGTATTTTGAAAGTCAATCTCAATTTTTTTGACACCGTATAAAGATCGAATATCTATTTTAGATATTCATAGAGTTTACGCATTACATATCTTATTTTCTCTACTTTTTTAGATTCTTACGAATATTTTTTTGATAAATTGAATCTTAATTGCATTATATATATATATATATATATATATATATATATATATATATATATATATATATATATATATATATAAACGCGTGTCGAAACGAACATGTGTCCCTAGATTTTGAAATTAAACGTATCGCCGTGTCGTGTCGTGCGGCGTATCCGTGTCCGTGTTTATCCAACACGGATGAGTATAACACAGAGTAAATTTACTTTCTAATTACTCCAACACGAGTCACTAACGACTGTTCTCCTTATAGCAACAACAATGGGGTAATTCTTGTGTGGTGTCTTCACACGGTGTCTCCGTGTTGAGACATCGTGTGGCACCGCACGGACCACACAATTTTATTATTTATTTAAACTGTATGGTTCTGATCGTTTCACCCGTCACTTCACCTCAAATTCCCTCACCATACAAGTATTTCCCACAACAATGGTCTCCCAACTACTCCACCCCAAAAATATTTTATGAGTCCCCAAAAGCAACAATAAACCTTGAATTCACCCGAACTTGAAAATTTCACCACCTGCCTACATATTTTGGGGGCCCTTTGGAGGCATTTTGTGTGGTGAAAATTTTTATGTGATGCTGGATAAAAAGATAAAAGTCGTTCTTAGAGGAATGTATCGAGATTGCTTATTGAAGTAAAATTTTTATTGAATGTTGAATAATTATAACTAAAACGAAAAACGATGTGTTTAGAGGATGTCAACGGGTCCTCTTACTGGGGAAGCTCTTAGTATTGTAGTATACTAACATATATCTTTGGATTCGAGTAATTAATTTAACATAATTAAGAACTCAAAGATAGAAATAAACTAATTAAGTCAAGTACAATAACAAGAAGAATTAAAAATACAGTAGATAATGATCCAAGGGCCAGTGCCAAAAGATAAATTTATAAGCGCATATGTTTCCAATTCACCCAAGAGTTTAATCACAACCTTGGGGGAAAGAATGAAAACATATGCTAATCGCCGAATGCTTAACCTAATTAACCTCAATAATCAGTCTTAATAAACATATATGATATATAACCATAATTAATGAACTCAGTATCCCAAAAGTAACCCGAATTCTCTTTGAATTCTGCCCACATTTCTCATTTTTTCTCTTTCAATTCTGCCCACATTTCTCATTTTTGATAAGCGACAGTTGAAACCATCTCTTGCAGGTTCAAAAACAACAGGTAGATAGTTCTTGTTCTCACAAACAAAGCAAGATTTCTCAAAATGCTCCATTAGAGCATCTTTTCCCTGTACATAAAAAACATCGGATTTCACAATTTTTCCCATTATTACAACGCTATTACAATGGAAGACAAATATCATAGTTGTTTATATATATATATATATATATATATATATATATATATATATATATATATATATATATATATATATATATATATATATATATATGAATAACTTGTACCTGAATGCGCCCCCAAGTGAGTTGGCAGATTTTGTTTGAAAGAAATTGCCCTCTGGAAGTGTTGAAAACTCTCCATTTATACCCTTCAAGAACTTTCTTCAATGTCAAGGCAGCATCAGAAGTAGTGAAATTAACAAATGCAAAACCCAAGTTGTCATGGGTCCTGCATGCATGTAAATATCAACAACACTTTCAAAGTCATTTCTGTTCAGTATTCAGAAAAATATATGGAGAAAAGAGTAATGTTTAACAAATAAGTTTAGGGTATCAGTAATTAACAGTAGTTTGTTTAATTAAAAAACATGGAAATATGATATTACATTAATAGAATAAATCAAGATGAAATTTAAACAAAAATAATTACTTACCTGAAGTCCATTGGTAAGTAAAAGAAATCATACTGAAGGAAGTGGTCACGGCAGAGCCCATCAAGGAAGTTTAGAAAATCTTTTCTCCTGAAAATTATGCATTTTATTCAAATTAATTATATACTCAATATGTTAAAACATATAGATTAATTAGCTAACATTTAGTTATTTACATATATTTTGACGGATTAGGCACTCTTAATATAGAAAAGAAAAAGTGTATATGATCCATAATATAAGGTATGCATTATTTAAAGATAAACGGTCAAAGAGATACGAATTAAGCAAAAAGAAAGACATTATTATTTTAAGATAAATTTAAAAAGAAAAGATGAAGACCTTATTATGTTAAGATAAATTTATATATTTGAAATAAGTAGATTTGGTTTAAATATATTATTCGTTTAAAAAATCCTTTTGACTGTAATCAATTTTATCTTTGGTAGTCAATATCTTTAATTTGTGTCTTCCGTATTGCGTATTCTGATTTTCTTCATTCGTAAAGGTTATGTTAGAGAAAATATAGACAAAAGCTTCCCTCCAAATGTATATAACGTCCCCAGACTCCTGACCCAATAACGCTAAATTAGTCATAAATTATCAAGTCAATTACTTAGACCATCGTCATCGTTTGGTCTAAAAGGGCTAATTAACCCGAGTTGACAAGACATATTGTCTCACACTTATATGTAGGGGCGAGCATTCACTAACTTTATCAATGTAGGACTTTACATTCGCTCCCCATATAAGGGACTGACGTTTTCGCCAGGACCGGACGGCCAAGACTTGTCACAGTTTCGTCTATACCAAAGGAGTCCAGAGGTGGCCCCCACCGGCCGTCCCACACAGTCACACGGTGTGGCACTTAAATCCGTCTAATAGTCGGTTCTGAAAACCATTTGTAACGCCCCCATACCCGGGCCTAGTAGCATTAAATGTGTCATAAATGGTCTGGTCGACTGCTTAAGTCGTCGTCCTTGCTTGGTTTAAAAAGACTAACCCGAATTGACAAAATCTTTACCTCTCACATTTATATGAGGCTAACTTTACCAACGTGAGACTTTACAATATAGACCATAGATGAATAATGCTAAAGAGGGTTTTTTATAATACCTATTTTAGGCTAACAAGGACGCTTTGGTAATTTTACAATACGTATATATACACTGCTGCAAATGACTGAATGCAATTTGTATCAAAAGTAGTGCATACTGCATAGGTAGCATGCATGTGAATATGCTGCGTAAAATGAATCATGAAAATAGTTGGAGTGTAGTTTTGACAAGAAAACATCTGTCAAAACTACAATATGGATGGATTTAAAAACAAAGCAAAAAAGTGTGCAAATTACCCCTTACTTTTCTTCTATATCCCTATCAGTCCCTCCCTGTACATTTGAGTGTCAGACCAAAAGATACAAACAAAAATTCCCAAGACCCCAACACCTCTTCCCTCCCAAATCTCTGCACACAGTCCACACACACCCTAAACTTAAATAAATAAAAGATGTTACAAATGATACAACACACATTTTTATATCAGAAAAAAGTTATTTCCACAATAAATTAATAGTCACAATAAATTGGTACAACATCTTTTTCACCTTCGATCCTAATGAGACTAACATCTATCACAAGTCTTAATGTCTTGCACTATAATAAACACCCTAAGATGTATTGTGTAATTAATTTTATTGTGTTCATATTGTTGTAACATAGTTTTAATTACTCTTTAAATAGGTGATTATTATGTAGAATCTATTAATCATAATTTAAAGTTGACAATATTTAACTACTATATTCTTATTTTGGGTGAAAACATTTCCTACCCGAGAAATGAATATCATGAATTTTAATATAAAGCACACTGATCTACGAAAATTACTTCTAAAAATAGTAAAACACAAGCATTTATATCACATATATAGTGATGAAAATGAAAAGTTATTACAAGATCTAAAAGATTTAATAAATGCAAATGATTGTGCAAATCATATGACCATATTAATATAGTAGTATAAATGAGGACAAATTCATACTAGGAATAGATCACATCTTAATTGTTCTATTTCTCCTACCACTCAATACATTTCCTTTTTAGTATTAGTGTTAACTGTTGAGAGCTCTAAATGATTTGTTCCTATTATAAAAACACTAATATTATTAAAAAAAATCAAATAGATATATAATTAATATTTAAGAGAAATAAGTGAAAATCTAGGTATATAGCAAAAAAAAAAAACTTCTACTTTAACAAAAATAAATAAATAAATAATGTAACACACCTGTACTGATTAGGGATGTTCTTAATCATAACAGTAGTATAATTAGTGTTGCTGCAATCTAGTAGTAGAGGAGTAGTAGAAGAGTTATTGACGCTTTTAACCCTCCTTCTCCAACTTTTGCATACAGCAGATCTGCTGCTGCTTCTTCTATTCCACAATCTTGGTGGCAGATTATTTGAAAAGCTTGTCTTTTTTTCAACTACTGATCCATTAATCTTCAGAATTTCTTTGAGAGCCTTCTCACCTTCTTTTAATACAAAGCTTTGATCTTCTTGCCCAAAACTTTTTGGGTAATCTTCATGAATTTCAAAAGATGGTTGTGGTGGTGGAGGAGGAAAGAAGAAGGTAGTAGCAGCAAAGGGTGTCTGAAAATGAGGAAAATAGTGGTAAAAATCTTGTAGTTTTTTGGGACCAAAAGTTTGATTTGGCATTGATAAAGATATTTGTAGTGAATGAGAAGGAATTTTAGTGTCGTTTGGTGGTAATAATACATGTTGTTGTTGTTTAGGTTGGTATTCTTTTGCTGAAGGATTTAGAGGTTTAGCCATGGCCATTTCGGAGGGGCTCGGAGAAGAATAATGACAGAGAAGTTGGAAAAAAGAAATGATGAGGGAGCACTAAAGAGAAGTTTACATTTACTGGTAGACAATAATAGGAGTTGCGTTAAAATAAAAATAAAAATAATAATAATAATAATAATAATAATAATAGGAGTTATAATATTTATTATAATTATTCTTGTATTTATCGTAAAATATTCTTTCATTGATTGTAATCCGGTAATTATATCCCCTTGATTGTATCTCCATAGTTCTTAGTTATGACTAGCAGGATTACATTTTTTATTTATGAAACAAAGATTACAAGATCTTCGGGATTCTAAGAGATATCTATTATTCATCATTTGAGCCATAAGGTTATAGGTTTTGTCATTGATTGCAACTCCACCACCAGTTGGCAAAGAGGGTTTGGCCCAGGCAGCATCTGTATGGTGGATAAGATTCAGATTAGAGTCAGTCACATTATAATTTGCAGTAGGGCATTGCATAGATGGAGCAGCAGGTCATCCCCTTCGCGTGGCTCATCTCTCGTCTCTGCACTCATGTTGCTAGGGTTCCCACCCTCTTTGCTGACGAGTATTTTCCGAGTCGCGTTAGGCATCGTGGTCTCACTCCTAGGGATTTACCTGGTGCTCCCTCCTCCTCTGAAGATTCCTTTGACTACAATTCCTAGTAATTGTCCTCTTGCTATGATTGGTCTAGTGGTTGGGTCTATGTCTTGCTTTCCGTCGAGCTAGTGTTGGTTGGAATAAGTGTTGCAACATTTCCCTTTCTGTTCTCGCATGCTACTGTAGCCAGTTCGATTCGCCTTGAATAATGTAATATGGGTTGTGTGTTTTAATGTATGGTTGTCCTAGTTGTTCTTTGTTCTCATGCATCCGTGTGTAGCTCCGTCTTTTGTGATGCGTGACGACTAGTCTACCTCTTTGCATGCACTTCCCCTTGTTATAGTTGAATTCTTGTATAAATGACCCACGCCAATGCGGTTTGCCGCACATCATCTTCCTTACACTAGAAGATGACGTGCGCCACGACCATTTTGACGAGCGTCATTTACACGAGGGACGGTCTCTGTATTGCTACAGTATCATGTGGCGGCGCCATAACTTGTCGGCGTGCGCCATTCATCACCAAATATTCACTACTCGCACACCAAAGACTTCATGACGTCGCCCATCCTTCCGCATCGTCGTCACAATCGATTTGCACTTCTTATTATCTTGATTTTTGCTCATCTTGATTCCCCGTTGTCGCCCTAACTACTTTCTTACTACTCACTATCCATTGAGGACAATGCAAGTTCGGAAGTGGGGAGTGTGAACGTAGTTAGTCCAACAAAGGTTAATTCCATTAAATGCTTGAGAAACACTTAGCCTTGATTATTTTTGAGCAATTGAGAGCCGTAAAAACTATCTTTTGGCATGAATTATAATCTTGTAATTGACAGAGCGAGTATTTCAATGAAACGAGTAACCCTGATGGAACATAAGTGCATGTTAGTCACTAATCTTTGGTGGTAGTGTGAACCATTGAGCACGTTTATCCCAATCGTTTGTTATCAAGCAACTTTTCATGAAATTGTGCATGCATACTCTTATTTGCAACTTGAACTTAAGAATGTTATTCTTTCGAGACGACATAACAGGTGCTTGGAACCGAAGTAGGGATGACGATTTTTGGCATAACTTTGACTCGATCATAGCCAAATGGCCCACCCAAACATAAAATTTTCCTTTCTATCCCCATCTCAGCCTTGTAGAGTGGTGAGACACCACTTGAACTAGCCAATCGTGATTAGCCTCATTATAATCCGACCCTTAGCCTAACTTTGGTCTACATTCCTTTGGCCTCCCACAAGTGTAGCAAGTTTCTATGGATTGTGTGGGCGGTGACTTGGAACTAAGAGTTGGGTGATTTTCTTTGGCACAAGTTGAGATGATGTCTTATGAAGTTCGGTTCGGAACCCATTGGTGTTTGGCATTTTCAATTTCGAGTTATATAAAAATAATAATAAAAGGGGTTTTACAATGTACATAAACCCCAAGAGTTCAATAAAGGCTTCTAACAATTCAAAACTCAAGTCAATAGAAGCACAAGGGATGTAAATAAAAAAGTGTTCAATAATGAGTCATTGACGGCAATTTTGAAGCTCAAAGGTGTAGATCTTAAGTAATGCAAGGAGGGGAAGTAACTAACTCGGAGGTTTGATGTCAAGGAGATGAAGGTGTAGATTCTTGCTATCTTGCTTTATTCTCGTTGATTATCCCTTTTATCCCTTTCGGTTCGCCAACTACCCTAGCCTGAATGTCACAAACCGATTTGTCAACTACCTGGCCTAACTTCTTGATTCTGAGTGCCTAATTAGTGGAGATTGGTATCATTCTTAAGCTCAGGGTTGTATCTTTTGAGTAAGGCTTGCATGATTTGATGATCGTCAACTTGGTAGCAAGTTTGAGGAATATTCACACGCACACTCCACTACTCTCTTAGATCGTAGGGAACATGTTCTTGTGATTCTGATTGGTTGCATCATCTACTTGGGCTCTCATCTCTTGTTGCATGATTGTATTTTTGTGACTCTAGATTGCCTTATCGCTCTAATTCCTCAAGGACGATCAAAAGCTAAGTGGGGAGTGGTTGATGTGAGTCAACCAGATGATATATTTCTCGATGATTTATTCCCCTTTTCTCATGCAATTAATGACGTTTGACATCAACTTGAGCGATTATTATGATAATTTAAAATATTTTGTGTATATAGGAAATATCAGGAAAAACCATGCTTTTGTTTTTAATATAGGCTTATTAGCCAATTTTGTTATCAGATTTACACGTGGTATCTTTGTGTCTGTCTTGCAGCACAGATATCATGGCTTGGATCTTAGATTTTTATATGTTGATGCCATACGGATCGATCGAGAGATGATTTATGGAGCCGAGGTAAGGATTCCAACCCACGAGGATAATTGATACATGTCAGAGAGGTTCGGTCCATGCCGGATGGAGAATAAACTTGATCGGGGACGTACTATGTGCATATGGCGTACGCCATGTTACATTTGACCTGCACCAAGTGAGAGATTCGAAGTCTTCTGAGCATTTAATGCATGTTGTCAATCAGCCAACCACCAAGTCAGAAATGGCACACGCCAATCGTCATTGACCTACGCCAATTCTTCATAAAGGCTACATGACGCACGCGCAATGGGTATGACGCACGCCATTATTGCAGACTCGGCAAAAGGTTGATCCCATTTATTCTCCCAATTACCACAAAATGAAAAAGCTTCATCTTCTCTCCATTTTTTCTTCTCCTTGTAGGCTCCTCTACCTCTCAAGGGCTCTCCTAGCCTAATTCATGTAAAAATTTACTCTTGATTGCAATTGTGAACATTAAGGATTCTGATCGCGTGCAAAGCACTTACTAGTAATAGGACTAGGTCTATCGTAGTAGAGTACTGGCGAGTCAAGGTCTATCCCACAGAGACTCGTAAGAACGTTCAGTTATCAAGATTGAGCTTGTGACAATTAATGGTCTACGACCAACTATACTCTAGACGGTAGTAAAACTGGTGCCACAAACTAACAAGGTTACGCTAGTTCTCACAAAGCAAACAAGAGTTTCTAATGTATTAGTTAATTATGAGTGATTAGTTATTCCCGCCCACACATGCAATAGTCCTCCCCGTTGGTGAATTTTAATTCATTATCAGCTACGGGTACAACTCCTAACCCTATCTACTCCGACCATGGAAGTAGACAATCTGTACGCAAACTACCCTCCTTAATTGGTTCGTAATAGCCCATACACATAAAGAACTAGAGTTGTCGATATCGAGTGCTAACTCATACCGCAAACCCGCCTAGACAACTGTCAACACTGATCAGCACGTTCCTAGGGTCTATCGAGATAATGTCCAAATTAACTCTTCACTATTCGTATTTCATGCTAATTTTACGATGACATGCAAATAGTTGATCAAGCTACTAACATGTAAATTAAATCTATCGATCAACGTAGCTGGCGCCGATTATCATGAACTAGTAATTTACTAGGTATTCAGATATAGGGATATAGATTTAATCTTCCCCATGTGGTGATTTTTCCTACACTGGGTTTGCCACACATAGGGTTTAAGGAGGCCATGCTATGCACTCTATCACGTAAACTTGGGGCGGGCCGGGATATGGCACTCAACTTTGTAGCTCTTTACTTGGTTTATTAATAAAATAAAGTTGCTTAAAAGAAAAAGATATAGGGATATAGACCGTCGCAGATCTGAAGAATGCAACTACTATCTCATGATTTCTTCACCAATGAATTAGTTGCTTAAATGGTTCATATTTATAGGTCGAAACAACTATTTTTAGCTCATAATGGATAGAATATTGATGCCATAGAATAGACTATTTTAACTGTCATCAACTACCCCCCACTAGCCTTCTTCTCGTCCTTGAGCAGAATATCAAGGTGGAATGTACCTCCAAGAGTAATCTCCATCAACTACCACACACTCAACAAAGATTTCCGGCAGAACATACATCAAGCCACAATCCATAAGCTCCCCATTAATCACTACTTATCATGCATCAAAGTGTCGTGTGATGAATCAGTCGTGATAGTGCGTTCGTGAGGAGAATCAAGTTGTATTAACCCTACAATCTTAACTTACCTGCGCATACACTCGATCATCTTGCCTTCAGACTTGGTTACACAATATGGTACTTTAATCGGGTCGGGCGGACTCGGGGATTGAGCATCGCTCTTAAGTCCTCGTTTGTTTCTTTTTATGCGAGGGTCGTGCCCTTTTTACACGAGTTCGCTTCCCTCACTGCCTTTATTGCATATATTTCTTTTCATTTCTGTTTTTTCATTTTTTTTTCTTGGCAGATTTCCTCACTTTTTTCTCTTTCTATCACAAGCCCGTTTTTTCTCGGTTACCTCTTGTGGCATTCAAGTTGCTTCCCTTGTCCTACAACAATTTGTTAAAGTATATAGACAGACAAATAATGACTCCCGGTTAAAACAACTTATCGTCTGATCTTAAACACTTCTCACTCAGATTATGTGCTTAAATATTGATTTCAATGATAGAATAATAATTGATAAGTTACTACTTCATGCAACATAACATATGTTCATTCTTTCATACTAACTTGAATATGCTATAACTCACTTCAAATTGAACTTGGGCTCCTTTTCTACCGATTCCTTACTCGAATACGTGCAATAAGCAAGCTAAAACAGTGTTAAATTTAAATTTTCAAAATTATTCCCTTTTTCAATTATCTAGCTTAGACCGCCTACCCCCCACTTATTATAGACATTGTCCCCAATGGCTAATAATAAAGAAAAGAATAGGTACTTAGCTCTGTAATTGTCGGCTGAGTCAAAGCGAATCCCGGAGTAGAATCATTGGCTCCTAGGTCATTCCTCTTCCAAGTTGTAACATGCATTCCAAAATACTTCCAAAAACTGTGATTAACATGCGAAGGGCAATAAGAAATAAGGTGGCGGTAATTGTGCATACCGGAGGAATGCGCAAAAATAGTTTAAGCCACGTTATTCTTTATTGGCCTAAGCAAGACACGAAAACTTTTACGAGGGTATCACATGAGAATTGTGAAGGAAAAAACCACGTATATCTCTAGTCAGATGACCAAAGATATATGTGATGAAAAAAAGCCTTGCGATTGTCATGCTACTTTATTGACTGAAAATAACTAAAATAAACAAAAGCAATAAATAAGGGTTTAGAAATAGTTCCGAGTTTATAGTCGCTAGCTTGACCGTACTAATAGGGCTCCTTTATTTGTACTTTGGATCCGTCAACGTAAAGACTTCCAACTCAGGGTTATACTTGTTCTCTAGGTAATGCTTTAGCCTGCGGCCGTTTACTATGAAAGTCTACCCACAGTATTCATTTCTAACTTCACATACACCTGAATTGAAAACTTTTGTGACTACATGTGGTCCATACCATCTAGACTTCAATTTCCTAGGAAAAAGATGAAGACGCGAAATATATACAAGCACCTTATCTCCAACTTGAAAATGCGGTTCAGAATCCTTTTATCGTGCAGGCGTTTCGTTCTTTCCTTGTAAATCTTTGCATTTTCATACGCTTGAAGTCTAAACTCCTCCAATCTATTCAACTTTAGCATTCTTTTTTCACCGGCTAAATTCTCATCCATGTTCAGAAATCTCGTAGCCCACAGCGCTCGGTGCTCGAGTTATACCGGTAAATGGCATGCTTTTTCAAACACTATCATGTATGGTGACATCCCAATCGTGGTATTATAAGCTATTCTGTATGCCCAAAGAGCGTCATCTAATTTCAAAGACCAATATTTCCTTGTGGGATTCACAGTTTTCTCTAAGATCCTCTTAATCTCTCTGTTCGTGACTTCTACTTGTCCACTCGTCTAGGGGTCATATGCTGCTGCAATCTCATGTCTAACCACATATCTCATCATCAACTTCTCAAACAACCTATTACAGAAATGACTCCCTCCGTCACTAATTATGGCTCTAGGCACTCCAAACCTTGTCAAAATTTTCTTCTTAAGAAATCTCAGGACAACCGTGGCATCATTAGTAGGTGAGGCCACTGCCTCCACCCATTTGGAAACATAATCAACTGCTACCAGAATGTAATGATTTGATTCTGACGATGTGGAAGGCCCAACAAAATCAATTCCCCAAACATCGAATAACTCCACTTCTAAGATACTATGTAGTGGCATCTCATTCCACTTAGAAATGTTACCGGTCATTTGACAGGAATGACAGGCTCTTGTAAACTCGTAAGCAAATTTATGAATTGTAGGCCAATAGAATCCACACTGTTGTCTTGTCTGGCCCATAGTGACCTCCAGCTTCTCTAGAATGACATAGGTGCAAAATACTTGGAATCTCATCATCATGGACGCATCTTCTTAGAATGGCACCAGGGCACATCTTGTATAGGTAGGGATCGTCCCAATGATAATGCTTCAGATACGTGAAAAACTTCTTCTTATCCTCATTCATGAATTCCGGTGGTAGGTACCTCCTGCTAGATAATTCACAATGTTAGCAAACGAAGGGTATACCTTGCCCACTCTTGATGTATTATGTCGGGTCTAAGATTCAACTCGAGCTACCACTGAGACGGAAAAAAGTTGTTCATCAGGAAAGCTCTCCCTGATCTCAGTCGGTTGCTCTTCTTCCAGCAAAGTTAATCTCGATAGGTGATCAGCAACCTGGTTCTCAGATCCCTTTTTGTCCATAATCTCAACATCAAACTCTTGTATGAGTAGAATTCATCTCAATAGTCTTGGCTTGGAGTCTTGCTTGGTTAGAAGGTATTTCAGAGCTGCATGGTCAGTGAATACAGTGACTTTCGATCCTATCAGGTATGGTCGAAACTTGTCAAATGCAAAGATGACAGCTAAGAGTTCCTTCTCTGTAGTCGCATAATTCCTCTGGACACTGTTAAGGGTATGACTTGCGTAATAGAGAGGCTTAAAGATTTTATCCTCCCTTTGTCCTAGGGCTGCTTCAACTGCCGTATCACTTGCATCACAAATAAGCTCAAAAGGTTTGTTCCAATATGGGGCTACCAAAATTGGGGCGGTTATAAGCATTTTCTTTAGTGTGTTGAATGCTTGATTGCATTCTTCTCCAAACATAAAAGGCACATTTTTTGCAATTAATTCCGTCAAAGGCCTAGAAACTTTAGAGAAATTCTTAATAAATCTCCTATAAAATCCTGCGTGGCCAAGAATGGCTCGCAACGTCTTTAAGTTTGTGGAGGGGGTAACTTCTCTATTACCTCTATCTTTGCCTTGTCAACCTCCATTCCTTTCCCTGAAATCTTATGACCCAACACTATTCATTCTGTAACCATGAAATGGCATTTTCCCCAGTTAAGTACAAGGTTGGTCTCTTCACATTTCCTCAGCACTCTACTCAAATTGTCCAAGCATTTATCAAAGCTATCTCTAAATACAGAGAAATCATCCATGAAAATCTCCAGAAAATCATCCACCATGTCCGCAAATATTGACATCATGCACCTTTGGAAAGTTGCTGGTGCATTACAAAGTCCAAAAGGCATGCGATTGTATGCAAATGTTCCATAGGGACATGTGAAAGTAGTTTTTTCTCAGTCCTCGGGTGCAATATGGATCTGATAGTAGCCAGAATATCCATCTGAAAAATAATAAAACGCATGACTGCTTAATCTTTCTAACATATGATCAATGAATGGCAGGGGAAAATGATCTTTACGAGTTGCGTCATTCAGTTTCTTGAAATCAATGCAAACTTGATGTCCAGTAATCAGTCTCACAGGGATTAACTCATCAAACTCATTAGGTTGGACAGTGAATCCTCCTTTCTTGGGCACCACATGAATCAGGCTTTCCCACTCGCTGTCTGCAATTGGGAAAATGATTCCCATTTCCAACATCTTTATGATCTCTTCCTTAACAAAATCCTTCAGTTGTGGCGTCAACCTCCTTTATGGTTGTGCTACCGCTTTCTTCTCGGGATCTATAGAGATCTTATGCATGCACACTGATGGGCTTATTCTTTTAATATCTGATATCGTCCACCCAAACCCTCCCTTATGCTCTCTCAGTACTCTTAACAGTTTCTCTTCCTCTAAGGGTGATAGTAACGATGAGATTATGAGGGGAAGAGTATCATCTTGTAAGTATACGTACTTCAGGTGAGATGGCAAAGGTTTCAACGTTAAGTTCCTTGGTGGCTCATCTAGTGGTGACCTTAATAGCTTACCAGTCAATTGTAAGTCAAAGAAATTGTGCCACGAAGGTCTATGAATTGTCCCTCCTAAATCCATAGAAGATATAGGTTCTATTTCTCGCACTTGACCTTCGCTACATCCAGGCCATGTTTCCTCATAACTTTCTTCTTCCTTTAGGAGCAAGGTCTCTGCTACTTCAGGGTATAGTGCCACTTGCTGATATAATTCCAAAACAAGCTCATCTATGGCATTTAGCATGTAACATGCTTCTCCTTTATCTTGAGCTTATCTCATTGAATTCATCACATTGAACACTACTTTGTCCTCATTCACTCTCAAAATCAACTCCCCCTTATGGACATTATCAATGTCTTACTTATCGCTAGGAAAGATCTTTCTAAGATTAATGGAACATCGTGGTTAGCTTCTACGGGGAATACAAACTTATCAACTTTCACCAAAACATCCTCCACCACTCCACAAGGTTGCTTTATAGACCTATCCGCTAATTGAAGGGTTATAGATGTTTCATTCAACTTTTTCATGCCTAACTTACGAAAGATGGAGAGTGTCATTAGATTGACACTGGCTCCAAGATCACACAATACTTTGTTTAGGCACACTTATCCAATTGTGCAAGGTATGAGGAAGCTCCCATGGTCTTTACACTTTAGAGGCAGTTTGCGTTGCAAAACTTCCGAGCATTCCTCGTTAAGGAAAATAGTCTCAAGGTCTAACAATTTCCTTTTGGTTGAGATTGCTTCCTTAAAAAATTCTGCATACTCTGGCATTCCAGCCAGAGCTTCTACCAAAGGTATATTCACTTGCAACTTAATTCTTAAATATGAACTTTTTATAATGAGCATCATCATTATTCGGTTTATATTTTCTAGGGGATAAGGTAAAGTAGCAGGATTAATAGTTATAGTTCGTGAAGAATTACCTGCCGACTGCTGCTCTGCCTGCTTGTCTGCTGAATTTTCAGACTCTCGGTTTACCGGAGTGGTGTCCCGATTTACCGGCCCATCTTTTCTCCGGTTACATTGCGTTCTCTCGTTGATCGCTTTACGATTCTTCCCGGGCGGTTGGTATAAGCGGTCCAAGCGATTCTTTCCGCTTCTAGTCATGATTGCATTTACGTCCTTTGGATTCTTCTCAGTATTACTTGGAAATCCTTCTGGAGGATGGGCTGACACTTGTTCTGCGATCTGCCCTACTTGGTGCGATAGATTCTGAACTAAGGCTTCCTGATTGGTCAGTCTTATATCATTCTTCTGACAGTATGTTGTGAAGTTTGTATTCAGCTCAATTATGGATTTCGTAAGTTGATTGACCGTTTCAGTCACAGTTGAGCTTATTTTATCCATGGCTGCTTCCCAACCACCGGACTTGTTGAATTAAGGCATGAATTCATCAGTTTGTCTTGGTCTCTCTCCACCTGTTGAATCACTTTGTCGAAAACCCCCAGTAGGGTCACTCAGTCTAAAACCAGGGTGGTCATGAGAACCTGGGCGATATTCGCCCCTATAAGGATTTCCTTGCCTTCCTATATAGTTCACATCCTCAGGGTTGGTTGCTTCTATATCTCGTACTTTCTCAACCTTGGCGATGCGATCCGGCATGCCATCTATCTTTTCGTTCATCGCCATTAGCTGGTATAAGATCTTTTGAGAAGTATCTTCTCCAAATACGTCTTTAGCTACTTTGGCAGTCTCAATTTGATGCGTTCCCCATTGACTGGTAAGTGCGATTTGCTCCAATTTCTCGTCAGCTTCTTCAAGTGATAGCAACACAAAACATCCGTTGCTCGATGCATCAACTCTCATTTGTTCACTTGGATGTAATCCGTGATAGAAACTATGCATTCGTACGGGCAAAGTAATACCATAGTGAGGGCATCTCCTCTGTGCTTCCTTAAAACTTTCCCATGCTTCTTCAAAAGTTTCAGTGGGTTCTGCTTGAAATTCATAATGTCTTGTCTCATCTGTAGTGACTTCCCAGGTGGGCAGTACTTGTTCATAAGCTTCTACAACAGATCGGTCCAAGTTTGGATCGATCCTGGTGCTAAAGACAATAACCATATCTTCGCCTTGTCTTTCAAAGTGAATGGAAACAACTTCAACTTAATGTTATCTTCAGGCACTCCTGCTGATTTGACCATGCTGAATATCTCCAAGAAGTTGGTGACATGTACACAAGGATCTTCATTCGGTACTCCATGGAAGGCAGTGTAATTAGTCACCATATATATCACATTTGGTTCGGGTGAAAGATCTCAGCCGCATCCTCAGGCTGAACAATTGCTGGCATGAATTGCTCAATCGTCGGTATTGTATAACTCTGTAAAGTTCTCCTATCTGCTTGTACCACAACTCCTGCTCCATTTTGTCCATTCTTTCGTTCTGCGCCATGTTGGTCTCTGTATCCTCCAAAGGTGGAATCTCTTCTTCCCTCTCACTGTGATCTTCTTCGTGCGATATCACGTCGTCCGCCAGCCTAACAGGTCTCTCTCTAGTTTCCTTTCTCTTTTGTATAGCAAACTTTTCTATCTCAGGTATGAATCTCCCGAGTTTTGCTACTGAACTTCGTGTAGCGTACTACAAGACACAATAAAAAAAGTTAGTGACTTACCTCGGAGGCTATTACACACGCTGGAAGACTCAAAATATCTGAGACTCGACTATGGACTTGAATTGAGCCGCGAAAGCGATTACGCCAAAACAGGGACCCTCGGTTTACCGCGGTATACCTCGGTAAACCGGAAGCAATTTTTTTCTAGATTTAAACAGAACTGACTCTGTACGACTCCTGTATAAACAGACTCAATAAAATAGACTCGAATATATCTGAAAACTCAATCTCAAATAGAAGGTATTCTTGACATGAGTCCCGACAGCGGCGCCTGAGAGAAAATCTTGACCGCGTGCAAAGCACTTATTAGCAATAGGACTAGGTCTATCATAGTAGAATATTGGCGAGTCAAGGTCGATCCCACATCCAATTATCAAGATTGAGCTTGTCACAATTAATGGTCTACGACCAACTATACTTTAGACGGTAGTAAAACTGGTGCCACAAACTAACAAGGTTACGTTAGTTCTCACAAAGCAAACAAGAGTTTATAATGTATTAGTTCAATTATGAGTGATTAGTTATTCCCTCCCACACTTGCAATAGTCCTCCCCATTGGTGAATTTTAATTCATTCTCAGCTACGGGTACAACTCCTAACCCTTTCTACTCCGACCATGGTAGTAGACAATCTATACGCAAGCTAGCCTCCTTAATTGGTCCGTAATAGCCCATACGCGTAAAGAACTAGAGTTGTCGATATCGAGCGCTAACTCATACCGCAAACCCGCCTAGACAGTTGTCGACACTGATCAGCATGTTCCTAAGGTCCATCGAGTTAATGTCCAAATTAACACTTCACTATTCGTATTTCATGCTAATTTTATGATGTCATGCAAATAGTTGATCAGGCTACTAACATGTAAATTAAATCTATCGATCGACGTAGCTGGCACCGATTATCATGAACTAGTAATTTACTAGGTATTCAGATCTAACAATATAGACCGTCACAGATCTGAAGAACGCAACTACTATCTCATGATTTATTCACCAACGAATTAGATCTATAACACATGGGGAAAAATAATCTAAAAACTACATAATTAAACTAAATAAGCAATTAACACATACTAGTCGAATAGAACAACGATAGATCTACATCTTGGAAAACACAGAAAATCATACCTCGAAGGCAGTGTAGATCTCCTTGAGATCTCACCCTAGGCGGCGACTCCATAAATCTCTCCGACCAGAACTCATAAAATAATAATATAAAGAACAAAGAACTTTTATTGTATAATTTGCCTTGAAATTTGTGTACTACCAATGTTACATTGACTTCTGAGGCGAAGCCTCTTATTTATAGCTACATAAACCGACTTAGAAACACCTAGTTCTACCCCTCGTCCATGAAAATGCGTTTCGGAAAGATCTAGAACCTCGGTAAGTCGGTGCCTATCCTCGGTAAACCGAGGGCAACTTTTTCTCTACCGACTTAGCTTGGAATGTTCTGGAATACCCTAGGCACATTCCTTTCGTTCAGTCCACTCCAGATTCATCCACAATGCTCAACCGAATATTTGGTATCCTGAAAATAATCAAATAACGCACGAAATAATATCGAAATAGGGAAAATAAATGCTAACTGCAGAATTCTCGACTCACGAACCCGACATATGATATTCAACTTAAATGGTTCATATTTATAGGCCGAAACAACTATTTTTAGCTCATAATGGATAGAATGTTGATGCCGTATAATAGACTATCTTAACTGTCATCAGATTCCTAGTTTAATTTCTACTACTTTTGCTTGGAGTTAAGATACCCTTGTGTGTTGTATCAACTCCATTGAGGGTTTTGGAGCTTGAATGAAGGTCACCATCTTCAAGTTCATTGCTTGAGATTGGTAAAATTCTTAACCTTTACTTTGATTTAAGTGTTCTTATAACTATGAATGTTAATCATAATATGTTAATGTTTATAGTTATGAGTGGCTAGGTTAAACTAACCAAGGCTATGTTGTAGAACTTGTTTAATTTCTTATGTTGATTGGGATTGGTTGTTTATGTTGCTAGTTTCAATTTGTGTGAAGCATTTCCTACTTGTATTGTATGATTTGCTTGTGTTGGATTAATGAACTAATGCTTGCATCTACACAGTTAATGGAGACCTAAAGAAGATATTAGGTGTGAGAAGAGGGTAGGAGAACCGGAAGGTAAAATCGGCCTCACGAGGAACTCGGTTTCTTATCTGGGGATAGTTGACATTGTCATTGCATTCAAGTGCTTATCATACCAATTCATTAGGTTTAGGATACCTAGACCAAGTGGGAGGTATAGAGTAGTTTCATACACTCGTATGAGGGGAAACTACTTGCTTAGGAATGCACCGTTTCACACTTTTGAACACCATTGGTAGGTTGGAAGGAAATCATTTCCATGAAACTATTAGAGGTTGCTAGTCTACACATTGTCCTGGTTAGGTTTCTTTTATCATTTTATCACCCTTGTTATTACTAGAATCACTTAACCACTTAACTTTAGTATTATTACGACCTAGATCGAATTAATACAAGCTTTTGAGTGTTTAACCTCATAAATCCTTGTGGGATACGACATTGACCACCGTACTAGACTACAATTGACCCGGTACACTGTCGGTAAAATTGGACATCTTGGAACGTCGCATTTGTTCTGCTAATTTTTAGACCCTGAAGAAGACCATCAGACTCTTGCACAATTAAGAAGCACGCTAAGACCTTCAGCACAAAGTAGAAAGAGGTAGAGAGATAAACGATCCCTACCTTATTCCTCTAGCTAGAAGGCTGAACAAAACTAGATTTGGTACCATTGATGATAAAAGAGAATGAGACAGTATAAATGCAGGCCATAATCCTGCTAATCCATTCAGAGTTAAAACCAAGCTTTCTCGTCACAAAATCAATAAAAGTCCATTCAAAATTGTCAAAAGTTTTGACCGTGTTTAATTTCAAATCCATAAAATTATTATTCTTAGCCTTACAATGCATCATATGATTCAAAGATTCATGAGCTAGAATATAGTTGTCGGTAATGAATCTACCAGGGATGAATGAAGACTGATGCATAAAAGCATGACCTTCATCATTCTACTGGCCAAGACCGTAGATAAAATTCTATATGAAACATTGCAAAGACTAATTGGCCTGAAGTGAGACACCTCAAAAGAGTGAGGGTGTTTAGGAATTAAGACGATACAAGTGTGGTTCATTTCCTCAACATCATTCAGTTTGAAAGAAACCTCGAACCATATAATTCAACAAGTCATTCTTTATCAAAAGGTAAATTTTTTTGTAGAACAAGAGAGACATACCGTCAGGGCCAGGGGATGAATAATTATCTTGGCCTTTCTGACTTTCTCATTATCATTGAATTTTATATTTTGTAGGTTCTAATTTATCCGATTTAGTTGTCAAGATTATTTGTTCTTTTTTATATGATGTAGTATCATTTCAAATACACCATGTATTGTATTTTTATGTTTTCCAAGTATTTATTACAATACGAGAAATAAAAAGAATGGTTACATTAATTATACTCAACGACTTTTTAGTTATTTTAATTTTACAGTCAATATATTAACTCAGCCCATTAATATGTGTGATTACATCAACTATATGATGGCCAAAATAGTGACGGTCTAACTTTAATCGGAAGTGTACCGAGCCGGATGCACTATAGTAGGAAGTAAGGTCGATCCCACGATGGATCAATCGAGTAACAAAGTCATTTTCATACTTACTTTAGGTCAACCAAGAGTAGAACTAGCGATATTTAACACTAAGACATAATATAAACTAGAGATAATAAGGAAGAATACATAGCCAAACCATGATCCAACTGATTAGTTTCGCCCCTCTAATGGATTATTCGGGAATAAGCATTACCAACCAACCATCATAAAGTTTATAACGACTCATTCATGGGTGCAAACTCCTAAAATGGTGCAAGGCGCCATACAACAATCAAACACCCTATGCCCGGTTCAACAATGCACTTTTAAGGATTTAATTGGCCGAAACAAGATTAAGGACTAGAGCCGCTCGATTCACACCTACAAACCTCATTACTCAATCGAATCTAAACAACTCAGTCAATTGTAAATAACGATCTTATAACCCTTTTTCCCACACCTTTCACAACATACATTTATAAATGTGGTGTGTTAAATCATGAACTGAGTGTACAAGCTAATTCAAGCATGAATAACAAGTTCTAAGACACGAATTCATCAATATAACAAAAATCAAGCACTACCCATTCCCAATTTCATCATTTAGAAGTTTGATTTCATCAATTTTTACATAATTTGGCTATGAACTAGTTTATCTACTCTTTACAATGAAAGAAACAAGAAACAAGGATTAAAGCCATAAACTGAAAATGAAATGAAATTCGTTACCAAAATGTAGAAAAGTTAGAATTACATCAATCTTCATCCACACCCATTGTTACTTGGAGAAGAAGAAGACTCTAAAATGCCAAAATCCAACAAAGAGGGCTAGAATCTATGTTAAATTGTATATAATCTAAGAGAAAGAGTGAATGATAAGCTAATCTAAGGTGGAAAATGGATGAAAATCGGCCTAAGAGTGCCTAGGTATGACTAAGTATGAGTGTCTATGAAATGGGGGTAAAAAAATATGATTTTTTACATCAAAATCCACTACTTAAATCTGTCAGGATGGTTAAAGCGCGCGCATTAACCTTCCATCGCGCGCATTAAGCAGATAGAACACTCATCATCGACAAGCCTTCAATAATTTGGTGATATGTTTTCGTGTTTTGAGTGATTCAAGTTGCGTTTGAAATATAATTCAATTATATACAACTTTCATGAAGACCACAAGTCCATGAAATGCTTGTATCGGGACTAAATTGCAGTTGAAGTGAACGTATGGTGAAAACACCAAATATTTTTTATTCGTTTCCGTTCTCGGCCTTCGGTTATGCCACTGTAAGCCTTATAAATTATCTCGTGGGCTCGAATAGGGTCAAACACCATAAAATGCCGAGGTTTTTCATCTTTGTCGTAGTTCACCTCTAAATGAGTGTGCAATGTGATTTTACTCTATAAATGGTCTAAAGGTAGCCAAAATGAGCCAAAATGTCGTAAATGATGGTTAAAACATGCATCATATCATAGTAAAGTTGACTCTCATCACTATATCTGATACATTAAGACGAATAGATTATTAGATTACAAATGAAAAAGTGTATTATTTCGTTTTTGCCATGCCTTGTTGTATATCATTAACGAGAAATTGGAAAATCAGACCCACTTAACCTCTGACATTTTTTTTTAGGTTGAACAGATTCTGACATTTTTTTTCAGATTCACCGTCCAAATTTGGAGGAAACCGTCTATATTCAGTCAAAACCCTCCAAATTTGGATCAATTTCGTCCAAATAAATTGAATGGACAAAATGGACGTAAACCGTCCGAATTTTGGATGCACCGTCCATCTGTTGGAAAGGTGTCCTAAACCCAATCGGGTTGGACCGGATCCGACCGGGTCGGGTCATTTACAGTCTATTTAGTTCATGTAATAACTTTATTATGATTAATAAAAGCACTTATGTTATTATATATTGTTTGTCTTCACATTATTTGTTGTATATATATAGTAACGTCCCTTGTATCAATCTGTGATAGAGAAACCATGATAGTGATTATGGTTGATGAGATCTCTAATCACTATAACAAGGTTGGTACTTAAATGTCTCTAGTCTTACATATTATCAAATGGGACATTGATAGTATAATCGGACTATACGTATTGGATGTCTTCTATCTTTTAGAAGGTAGGGATAGATCTCGTCTATCGAAGTGTAGAGACACTTGGGTATGCGTGGGCGTGTATTAGAGAATGTATGCGTTAGGCCGACCCACTTACATTAAGTGTCACACTATGTGGCGGTTGTGTAATTATCCTTTTGACCGGAGTCTTCATGGCATCACGGTGTGGATTGTCATGCTTTGACACTATTGAGATTTCTCCTAACCACGGGCGATCATGCGGTAGTGATTGGGTATGATATTGAAGCATCACGGAGTATACATGATTGGTCGATCCGGGAATCGCGTATCCTATGATTGGGATTGAATATCGAAATGGCCTTCTTATAAGGAATGTCTAGCTCTCGAGAATCTTTGCAAAGTGGGAGTAAATGTGTTATTCGAGAGAGCATGATGTCGGATTATAAGATCGATCGTCAATGTATTGACACTTTCGAGATCTGATCGTATGGATATTATTATAGCGATAGGATTGTAAGTTACACGATAGCGCTTCACATGAAAGGTAGTAGTCATTGCTTTTGACTCTTCCGATAATTGGGAAGTCACGGTGTGTTGCTAGACGCTATCCGTGATCGTTAGGTATGAAGGGCATTTTAGTAAATTGCACTTTGTGTCTCTGACCAACATATTCGGAAGCCTATCGGGTCACACACATATGAACATCGAGTCGGATTAAAATGCGGTTATAGTAACCAAATAAGGAAAATTTATCTACAGACTATGAAGGTTATAGTGGTAAATTAATATGGTGGTATTTATTTATTATGAATAAATAAAATACAAGATATTAATTATATACAAATTAGATTAATTAAAGAATATTCCGGAAGTCAATTTGTTGACTAATGAAACGCCACTTTTGTGTGTATAAGATACACTTGGATTGTGCACTTTAATTAATAAAGATTGCCATAATATTAATATATGATATTAATTGATTTTGAAAAATAGATTTATGGTAATAAGATAATTATAATCAATATATGATATTGACAAAATAAATTATAATTAAAGAGATAAATCAATCTAGTTGATTTTCCTTATTTTATTAGAAAAATGTTTTCTTCTCTTCTACACAACATTAGGGCGCCACCTCATACATATAAAAGGAAGTGGGTGTCAAGCTCTTTTATACAACACAATTGCAAGAGTTCATAATTCTTGTGTAAAATAGAGAGCTCTCCATAGTGAGTTTGTGAGGAAGAAAAGGTCGATCTAGCGGCGGAGTTTTTACGATAGCAATCAAGGAGGATTCGGGGGGTTCGTGTGGATTAGCGATAGAGGCCAGGACGCGTGGGCGGCTTGCGCGTTGAACTACTCTCCGTTGGCGGTCAAAGCGGCGATCTTGTAGATCATCAAGGTATAACCGTCAAACTACTTAACGTGTTTATTGCATTAAGCGAAGAAACGATCTAGAAAAGGAAATCAAATTTTAAATTCATTTGCGTTAAACTAGTGATTTCTAACGGTGGTATCGGAGCGGACTTCGTGCTTAAGCAATAAGCATAATTTAATTGCGTAGTATTTAATCAATAGATGCAAGATTTAAATCACGAAACGTTGAAACAAAAAAAAATAGGGTTCATGGGGGGGTCGGCCATTGGCGGCGCCCCTCCCTCTAACGGCGGCGGCGGCGGTAACCACTAGGGTTGCCGTCCGTCGGCTCTCTCTTTCAATGGGGAGATCAACCCTTTTTGTTTTGTGATATTTTATTGTGCATAGATATCTCGTTTGTTTAGTTGTGTCGTATGGCCAACCAATGGTTCAAATAGTTTGGACCATTGAGAAACCATATGGCATGTTGGCCTTTCAAATTTTGATTTGGAATAGGCTGAGCCTTTTCAAATATTTGATTTGTAAAGGCTGAGCTGAACCACTTCCAAAATTTTGATTTTGGAAAGTGGCGAGCCTAAACAAAATATTTGGCCTTTCCAATTTTTGATTTGGATTAGGCTGAGCCCTTTTCAAATATTTGATTTGTAAAGGCTGAGCTTGAGCCATTCAAAATTTTGATTTTGGAAAGTGGCCAGAACTGAGACTAAAATAATTTGGCCTTTCCAAATATTTGATTTGGAATAGGCTGAGCCCTTTTCAAATATTTGATTTGTAAAAGGCCTAGGCCTAGGCCACTTCAAAATTTTGATTTTGGAAAGTGGCCAGGCCTAAGCTAAATTTAGTTTTGGAAAGGAAACAAATAGGAGACTTTATAATTTTAATTTTATATTTTGAATAGTTCAAATTTAATTAAAATTGAAATCGATTTAAAATTAAATGTTAATTTTAATTTTCGATTAAGTCATATAATTAATTAAAAGTTATTTAATTATTTGGCGTGATAAAATAAAGGCATGAGTAGTAGTAGTTAAAATTAGAATTTAATCTTTTCATAAGATAAAATTGTATGGATTAGATGTGTAGATATAATGTGATTATATGGACCCGCGATTGATCATGGACTCGACCAATAGGATAGATGGGAATGTTTTCTTTATGTTGGTTTTGAAAAATTGTCTGGCCGTTATGAAGAAGCGTAACCTAGTTTACTTTTGCATTTATCCCATTCCACTGAGCTCCCCCGTGTGCGGGCGGGTGTAATTATTTATTATGTAACAAGAATGGAGCAAAGTTCAAGACCAAGGAGAGATAAAGAACCCGTTTGGCGTCTGACAATAAAGATCATATTGGCGGTTCTGCGAGATACCCTTAGTTTGTGACCAGTGGTTTAAATCGGTTTGTATTGAAACCGCTTTTTAGAAAAAATCCATGATCATACCGGTTATTTTATGCGCGGAATGTTGTGTATGTTTTACTTTATATGATATCGTAGTAGTATGCACATAGTAGATGAGACCATAATTAAACCAAATTAATTAAGTGAATTAATTTAAAATTATTCCCACGCCAAAAATCGAGCCAAAATTGTCTCCCATATTATAATGGCGGTGAAGAGCCTTTGTTCGGATCAAGCGATCGACCACCGTCGGGAGTTGACCTACCACGGGTATATCGTTATTATTGAGATATGATCGTCACGAGATCTCATGAATATTGGGTTATGACTCGACTAAAGTCTTTCGGTGATTGGCCACCGTCGAGAACCGTCGACTTTAGAGACAAGGGTTGACTATCACATAGAGATGTGAGGCGTCAAAGAATTGACTAGTCGACCACCGGGAGTCGCATGCGATCTGATTGTGGTAGAATACCTACCTTTCAAAATTGCCGAGATTGATCGACCACCGTCGAGGATTAAGGCAACTAGATGGGGTCCCGACCACTAAAAATTAATTAAATTCTTGAAAGCCAATAGGGAATAGTTGGCTTGTGGGAGTAAAACCTTATAAATTTCTTAGTGCAAATTTAGGTTTTTATACATGAGCTTTTACTTATTCTATCTTTATTTATTGTTGTAGAAAATGTCAAACAAATTGAACCTTCGTTTTATCATCGAAAACAAGCTTGTGAAACTAATTTTCTCGATTGGGAAAGAAACCTCAAAATCGTTTTGAGGCACGAGAAGATTGGCTATGTCTTGGGCGAGGCCCTACCGGAAAAGCCCGAGAGGTTTGAGCTGCGAGATGTTGTCGAAAGTACAACAAGCAACTGATTACAGCGATCTTGATGCTACATGTATCATGCTTGCTTCTATGACACTGAGCTGCAAAGCGACATGAGTCTATGGGCGCCTACTCTATCATGGTCCACTGAAGGAAATTTACGCTTCTCGGTCTCGGCGGGAAGTGCGAGTCTCGAAGGCCTGTTTAGGTGTAAGATGGCATCTGGGCTGCTCACAGGGGTCACACGTGCTTAAAATGATCGGGTACATAGAGAGGCTTGGGAAGGCTGGGCCTGAAGTTGGAGCGAGTTGAGTATTGACTTGATTACGCAATCTCTACGACTCATTCTCGCGGTTTGTGATGAACTATCACATGAACAAGATAGATTGCTCCTAGCGGAGTTATTGAACATGTTGAAAGCTGCTTGAAGGCCTTTGTAGGGAAGGAAAGCAAGTGTTCTTTGGTCACTTCAAGCAAGGGCAAGGCAAAAGCCAGAAAAAAAGTCCAAGAAGGCGAAGGCTGCACCTAAGCCAACGCCTAAGATAGCAAAGACAAATCCAAGGATGCTTGCTTCCATTGCGGTGAGACCGGACATTGGAGGAGAAGCGCAAGGGCTTCTTGAGTACCAAGAAGAAGCATTACGATGCTTCGACTTGGTATATATTATGATTGAGATCAACATTACTTCTTCTAAGTCTAACCACTTTGGGTATTAGATCTTTGGTTGTGGTTCTCATATTTGTATGAATATCACGAGGCACTAAGAAGAACTAGAGATCTGAGGAAAGTAGAGGTGGACCTACAGCGTTGGAAATGGAGCAAGTGTTCTTTGCTTTGGCGTAGGAGTTTATTTTCTTTCATTGCCCGATGGGCTAGTACTAGAACTCAATAAGCTGTTATTTTGTTCTGCTCTTTACGAAGAGCATTATTTCTATTCTGCATTAGATGTTGATGGATTTTCTTTTACGTTTGAGAATAAATGTTGTTCTTTTTCACGTGATGGAATCTTTTATGAATCTTGGCATACTTAGCAATGGTCTCTACATATTAGATATGAATGTTGATGTACTTAATATAAATAACAAGAAAGCCAAAACAAATGACTTGAATGAATCCTACTTATGGCATTGTAGACTTGGCCATATAAATAAGAATCGCATTTCCAAACTCCATAAAGATGGAATGTTGGATCAATTCGATTCTGAATCGTTTGATACATCTGAAGCTTGTTTACTTGGCAAGATGACAAAGTCACCTTTTAGTGGCAAGGGATAAGATCAATGAATTGCTTGAGCTTATACATCTTGATGTGTGTGTGGCCCAATGTCGATTCAAGCCAAAGGAGGATACTCTTATTTTATCACTTTCATGATGACCATTCTCGCTATGGTTATATATACTTAATGAAGTATAAGTCTGAAGCCTTGAAAAGTTCAAAGAATTGAAGTGAAGTGGAGAAACAAGCTGGGTAAAGAAATCAAAACACTTGATCCGATCGAGGTGGAGAATACCTAGATGGAGAGTTTCAAAGTTATTTAAAGGAGAATGGGATTCTACTGAATGGACCCCTCAGGGGCGCCTCAAATGAATGGCATATCGAGAGAGGAGGAATCGTACTTTGTTAGACATGAGTACGTTCCATGATGAGCTATGAAGTTCTTCCAAAATCGTTTTGGGGTATGCTCTAGAAACCGCATCCTATACAACTGAACCGAGTTCCATCAAAGGCGGTTGAGTCCACTCCTATAAGTGTTCAAAGGAAGAAACCAACACTAGGTTACATGAAACCTTGGGGATGTCGGTTTATGTGAAACGAACCATGCACGACAAAGCTGGAACCTTGATCGACAAATGTCTGTTTGTGGGTTATCTAGGGAAACCAAAGGGTACCAATTTTACCACCACGAGGAACAAAAGGTGTTTGTTGCCGGGGCGGCCACTTTACGGAGAAAAGAGTTTATTACGGATAGGGTCGGTGGGAGTAAGATTGATCTTGAAGAAATTAGAGAACCACTTACGGATAACATCCGTTGATGGAAGTAGAGGAGACACCACATACAAATGTGGCGCCACCTCTACCGTGAGACATAATAGCACCTCGAAGATCCACCGAGGAGCGCCGTGAACCCGAAGGTACAGCGGCGTGTATCTCATGGAAGATGAGGACCACAGAACTTATGAGGAAGTGCTATTAAGGCATGACAAAGAGAAATGGCTAGAAGCCATGAATTACGAAATGGAATCCATGAAGGACAACCAAGTTTGGAACTTAGTTGATCCGCTTTGAGGAATAGTTCCCATAGGGTGTAAATGGGTCTTTAAGAAAAAGACCGACATGGGCCGATAACGTGACCACCTACAAAGCTAGGTTGGTGGCAAAGGTTATAAGCAAAGACAAGGAGTTGACTATGATGAAACCTTCTGCTTTGTTGCCATGTTAAAATCCATTAAATTTTGCTCGCTATTGCGACATACCATGATTACTGAAATCTGGCGGATGGATGTGAAAGCGGCTTTCATTAACGGGAACACAATGCGAGGAAGTGTATATGACACGACTGAGGTTTCACAACCAATGGCGCCAGGATGGTGTGTAAAGCGCAAAGATCCATTTATGGATTAAAGCAAGCTTCTCGGAGTTGGAATCTTTGCTTTGATGAGATTATCAAGCAGTTTGATTTCATCAAGAGCGAAGATGAGCCACATGTTTACAAGAAGGTTAGTGGGAGTGCCATTGTGTTCCTAGTGCTTTATGTGGATGACATCTGCTCATAGGGAATGATGTGCCTATGTTACAATCAGTCAAAGCTTGGTTATCCAAGAACTTCTCAATGAAGGACTTGTGTGAGGCGACCTATATTAGGAATAAAGATCTATAGAGATAGATCTAAGAGGTTGCTTGTGCATGCATAATCCACTACATAGACAAGATCTTTGAAGAGATTCGACATGGAGCGATCAAGAAAGGATTGCTTTGCCCATGTCACATAAGGTCTACACATCGAAGGGAATGAGTCCTAAGGCGAGAGGAGGAAAAGGCACAAATGAGTAAAGTCCACTTATGCTTGGCAATCGGGTCTATCATGTATGCCATGTTATGCACAAGACCGGATGTCTCGTACCCTCTTAGTATGACTAGTAGGTACCGGTCAATCCGGTGATAGTCCTTTGGATTCTTTGTCAAAAATATCCTTAAGTACTTGAGGCGTCTTGGGGATATGTTCACGGTTTTCGGGAATGATGATTTAGTATTACGAGGTTACCACGGATGCGGTTTCCAAGCGACAAGGATGACTTTAAGTCACAATGGGATTTGTTTTTACGCTTAGGCGGAGGAGTGGGTGGTGGAAGAGTTCCAAGCGGGGAGACTCTGCGGACTCTACAGCGGAAGCTTGAATACATAGCGACCTCGGAGGCGGCAAAGAAGCGATTTGGATGAAGAAGTTCATTCTTGAACTTGGTGTGGTTCCTCCATTGAAGGTCCAGTGCCTGCATCTTTGTGATAATAATGGAGGCGATATCTCGATCAAAGGAACCAGGTCTCATCGAAGTCCAAACATGTGCTCTGGCGCTATCACTTGATTAGAGATAGTTGATAGAGGAGATGTAAAGATAGAAAGTCCACACGGATGATAACATAGTGATCCGTTAACCAAGGCATTGTCTCAAGCTAAGCATGAGAAACATGTTCACTTGCGGGCTTAGGCATATGGGTGATTGGCTTTAGGCCAAGTGGGAGATTGTTGGAAAGGTGTCCTAAACCCAATCGGGTTGGACCGGATCCGACGGGTCGGGTCATTCTGATCTATTTAGTTCATGTAATAATAACTTATTATGATTAATAAAAGCACTTATGTTATTATATATTGTTTGTCTTCATATTATTTGTTGTATATATATAATAACGTCCACTAGTATCAATGCATGATAGAGAAACCATGATAGTGATTATGGTTGATGAGATCTCTAATCACTATAACAAGGTTGGTACTTAAATGTCTCTAGTCTTACATATTATCAAATGGGACATTGATAGTATAATCGGACTATTACGTATTGGATGTCTTCTATCTTTTAGAAGGTAGGGATAGATCTCGTCTATCGAAGTGTAGAGACACTTGGGTATGCGTGGGCGTGTATTAGAGAATGCGTCGTTAGGTGACCCACTTACATTAAGTGTCACACTATGTGGCGGTTGTGTAATTATCCTTTTGACCGGAGTCTTCATGGCATCACGGTGTGGATTGTCATGCTTTGACACTATTGAGATTTCTCCCAACCACGGGGCGATCATCACGGTAGTGATTGGGTATGATATTGAAGCATCACGGAGTATACATGATTGGTCGATCCGGGAATCGCGTATCCTATGATTGGGATTGAATATCCGAAATGGCCTTCTTATAAGGAATGTCTAGCTCTCGAGAATCTTTGCAAAGTGGGAGTAAATGTGTTATTCGAGAGAGCATGATGTCGGATTATAAGATCGATCGTCAATGTATTGACACTTTCGAGATCGATCGTATGGATATTATTATAGCGATAGGATTGTAAGTTACACGATAGCTGCTTCACATGAAAGGTAGTAGTCATTGCTTTTGACTATTCCGATAATTGGGGAGTCACGATTGTGTTGCTAGGCGCTATCCGTGATCGTTAGGTATGAAGGGCATTTTAGTAAATTGCACTTTGTGTCTCACGACCAACATATTCGGAAGCCTATCGGGTCACACACATATGAACATCAGTCGGATTAAAATCACGGTTATAGTTGATAACCAAATAAGGAAAGTTTATCTCAGACTATGAAGGTTATAGTGGTAAATTAATATGGTGGTATTTATTTATTATGAATAAATAAAATACAAGATATTAATTATATACAAATTAGATTAATTAAAGAATATTCCGGAAGTCAATTTGTTGACTAATGAGGCGCCACTTTTGTGTGTATAAGATACACTTGGATTGTGCACTTTAATTAATAAAGATTGCCATAATATTAATATATGATATTAATTGATTTTGAAAAATAGATTTATGGTAATAAGATAATCATAATCAATATATGATATTGACAAAATAAATTATAATTAAAGAGATAAATCAATCTAGTTGATTTTCCTTATTTTATTAGAAAAAGGTTTTCTTCTCTTCTACTCAACTTGGGGCGCCACCTCATACATATAAAGGAAGTGGGTGTCAAGCTCTTTTGTACAACACAATTGCAAGAGTTCATAATTCTTGTGTAAAATAGAGAGCTCTCCATAGTGAGTTTGTGAGGAAGAAAAGGTCGATCTAGCGACGGAGTTTTTACGATAGCAATCAAGGAGGATTCGGCGAGGGGTTCGTGTGGATTAGCGATAGAGGCCAGACGCGTGGGCGGCTTGCGCGTTGAACTACTCTCCGTTGGCGGTCAAAGCGGCGATCTTGTAGATCATCCAAGGTATAACCGTCAAACTACTTAACGTGTTTATTGCATTAAGCGAAGAAACGATCTAGAAAAAAATCAAATTTTAAATTCCGCTGCGTTAAACTAGTGATTTCCTAACACCATCTTGGGGCGAATACCGTCCATTTTGGGCCAGTTTACGTCCATTTTGTCCAAGGTCTAAAACCGTCCCAATTTGGGCGGTATAACCTAATCTCTCCGTCCAAGCAGAGGGGCGCTTTGTCCAAATTTGGGCGGATTCATCCATTTTGGATGGAAACGTCCAATTTCAAACCATTATCGAGTCCTCCTTCCTCATTTCAAACCATTTCCCGGCCGTTTCTCCTTCACCTCTGAAAAAAAGCGAAAAGCGACCATATTTGGGCGATTTACGACATTTCAATCCTTCCGTTTCTCGAGCAAATTTGGAGCGATTACAATGGCTAATCCTTACGTCTTCTCGAGTCAAAGCACACTAATGTGAGTGTTTATGGTTTTTATTTTTTTCTGTGTTTTCCAATTCCGTTTGCATTTAGTTTTTGTTTATTGTTATTTGATTTTGTTGGGTAATCATACATACGATTTGAATTCATATCCTATTTGATTTTGTTATTTGATTGAATTAATCCTCTATTAAATTTTGTTATTTGAATGTGACAGGATTTTTACGGTTTATGTCACCATGAATATCATGTTATTTGTTCGATTGGGATTCAACGGTGTTATAGGGTTTAGGGTTTAGATTCAAATTCATATACTGTATGATTATATGTATGTATGATGAAGTGATTTTAGAAATCGAAATGATATGTATGAATCTTATAATTCGAATTGATATGTTTGAAAATTAGTAATATGTAATTAATAGCTTAAGGTCTATGTATGTATTGATGTTCATGTAAAATTCGAAAATTCATGTATAATTTAGAGATCGTCATGTTTCATGTTCAATAGTGTGTTATTTTATTGTTGGGTTTGAACTCAATTCATGTATGGTATGATTAAATGT